>OX016540.1:81373252-81998252 GCA_943590905.1 Sphaerophoria taeniata | reverse complement strand
CAATAAGTCACCATTAAAGTTCCATAGTTTCCAGCTTATCAACCGCATCGAAAAATTTTGCCAAATTCTCCTTTACATCCCCGTTATCATCCAAGGAGTGTTGCCTTCCTAGCCGGACCTTTTGAGGCATAAATCGACTCTAATTTGAGCCACAAAGAACTTGATGTTTCACATCCACGAAATTGGTAAAATGAGATCATCTTTGACTTTACGATCGTTCTTGCACCATTCTGCAAGCGCATAGGATTGGCTTCAGTGGGTTTTAGTCTGTGTTGGGCAAAATTTAATTGCAAGGCACAATTAAAAATAACAATTAATTAATTGTTAATTGTGATATTACAATTAACAATTAATTAATTGTTAATTGTAACTTTTCAATTAACAATTAATTAATTGTTAATTGTAAGTTTTTCAATTAACAATTAATCAATTGTTAATTGTTCTTGCAAATAAACTTTATAATAATCATAGCTGACATGACAGACTTCGTACTTCCTCAATCGATACAAAAAAGACCTAGACTTTTGTAGCCTGCTATTATACCACCCGTTACCCTCTAGCCGCTTCTCCACTACCATCTACCCGCTACCCCGTTATACCTAGTTACCCTCTTAACCGCCTCCCCACTCCCCACGGTAATCGCTACCTACTACCCGCTACCCCATTGCCCTCTTCTCGCTATCCCTTTATACCCAGCTACCCTGTTACCCGCTACTCCACTTCCCGTTACCCAATACTTCTAATCGCTACCCGCTACACCAGTAATTGCTACCCACTACCCGCTACCGACTACCCCGCTTCCCCACTACCCGGTACCTAGGCTCTAAGCGTTTGATGCCACTGGTACAAAATTAGGGAGTCCTCAACGGATTTGCATAGGGTTGAAAAATATAATATGCTATCAAAACATAGGGGTCGGTTGCGGGATATCTAATTGAAAAAAAAAAAATCTTGCTAAAAAAGTTAAAGTTTGTAATTAACAAATAAAAATAGGGGTTGATCGCAGAAGGGTGAAAATTAAGAGAAATATGATTTTTTTTTTATTCTAAGTCATGACAACACAAAAACAAATTAAAGTTTTTAATAAATAAATAAAAAATAAGGGTTGATCATAAGGGGGAGAAAATTTAGGGTTGTATAGGGTGTCCCAATAAGAGTGCACTTTTTAATTTGCAAATAAAACCAAGTATTTTATGACAGAGGTGTGATATTTTTATTGTATTGTAAAGAAGACATGTTCCGATTAAGTATGGAATAAAACATCCGGCAAATGACCCCCCCCCCCCCTCCGGCTCCGATGACAGGCCATTACTCTTTTCATGAAATTTTCAATGACTTTTTCACAGAGATGTGGCTGTATCTCACCTACAACACGTTGGATTTCCGATTTGAGCTCAGGAATTGTTTCGGGATTATTCGCATAAGCCTGAAATTTCACAAAACCCCTAAGAAAATAATCGCACGGCGTTAAATCGCACGATCTTGGTGGCCAGTTCACATCAGAATTTCTTGAAATAATGTGTTCTGAAAATCGTTGCTGCAATAAGTCGATTGTTTCATGCGCACTATAGCGAGTTGCGCCGTCCTGCTGAAACCACATGTTGTCTAGATTCATGCCGTCCAGTTGAGACCACAAGAAGTCCGTTATCACATTCCTGTAACGAATGCCGTTCACAGTCACTGTCGAATTGATGTTTTCGGGTTCTCGACAACACTCTCGTTTACAGCAGCAATGTTTTCAAGAGACCGACCAGTACGTTGACGCAAAGGATTCTTATCATCCACAATTGACCCAGTTTCTTCAAATTTTTTGACCACTCTTCGAATGGTTGACATATTAGGTGCACTCTCTCGACTGAAAATTTGATGAAGTTTGCGAAGCGTAACTTTCCCCATTTTTGTAATGAGTTTTTACCATTATAACGTGTTGTTCTTTCAAAAAACGCTCCATTTTTAGTAATCGGAACAAACAGAGGTGACATCTGTCAAATTTCAGAGTTCCTACTTGCATGACAAAGAAATTATTCCAATTTAAAAAGTGCGCTCTTATTGGGACACCCTATATGTATTTTAGTATGATGTATCATACAAAAATAAAAACAAAAACTTTTGTCCAAAAAAAAAAATTAAGGGGGGACCACCCTTAACATTTAGGGGGATGAAAAATATATGTTATCCGATTCTCCACCCTAGCCGATCTCCTTGCAAAGATTCACGAAAATCGGTCGAGCCGTTTCGGAGGAGTTCAATTACGTGAGAGCGTGACAAGTGAAAACAAAAGGGAACATAATATGAGAGTGTGCAGTGAAATATGATAATTAATTGTTAGTTTTAATTGCTTCTTACAACAATTAAAAATATTAATTGCAATATTTTAATTGTGTCTCGCAATTAACATGCATTAATTTAAATAAATTAATTGTAATATGTAATTAACAGATTAATTGCAATTAAAATTAAT
The DNA here is from genome assembly GCA_943590905.1 of Sphaerophoria taeniata. Classification (NCBI taxonomy): domain Eukaryota; kingdom Metazoa; phylum Arthropoda; class Insecta; order Diptera; family Syrphidae; genus Sphaerophoria; species Sphaerophoria taeniata. The sequence goes on along the minus strand of OX016540.1, from coordinate 81,995,791 downwards.
TGCAATTAAATTAATTGCAATTAATTTTTCAATCAATTACTAAGATAATTAAAATATTAATTAATTAATGCCCAACACTGGTTTTAGTAATGTCCTTGTGACATAATAAAATAATATAAGGTGTCTGTCCTTTGTTAGTCCTTACTAATAATTTTCAAAATATTTGCTCCAAAATATAATTTACTCCCTTTTTTCATTTGTTTAATAAATCTATTTGCCTTTCAGGTATGGTTTCAAAATCGACGAGCGAAATGGCGAAAACAAGAAAAAGTCGGACCCCAATCACATCCCTACAATCCATACATCCAAAGTGGGCCAAATCAAATGCAAACAATTGTCGGATCTACACTGCCTCCAAGTCATTTTGCGCATTTGGGATTTAATTTACGCAAACCATTTGAGACCTCTTCAAATCTTGTCGCACTAAGGTATCCCCATTTGTCGGGTGGACCGATGATTCCGGCAGGATACTTGAATCAATTTCATAGGTAAAAGTCTCCCTTCCCCTTAGCGATATGTACAAAATTTAACATTCGTCATATTCCAGAGGACCGCCACAAATGTTGCCACACAGCATGGCCTCAATGTATTCTCCATCGACGTCCTTCCAGTCTCTTCTAGCAAATATGTCAGCAATGCCTCGCCCCGCAACAGCTCCATCAAAACAACTCAGTCCCGATGTTCTGCCCTGTAATCTAATAGACTCGCCTTCAATATCCCCAAATACAATTTCAAATCCAATCAATTCTGGACTTCCAACCCAAAGACCAACACCGCCAGAAGATCGAAGAAGTTCTTCCATAGCTGAATTGCGCCTCAAAGCCCGAGAACACGAATTGAAGCTGGAAATGTTGCGACAAAATGAAGATGGCGATGTTATCAGCTAGTGGTTTTGTTTAAAAAATTTAATATAACAAAAAAAAAAGGAAGAAACCTTACTTTAAAGTAGTTTAAGCGAACGTTTAAAAGAACTGAGTATTGAATCGTCCATGGTAGACGGACGATATTGTTAACAATCGCCGATTTTCGTATAAATACAAAACAATACAAAAGAGTTGTGATAAATAAGAAAATAAAATAAAAGTTGTAAATTATATTTTTATACGTAAAACTGCATTACTCCATTTGAAATAAAGGCTTTAGAGTCATTAAAAGAACGGAAATTGTTTTATTGTTGTTTTGACTTTTTGAGAATGTGATTTAATTGCATTATCATAAAATTTGTTTAAAGTGCTTTGTTTTATAGGTACTCGAGTTATTAATGTATGCTTGCGTTCGTCGTCGGTAATAAATTGCTAAAATTAAAAAAGAAGATGATGAAAGAAAGTGATCTCATTTATTGCATCAAAGTCTGTCTTAAACAAGTGTGCGTTGAAGCTCCGCAATTCCAGGTAAACACGATTATGTCAATGCTGAGTGCTGTCATTTTGTTGTCACTTCAAACAAGTTTCATCGAGTCTTATAGCACACAGATAATGTCTCGTCCCTGCAGAAAAATGTAAATCAGTTTTTTTCCCCACCAGGTAAGGCTTTTAACAGACTTTTGCCTTACTTACTTACTTACTTACTAAAGGTGGCGCTACAGTCCGGTGTGGACTTGGGCCTCAATCAATAGTCTCCGCCAGCCAGCTCGGTCCCTAGCTAGCTGTCTCCAGTTTTGCACTCCAAGTTGATTGAGGTCCTCTTCCACACCACTTGGGTGCGCCACCTGATTCGCGGTCTTCCTCTCCTTCTACGTCCCTCGGGAATAGTGTCGAAGGGTTTCCGGGCCGGAGCATTGGTGTCCATCCGTCCTAAATGACCGAGCCATCTGAGTCTCTGGACCTTGACCCTTCTGGCTAGGTCCATGTAGTTGTAAAACCCGTAAAGTTCGCTGTTGATTTTTCTTCAACATTCCCCATCAATGCACACGGGGCCAAAGATGACCCGAAGAACTTTCCTCTCATAGCCAACCTAAGGCACATACATCCGATTTTGTCAAGGCCCATGCTTCTGCACCATACAGCAGGTGCATGTGCGTTGGGGTCGGGCGTCCTTCCTCGAAGACAGCTACTTCGTTTTTCCCTCATTTACCGCTTAACCCATTTTTGCCGCTTCTGTCTCAATTCTCACAAGGGCGCCATTGACATCACGCTGTGTTCTTCCCATTATATCAATATCATCTGCGTACGCGAGAAGTTCAACTGATTTTTGGAAGATAGTGCCTCTGGTGTTGACTATGGAGTTTTGCACTATCTTCTCAAGAACGATGTTAAAAAAATCGCACGACAGTGCATCGCCTTGTCTGAATCCTTTTTTGACATCGAAAGATTCCGTAAGCTCGTTGCCCACCTTGACGGAGCAGTGAGAGTTCTCCATCGTCATTTTGCAAAAGCGAACGAGCTTGGCAGGGATGCCAAAACTAGACACAGCTTTATACAGTTAGTCTCTGTAGATGCTGTCATACGCAGCCTTAAAATCGATGAAAAGGTGGGGGGTATCGATTTGGAATTCATAGGTTTTTCCTGGATCTGCCGCAAAGTGAAAATTTGGTCGATGGTTGACTTTCCTGGTCAGAAGCCACATTGATGAGGGCCAATCAGATTGTTGACGAAAGGCTTCAGATGTTCACGTATTACGGCAGAGAGGATCTTGTAAGCAATGTGAAGTAGACTGATTCCTCTGTAGCTGGCGCAGTTAAGAGGATCTCCCTTTTTCAGGATCGGGCAAACAATGCTGAAGTTCCATTCATCGGGCATGCATTCCTCCGATCATATCTTACAGATGATTTGGTGTATGCTCCTATCTGGATCGTCGCCTCCTGCTCTGAACAGCTCGGCAGCAATACCAATTTTGTTGGATTTCAGCCGTGAGAGCCAGCTGTTTTCCTTCCGATAAAACCTCCAAACTTCATTCCTGCTGTTGGCTCTCTCAACATTCTCGATCTGAGCATGCTACCTCTTTTTTCTCCTGAGAAGCCGGCGCGGTGTTCCTCTCTCCTCTTTTGCTCGTAGAGCTCACGAGCACCTTTTGTCCTTCTATGCAGCGCCGCTTTGTATGGCTCCTGCTTGACTGCATTAGCCTGCCTGCATTCTTCGTCAAACCAGGGGTTCCAGTTTGGTGGCTGTGTGAAACCTAGCACATTAGAATAGAAGCAGCATCTCTCTCTCGATACTTGATGTTGGCGGCATAGAACTTCAAATAATTCAAAGTAGCCAGCAAAGGTGTTCAACAATTAGTTCGGCCTAACTGGAACTGAAGATGCCACCGTTGATGCCAAAAAAGAAATTCATTCGCTGCCGTCCCTTGTTGGGAGTAGTAACAGCTTACTCCGCTTCGACCTGTCTACCATGGGAGGCCCTTCTGCGAAAACAAGTTTAGCCATCGCATAGCTCTTAGCTTCATAGTAGTAGTCACCATAAGCCGCGCCGTCACGTCAAGGCTTACCCCATGGAGGGAAGTATTGTATTGAGGAATTAAATATTCATGCCAATTTTCATGGAAACCGGAATTATTTCGAAGTTAAATGCAACTTTTTCATAGTTTATAAAGGGTTTTTTGTTCTGTTTTTACTTAAGACAAGAACTTTTCACTATTTTTTCCAATAAATCTGGACATGAGGCGTCAATGATGAATTGTATATTATCTTCCAATGCGTAAAGAGCTGCTGGTTTTTTGGCATAGCCCTAAGGAAGGTCCTTAAGTCTCCTAATAAGGGCGCTATCTAACAAGACCCAGTTAAGGGCGTTATATGGAACAAAATGACGTCAATGCTTAGCTGATGAATTTTTAGATCCGTAACGGACCAATTAGGCCTCCAGTGTGTAAACCGTACACAATAGTCAATATTGTAGATTCAGTGGTGATTCTTTAGGAGCCGATTAAATTGACAGAAATATGGACGACGTCCTTTATCAACCAATTGGCCGGATTATTTTATTTAAAGTAAATTTGAATTTGGAAGTTTTGTTCTCATACTGCTACAAGTATATGTACTTGTCCTTTCAATGGAGATCTATGATCTTTTAGGGACTAGAAAGACTTTTGTATGAAATTTTACAACTCGACCGAACATAATTCACATTCACTTTTTTAAGAAATGTGCATAAGGGAGCGAGCCGTCGATGACAAAATGAAGTTGAAGAGTGGTAACTTCCCCTGCCTCCTAAGATACGGAAGCCGATCAGTCGGTCAAAGTATAAGTCCCGGACCTGTCCGTTGAAAGCTGGAGGAAACTCCGTTGATAAACCGGTTCAAAGGCGTTGATGAGCCAAGGGAAACCTTGTTGAAAGCCGATTGAAAGATCGTTGATAGCCGTAGGAGGAAGCTCCTTTGATAAGCCAAGGGAAACCTTGTTGATACACCGGTTAATCGCCGTTAAAAACCGGAGGAAACTCCGTTGATACACTAAGGGAAACCCTTAAGGACGTTCGTGCTCTCATTTTTAACTCATCACAAATTCGAGAATTACATGAAGTTCCGAGCCGTGAAGGAAGAAAGTCATCACCAGAAAGAACTCCAGTCAACCTAGTCTGATAGCACAAAATAAAACTATTTATACGAAACCATCTATTTTTAAGAATACTAAAAATAATACTTAGTTGAATAAATAGAATTTTTGAATTATGAAACATTTATTTTTCTTTCTATTGTACCGAACTAAGCTTTACTGTTCCTACTTTAGTAGACCCTGGATCTCCTGAGGAGACCCCAGTCTTTGATATCAAGGAACATCACAACATTCGTCAAGGGAAAAAAATTTACCTCCTTTATTTTTTTATAAAATGAACAAAAACGAGCGCCATTTTTGACTCAAGAAAGACTGACCTGATTTGGCAGAAAATTAGAAGGGAGGTAGCTTAGAACCAGGAGACGGTTAAAGAGACTTCTAATTTTACTAGCTGATCCGGTAAGTGTTATGGGAAAGTTCACTCGGGCGTATACTGGTTATTTTTCATAATAGAATCGTGCTACAAAAATAAAACGTGTGAGTAATCGGCTTATTTTTTTTATTTTGTAAGGTTACTATTTAGATTTATAAAAATGGATGCTTGGGGTACGGAGAAAAGAATTTGGATAGTGCAACGGTACCATGCTTTGCAGTCCGTCATTTCCGTCCAAAGGGAATTTAGGCGGGAGTTTGGCGGTAATCCCCCGAGTAGATGGACCATTATGAGGTTTGTAAAGATGTTTGCCGAATCTGGAAGCATTGCACGAAGGCCGTACCATCGAGATGCCAATGTTCGGGTTCAGGATACAATCGCAGCAGTAGCATCTGCAATACAGGCCAATCCGAGCGTTTCGACCCGAAACTTATCGGGGCAAATTGGAATTAGTAGACGGTCATTACAACGGATACTTCATGACGATTTAAACTTGTTTCCGTACAAAGTCCAAATTACTAGCAAGTTAAACCCTCAGGATTTTCCTGTTCGCCTGGAATTTTGCCAAAAAATGATATCAATGTCTTCGGCCATTGATTGAGACAACACATTGATCAATTGTTTGTTCATGTCTGATGAGGCCCATTTTGATCTTAACGGCAATGTAAACAAGCAAAATTGCCGTATGGAATGAGTCTAATCCAGAAATGCTCCATGAGACGGAACTGCACCCAGAACGAGACACTGTGTGGTGCGCAGTTTCATCAAGGTGTATTGTCGGGCCGTACTTCTTTGAAGAAAATGGTGTAACCGTTACTGTCAATGGGTACCGTTATTTAAAGATGTTGAAGGAGTTTTTTTACCCAGAACTGCGCCGAAGACGTATACCATTCAACAGCGTTTGGTTTCAGAAAGATGGAGCAACTGCACATATAGCCAGACCAGTTATGGCGGAGCTAAACAAAAAATTCGCAAACAAATTAATTTCTAGGAACTCCACTCTTCGCTGGCCCCCAAGGTCACCTGACCTGGCTGCACCAGACTTCTTTTTATGGGGTTATGTCAAGCAAGAGGTGTATAAAACGAAGCCCAGGAATTTAACTGAATAAAAGCAGTCCATAACGACAATAATTGAGGCGATCCCAACTTCAACTCTTCAGGCCGCAATGAATAATTTTTTGACCAGGTGCCGCATATGCGTGGGAGAGCGTGGAGGTCATTTGCGGTCTATAACCTTTAAAAACAACTAACTATTTAAAATAAAATTTAATTTTCTAACCAATAAAAAAAAATATATGAAATACATCGATAAAAAAAAAAGTTATTTGAATTTCTTATTGTAGCACAATTGGTGCGCCACCCTGTAGAAAAGAAGAAACGTAACCGCGCTTTTTTCGGAGAACTTATTTGAGCAACAAATTAGCAAGTATTTATGTCCTTAGTTTCATATCGCTAGCTGCATTGGTCCTAATTTTGTTCTGCTGGCGTTATATTACGCCAGCAGAACATCGTTTTTTCCAAGTTGAGCAACAAAAATGAATTCTTGCGACACAAATTAGCAACAAACAAGCAACTCAATACTGAATATTTTTCGAGGCCGGCTTATGAAATGGTTCTGCTAGATTAATAGACGTTTTAAATTGACTGTAGGTCTACATTTCCACTAGCCATTAAAGTTTGTTTGTCCCGTAGCAAAATCCCACTATCTTTTACTGGAGGAACTAATGTCGAGTTAACTGTTCTTGCCGACGCCGCGCGCCGGCCGTCGCGTCGCGGTCGTTACCACCAAAAATTACCTATTTGTCATGCTTGGTGAAGTTAACAGCCGCTGTAGAAAAAGGCACTCTACCGAACCGGCCACCACACTTATAAGATGGCAGTTAAAGAACTTTTTCAATGGCCAAGGGTCTCCTTTTATTTTTCGTATTCAGCTTCGTGCGGTCTTAAAAGGAACCCATAATTCAACGTAAATATCCGATTATATTTGTCCTTATTTCGTTTGCTAAGGCCGTCAGTCATTAATGAATCCGTCCGAATATTGATGCTACAAAACTTGCTCCTACTCTTGGATACGGCATTAGAGGTCCTTCTGCGGAGGAGATTTTGTCGAGCACTTTGTTATGTGGTTTCTTTTTTAATTCATACATTTTGACACTTGGAAATATTGAAAAATTTCTTGCTGTACGCTATTTGGTGCATAAGAGTCAGAGGCTAGAGGATACCAGACAAGAGTGAAACTCAATCATCAACTTGCCGTCAATCTCAACAACTCAACATTTCTCGGTTCACCCACTAGTCAAGGAAATTTAGCATAAGCATCTCAGGCAAATCCTCCTCAAGAAAGGACATCACCAACTATAGAGGTATAAGTCTCCTTAACATCGCCTACAAGATCTTGTCTTCCGTGCTATGTGAATTTCTAAAGCCTTTAGTCAACAACAATATCTTGCTTTAGCATCCCAGAAAAACTCGTCCGCAAGATGACAATGGAAAACTCGCGCTGTTCCATCATGGTCGGAAAAAACTTAACGGACGAATTTGATGTCAAAAAAAGGTTTTAGACAAGGCGATGCGCTGTCATGCGATTTCTTCAACATCATTCTTGAAAAGATTGTGCAAAACTCCAACGTCAACACCAGAGACACAATCTTTCAAAAGTCCGTCCATCTACGCGCTACACGCGGACGACATTGACATGATTGGAAGAACACAGCGTGATGTCATTGGAGCGTTTGTGAGTCTTGAGACGAAGGCCAGGAAGATGGGTCTAGCGGTTAACGAGGGCAAGACCAAGTTAATGCTGTCAACAAGAAAGGACAACCAACATCGACGTCTTGGAGCAAACGTCAACACAGACAGATTTAACTTCGAGGTATAGTAAAGGACTTCGTCTACCTAGGATCCGCTATCAACTCAGACAACAACACCAGCGCTGAAATCGAACGAAGAATCACTCTTGCCAATCACTGCTTCTTTGGACTTAGAAGGCAATTGAGTAGTAAAGTTCTCTCCCGAGCAAATAAAGTGAAACTCTACAAAGCCCTCATCATCCCGGTCCTAATGTATGGTGCAGAGACATGGACCAAGACAACATCCGATGAAAACGCTTTGGGCTGCTTTGAGAGAAAAATTCTTCCAGTGAGTTTTGGTCCTGTTTCCATCAATGGAAAATGGAGACGAAGATTCAACCAAGAACGAGCTGTTCAGTGACACTGACCTAGCCAGAAAAGTTAACGTCCAAAGACTTAGATGGTTGGGTAGAGCGAATCGAAAATAATGCTCCGGCTCGTAGTCTTCGAATCCAACCCGGAAGGACGTCGCAGAAGAGGAAGTCCGCGACTCAGGTGGTCCACACGGGTGGTAGAGGACCTGAATCTACTTGGCGTTCGAAACTGGAGGCAGCTTTAGCTAGGAACCGAGCTTACTAGAGACGTTTGTTGGATGAGGCCCTGGTCCGACCTGGACTGTAGCGCCACCACAAGTAAGTACCTAAGTAAGAGCATTAAAATCCGCAGAGCAGTTTGAGTATAGCAGTTTGAGCCTTACAGCAACTAAAATTGGCGAAAAGTCATCTTTTCTGACGAGGTGATTTTTACATCTAGAGCTAGACGGCTTCGTAAGCAAACAAAAATTTACTGTTCGTCAACCAAGCGCCAATCTTTCGTTCCAATTTTGGCAATTTCAACTCCATTTTTTTGTTGCCACGATTGTCTACTTTAATTTGTGTTCGTGAAGAGCTAATTTTATGCAAAACCCCAAATCTCTAATCGCTTCATTTAAATCCAAATTAGCGTTAAGATTGAAACCATTTACTTGGCTTAACTACTTCGGATTGCATTCGAAACAAATCTGAGTCAATAACACCATAAAAAAGTGAATTTGAATAATGGATTCAGTTAATTTCTCCACCAAACAAATTGGTTCATTAATTTTTTAATAAACAAAATTTAATTAACGTAATGAAAAATCCCTCAACATTTAAAACAAATTCAATCACGGCTCCAGCTCCAGGTTGCTTTACAATGTGCTTGCTGCATAATTCCCGTCTTAAGCTCATACTCCATCATTCCTTAATACAAAGTCAAATTATGAACAAATTAAATACGTAAATGGATGGCCTGCCGTCAATCAATGTGGGAAGGTATATAAAGCTATTTATAAAATATGAGTTATGTACTTGGCAAGTTGGAAACCTGGAGGCGTATCCACCATTCAACTGGTTGCTGATGATGGTGTGCTGTATTCCGCAGGAGAACAACCGATACGACGACGACGACGGACACGGAACCAGGTCAGCGCAGAATTAGAAGACTGAACGAAAAGCTACCATTCATGACATTGATACCCCAGCAAATGAGCTTCATGCTGCATACGCGCTGTGTACTCTGAAAACAAAAACAAAGCATCCATAAGTGGCGTCAAGTTCATTTCGAAGATGCGTTAGCCCCGTCAGCTAGACTTGACCAAGCTATAGCCACAAAACATGCCATCATCGCATTGCAGGAGAAGAACCAAGGAGCATGCTTGCACCTTGCCAATTGCCAGAGGTTGCCCATGCCTCTGCCTCTGACAGGTTTTTGGTATCGGACAAACAGCACTCTTTAATTAATCTGTTTGAGAATAATTGATGGGAGGAAATGAGATTCAGAAGTTAATTGAATTTTATCGACGCAACGTAGAAGAACGGCGAAATATGTTGAAGACTTTTGTTATGTTTTTGGGATGTTGAGGAGCTACAAGCAAGCATTTAAGTAGAAGACTACTGTTTGTGTATGAGCTTGTTAGTCGAAGTGAGAATTTTCGGTATGAAATGAGCATGTTTTCCTTCGGCTACTAGATGATATAGCTACCAATCTCGAAGAGTGTAACGAGGCAATTTAATTGATAAATAGATTCTTGTAACCGTGAAAGATTCAAAATTAAAATACAAATTATTGTAATTATTTTTACAACTTTCATACGCATATGCATTGCATAAAGTACAGAAGACTTAAACATATAGCAAGTAGGAAACATTTGGGGTAAAATTTCAAAGATCTAACACTTCAAAAAAGGGTAACAAATTGAGAGGTTTCATTGCTCTAATTACTAATGATTACTGATCCTAGCCACGTCACCTAGTTCTGTCCAAAAAAAAAAAAAAAATAAGGTCTAATTTTTGTGGATCGTTACATACCCTTTTTTGGCTCTACTCTCACATACTTAGGTATTAACTTACTTATGGCGGCGCTACAGTCCTGGTCGGACCAGGGCCTCATCCAACAAACGTCTCCAGCCAGCTCAGTCCCTAGCTAGCTGTCTCCAGTGTCACACGCCGAGTTGGTTGAGGTCATCTTCAACTTGCGCGCGACACCTGAGCCTTGGTCATCCTCTACTGAAGCCTTTATGGGCCGGAGTATTGGTGTCCATCCTCTCGACGTCTCCACGACCAAGCCATCTGTGTCTTTGGACCCTCACTCTTTTAGGTCAGTGTCGCTGTACAGCCCGTACATTTCGTGTTTAAATCTTCTCCTCCATTCACCGTTTATGATGACAGGATCATAGATCTTCCGTAGAACTTTTCTCTCGTTTTTGACAGGGTTCATACTTCTGCACTACGTAGCAGGACGGGGATGATGAGGGTCTTTTAGAGCGTGACCTTAGTTGTTCGGGGAGGGCTCTACTACTCAATTGCTTTCTTAGCCCGAAGAAACAGCTATTAGCAATAGTTATTCTCCTTCTGATCTCGGCGCTGATGTCATTGTCCGTGTTGACAGCGGAGCAAGGTATACAAAGTCCCTACTTTGTTTTGCCCTCATTGACCGCTAAACCCATGTTTTCAGCCTCTGTCTGTATACTCGCAAAAGCACTGTTGACATCACGCTGCGTTCTCCCAATGATATCAATGTCATCAGCGTACGCGAGTAGTTGTACAGACTTCTGGGAGATAGTGCCTCTAGTGTTGACGTGGGAGTTCTGCACTTTCGTACCAGTATGATATTAAAGAAGTCGCATGACAGTGCATCACCCTGTCTAAAGCCTTTTTTGAAATCGAAGACGTCGCGTCGGTCGGTGAGGTCGTTACCGACTTTAATGGAGCAGGGTGAGTTCTGAATTGTCATCCTGCTCAGGCGAATGAGTTTTGTAGGGATGCCAAAACTGGGCATGGCTTTATACAGTTCTTTTCTATAGATGCTGTCATACGTGGCCTTAAAAGCGATATAAAAAGGCGGTAGGTGTCGATTTGGAGTTCTTGAGTTTTTTCCAGGATGTGCCGTAATGTGAATATATGATCGATGGTGGACTTTCCCGGTCTTAAGCCACACTGATATGGACCTATCAGTTTGTTGACAAACGGCTTCAGACGTTCACATAGTACTGCAGAAAAGATCTTACAGGCGATGTTTAGGAAGCTGATGCCTCTGTAGTTGGTGCAGTTTAAAGGGTCTCCTTTCTTCAGGATCGGGCATACAATGCTGAGGTTCCATTCATCGTGCATGCTCTCCCCCGACCATATTCTGGAGATGAGTTGGTGCATGCTCCTTACCAAGTCATCGCTGGCTGCTTTGAAGAGTTCGGCAGCGATTCAATCAGCTATCGCGGCTTTGTTGTTTTTAAGCTTAGATATTGCTATCTTCACTTCTTCATGGTCGGGTAGACGAAAATATTGGCTTGCGTCGTCTTCATTAAATGGTTCATTATTCCTGACAGCAGAATTTGATTCGTCATCGCCGTTGTACAGTTTGCAGAAATGGTCCTTCCATATCCTCAGCATTGACTGAGACTACTACTATATTTCGCAGTTGGTCTTTACAGGCTTCAGTTCGTTCTCGGTAACCTGGAGTCATTCGTTTTACCTCTTGGTAAAACCTCCAAACCTCATTCCTGTTTTTTAGTCGCTTTTCATGCATTCTCTTTTTCTTTCTGAAAAGTTTGTGTTCTTCTCTCGTTTTCTACTCGTTGAGCTCCCGAGCTGATCTCGTCCTCCTGTGCAGCGCTGCTTCTTGCTTGGCTGCATGTACCTGCCTGCATTCATCATCAAACTAGGGGTTTCGTTTTGGTGGTCGCGTGAAACCCAGCACATTCGAGGTAGCATCCCTAATGGCTTCCTGGCAATTCTGCCACTGGTTCTCAATACTCGATGCTGGCTGTAGCGGACTTCTCATGAGGTTACTTAACACTCGATCGGAAAAGGATCTGGCGATCTCTTGTGATTATAGCCGTCCGACGTAACGTTATACTTTCTTTTAGCACTTCCTGTTATTGGCTTTGGTCGAGATATCCGTTTCACTACCTTGGCTACAAAGAGGTAGTGGTCCGAGTCGATGTTGGCCCCTCGGAAGGTTCGGACATCAATAATGCATGAAGAGTATCTTGCGTCGATCGCAATATGATCAATCTGGTTGACAGGTGATTGGTCTAGAGACCTCCATATGTCCCCCTGTGAATTTTGAAATGTGGGAAACGCGTACTTGCTACTACAATGTTTCGCCCCGCTGCAAAATCGATAAGCCTGAATCCGTTATCCTAGATTTTTTCACCAAAGATGTCTTCTTCCTAGTTTGGCTTTAAGATCTCCTAAGACGATTTTAAAATCGAAGCTATGGCAATGCTCGTATGTATTGTCGAGGAGCTCGTAGAACTTAATCTATGTAGGTTTATAAAAATTTCATGCAAATCCGTTGAGTTTCCACTTTTTTACCAGTGGAGTGTTTTTCGCCTAATTCTGAGGGAATGCTCGGGTAATGCTGTTTAGATATGGGTTTTAATATTTGATTTGGGATCGGGTCAAAATTCTGGCTTCAAAATTCTGCTTTTCAGAATTCTGCTTTTTTAACGAAAATTCTGCTTTTCAAAATTCTGCTTTTTTTTGTCTGGTTTACAAAATTCTGCTTTTCAAAATTCTGCTTTTCAAAATTCTGGAAATTTATATTAAAAAAAATTCTGCTAATTCTGTTTTTTTTTTTAATAGTATATTTATTAACGGAAAAGTCAATTTAACATGGTTTTTGTTTCAATTTTAACAAAAAAAAATCTATTTGAGCATGCCCAATTATAGTTTTTACATTTATTTAACTTTTCAAAATAAAACATATATCCATCCACGCACAGCTTTTCTTTTCCTTTATTAGATTTAACAAGTGAAACGTTCGGGAACGGGTCGTTATTCTGTATTCCAAAATTCTGTATGAACAAAATTCTGTATCTGAAGAAAAAATTCTGTATGATCATAATTCTGTATTCCATTATTCTGCTTTTCTATTATGCTGTATTTCAAAATTCTGTAAATCCAAAATTCTGTTTTTCAAAATTCTGCAAATCCATTATTCTGCTTTTAGAAATTCTGTGTTTCCAAATCTCTACATTAAAACTCACAGTTATGAACACGTTTTTTAATTGCCTGTAGAACAATTTTTATTCAATTAACAAATTAAGTAAAATTTTATGAAAAAAAAACAAACAAACAACAAATAACGAAAAAAAAACAAAAAAGCAAATAGCAAAAAAGCAAGTAACAAAAAAGCAAATAACAAAAAGCTAAAAGGCAAGTAACAAAAATGCAAATAACAAAAAAGCAAATGCAAATAACAAAATTAATAACATAATTTAATATAGATGAAGATTTTTGGCTAACCGTCTTAAATAATCTACGTTACTTAATAATCTTCGTTTTTTAAGTAAACGTTTAATTTTTTTACTTTTAACTATGGTTTTTTTTACATTTTTTTTTACTTTTATTATAATCTATGCTTCAAGGTTCTGCATAGAAAACATCAAAAATCTGTACCTCTAAATTCTGTAAATGATAAAAGAAAAATTGTTTTGATAATGAAAAAAAGTGCGCACTTTTTTTCATTATCAAAACAATTTTTCTTTTATCATTTACAGAATTTTGGAGTACAGAATTTTGGAATACAGAATTTTGAAATCCAGAATTTTGTATTTACAGAATTTTAGAATACAGAATTTTGAATTTACAAAATTTTAAAATACAGAATTTTGAATTTACAGAATTTTGAAATACAGAATTTTGGAATCCGAATTTTAGCCCATACAGAATTTCGACCCCAACCCGAAACGTTCATTTTTGCTTTTTAATAAGAATAACACACTATCACGAAGGGATAAGAAAAGACACTAACCATTGTCTAAGACCCTGACTAAGTTAAGAGAGCAAAAATTAATTGCGTCTAAACATCTCGCTTATTCAAGCGAGAGGATAATTTTACAAAATTCTGGAAATAATAAAAATAAGGTTTGGAAAATGTTAAAAAGCGCGCGCTTTTTAACATTTTCCAAACCATATTTTTATTATTTCCAGAATTTTGTAAAACAGAATTTTGAAAAACAGAATTTTGAAAAGCAGAATTTTGAAAAACAGAATCCTGAAAAGCAGAATTTTGAAAGCAGAATTTTGAAAAGCAGAATTTTGAAAGCAGAATTTTGACAAAAGAATTCTGACAAAAGAATTTTGACCCCGGCAGAATTTTGACCCCAACCCATTTGATTTTCATTGAATTTTTGTTTTTTTTTTCTGCACCGATTTGTTGAGAATTTGTGAGGAAAAAGGCATTCAAAAGTATCCAAAATTATTTTTTTTTCATTCATTCATCGTGCGTTGGTCGTGCTCATGTGAAATGGAAGCCAATTTCACAGATGTCATAATACCTTTTGTATTTTGAAAACGAACCTAACAGAGCAATGATAGTCGGGGAAGTAAGTTCGTAGTATTACACATAATTAAGCAGAACTCATTCATTTGTTGATAATATTTGTTCATGCCTTTTTTATTTTTCTAAATAGAATCATAATGTATTTTAATGATATTGGATTCCTTATTCATCATTTTGCTTTATCCGCACTAGAAATTATGAATGAAGCATGCAACATTGATAAGGAGAAGTCCAAGACGATAAATTTAATCTTTCGAACAGGCCTAAAGTCGTTCATTTCAAGAAAGGTTAAATTCTGACAGCAAAAGCAAATATCGCAGCCAAACCAAACAAAAATGCACCATTCTCCAAAAAAAGAATATTTGTTTTGTTCAATTTCTTTTTTTTCTTTCTCCATTCTTCGACAGCAGCAGTACCTCTCTAACCAAAAGGCTGGCTGGTCTGGAGCTGGAGCGCACTGTATAAATATTCGAAGGTGGGTCATCTTATGGCACAATCATTTATTCAGCAAAATCAAATATTTTATCTCGTTCTAATTTTCTTATGAGCTATGGACGATTTATTTAACTCCTTCGGACCATATCCAAAGAGCCCCCCACGGTTCAGTTAAATTAACAAAAGCACCATGCTGGGCATGTAACAGTGTAGTTAATGTGTCGGCTTATTTATATTGTGTTTTGTGTGCTCTTTTAGGATTGAGCGTATTTAAATATTTAATGAACTCAAATATTAGTTAAGGCGTTTATATCATTTTTTGTATGGAGTATGGTCCATTCATGAGCGTATGGAATAAGTTCTTTTATTATTTAATGTGATCATTCCAACAGGCTTAAGATATTCAATGAATTGGAGTACAATTTATGATATCTGTTATCCAATTTGTACTAATAAACAAAATTATAGTATTTTTTCTGTTTTTTTAATTATCATGAAGTCCGCATGAAGTCGAGACGTTCCTGGATTCATGTATGTATAGGTATTGCGCTTTGATTCTTCTTTTATGAATCTCGTTTCATTATTGACTGGGTCAAACAATAACGTTTAAGAAAATTGTGCTTTTGAAAATATTTTAGTCTTCATATCGGTAGTATATGGCATCGAGTGTGGGACTTATTTTGTTTTGTCGATATGTTAATTCACTATAGAATCGTTTGAGAGAACTTGATCAAAATGAAAATTTGAGGTCGTCGCTTTTTTTAAGAATAACAATAGAATAACAGAATATAAGAAGTTGGCTTGGCTTACATCGTGGAAAATGGCAATATAACGGCTAAAATTCAACAAAGCCGCGGGAGCAGATGTTCTCGCTGCCGAACTGTTCAAAATAGCATGAGACGATCTAGATAGGAGCATGCACCAAATTATCTGCAAGAAATGGCCGGAAGAATGCATGCCCGATGCATGCAACCTCAGCATTTTAAGCGCGACCCTGAAGAAAGTAGATCCTGCAAACTGCGCCAATGCAAGGAATCAGCCTTCTCAACACCGCTTATAAATTCCTCTCTGCCGTAATATGTGAACGTCTGAAGCCTTTCGTCAACAGTCTGATTGGTCAATAGGGCTACAGACCAGGAAAGTCAACTATCGACCAACTTTTCACTTTCAGGCAGACACTGGAAAAAAAACCTATAAACCCCAAATCCACACCCACCACCTTTTTATCGATTCGTTGCATTGTAATGCGAATTCCTTAACATCGTGCTTGACGAAAATGAAGATAGCGCCAAAATCCACCGTCAACACCAGAAGCACTATCTTCCAAAAGTCTGTTCAACTTCTACTTCGATGATATTGAAATAATGGAAAGAACACAGCGTGATGTTGATGGCGACTTTGCGAGAATTGAAAAACGAAGTAGGTATATTCTGTCTTCGAGGAAGGAAGGATACCGACGCGACGGCTCGGACAGAACGTCACAATAGACGCATATAACTTCGAAGTAGAAGAGGAGTTTGTCTACCTAGTCTCCGCTTTTAACACGGACAATAACACCAGCCCCGTGCCGAGATCAGACGAAGAATAATTCTTGCTAATCGCTGTTTCTTTCGGCTAAGAAAGCAATTGAGTGGAAAAGCCCTCTCTCGATCAACTAAGGTAAAACTGTACAACACCCTCATCATCCCAGTCCTGCTGTATGGTTCAAAAGCATAGACTCAGACAAAATCGGATGAATGCGCCTTAGGCTGTTTCGAGAGGAAAGTGCTTGGGGTTATCTATGGATGGAGAAATTCAAAAGCGAACTTTACGGTTTGTACAACGACCCGGACCAAAGCCAGAAAGGCGGGTGGACACCAATGCCCTGCCCCGGAAAGCCTTCGACGCCATTCCCGAGCAAGGAAGAAGTAGAGGAAGACTGTTGCTGGTTAGGTGGCGCACTTAAGTTGAAGAGGACCTCAATCAACTTGAAGTGCAAACAGGCACACGAAAATTGTATAAAATGTTTACTTTAAATAATAATTTGTTGAACCTCGTTTTCATAGTAATACCTCAAAAATCCAGCTTATTTAAATAACATTTTGGCTTTTTAAAAATTGGTAAGACATTTTTTTTTCTTTTACACTATCAGATTTGGTCGAAGAGAGCTTATAGCAAACTCTGTCTAGCGACCAATGGTTTGGCAACACAGAATCAGTGTTATACCACACCGGCTCATCACTTAGTGTGGTGTAAGTTGTTAGAAGGCAAACGCTAAAACAGAAGAAACACTTACACATTGAAACTAAAAAATACAGCATAAAACGTGGATGCAACACTGGCTTTAAGTAGTGATTTTAAGTGATTCTTACTAATATCGCTCCATTGCATGCCTTTGAAGGCAAACCTCGTAAAGTTCCGTCGAACTGATTCTTTCCTCTCGATATGAATATCATAAAAAGTTGTCCAAACCCTGGAAGCGTATTCAAGGTGAGGACGAACATAACAATTATGTAGAGAACAAGTGAGTGAGTGAGTGAGATCACAGAATTCCTTTGACCAACGCTTTATAAATTTCAATAAAGAATTGGCTTTATTGACGATGCTGTTAATATGCTCAGAAAACTCCAAGATCTTTTACAGTGTCAGGACGAGTCAAAATGTGCTGTAAGATTGTATAGTTGTAAGAAGTTGGTATTCGCTTCTTTGAAAAAGTCATAGTTTGACATTTCATAGGATTCACATTTAAACTATTTTTTTCACACCACAATGAGAAACTGTTTATGTCGTCCTGCAGAAAAATTCTATCATTTATTGAAGATACATTTTTGAACATCTACTTATCATCTGCAAGGATGAGAATTTCGCAGTTTGAACACATATTGGAGCATCGCATATAGCCAATATGATAAGAAGCGGTCCTAAATAACTACCTTGAGGGACACCGGATTTAGCAATAAAAGAATCAGAGACATGATGTCTGAATTTCACCTGATAAGACCTGTCTTCAACATAGGTGGATATCCAATCAATGAAAAAATGCGGAAATCCAAATGAGTTCAATTTAAATGTTATAACAGTGTGGGATAACTGATCAAATGCTTTTTTTTATTTTATTTATTTATTCATTACGTTAAATTTTAACGGTTTAAAACTTACAAACTAATTTAAAAATAATACAAAAATAAGTTTAAATTTAGTTACGGTAATTTAAAAAATAAAATTACAAACTGAACAAAGAATTATCTCATGCCTGTTCTCCCTAATTCTCATAACTTCTCATAAGGAGTTGCCAATGGCAAGCGCTTTGTAACAATCAGACAAAACTTCCTTTTTTAATTTTTCTAATTGAAGCAATACATTTTCAACTGTTTTAAAATCGAATTGATTTTCGATGAACATGTTTTCAGGAAATTGCTTTGAGTTCGAAACAAATCACAACTTTTTCATTTTCAGCTTGTTTCCATTTTTAAAATGCAGACGTGCTTGTGTTTTGTAAAGCGGCTTGAAAATTCTCATCCGAATTTTTTAATGACTCATTCACTTTGGTTGTGTTTGTCTTAATTCATGAAAGATTAGGTAAAGTACATTGACATACTATACATGGACTGCCAGTAGCCAACTTCACGATGATTCCACTTGTAACGGTCGAAACAGTAGCGCT
Organism: Sphaerophoria taeniata; assembly: GCA_943590905.1. Classification (NCBI taxonomy): domain Eukaryota; kingdom Metazoa; phylum Arthropoda; class Insecta; order Diptera; family Syrphidae; genus Sphaerophoria; species Sphaerophoria taeniata. The sequence continues at coordinate 81,977,198 of OX016540.1, read as the reverse complement.
CCAGATTAGGCCTATTGTCGACTAGATGAACCAATTTGTTTGACGTTTGATGTTGTTTTTTTTTTTTTAATTAATTTCTGATTTGGATGTGAAAAATACAATCAATCCAACACCAAAGGACCTACATAATCTTCGCTGCTATCAATTATTGATACAACTCCGCTTAAATGTTATTTGCAGGTAAGTCGAAAGTAACATTCCATTGAAAGAACAAACAAAAATTATTTTGTCTTTTTAAAACAGACCAATGATTCGTTAGCAGCTCCGACTGAACATGCTGAAATTCACCAACGGAAGTCCTAAGATTATGTTCAATGGGACAAAAGGCAACCTAGCTCCATTGCTTCGGGTAATCCTCAGCTCGAAGTATCCGACACATCATTGGCTCTCTACGGAGAAGGTTGTAAATCGCTAAAATGCCAACAATGGCAGCAGACTTTGACTCCACTTGTCAGAATAATAAGCCAAATCATGTAAGACCAAACGCAGACTTTAAAATTCTATTTTTCTGATTCTCTCTTTTATATGGGGAACTCACAAAACCTATGATCTTTTCCTTCCAGAGTGCCAAAGGCGTCCTAACCGAACAATTCATGCGGGAGAAGATTCTCAAAAGCAATGACGAAGAACTTGCCCATAATCAAGCCATTGCTCGCTACTACCTGAAAGTGTTCAACAATCATCTGATTCTCGAACATTACGAAGAAGCCCATCACTCTCTGATTTACAATGCCGAATTGTCCAGAAGGAAGGACTGCCTCCGACATCATGGGCAAGGCCTCGTCGGTGATGTACGAACAAGCTATGCGTTTGCATCTGGAAAGTGGTTCCATTGGAGCAATGAAGAAGCGCTGTTCATGGCTCTATAAAGTAAGTAGCATTGACTGGAAATAGACAATTTGATTTAATACAAAACAACAACACTTCCCAGGTTGTGAACTCTTCAGAACTCCTCCGTCTATTCGTCAATCACAGTCGTCTTCTAGAAGCAACGGATTTAGCCAAAGAAATTACCAAATGACAAGCAAGCCCATATCGAAATGGATGAGCTCCTACAGATATATAATGAAACTGCCGTGCGGACCTCGGACGACAAGATCCAAATGGCCTATCAAATGGAATGAGATCGCCAAAAACAGAGAAATCGAATCGTCATCTAAGATTGAAATAATTTCAACAAAGTTCTTTTTTATAGTTAATCTGTTTATTTATTTTATTTATTTGTTTTGGATTTCTAAAACTCATCCATCATAATAGATTCGGAAATGAATCCTTTGTTGTTGTGGTTTGTGGTTGTGGTTTTTGTGATTCTAAATGATTGAAAATGTGTCAAGATACAACTAGTCCGTGTTTATAAAAGCACACATGACATGCGAGCAGAAAATCTTACAACTATGAATAAGTTTATAGACAATGCATTTTGGGGACCCAATTCTGCTGGTGGTGATTTTGGTTGCTGTTGTATCGGCTGTTATGGAGTTTGTTGCCGACCGCCTGCACTTACAGGGGGAGGTCCTTGTGGGGGCATACTAGATTCTACAGGTCCAATTGGTGGCATTGGAGGTTGCTGGGAATGTGGCTCTAAAAAGGTCAAAGTTTTTTAGGGAATTCATTGTATTTAAAATGTTTTTTTCTTTTGTTGCAATACCTAAAGCAGCTGGGTTTTGTAAATCACTGGCGGGTTGTGGTGGAACAGAGCCGGACGGTTGGGCGGGTGGCTGCGATGCTGCAGGTGGAGTTACACCTGTTGACGATGGCGGGGTCGGCCCAGAGTACCTGGCATTGGAGCAGCTCCGGGTGCACCTGGTGGTGGTGCTTGGGCAGAATTGCATGATGAAAGAAGACCACCGGTTGAGGCGAAGCAAAATTATTGGCATTCGCATTTTTGTTTGTTTGGTTGGAGTTGTTTTTTGTTTTGCTGGATTATCTGATTTCATTCGACGTTCCTGGTAACGTTGCATGCTCATTAGTGTCTCCTCGATTTACGGACAAAGATTTTCTTGTTTACGTGCATTTTTGGAACCTAAAAAAAAGGAAATTAATATAAGCTGCTTATTATAATGTAAAGGGAAAACTCACTTTATTGAATGTAATCGGGAGCGACGACAAATGATGGATTGTTGTCCAAGTTAAGAGGTGGTTAAGAGTTGACACAATTTTCGCTACGTCCTTTTGTATTTTTTGTGATTTATTTAGTTTATTTTGTTTTATTTCGGTTTGAGTTAATAGATTTTGGTTTTAATTAGTTATTTTCCTTTTTTAATTGAGCAGCAGCAAGGCCATCACTTGAATTCGTTTCAATTGAACCAATATGGATAATATTTAATTCTTAATTTGTTAAATGTGTTAAATTTCCTTTCTAGGGGCTTCATATCACATTTTTCAATGGTAAATACTAATTAATTCACTTTGAAATCGGTATTTGAATATTTAATGTAATTAAATTGTCAATAAAAAACAAAAATGAAAATAAAACTCGTCAACACACACAACACGTTTCACAGAAAAAATGTAACAATGACAGCTAAAAATGGCGACACAACAACAAAATAGGAATTTTAGGGTGTCTACCGGCCGCAGGGCTAACAGCGAGGGCTAGTATCGGTGGAACCATTTATTTTCAAATTTTGTATGGGAATTTCGCACGACTAGCAGTCCATATATAGTAAATCAATGGTAAAGTACCTACATCTGAGGAATTGCATTCATTCAGAAATCTTAGAAGAAAAAATGAGATCTCAGTAGGGATGCGTATGAAATTATCGGAGCTCCGAGTGAGACTTTGCCAAGTGGAACTGGCCATTGTCATTTGTGTTTTGATTTGAAATTTACCACCATTTCATTGATGAACCGATTTTTTTTTCAATCTCTTTATTATCAACATGTAAACTTTTTCCTAGGTTAAACTGATGCACGCCGGCTCATATGTTTCCAATAAAATTGGTGAACACCAAGAGTCATTCAAGTCATTCTTACGACCAAATTTGATAAGTTTAAATTAATGGTTATTTAAATAATTGCATTGAAGTGATCCATTGATTTACAATAAATCAAGCGCTGACAAACTTGTCTTCAGGTAAAAACAAAATAAAAGACAACAACGGTAACTCGTTTATGTTTTTTCTGCAGTCCAAGACAACGAAAATGTTTTATCTAAACGACCATGCAAAAAAACTTTCAAACAAAACTAGATTATAGACACAAAATATGAATGCATATAATTCATTCCGTCATTCGAGCCCCTAACATAAAATAAAATCAAATTAAGAACAAATTAAATATGTAAATATATGGGGCACCGTCAATCACTGCAGCATGTTATTAATGAAATTTAAATTATGTGCCCAATATCTGGAGGCGTATCCACGATACGAGCGGTCAACTGGGCACTCGGTTCTTGTATCTTTACCTAACAACAAAGAGACAACAAAAGAGAAACACCTCAACCTGAAATTAAAATACAAATCATTACGATACCCATGAAGCAGATTCGATTAGGATAAATTGCCAAGGTAAGTCCCGGGTGAATCCAAAAGTGGATGGAATGGTGCGCGGCGCAGGGCACGGGAATATTGGTACCTACTTGAATAGCAAATTTGTAAATATGCCTGTTTAACGTATTTGAGCTTGTCCACAGCACCGGAGCGCGGCGCTGGTTTTTATTATAAAAAGAGAGATATTTCATTCAAAACTCTCTAATATCATGTGAAGTCCGCTTTTTGGTTATCAAACAGAGAGTCGAGCAATCTGGTCCCTTGTGTCCTTTCAACCCTCCCAATTAACCGCACCTGGATTTTTTGTTTACAGATAAATAACAAAACAACCTCTCTCATAATATCTGATATTTATTTGCCTTCACGCGAATGAGCTTAGCATGCATACGTTGTTGCACTTGCCCAACCAGCGCAGATAAGGAAAATGAGACGGGAACATATTTGGACCATCAACTGGCGTTTAACTAATTTATAAGTACCGTCTCTAACTCATTCTTTTCGCCAGAAAATTGGGTAAGTTAGTATAAATCATTATCATTTTCTCCTTTTTGATGTTGTTGTTGTTGTTGTGGTTAAACGCATGGGCCAGGTCCATTTTTAATTAATCTTTTTTTTTTTTGGGCTCCTATCGGGTTGTTTATCTGAACGAAAACTTGGTGCTAGTGTGAAACAAGATTTCAGGAGTTAATTTAATTTTATCGATATCGAAGTGGCAGTCTGCCGAACTGCCAGCGAGATTCTGGGTCCGTTGTAGGAGGTGAAATTAATTTTTCGCTACCTTATGAGAAACCTCCATGAATCGTGCGTTAAATTGTGTTTTTATTGCTGATATACGTATAAAATGCAAACATGTTATAAGTTGAAGTTATTTATTTTAAATAAAAGAGGATTTTCAAAAAAAAAAAACTAAACACACAACAGTCGGTATTGAGAATGGTACCTTTTTATAGGAGGATTTATTAATTGGATGGGCGTTTATCGTATTGTCAGTTAAAGGTTGGTCTATTAAACCTTTTGTGTATTTTCAGCAGATGAGCCGGAAGTATTCCCATAATTAAGGAATTCCTTAATCATTAGTAGACAAATTATGTTTCATTGCTTTGATAGACTTAACTTTAAAGAAAAACGAAAAACAAAACATATGGTCCCATTTCGATTTGTATATAGTGAATTCAATAAAACAGTTTATTCATTATATTTGCGTTGCCACCAGAAAAAGAATTGTAAAAGAGTAATAGACTTAAGAACAACTTGAATTTAGTAATTTCATGTCCATTTCGGTAAGTTTCTTGAATAAATCAAAGTTTGCCCAATTTCCCATCGATGCACTTGGGCATCAAGGTACATCTTACTACGCCACTGTTGTCTTGTTGTTCTTATCTTTGGGGTCATTGGGAGCGTTCAGTTTGGTCTTGGAAAGCCTATGCTGGATAGCTTATCCAGTTCGTTTGTCATGAACGAGTTTGATAGCTTAATTTGGATAGGTGTTAAGCCAACAGTACAATAATTAGCTGTTAACGAATTTCAATGGCTGTTCTGTCAGATAGCCACCAGAAATTGTTGGATATCTTCGGATTTGTTTGATTTATTTTGAGCCTCTGCTGTTTTTTTTTATAGTGGGTGGCCACCCTTAAAAAAATGTTTTTCTTTGGATTAGGTTCGAAAAAATTCATATAAAAACTAATGTATATAGGTACTTCAATTGCTTAATTATTTAGGGACTTCTCAACTATTATTTAACCAATAAAATTATACATGTATATAGTAGGGTGGAGCGAATTTTTTGTTTCAATATTTCTTTTTTCCTGTATTATAAATGTTTGACCGTTTTAAATATATAAATCCCAAATTTTAGACTTCTACGTCAACATCTTCAGGTAGGACTAGAAATTTGAAGTAAGTATAGGTAAGCGCAAAAAAGCCATCTCAAAACGGTAGAAATAAAATGCATTAAAACATTTTTTTTTTGTAATGTGATATATTGTATATACATAAAAAGATACAAAAACAAAATACAGAATTTAAAAAAAATTTAATTATGTCCATCAGAACTTGTTACACCTTCAGTACGTGTACGGTTGAAATATTGGGATTTTGTTTCAGAGCATGGTAATTCTTGCCTAGATTTGATCTTCGCTCTAATGTAGCCATCTCTTGCCTCTTGTTCACAAACAGATAATGTGCTTCGGTAACCAGCTTAACGAATCGTTCTACTGCTTGAGTGTGACAAGGGAGTGTCCTTTGAAGAAATCATGTTCGATATTTCTGTATTGCTGCATTTCATTGTCATCGGTGGGTGGTTCGGTTACTTTATCATTTGCCCAAGGTGCGTTTTTGCGCTGACTATAATCAACTATAATCAACAATGGTTGACTATTTCTCGTTTTTGCACGCCAATAGTTACGATTCGTAATCACAATTGTCGTTTTTGCGGTCTGCGTTGATGTGTCAAATCGTAACTATCTCTAACATTGACATATTATAATATGGACTGCTAGTTGCCAACTTCACGCGTGTTCAGCGTAAAGAGCGCCATTGGTTCAGGGTGGCCAAAAAAAGAACGATTCCAGCTGTCAAAAATGAACATAAACAAAAACATAAACAACGAGGTCGCTGTGCAGTGTTACCGCAGGGAAAAATATTTTCGAGTCCAAGATGATTGAAAAACGAGTCCACGTAAAAAAAAAATTATATACTTTCAGAAATCATTTTGTTTTAAATTTTTAACATACTTATTTGTGTTCTGCAAACAAAAAACGTTATAAAAACGAGTCCCCGAGCCAAGGAAGAAACAACGAGTCCATTTTCAATCTATTGAGCCCATGTGGTAACACTGTCGCTGTGAATTCAAACACATTTTTTGGGACTAATTTGGCCGCTTCGAACCAATGGCGCTGCTGTAGCTTGTACCTTTTTTCTTCTCATGAAATGTATGGAAATGACAAGTCATTATGTTCCCCTTACAAATTTTAAATTATCGGAAAAAAAGAACTTTATTTCGCCGGAGATTTTGCAAAAGGAACTTCATTAGAAAAACGAAAACAAATCATGAGGAAATTTCTCTCGTGCACTTTTTTTTTGGTTTCAAAATGTGTAGTGTAGTGTGTACTCGTAAAAACATTCTGGTTTTAAAATCCGAAGGGAATCCTCTTGTTTTCAAAATCAGAATAAATTCATAAATTCATAATTTCATAATTTTCATAAATTCATGCTCTCCATTGCATGGGCTATGTCCATCGCGTCATCAATCCGGAAAACATTCTAATCGACCGCCATCAAACTGGAAGATTTTTGAAATCCCGCTGCCTTGAATCGTGACGGGCATGTGCACAGTTCCTCGCCGGTTGGAACTCCTGATTACATTGCTCCAGAACTGCTCGAGCCAATTTCCTATTGCAGATTGACCAAATCCCAGCAGAGCGTAAGTTCTTTCAAACCTCGAGTTTTAAACAAAACATTGATGCTAAAAACTACTTACAGGTCAGCTATGACTTCTGGTCCATGGGTATTATAGGCTATGAACTCATCTGCGAAGTCACACCATTTCACGAGGACAATGCCACAATGTCCACGAGACATACTTGAAAATCCTCAGTCACTGCGAGGAGAGTCACGCCAAGGAAATGATCGCCTTTCCAAGTGACTTAAAAGTCAGCACCAATTTCAAGAATCTCAATCTCTCCCTGGTCACAATCCCTTCCAATCGAATTGACTTACCATATCAAGATCGTTCTTGAATTTTTGCAATAAATTTAGAGCAACGAAAATTGTTGTCTCTTTATCCATTTCAATAATATTATGATCAAAAGAAAAGAAAAAATGTAACCTCAAAAGATTTGTTTTTGTTTTTCTTGTTTGACAGCTCAACCAAACCTAACCAAAAAGCGTTTTTGGATTATTTCAACTATTTCTAACTATTTCAACTATGACACATCAACCATTTTTTTTTTTGACACAAAAACTATAGTCAACTATCGTCAGCGCAAAACCGCACCTCAGTCTATTAAGTCGTAATAATTTTGTGCTTATATTTGTAATTTAGGAAGTTGAAACTCACGAACGTGGTTGCCTTTTTGCTGTTGTCTTGCTCTAATAGAATAGATGATGAAGCGGTAGCTCATTTGCATGAAGTAAGCATACATTGTAAAGGACGATCCAAATGTTATTCTAACAATGCAATGACGCCGTTCTTATATCCTCTATTTACAGCTGTGCCATCACACCCAATTGCTACCAAAGACGTACAAAATTCAATTTTCTGTTCCAAAAAGTCAACTATACTGTTTTTAATTGTAATTGTTTTTCCCGAGACAACTGTAAAATGTCCAATGTACTCTGAATCTGGCTCTGATATGAGTGATATAATACGTTCTTCAGTAATAGTCTTGCGATGTGATATGGTGTCTGCCTTAGCGATATATAATGTTTTATCTTTACTACCGTCAAAATAAAGTGAGAATATAGGTTTTCTAAAACCTGCAGCTTCACATTGTAAGCCTAGACGGACTATTTGACGCTTTCTACGTAATTTACTGAAATCTATTACTTTTGTTGAATTTTTACTACTTATAACGTTTAAATCCAGCTTAGCAGCGTTTAGCTGCTTATCTATCAGAAACCCCAGTTCTATCGCAAGCTGTAGCCAAGTTCTGCAGTTTATTTCTCATTTGAAGAGTTTCTTTTTTCTTCTTAAATAGTTTTAAGGGTCGAAATTCATTATCTTTAGTTTCAGTTTCAGTAGAAGAACTGTCAGAAAAACATTCCACAGCTGCAGCGACAGTAGAGCTGCTAGGAGTATCAGCCATAGTTTTTAAAAACTGTCGCCTTTTTCGTTTCCTAAGATCCTTACGATGCAAAGACTTGGTTGCCACCAGAACAACATATCCTATATACATTTTACGAGAATTTCGTTGATCTTTTAAAAATGGGTATTTTGATCTTACATTTACACAATTCTCTTGAAATACATAAACACGTTGCAATATCAAATAATTTTTGCAGAGAATCTTGATAAAACTCTTGCTTTTTTGTTTCATTTCAAAATCTCTTCATACTTTTATACTTGTTATTATAATATGAAATCAACCTTGCAACAACTTGTTGATGGCTGATGGTAGGAAGCGATCCTTTATTCCATATATTTTCTTCGCCATAAAAAACTATTTCACTAGCATCCTTTATTGAGGGGTCTTTCCCATTATTCAATTCAATTCTTTGTATATGGATTTACCAGGTAATATCAAGAATGGTTTTCTGCTTGGTTTGACAGTTTTTTGACAGTTTTTTACATTAGTTTGTAATGTGTGTTCTCTGCTTGCTTGCTCGAAAACCATTCTTGATAGTACTAGGTAAATCCATATACAAAGATTCAATTAAATCTTTTCTTATCCACAAAAAAATGTTTAATTATATCGAAATAAGTTGGTAACATATTACCATTCAATTTTTGTGGATCACCAAAAACAGGACAACAGATATTCTTACGAGTTTTAGGCATTTTAATGAGTCAAAGGCAAAGGAATTTATTATTATGTAGTTAGAATGGATGTTAACGAAATGATGAAAGTATACAGCGATTCTGATACACTACTGTTTATTCAAAAAATAAGTTCAAAAAGTTCAATGGAAAATGTTCAATGTTCGATGGGTGGACTGGGTGAAAAAAGGGCCAAAAGGGTGAGTAAAACTGCCAATAACTTTAAGAAAAAAGAAACGCTCGGTTTGCTGGTATAATACACAGTAAGTATTTCATTTAATATTAACTTTCATTTAACCTTAGAAAACTATGTACAATTTTGACTTTAAATTAACCTTCTTAAATTTATGTAAGTATACAATATACAATTTATAATTTATGTAAACAAAGACATCGAATCCAAAATGACAGTTGACATTGTCAAGAATTGGGACAGCTGTGGCAGTGTTTGTGCATGCATTTATGGGCAGCATTCAACAACTACTTTAAAAAAATATATTAAAGATTACTCTAAATTGAAGGAATAATAAAATAGCAAGTCTTTCTTTTCTTTTTTATTCCTTCCTGATTCAAAATATCTCTGATATGACGAAGAAATTTAAAAAAAAGTTTCAATCATTTTTTTAAATTGAAGTAAATTCAACTGAGATTTTGCATAAATGATGTTCTAATATAGCAGGGTCACCACTCACCAAATTATGACACAGGAATAAAAAAATTTAGAATTTTTTTTTTCATATTTGCTCCAGCCTAATGTATAGTATAACGGTAATTCAAACAGTATTTATCTCGTCTTATCCATAATATTTCTAAACGGATATCTTATTTTGCGTAGCTTAGGCTTTTTACTTTTTTTTAAATTTTTGAATGTCTTTTTTTTTTTTTGTTAAATCAAAGCCTACTATAACTATTTGGAAATCGGTATATTGATAAACATGTGCTCTGTAGATTATTTTTATTTCAAATTTGTGTTCAGTTGTGCGTCTTTTGTTGTGTTTTTTGGAGTTTTTGTGGTAAAGCGTGTTGTAATCAATGGAAAGAAGAAAAGACCTCTCGCCGTCGAAAATTTCGGAAATTTAGACTCTTCTTTTGCATAGTCAATATTTGCAAAGGAAAATTGCAACAATTTCAGGAGTTGCGAAGTCGTCAGTTGACGAAATAAAAAATTAAATTAACGAAAATATTGAGCTTTCCCCAAATGACTTTTTACTTCGCTTTCATAAATTCAGAATTGATAATTTTACGATTATCCTGGCTTATTTTGTTCCTTCAGGTCTGTTTTTCTGACGAGTCGACGGACGGTTCAAATTTTGTCGGATAAGGCCGAGTTTGTGGGGTGAAGACCCAATGAAAAATGTATAAAAGACTGTGTAGTTGACCGCGTAAAACATCCTTTAAGCATAATGGTCTGGTCCATTATTAGTGGAAAAGGAAGCGGGCGTCTGTACATTGTCGATGGAACCATGCATTGGGACCAGTACATTGAGGTTCTAAGGTCGAAAATGTTGCCGCAAACGAAAGAATAGTTCGCAAATGGTGATTTTGTATTCATGCACAGCTCTGCACCTTGTCACAAGGCCAACAAAGTGACTGCCTGTTTGGAAGACCACAGTGTGGACGTCTTGGAGTGGCCAGGAAACTCCCCGGACGTGAATCCTATGGAAAATCTCTGGGAGCTCCTAAAGAGGGAAATAGGGAAGGAAAAAATAACTAATAAACGTGCTTCAATAGAGAGCCTTTTTGAAGTTTGACAAAACGACAAAACAGAAGCAAACTTCTCTATCATTTATGAGGAAAAGAGGGAACGCCAAAATTTTAACCCATTTAACCTGCTCCACAGCTGGATACATTTTAACCCATTTTATTCACCACGCTAGTGTCAAGTTTAAAGCAAACATCGAGTTTTAATACACATTTTAACGCAATTCACACACGGCCTTAAATTAAACAAATTGTCTTTGAATCTAAATATCTCTGCACTTAATATTGCTAAAGAACTAAAACTATATCTTCATATCATCCTCTTCCCATTGCGGAACCAAATATCTCCGCACTGGGTTTTCATAAATCGGACTCTCCATCAGTGTAGAATTCTTTTTTTGCTCCTCGAACCTCGCGAACTCCCTGGCGTCTGCAATGCGCACACAGCAAATGTACATAACAAGCACAATCAACCCAACGAGAAACGTAAGCAATGAAATGAATCCACCCATCATGATGGGGTTAACAGGAGTGCAATCTTCGACTTTTATTGACAAATAACTCTTCGAGGAATCTGGTCTGTTGTACGAGAACAAATGATCACATTTAATGTCGTTGTTATCGATCAATCGAACCACACATCGAGCTTCATCATCTGAAAGAGAAATGTAAAATTATAAAGCAAACTCGGACATAAGCACATCAAGAGCTAATTAACCATTAATTTCTGTTACAAACGCGTATTGGAATATTTCCTTGTCGGTATTGGAACATATTTCAGTGATATTTTCACATATGTACGTTCCCAACTTCTGCTGAATCATGCACTTTACACACGGCTCGTAATATTGACAAAGCTTGTTCTCGTTTTCTCGATTTCCGATTTCGCAAAATCTCCCAACAAACGAGTCTCTGCACAAACATTCACCACACTGGCATTCACCTCGGTTAGAGCAAATTTCACCATTTGGAGTTTTGCATTTGTCATCAACTTCCGCCTTGCAATTGCAACGGTTTCCCGACCAACCGTATTTGCAAACGCATTTGCCACAGAAGCAATCTGCCGTCTCCAGATCGCAATCCATGCACTCTGGACATTCGCAATATTTTCCAGCATAGCCGGGAAAACAATAACATTCACCACAGTCGCATTCACCTCTATCCGAACAAATCGGGCCTAGTTCTGGAGTTGACTTAAATGGTTGCCGGCATTCATTTTCGATGGCTGCTGTTGAGTTCGAGGTACCCAAATCACAGTTGCAAAATACTCCTCCCCTGGAAGAATTTTAAATGAGGTTATAGTCTTATTTTTCTTAAAACTCAAACACTTACCACCCCTCATCACACTTACACATGCCACAGTTGAAGACACCGTTCATATTGCACATGGCACGCTCATTCTCATCATCCACTTCTTTTTCATTACACGGACATGGTTCTTGAATGTCGATATCCAATTCCAAGTACTCCGATAAGCCAGGATCTTCAATTCGAATTGTTCTACTCTAAACAAAAAATGGTGAAATGTCAAAATCATGACATTTATCAAAATAATGAACTCACATAATTTCCATCACTTGGAAACTCTTTGAGAGTGATATTAATATAAAACTCAACTTCTTGTCCCATTTTCAAATCGGCGCAATAGTTTCGATTTCGCAAGCTGTCAAACTGCCCACCACAGTTTGTTGAATACGTCAAATCGATGAAAGACGGACTGTTGTCAGTGAATTTAACTCGCTTAAGAAATGCCTCGTAACTGTAATTTATTTATCGAAAAATTGTTATATCTTTTTTTTTTTATTATAAGGCCGTGTGCGAATTGCGTTTAAAAATTGGTAAAATTTGACGGTTGGTTAAATTTTGACACTTCGTGTTAAATTAAATGTTTTAAAATTACACTAGCTGCGGAGCAAAGAGGATATCTTTGGTGGAACAGTCGGAAAGCACAGCCTGCACGACACCACTTCCGATAACGGATTCAGGCTGATCGATTTTGCTGCGGGGCGAAATGTTGTGGTAGCAAGCACCTGGTTCCCACATCTCAACATCCATAAAGGTACATATGGAGATCTCCTGATCAATCAACCGTCAGCCAGATTGATCACATTGCGATCGACGGAAGGCACTTGTCCAGCATTCTAGATGTTCGAACTTTCCGAGGAGCCAACATCGACTCGGACCACTACCTCGTCGTAGCCAAGGTACTGCTACGAATATCCCGACAACGGCCAAAACAAGGAAATGCTGCAAGAAAATTCGACGTCAGACGGCTAGAATCGCAAGACTGGCGATCTCTTGCGATTCTAGCCGTCTGACGTCGATCGAGAGATGCCGCCTCTAATATGCTGGGTTTCACACAGCCACCAAAACGAAACCCCTGGTTTGTCGAAGAATGCAGGCAGGCCCATGAAGCCAAGCAGGACGCATACAAACCGGCGCTGCATAGAAGGACAAGAGCTGCTAGTAAGCTCTACGAGCAAAAGAGGACAGAGGAACGCCGGCTTCTCAGGAGAAAAAAGAGAGAGCATGAGAAGCGTCAGATCGAAGATTTTGAGAGAGCCAACAGCAGGAATGAAGTTCGGAGGTTTTATCGGAAGGTAAAACAGCTGGCTCAAGGTCATCGAGCAAGAACCGATGCCTGCAGAGATAAACATGGGTGACATCATAGGAGAATCGCAGTCAATGCTTGGGATTTGGAAAGACCACTTCTGTAGACTGTATAACGGCGACGACGGACAAAACGCCGCCGTCAGACAGGAGCCTTTTATCGTATACGATGCAGCCAACAATTCCATGAACCCGACCTAGAAGAAGTGAAAACGGCAATATCACGGCTGAAATCCAACAAAGCCGCTGGAGCAGATGGTCTAGCTGCCGAGCTGTTCAAAGCGACGATCTAGATAGGAGCATGCACCAAATCATCTGTAAGATCGGAAGAATAGATGCCCGATGAATGGAACCTAAGCATTGTTTGCCCGATACTGAAAAAGGGAGATCCTCTAAACTGCGCCAACTACAGAGGAATCAGTCTACTTAACATCGCCTAAAAGATCCTTTCTGCCGTAATATGTGATCGTCTGAAGCCTTTCGTCAACAATCTGATTGGTCCTTATCAATGTGGCTTCAGGCCAGGAAAGTCAACCATCGACCAAGTTTTCACGTTGCGGCAGATCCTGGATAAAACCTATGAACTCCAAATCGGTACCCATCACCTCTTCATCGATTTTAAGGCCGCGTATAACAGCATCTACAGAGATGAACTGTATAAAGCTATGTCTAGTTTTGGCATCCCTGCCAAGCTCGTTCGCTTGTGCAAAATGGCGATGGAGAACTCACGCTGCTCCATCAAGGTTGGCAATGAACTTACGGAATCTTTCGATGTCAAAAAAGGATTCAGACAAGGATATGCGCTGTCGTGCGATTTCCTTAACATCGTTCTTGAGAAGATAGTGTAAAACTCCACCGTCAACACCAGAAGCACTGTCTTCCAAAAATCTGTTCAACTTCTCGCGTACGCCGATGATATTGATATAATGGGAAGAACTCAGCGTTATGTCAATGGCGCCTTTGTGAGAATTGAGATAGAAGCTGCAAAAATGGGTTTAGCGGTAAATGAGGGAAAACCGAAGTATATGCTGTCTTCGAGAAAGCATACAACTTCGAGGTAGTAAAGGAGTTTGTCTACCTAGGCTCTGCTATTAACACGGGCAATAACACCAGCGCCGAGATCAGACGAAGAATAACTCTTGTTAATCACCGTTTTTTTGGGCTAAGAAAGCAGTTGAGTGGGAATGCCCTCTCTCGAGCAACTAAGGTAAAACTGTACAACACCCTCATAATCCAGGTCCTGCTGAATGGTGCAGAAGCATGAACCTTGACTTAATGGGATGAATGTGCCTTGGGCTGTTTCGAGAGGAAAGTTTTTCGGGACATCTTTGGCCCCGTGTGCATTGATAGGGAATGGAGAAGAAGATACAACAGCGAACTTTACGGGTTGTACAACGACGCACGTGGACTTAGCCAGAAGGGTCAAGGTCTAGAGACTCAGATGGCTCGGTCATTTAGAGCGCTTGGACACCAATGCTCCGGCCTGTAAACCCTTCGAGACTATTCCCGATTGACGTAGAAGGGGAGGGAGACCGCGACTTAAGTGGCGCACACAAGTGGAAGAGGACCTCAATCAACTTGGGAGTGCAAAACTGGAGACAGCTAGCTAGGTACCACGCTGGCTTGCGGAGACTGTTGATTGAGGCGCAAGTCCACACCGGACTGTAGCGCCACCTTAAGTAAATAAGTAAGGAGCAGCTAAAAATATGACAGTAGTGGTTAAATTTAACTAGTGTTTTTAACACAATTCATCCAATTTGCACACGGCGTCATTAAAACACTTTTTTAAGTGGTCTTACCTTGTTTTTATAAGTTCTAATATATTCGACGAGTCCAAGCTCAGCTTTTCAACATTACTGATTCCATTCATCAGGAAATTCATTTGCTGATAAGTTTGATAAGCGCTGTCAGTGACCGCAAAAATCACACCAATTTTTCTCCTTACAAGTTCTCTATAGATCTCTTCCAATGACGGATAATCAAATGTCAAGCTTTCTGTGTACTCGCCAGTCTCATCCAAATGACATTTCCGATCGTTTTTCATATTTATCCCAGCTAAGATTCCATCGCCAGCAAAATGCATAAAACCGTCGGTGGCAAGAACAACTATTTTTCTAGCCTCTTCTTTCCATCCTATTTCCTCAGGACAAACAATAACCTGCATGAGCGCATCTAGTCCACCCTCAAGGTTATCCAAGTTTCCAGTAACCCGACTTTTTTTAACTGACCTAACAAACTTATCGATGTCATCTGTTAGTGGAAGGTGATGTCTGAAGCTGTAAGTTGGTTCACAGGTGTGTCCTTCGGATGCACAGGGATTGTCCTTTAAGTGAGGCATAATCATTGGCATTATGGGTTTGTCAGCGAAGCTTCCAAAACCGATGCGATAGTTGGCTGTAAGATTTTTCAATGCTTCCGATAGCTTAGCGCCAAGTTTGACTAAAGTTTTCTTATCATCTCTCATTGTCCAGGTAAGGTCCATAAGATAATAAAGGTCGAGCGGATTGTTCGAGGCAGGGCGATATGTAAGCTTAAACTGTTGTGTATGTGCTGAAAACAAAATTAGGGAATTGTTGATGCTTGTGCAGCTAATGTGACTGAGACACGAATCCATGTTCTTTAGTTTTAAGTAAAGGGTTTTTCAATAAGGGCGGGTAGATGTGATTCGAAGCCCAGTCAGCGAACAAACGGCGTTGTCTATGGTCATGAACTTTGAGCTCCTGGGTCAGTTGGATCTTGTACGGGTGTAGGCCCAAGTCCCGACGCAAAATTCGCCAAGTTGAAGTCTGCAAATGGCCGAGTTCTTGTGCACTGCGAGAAATAGACTGCCTCGGGTTCTGCTGTACACTTTCACGAACCGCGGCGATGTTCTCGGCCGATCTTGCGTTCCTTGAACGTACGGGTGTTGGCTGATTGTTTACTGAAAATTTGGCCACCAAACGTTGAAGAGTCGACTGTGAAGGACCACCACGCGTAAGATGGGCACAATGTGCACAAAGTTTGCGTTAACAAACACTCATTTTGATAATAAAGTTTTATCATTTGAACGTGCTGTTCAATCGTGTAACTTGCCATGATGATTTGGCATAAACAATAGAATAATATGATATGGAAAGACCACTTTCCCAAGCTGTATAATGGCGATGACGAGCAAAACTCCGCCAGCAATACAGAACCATTCAATTTGGGTGCAGAAGGCCAACAATTCCACCCACCCGACATGGACGAAGTGAAGATAGCGAAATCTAAACTTAAGTCGAACAAAGCCGCTAGAGCAGACGGGCTAGCCGCCGAAATTTACAAAGAAGCTGGAGATTATTTGGTCAGGAGCATGCACCAGCTCATCTGGTAAATTTGGTCAGAGGAAAGAATGCTCGATGAATGGAACCTCAGCATCGTATGCCCGATCCTCAAGAAAGGAGATCCCCTGAATCCCAACTACAGAGGTATAACGTATAAGTCTCCTTAACATCGCCTATAAGATCTTGTCTGCCGTGCTGTGTAAACGTTTGAAGCCTTTCGTCAACAACCTGATAGGTCTTTATAAATGTGGCTTCATACCCGGAAAGTCCACCATCGATCAAATATTCACCCTACGGCCAGTCGATCTTTGACTTCGCTAGTGTGAGGACGTACACGGATCAAATCGGCTTTAAAAAGTGTAAACAAATAGCAAGTGGTCTATATTGTAATTGTGCAAGTATATTTTCAAGTGTTCGGTAGCGCAAAATTAGCGCATCGGCTTAGAAATCAAGAGGTCGTGGGATCGAAACCTGGTCGGAACATAAAGTTTTTTTTATTTCCGCGTATGTTTCGGTTTCACCAAATGGTGAAGGGGAAGGCGGCAGCGGCATCGAAAGATGTCGTTGCAAAACAAAAATCAGACGAGAAGGCAGCGGTAAAAACCACCGCAACCGAGACCGTGGTAACAACGAAAAGGAGGCGGAGCATGAAACCTATGCCGAATTTGGACTGCAAAAGGCAAGCCACCACCTCAGCACAGCTGCAAGCTGGGGTGGTTGACATCAGAGCAGCGAAAACAACAGCAAACGAGAAAATTCAACGGCAGATGAATACGGACTCGTCATCTGATGAAGAGAATTTGGAGTATGTGTCTGAAGGAGGAGAAGGCTTGTACAGGTCCGGAGCCAGCAACATGTTCGGGCCCCTATCGTCTGACCTCTCGGACGAAGAAGTTGAGGAGGCCCTCCAAGTCAAGCAAAGCAAAATCAGCGAGTGTGAGGAGCTGCTGAAGAAGCTCAGGGAGGACATGAAGCCCCTACTAGATATCCTCAAAAAAAAACAGGAGGCGCGCCGAGAAATAGAAGCAGCCGAGAAATTGAAAATGCAGCAACAAAAACAACAACAACAAAATCCGCAGCAGCCAAAACAACAACAACAACAAGTAAAACCGCAAGTCCAAACGAATAAGCAACAGAAACCAAATTCGGCGCAGGTTTCAAAGAAACAGCAACAACAACCACAGCAGCAGCAAACGACAGGAGTGGAGCAATCCGTAAAATCTGCAGGGGCCGAAGCAGGCCCTTATGCAGAGGGCCCAACGACGACGTCGGCAGCAGCCAGGAAGCAGCAACAACAGCAACAACAGCAACAACCGCAACAACAGCAACAACAGCAACAACAGCAACAACAACAACAACAACAACAACAACAACAACAACAGCAACACCAGAAGCAGCCACAGCCTAAGAAAGACAAAAATGTGCCACCAATAAGGACCCACAAAGTAGACCTGGACGACGTAAAACAGGTATGTAAGTCGGCCACAAATGGTAATTTTTACATAAAGATCATTAATGAAAAAGAAAAAATGTATTCGGTGCAATGCTTCACATTGCCCGAATACAACATGGTTAAATATTTCTTGAAGGAGGCCACAGCTGAGTTCTTCAGCTTCACGCCTCGAAGCGAAAAATTGAAGACGGTGCTTTTAAAGGGCATCAGTTCCTGCACGGAACCTGAGGCGCTCTTAGATGAGCTCCGTCAAAAAGCGAGTGACGATCTCGAGTTTATCGGGGTCATGCCGTTTTCCACGGTCAAGTTTAGGCGTGGGGGTTACAAGCTCCCAATGTTCCTAGTAACATTATCGCCCCAAAGTAAATTGGAGAGCCTAAGGAGTATTTCCGTCCTAGACTTCCAAGTTATCAGATGGGAAAAATTAATGAGGCACGACGACATGCTACAATGCATGCGCTGCCAGAGGTTCGGCCATGCCGCAGCCAACTGCGAAATGCAGGAGCGCTGCGTCAAGTGCGCAGAAACCCACAAGGAGCGGGTGGAAGATCTAACCCAGCTCAAGTGGGAACGAGGGGCACCCTGCAAATTATCGGGGCTGCCCTAAGGTCCAACAAATTAAAGGTCGACCAATACGACAAGCTCCAACAGCAAACTCGCTCGTAAGACCCGACGTTTCTTACGCTAACTCTGCGAAAGGAATGGGTAAAGCGAGACAGGCTCCACCACCGGTCGCCCCACAGGCCCAAGAGCCTAAGGCACCGGCGGGGCAGCCAGACATTGTGGCCTTGTTGGTGGCCATTCAAGGCCAACTAGCAGGACTGCAAAGTCAGATATGGGAGCAAGCCGCAAGAGTGGACCACCTCCACTCTTTAGTGACTGGCCAAGCGCAACGTCATGATTAAGGGCGCACTGCCGGAGACGCGCCTAAGGATCTTAGCTGTGAATGTAAATTCACTGATTAGGATTGAACGCCGAGCTAATTTGTTCCAGTTGTTGAAAGACCACAGTCCCGATGTGTTCATGGCTAGCGAAACCAAGCTAAACCAGAAACATAAACTGACTAATAACAAATACAATATCGTAAGAAGGGATCGACCCGGCTCTACTCAAGGAGGCGGTGTTACCATCTTCATACGTAAGGGCATTAATTATAAAGTCATATACAATAATGATTTGCGAAAGCTCAGGACGCTAGAAGTTTGCGTCGTATGCATCTCTCTCACTCAAGGGAAGCGGATGTATATGATTGCGGCTTATGCGGCTGAAGCTCCGCAGGCTAATATCTTTATCTCAGAGCTCGAAATTCTTTTCAGGGTACTAAAACTGAGCTTGGAAGAAAACTACTTCGTTATGGCCGGAGATTTGAACGCGAAACATGCAGATTGGGGAAATCAAATTAATAATCCAAGAGGTAATCATCTGTTTAATTTGATGAATCTTTGCAGTGTTGAATATGGTGTCGACCTGCTGGCTACTGAAAGGCCATCGTTCCCAAGGAGCGGTTCCTTCCTGGACCTTTTGCTGTACGATACCAGACTGACAATAACGGACAAAGTGGGTAATCACCCTCGAAACTGTTTACAGACAGTCGAGTACGACAGTGACCACTGCGGGCTCGCTGCTGTAATTCAGATTCCGAATGAGCGCGTGGAGTTGGATGAATACGTTCCAACGCATTCTTACAATTACAGTAAGATGCGCTGGCCTCGTTTCACCAACGCCCTAGCGAGAGAACTCCGCTCGAGTGACATAGCCCCACCAAATAACATAAACCTAACGAACAACGAAATCGACCAACATCTACAACAGATGGACGAAACGATAAAACGAACGATGGAACGGACAATACCGAAATACAAGGAACGCGACCAAAACGACGTCTGCAGAAACGCGACTATAGACGCACTTCACAGACATAAAAGTGGACTACTGACAAGACTGAAAAACTTGTACAGACGCTTCACAGACCCCCACGACCTGGAGATTAGGGCACTGAAGTCGTCGATCAAAAACATCAACCAACTGATTAAAGAAAACTATAGACTTTCTATCAATTTGCTTTGGGACAAAAAAATTCGGGCCGTTAATTCTAGCGACCCGAGTATGTTTCCCCAAATCAATAAGATATTTAGAAAAAATAATCAGAACGACCTTCCGTGCCTGAAACTCCAGAGAACTATAGAGAACAGAGACGTACTCCTGACAGCGCAAATTGATCCTGGGGAAGCCATCTTGGACGATGACTACTTTGTGATTGAAGATCCGCAGGAGAAAGTGGAGACAGTTGGTGCTGCTTTCCAGCAAGTGTATAAGGTGAATGCTTGCAATCGCCCGAACCACGACCTGGAGAACAGAGCCTTACTTTATCACTTCTACCTGAGGAATGATATTTCGCATTGGCGATCCGAGAACCGTGGTTTTACCCGGTTTAATGACGACTTTTTAGCAAACGCTATAATCGCCGATCGAACGGGCCCAAGTCCCTTGCTCATCACGAAGGTAGAACTCCAGCTCATCTTCGATTCAATAAAGAATAAGAAGTCAGCAGGTGTCAACGGTATATCCAACATTGTACTAAGACACTTACCGATTGAGGCAATAGACATCTACACCACTCTGTTCAACAACGCGCTGAATAATGCATATTATCCAGAGCGTTGGAAGACAGCTGTGGTTCATCCTCTCCCGAAAAAGGGAAAGGACAGCTCCAATCCTTCAAATCTCCGCTCAATAAGTCTTCTTCCAAGCATCAGCAAGGTATTCGAAAAGATAGTCAATAGGGCTCTGAATGAGTGGGCTGCGGACAACAAAATAATTCCGGATAACCAGTTCGGGTTCAAGGCGGGACATGACACCATTCATGCCGCGTCTAAGCTCGTTTCTGATATCCAATGGAACAAGTCCAAGAAACAATGCACGGGTGCTGTTCTGGTGGATTTGGAGAAGGCCTTCGACACCGTATGGTTAGAAGGGTTGTACCTAAAACTCACCAGACTAGGCATCAGTAAACCATTATTGTATATGCTTTATGATATGCTCAACGGTAGACAGTTTGTTGTCAAAAGTGGCATTGTAACTTCTACTACCACCTTTGAAATTAAAAACGGTCTTCAACAGGGAGCGGTGAACTCGCCGATCCTCTTCAGCATTTACACCAGCGATCTGATAGGTAGCCTTTCCCAGGCAATTGCGTATGCTGACGACCTGATTGCGTACAGAACTGCCCCAAAGGTCGAAGTCATTAGAATTCTCTTGCAAAGTGATTTCGAGAAGATTCAGCGATATTGCGATGACTGGAAACTGAAAATAAATGTCCAGAAATGCGAAAAATTCTGTTCCGGACCTCGTTGGCTGGGGCCACGAGGGATACTGGCGCAAGATGGTCATCGTTGGGCCTCACGGACAGGGATTAACGAGCAAAAGTGAAGTGAAGTACCTCGGTATCTGGTTGGACCAGTATCTGTATTTCGACAGACATATAGATGCTGCTCTGACTAAGGCCAGAGGAGCCTTTGCTCTGACGAAACGGCTGTTTTACAGCAGTCAGCTTGACCGCAGAGTGAAGGTAATTTGCTACATGGCCCTCATACGGCCGATGATCGTTTATGGCTGCCCAGTGTGGTTCAACGTTGCACCATCTCAAATGGAGAAAATTCGGGTGTTCGAGAGGCAGTGTCTTCGGCGCTGTCTCGGTTTGTATCGCACACCGGAATCTTCTTATGTACATTACTATTCTAACGAGGTTCTGTACAACGAGGCTCGGATCAACAGAATTGACAATTTCGTGATAAAACTTATTCGGGGTCACATTGCGAGAGCTATGACCTCGACGAATAATTTGATCTTTGGGGCGTTCTATCCGAACGACGAATATTTTGATAGTGCACGCTCGAGTGGCTTCATTCCACCAGAAGCATTCCTCCATCTAGATAAATGCGGTCTGATACAGGACAGATTGGCGATCCCGCTAATCTACCACGTCAGGCGGAGAACCGTCGATCGGCGGCTCCTTTACCATCGAGACGTCCTCGCACAGGACGGAGCAGAGCTCCTCCGGTTCAGTAGGGCTGTGTCCGAACGGGACCGAATCGATAGGGTGAAGCAGGAGCACCAGTTCTGGTGGCTTCAGTCAGCACTTGATAATGGGTAGTCGGGGTGGGGTTTTGAGCCTTGGCCGGCTTGCATACTTGTTTTAGTCTAAGGGTTTTGGGTTTAGGTTTAAGTAGAGTAGGCACGGTGGCACACACATTGAAAAGGACAACAAATACAAAATACAAAATGAAGAAAAAAAAGAAATAAAAAGAAAAAATAAAAAAAAATATATAAAAAAAAAGAAAACAAAATATGCAAAAAAGTGAAATGAAAAAAAAGATAGAGATTTGCTGCTGTGGCTGTTCTAGTTTGTAAGTAGTTGTTAGGTAGAACAGGTAGCTTTAGTTAATTTTAAGTTTTATTTTTAAGGACCTAATTTTAAGTAGCATGTAAGGAAAAAATGAAAATGAAATGGTGTTAGTTTTTTAATTTTTCTAACGTGAAACAAAAAATAAAGTTACACAAAATAGCTCATAGGCCGAAAGGCATTAAGCGTAAATCATGAATTTCTTAGAGCGCCCGGCTGGGGCCAGTAAGTTAAATATAAGATCTTAGATAATAAGCTAGTTTGAATTCATTGTCTAGTATTAAGTAGTCATAAGTGAATTGAATAAAATGAATTTTGAAAAAAAATCACCCTACGGCAGATCTTGGAGAAGACCCAGGAACTTCAAATCGATACGGACCACCTCTTCCTCGATTCCAAGGCCGCGTATGACAGAGTCAATAGAGACCAATTATATAGAGCAATGTCTAGTTTTGGCATCCCAGAAGAACTCGTCCGTCTGTGTAAGATGACAATGGAAAACTCACGCTGTTACATCATGGTCCGAAAAAACCTAACTGACGCTTTTGATGTCAAAAAAGGTTTTAGACAAGGCGATGCGTTGTCATGCGATTTCTTCAACATCATTCTTGAAAAGATTGTGCAAAGCTCCAACGTCAACACCAGAGACACAATCTTTCAAAAGTCCGTCCAGCTTCTAGGATACGCAGACGACATTGACATAATTGGAAGAACACAGCGTGATGTCAGTGGAGCGTTTGTGAGTCTTGAGACTGAGACCAGGAAGATGGGTCTAGCTGTTAACGAGGACAAGGCCAAGTTAATGCTGTCAACAAGAAAGGACAACCAACATTGACGTCTTGGAGCAAACGCCAACATAGACAGATTTAACTTCGAGGTAGTTAAGGACTTTATCTACCTAGGACACGCTATCAACTCAGACAACAACACCAGCGCTGAAATCGAAAGAAGAATCACTCTTGCCAATCGCTGCTTCCTTGGACTTAGAAGGCAATTGAGTAGTAAAGTCCACTCCCGAGCAACTAAAGTGACACTCTACAAAACCCTCATCATCCCGGTCCTCATGTATGGTGCAGAGACATGGACCAAGACAACATCCGATGAAAATGCTTTGGGCTGCTTCGAGAGAAAAATTCATCGAGTGATTTTTGGTCCTGTCTGCATAAATGATGAATGGAGACGAAGATTCCACCAAGAACTGTACGAGCTGTACAGCGACACTGACCTAGCCAGAAAAGTTAAGGTTCACTGACTTAGATGGTTGGATCATGTAGAGCGAATGGAAAATAATGATCCGGTTCGTAGAGTCTTCGAATCCAACCCGGAAGGACGTCGCAGAAGAGGAAGATCGCGACTCAGGTGGAGCACACAGGTGCGGTAGAGGACCTGAACCACCTTGGCGTGCGAAACTGGAGACGGCTAGCTAGGGACTGAGCTGGCTGGAGATGTTTGTTGGGTGAGGCCCTGGTCCGACCTGGACTGTAGCGTCACCATAAGTAAGTAAGCATTAACAGAATAATAAACAAAAGATTTGACAGATGTCACCAAAACAAAATGGTCACCACGGGGCGCCAAAATCTACCCGCGCCAATTGAAAAACCCTTTATATGCTTCATCAAGACCAATGCTACTTACATTTAACAAGTCTAATGCCTATCTTTTGTGGTTTAACTTGTATCGCACGATTGGTGTCATTTTGAAAGTCTTGAAGTTCCTCTTCACTTAAAATACGAACTTCCTGCTTATTCACCCAAATGTTCTCCGTTGAACAATTGCTGAGTTCTAGGTCGATACTGGTTGAACACCGTCGAGGCATTTCATATTTCTTTATAGATAACAGAAACAATAGTTTTAGAGTATCTTGAATGAATCAATTTGTATTTTTATACCAACTTTGTCCGTGCACCAAGCACAATTGTAATTTGCAGCAAGACATCCCTCACAAGTATCGTGAACGTAACATTGTCTTTCAACTGGAAGTAGTCGGTATTATTTTTTATTTGAAATTTCTGTAACTGTTTAAATACCATTCACTTCCGGCGAGACTTTCGTTATGTTTAATAAGAAAACTGTAAAAACTAAAGAAATTATTTGTAAGCGAACCATTATACGAACAAATTTGTGAAAAGACGTTTTAAAAGCTGCACGAAATCAAATAACGAAGCGTCTAGCTCATTTTTCTATCGAACCTAATAGCAATCCTAAGAATATTATCTTTTATAGTGAAAAGATAAAGAAAGCATAACTTTAAAGGCTTATCAGGAAATTATTAACTGGCCATGAGCTATCTAATCTTTTTATAGATATTTATAGTAACTTTTTGAAAATTTTTCATTATCGGTAGTTGGGCTGTGCGCGGTGTATGATGATTATAGCTACACAAACATTTTGCATAGATACTGCTTGCTAACAGTATTATTGTTTATATTTTTAATTTGTAAGGTAAATATTTGATCAATGAATGTGCAAGTATGAATTTGGAAAATAACAGGGTGTTTCATAAACTGTGCACTGCCGCGCCTTTGATCCTTTTCCGATCGTGTGTCTCCGAAAATCTCCTCAGAAGTCCTTTGCTGCCAGCACAAAATGTAGAGAACCAGTGGCAACATTGCCAAGCAGCTATCAAAGAAGCCGCCTTTAAAGTTCTAGGGTTAACACGGCCACCAAAAGGAAACCCCTTGTTTAACGATGAGTGCTGGCGAGCACATGCAGCTAAACAAGAGGCATTCAAAGCAGCGCTGCAAAGAAGGACACGAGCAGCTCGTGAGATCTACGAGCAGAAAAGGAGAGTGGAGCATAAACTTCTCAGAAAGAAAAAAAAGAGCATGAGAAGCGCGCGATCGAGGAGATAGAGGGATGTCACAACAGGAACGAGGTTCGAAAGTTCTACAAATAGGTGAAACAAACCTCCAAGGCGTATACACCCCGACCCGAAGCCTGTAGAGACCATCATGGGAACATAATAGTGGAACCAAAGTCAGTGCTGAGGATATGGAAAGACCACTTTTCCAAGCTGTATAGTGGCAATGACGAGAAAAACTTCGCCAGCAATAAAGAACCATTCAATTTGAGTGAAACAGGCCAACAATTCCCTCCATGGGGTAAGCCTTGACATGGTGGAGCGGCTTACGGTAACTACTACTAAGAAGTTTAGAGCTATGCGATCGCGAAACTTGTTTTCGCAGAAGGGCCTCCCATGGTCGACAGGTCAAAGCGGAGTAAGCTGTTACTACTAATTACCCCACAACGGAGGAGTGTTCTCACCAAGGCACTCCCAACGAGGGACGGCAGCGGATGAATTTCTTTTTTGGAATCAACGGT
Organism: Sphaerophoria taeniata; assembly: GCA_943590905.1. NCBI lineage: Eukaryota > Metazoa > Arthropoda > Insecta > Diptera > Syrphidae > Sphaerophoria > Sphaerophoria taeniata. The sequence goes on along the minus strand of OX016540.1, from coordinate 81,951,439 downwards.
GGCGTCTTCAGTTCCAGTTAGGCCGAACTACTTGGTGAACACCTTTACGTGCTACTTCGACTTATTTAAAGCGCAGGCCGTAAAAGGAGCGGTTTTTCCAGCTCTTGTACTTGGAGTCACATCAAGTGCCTGGTACTCCAGGTTGGGGGTTGTACGTGGTCGGGGTGACTTCCCGACTACGTAGAAAAAGATTTAGTTGCGAAGCAACAACAGGCCTCGGAAACGGACGGATACACTGATAACGACCCAAGCAAATGCTTAATGGACAACGAATTTCGGAGATGCACGTGGAATGTTAGGTCCCTTAATAAAGCGCGTGCTGTCGAACAATTAGCGGAGACCCTCAACCAATACAAAGGAGACATTACCGCTATCTAGAAAATGCGATGGGATGGACCGGGCGAAAAGAAGATGCCGAATCACTGGCATCATAAACATCGTAGTAATTGACATTTGGATGCCATACTGCAGCACTGTTTCGTTCCAGAATCTTAATGTGAAGAACGTCCTTCTTGTACGAACGGAACGATCCTGTCATATCCGACGCCCTAGGACGCAACAAAAGCTGTGATAGGAAGTAAGCTTCACGCAAGATAAGTTTTCGCTTAAAATCTCATCCATAAATTCCGCCATTGCTTTCGTATCGGGTGCCAGAGACAATGTCCAAGTCCTGTTCGGCTTGAAGTTTTATGAATTCCGGAATGAATTTTGGCTACGGAAGGATGGTTTAGTTGATTTAACATGAAAGTGGTATCAACTTACATGATGAGCCAAACCGAGTTTGGATGCCCTTGGCCGGAGAAGTATTTTGTCTTCGCCGTAGATTTTCTGCAAGTCTTTGGCAACGTCTAAGGTTCCATCTGGACTACAATCAGCGATAACTATGTTTTCGTAATGTAATCTATAAAAATGTTGTAAAAATTAGTCACAAAGAGGCAGGGAATCGATAAAAAAAATTCTTACTTGTCACTCATGTGTTTTACCATCAGCCAAACTATTATGTATTGGAATATTATTACCTTTTTCGTTATAAGTTAGTAGCAGAATGCTGTATTTTTAATTTGTTCCGGCCATTATATTTTCTTATCTGGGAATATTTGAATGTGTTTTGGAAAATAAGTTCTATGAAAACAAATGTCTGCATAGTATTTGGAAACGCGACGCAAGGTCTTCACTTTTTCCTGATTAATTGTCTGAAGAATTTCGGTATTATCGCTCAAATAAATCAGAAATTAAATTAATATTTATTAATTCTCACTGAAGAAAGATAAACTGAATTGACTTGTTTGAAAATAGACAACTTTCCGATAACAGTTTGACAGCTCTTTAAATGACAATGTCATTTTGACAGCTTGGTTTCCCATCTCCCTTTTAACTCATCTGTGGTCCGGTGGTGCACTGTCTGGTGGCGAACTGGCGGTGGCGAACTGTCCCGTGGTGAACTGGCGGTGGTGAAAAGTCCTGCTTCGACATTTTTCGCACTAAAAATTACCTGATCCATGGCTGAACCATAGCTAACCCCCCAAAATCGGTGGGTAACTTCTGATCATGGTTCAACAGTGGGTTAAGACCTGAACCTCGATTGTACAACAGTCATTTTGAGTTGAACCGAGTTCAAACGTTGATCTGAGGATGAACCACGTTTGTACAACTGGCCCTGAGCAGATCATATTCAATGACCTCCAATATAAAAAAGAAACAAACCCGAGCATAGAAATGTATTTTTTTACAAATTATTTTTTTTAATAATTTTTTGTTAACCTACAGTAGACGCGCGACTGTCTGGAATCCATTTTTAATTTTGTGTTTAATTTTGTCTGTAAAACCCGAACAAAACAAGTGAAGTTGTCTTCGCTCAGCTATATGCTCTATTTGGTCGGTCATTTTATCCTGAGCAAAAAAGAAACAGTTTTTATTGACACATCCGTGATCAGAGGTAAAAAAGAAAAACGCACATGACCAACGAAATGCTCTCGATTTTAGTTCAGAACTTGAGAACTAGTAGCGCATGCATCTTTCCCAATGTGTTTACAGAATAAAGAAAACGTGTCTCCTTCTCAAACTGTGTTTTATACCAAAATCAAATGACAGCTCAGTGCTTCTCCAACTTTATATCAGAAGAAGAGGTCGTGTGTGTGAAAAAAATCCAAATTGTAGAGGTGACAGTTTTTTCCATCTTCAGCAATCTTGTAAAATTATCAAGAAAATTTTATTTTCTTGAACAAATTCATAAAAAAAAAACATCAAAACTCCCAATAAACAAGTTAAATACCAACAGAATTTATAATTTAAAGGTTTTTAGTTGGATTCACGTATGAAGTGAAAGTATTTCTTACGAAAATCGTCTACGTAGGGGAGACAAAAAAAAATAATTATCTTCACGTCCGCACCCTTAATCATATTCAATTCAATATTAAGTTTTTTTGTTTAAAATTCAACTTTTTTACTGATGGAATTTAATTAAATTGTTTAAGTTTTTTGTTTTCAACGTCCATTTGTGTTAATTTAAGTGAAATTGGATGCAGAAGTGAAGAAAATCTTGATTTTTGCAGTGCGGTAGATTTTTTCTTGCCAATCGATAAAGTAAAAGTTCGTGGAATTAGACAATAAATTAAATATAACGGGGCCGATTTCCATTACCGAAAACCCCCGAAAAATTTGATTTTTTTTTAACAGTGAGGTAGGCGTTTCTATAGAACAGCTTTAAAATATTTCGGCGCGGAAACCCCGTAAAATTGATTAAAAATTGTTTTTAATTTTCCGATTTGGGGCTTTTTATTTTTCTTATTTCACCAAAAATTGTCCAAAAACGGATATGAAAACTGTGTTATTCAATCAATACACATTTAAACTAATCAAAGAACAATTTTCTAAAGTAAATTTTCCTTTATTTATATTTTTTAACAATTTTTAAAGTTCGCACTTTTCACCGAAATGCAACCGCGTAAAATGAACAACAAAAAATGTGTTTTTTTTTTGTTCTTCTCTTTCAAACTGTATCATTACTCTACATCCAGTGCTCGGTGGTGGGATTTTTTGTTCCCGATTTATTTTTGCTACATTTCTGTTTACTGAATTTGCACTATCAGCTTTGTGTAGCAAACAGCGATTATATGCGGCGGCTTCGCCGCTCAAGGGGTTTTAACCCTCGATTTGTAGTGCACGACTCTGGCTACGCTAGCAAACAGCAAGTATGCAAAAATCGCGCGATTTGATTTTGAATAGAATTCAAGTTTATAGTGAAAAAATCGCGCGATTTTTGCACTATAAACTTGAATTCTATTCAAAATCAAGTTTATAGTGAAAAAATCGCGCGATTTTTGCACTATAAACTTGATTTTGAATAGAATTCAAGTTTATAGTGAAAAAAATCGCGCGATTTTTTCACTATAAACTTGAATTCTATTCAAAATCAAGTTTATAGTGCACTATAAACTTGAATTCTATTCAAAATCAAGTTTATAGTGCAAAAATCGCGCGATTTTTTCACTATAAACTTGATTTTGAATAGAATTCAAGTTTATAGTGCACTATAAACTTGATTTTGAATAGAATTCAAGTTTATAGTGAAAAAATCGCGCGGTTTTTGCACTATAAACTTGATTTTGAATAGAATTCAAGTTTATAGTGAAAAAATCGAGCGACCCTCAAGAAATAACATTTTGCTTTAAAAACTTAGCAAAATAACAAAAATTTCCCAAAATATTTCCCAAAAGAACCAATAATCACTACCCATACGAGCACTTAACACAAGGAAATTATACACATTGCTATGTGTTTGTGTTTTTAAGAACTGTCAAAATACATCCACCATGTTCTTTTCCTAATGTTTTCGTATGAAAAATAGAAAGTTAAAAAATTAATTAAAAATAGAAAGAAGTGATTCCTCGCCTCAATGTTTTTATATTTGTTTATTAAATACATATATCTTTCAAATAAAAGTGTTTTTTTGTCAAAATTCGGTTTTCGGTAGTTGAAAGTTGAGCCAATATAACTTATGAACTCGAATAAGCAAACAGTGTAAACATCAAACTTCATAAAGAACATTTGTAAGGCTTTCTGGTTAAATTACTTTTTTCTTGAATTAGCAAATCATTAAAAGCTAAAAGGCAGCATGATGACTACATGAATCAAGGTGAGTTGGTAATCGGATATCTATCTTCTAACTCGCATGTAGGTTTTAGAGCATCCTCTTATGTTTTCAGTCTAATTTTCAACTTATTGTTCCTAAAGTAGGAGATGCATCTTATTGATGCCAATTGCTATGCGCGCAACGTAGGCAAGGCATGTAATTGAAATTGTTTGCAGAAAACATTACAGTGATTTTTTCTTCTGTCGAAAAGGGTGTGGCAAATCCGAAAAAGATCATTTCTTTTTAGAAATTGGACACATCTTATAAATATTTAAAGCAATCAAAGAAAAAACAACTTTGAGGGCCTGAAATTTTCACTTTAATTGGTGTTCAATGCGCAACAACCACTTGGAGTTGGAGTAGGCGAAAAATTATTCAGTCTGCCTGAACACACTTTTTCGTGTTATTGCTCCCTACCTCTTCGTTCGTCGTTCTCGTTGTGAACTCGATTGAAAAGAATTGCAAATTGTTTACTTATTTTGAATAAACGAGTAAAGTTATACAATTTCAAGGATGGTTTTGGCTTTTAAATTCAAAAAAATGTCAATATCGCTTCTAGACGTGAGTAATGTCCACCATACTTTTATCTTTCCCTCTTGTGGTTAACTTGACTTGGTGGTGAGGGTGAGGTAATGATAAACAACAACAACAACTTTCTAATCACGTCATTTGGTTGAAAGAGCAAAAATGTTAAAAATGCAAGTTTTTGTACAAATGATTGCGACTTGCTAGATGGGGTGTTTAGATTGGGGATTTGGATATCACGTCGTTTATCAAATAGTTACTTCCGGCTTGCTTGCTGGGAACAACCGAATTATTTATATCAAATTTGTTTTGGGCTCGATTACTTGTAAGTGCTTCGAATTTTATCTTGTTTGGGTTTCTGAATGAATTGTTTTTTTTTTACCTTAAAATTACAGGTATTGCGGACTACGTCTACAAGACCTTAGGTAGGTTAGGTAGGTTAGAATGGCTGTTCTGGACAGCGAAGATTTCGAAGCCCAAATTTGGACAGAGCTTCAACTTCTAGCGAATTTGACGCTCTGTCTGACTCAATGTACACAATTCATGGTGGAGTTTAACCACCTTACTCAGCTTGTCACCAAGCCCACTTGAGTATCGGATATTGATGGCCAAGCGGAAAATACTTTTGACTTGTGTTCCTTACGTCTGACCCTGATAAATACACTATCAATGGCAGATCAGACCATAGTATAATATCTGCAAATTTCTCGTGTCGAACTAGTCCAGTTAGAGAAAGAGCTCCGAAAAGAACCGTATGGCAATACGAGAAAGCCAACTGGGACGGTCTCAACAACTTTTTCCGGATCTTTAACTGGTCACTATGTTTCCTCCATAGTGAGGTAGACTACAGCGCTGATTTGATCACTAATATGATTATTTTGGGAATGAAAACTTTTATCCCGAATAGGGTTAAAAGCATCAAAACAAAGGAAAAGTCATGGTTTGATTCAAGCTGTAAAGAGGTTTACAGGGAAAAAGAAGTAAAGTTCCAGTGTTTTAGAGCCAACCCAACTGAGGAAAACCGGAACAAGTTTAAACAAGCCAGGAAGGCCTGCAATGCCCATATTCGACGGACCAAATTCTTACATGACCAAAAATTAAGGCAAAAAATACTGCAATGTCCCAAAGGCAGTCAGAATTTTTTGTCATTTGTAATAAATATGAAGAATTCTTCATCTTCCTCGGTCCCTACGCTCGTTGACAATGACGCTCCAGTTGTTAGTTCTCTCGCGAAAGCTAACCTTTTTGCTAGGCTGTTCGCCTCCAACTCTTCGCTGCCAGAGAGTGTCATGGCTTCGACAGTTCTAGAGCGCGTCAATGATTCCATGGGAAAAATCTTCTTTCGCACTGGTGCTGTAGCGAGCGTCCTAAAAGATCTCAACATACACAAACCCGCTGGCACGGATGGTATCCCCGCTATTGTTCTGAAAAGGTGTTCTTAAACGCTGGCAAAACCCTTGCGTAAGCTTTTCCATCTATCCTATTCTTCTGGGCTCGTTCCGAGCAGTTGGGAAACAGCATTTGTCCAGCCAATCCCAAAAAAAGGCACTTACTTCCCTTCTTTCTAAGGTCATGGAAACGCTGATAAACTATCAAGAAATATCTCGAAGACCGAAAGCTTCTTAATGACCGGCAGTACGGCTTTCGCAGCAACAGGTCCACTGGTGATCTGATGGTTTATCTCACCGAAGACTGGAACAAATATTGAAATCGTTTTGGAGAAAGTAAGATTGTTACACTTGATATTTCAAAGGCATTTGATAGAGTTTGGCACCAGGCTCTCTTATCGAAAATGCGTGCTTTCGGTATTGAAGAGTCCCTCCTTCGTTGGATTAGAAACTTTCTTTCAAACCGTTCAACATGAAACCCACAACATAAATGCTGTTGTGCCCCAGAGCTCCGTTTTGTCTCCGAACCTCTTTCTCATTTTCATAAATGACCTCGTGTCTTCTAATTCAATTCATTGTTTCGCTGACGCTAGTACCCTTAGCTTTTCATATTCGTTCCCAGACTCACATCCCTCCTCCTCAGATGTTTAACTGCAACGGAAAAATATGATAAGCTCATTAAACTCTGACCTTAACAGCATTGTACAGTTGGGAACACAAAATCGCGTTGAGTTTAATGCTTCGAAAACACAATGCTGTCTTGTATCGTTAATGCGAAATATACCCCCTTTGCCACTGTCCATGAGTGGCACTTAAATAAATAAATAGTCCCACGCCTCTTTCCCCCCCAGATACCGCACGCGCTGGGGTCCATTTTCACCGAGTACGACGGCAATTACGGTTGCTAGTCGTATCGGCACTTAAATAGAAATTATGGAGAAAGAACGTAAGAGCCTATGATTTGGCTAAAAAGCCATTTTGTTGAATTAAAGATTTTGAGTAATGCACTAAGAATCCGATTTTAAAAATTTGATAACTTCTTTTTCAAATTTAGTTATATTATTTAATGATTTAATTTCATTCGGCAGATTGTTATACAATTGAAGTCCCTTAAACATCATTGTGTTTTGTGATCGAGATGTTGTTTTACGATCAAGTCTAAAATTTTGAGCGTTTCTTAGATTATAGTGTGTTGAATCACATACATATCTTAAATTATTACTTAGATAAGTAGGCAGTTTATTATTTTTCATTTTGAAAACAAACAAAAGTACATTGAGTTTAATTTGCTGTGTAATATTTAACCATTTAAGTTTCAATAACATCGTTTTAATATGGGTTCTTAACGGCAGTTTTAAACGATAGTTTTTTTCTGATCCGACCAAGAAAGTAAATTTTTTTAGATAGCTTCTTGCACACGTAATCTGTATTATCTTTAAGATTTAATTTATTGTCAATAACTACTCCCAAGTACTTGAAATTATCAACCCGCTCAATGTGTTCACCACTGATCTGCACAACATTCTGTTCCGAACTATTTATACACATATACTTTGTTTTCTTTATGTTAAGCTTTAACTTATTTATAATCAGCCATTCACTTATAGATTGCAGGTCACTATTAATTTTCTCTGTACATTCACGCATATTTTTCCCCGAAATAAAAAGAAGGGCATCATCAGCAAACATACATAATCGACAACATTTAACAGCTAGATTTATATCATTTATGTATAACAGGAACAGAAACACACCCAACACAGAACCTTGAGGCATCCCCGTCGACACTTCCTTCGCGTCGGACACATTATTGTTCACTTTAGTACGTTGTGTACGAGTGCTCAAATATGACTCAAACCATTTAAGCTCATTATTACGTATTCCATATTTTGCGAGCTTCTCAAGAAGTATTCTACGGTCAACAGTTTCAAAGGCTCTTTTGAAATCCAAAAAGACAGCAACCACTATGTTTTTATTGTCCACTTCATTTTTCCAATTTTCTATCACCCAATTTAACGCTGTCTCACAAGAGTAACCCTTCCGAAAACCCGATTGTTGATCCATTATCAAGTTGTTATTTTCCATATAACACCTAAATTGTTTTTCTACAAGTTTTTCAAGCACTTTCTCATAAATAGGGAGCATATTAACCGGTCTGTATTCTTCACTTAAAGTTGAATTTGGAACTTTTTGAATCGGAACTACCATTGTTTCTTTCCACTTGCTTGGGAAACACCCATATGAAAACGATTTATTGAAAATTGATTTTAATATCGGACCGAGTATCTCAAAACCGTCTAGAAACATTTGTGCACTCATGAATTTGTGATCTCTTTTCTTGCCCATAGATTTCAAGACTTCAATTATATCACGGTTATCAATAGATTTAAAGGTAAATACACAGTTAGTATTATTAATGTTGCTAGTATACGTTTTTTCGGAATTTCTGCTATAATATCTTCAACACTCGTTATAAAATATTTATTGAATTCACTCGCGATTTCTTTACTGTCGTAAGTCATTACGCCATTAAATGATATATTTTTTGATTTCAGAATTGTTCGAATTCAAAACAAGATTTTTTATGTTTTTCCACATCTTCTGCGAATTTGATGAAGTGTCTATCTTTTTTTGAATAAAGTTATCTTTAGCTAACTGTAGTTCTTTTTTATAAATATTTCTTGCCGCAATATACTCTTTCCATAACGAACTATGATTTCCAATTTTGAAATTCTCATATTTTAAAATTTTATTATGCTTTAATTTTGCTAATTTCCTATTAAACCACTCACATTTACCAGGATTCACACTTTTTTCAACAATCATTTTTCCCACTATATTCTCGAGCTCAACACACATTAAATCAGCCAATTCATCTACACCTGTGTTAACAACATCCACACCAATAAGATCACTCGCTAATAAATTAGAGAAAAATGTATCCTTATTGTAGTTTAGAGCCTTATATTTAATATTATTATTTGGTTGCATATCCTTTTTTAAAGTAATTTCAAATCGAATTGTTTCGTGATCACTTATTTTCAGCTTAGGTTCATTTTTTGCCTTTATTTTTTCTGCATTAGATATAACGCAATCAATGAGAGTAGACGAGTTAGCTGTTATTCTCGTCGGTTCATCATTAATAACACGTAAATTATTTTCAACACAAATAGAATGTATTCTACTCGTATACGTTCTATCACTTAACAAATCGATATTGAAATCACCTACAATAACTAATTCTTTATTAATGCTAACACAAACTTATAAATTTTCAAACATAGAACAAAAATTTGCTTTTGAAGAACTAGGCGATCTATATACTAGAATCACTTTAATCATAGTGTTTCTATCACCAATATCGATTTCAAGACAATCCGAACCGTCAACGTTTTTGGCCTCGTTAATAACTTCAAAATTTAACTCACTTTTAATGTATATCAAAACACCACCAGTATATGAAGATGAAGACTCACTTTTAATTTGAGCAAAGTTGAAGTCTTTTAAAATTAATTCAGAATCATTTATATTATTATTTGTTACATGAGTTTCACTTAAGCATATTAAATGCGGTTTTTCTTGATAAGCTAATAATTCAATTTCAGCAAAATTATTAACTAGGCCTTGGACATTCAAATACACACACTTAATTGTACTTAGCTGCTAGTATAAAATCTTCTCCCTTTCGAACTTCAGTTTTCTTTGAAAAACTGAACAATTGACATCCCTGGAATCCCTGCACTTGCATCAATGACACCGAACATCTCGAGATTCTCGGTATGTGCATCACAGACCACCTCTTGTGGAACGAGCACATATGCGATGTCGCCAAAAATGCCGCAAGATGTTTAGGTTTCTTAAGGCGGTGCAAAAAATTTTTCTCCCCGTCTGATCTGATCTGATCTGATCGTGTAATCTGAGTTTTGATAGTTGACAGTCAAATTCAGGCAAAAAAGAATAGCAAATTGACTGTCAACTATCAACTATCAGCTTACACGATTCCACCCCTGGCTATTATCTATAAAACATATATCCGTCCAAAGCTTGAGTACAATTCCCATCTCTGGGCTGGTGCTCCAGCTACTTACTTAAGCCTCTTGGATGGAATACAAAGAAGAGCTGTAAGAATGATTGGTGAAAGAGAGATCACTGGCTAAATCACCCCTTTAGACCACCGTCGTAACGTTGCGTGTCTCTCCTTGTTCTACCGTTACTTCTACGGTAAAATTGCTCTAGTGAAATAGCCAGTTGCATTCCTCCCCTTAAACAATTCACCTGTAATACTCGCGCTTCTAGGAATGCCCATCAGTTTACCCTCGAGCCCAACTTCGGACGTACTCTCAAGTATAGAGAATCATTTTTTAGCCGTACTACGCGAATGTGGAACTCTCTTCCAAACTCTGTCTTTCCCGATCATTACAATGTTCAAGAATTCAAGACCAATGTACATCGACACCTCCTTTCCAACCCCTTCCCTTCTTCCTAATGCACTCATTGTGTCTCTGGCATAAAAAGGGTAAAAAAGCGTTTTTAAAAGACACCAAACGACTGCCACCAATACTGGGTAGTGGACAAATTATACTTTGTTTGTTGAAAGCATGTTGTTTGTTTTGTCCCAGTGTGTTGAGTCTACCTGCAATTTGTATAATAGAGTCCATAGGTACTCCTTTGAAGTGACTGCCAAAACTCAGTTTAAGAACGAGTAAAAGTGTCATAACAGCTTCTGGATACCTCTTCATAAGCTTTATTACTAAATAAGCTTTTGCCATCTGAATTAAATGTGGATCCAAACAAAGTCCTAATAGCCTCGAAGGTATACCTAGCTATTTGCTTCATGGGTCGTTTTATATGTATGTTTGATTAATGCAAATAGACATTCTCAGCACAATTTTGCCTTCACTATTCCTTATTAATGAGTTTTCATTTCAGATTCTTATTCTGTCTTGAGAATACATCGTTCATAGAAATCACATTGCCAAAAAATCTAAAATGCCGCTTCCAAAACGCTCCATCGAGCCAGTTCATGTAGCTCGGTCTGTGTACCAACAAGAGGAGCTGCAAACAACTGAACTCGAAACAGTAACCAATACAACCCTCACCAACATAATCCGCCAACTCTCCTCACTCTCAAAACATGCTGAGGACATTTTCGGCGAACTCGCTCGTGACGTTGGCAATATCGGAGATCGAGCCAATTCCCTGCAAGCTCGAATAGACAGACTAGCCATCAAAGTCACCCAATTGGACAGCAATGTCGAAGAAGTACCCCTAACCGACATTCAGCGCAAAAAAGCATTCAAATCGGCTAAGGTCTTCGATCAGCAGATATTCTCGCGTAACACTATGCCAACGCCAATGTTGGAAACCTATTCGCAATGTGACAAACCTCCGCCACTGGACAAGTTGAATGTCTACCGAGACGATGGCAAGGACGGGCTGAAATTCTACACAGATCCGAATTACTTCTTTGAACTGTGGCGACAGGAGATGCTCAAAGACACCGAACGGGTGATGCATGATAAGGGCAGAAAAATGCATAGACCTCGTCAGGAGGGCGGCAGTGGCGGTGGCAGTGGTGGTGCCCGAGGGCACAAGAAGAAAGTTCGCATTCCTCACAACACCCGGGAGAAGCAGAGGCAGTTGGCTATTGGTCTTGGAGAAACAATTATGCCGAACAACGTTATTTATAGGACACCAAATTCAGTTGTAACCGATGAATCAGGTTATAGCAGTAAGTTGTTTAAATCTTTTCCTCCAAACCTAATGAGTTCTAATTGATGTATTTTTTGAAGGTATGGGAATATATGAGAGCAGGCCTGCTCGTCCGAGTTCAATCGAGTTGCGACGCAGTTATCCTGCGGACCAAGTCGACATGTACGGTCCACTGACACCACATTCAGCCGCCTCAGCAATGGTTAACAATGTAAACGGATTAAATGCTTCGCAAAACCAACACCAAATTCAACAGCAAATGCAGCAGTATGACGAGGGAGCTTACAGCTCTCAGACCCTTTATGGCCAGGCAAATCAAAGTACGATGTCTTCGGAAGTCATTTATGCGGCTGGTACTCCGTCGCGAACGAAACCTCGCCCATCGCAGCCACCCCCAGCTCCACCATCGAATGGCAGTGGAACTGGCACACCAAACACATCGAATGCCAACACTCCGACTCGAGGACGAAGTATGTCAACTAGCCGAGATGCTCTGCCGCCACCACCACCAATTCCAGATGGCATGACATCGCCCACTATGGGCGGCATTAATGGCAACAATGTTGCGGTTAAGTTGTTGGGTCGCACCAACAGCACTTCGCGTGTTAGTTCGCCCCAATTGGCGCCTAGCAGTAGTGTGCAGGATGCTAATGCTTTGGTGATGGCCCAATTGAGCAATCAGATCAACAGTTTCAATAGCACGATCATGGTACAGCAAATAAATTCCCAAAATGATCTTCCACCACCACCACCTATTCCCGATCAGGTTTGATTTTAAATTAAATGAAAGCAGTCACTTGTTAACTATTTCTCCTTTTTTTGTAGCATTTAACAAAGTTATTACAGCCAGCTCCACCACCACCACCTCCTCCACCACCAGTCGAGGCACAGACACCCCATCAAATTATTAAGCCGATTGCCAATGGTGACATTCCGAAGGCCATTACAAGCGCAAGTCATATTGTCGGGGCAAAGAAACTGCTGCCACCGTATCATGATTCCAGGAATGATTTGATGAAGGCTATTCGAGATGGTGAGATTTGCTTTTTCCTTTTTTTTTATTTTCATTCAGTTGTCTAGAAATGAAAATCCTTTTTGAATGAGTCAAGATCTTTCTTGTAGTGCCGCAGGTGTCAAGCACGTTCCACCTTTCATCGGCCTCAATAGTTATTCTTTTTGAGATTTCCTGCTGTAAATAACAGGTAGGGTGCTAGCGTTGACCCTAATCTTGCTAATTTATCGGCTTTCTCGTTGCTTGGTATATCGCTGTGGCCTGGGACCCAGCAGAGTCTAATGTTATGCTGTGCGCCAAGAAACTTAAGCTCTTCGCGGCAGCATGAAACAAGCTTTGATTTTACCTCAGTTGCAGTAATCGCTTTTATTGCCGCTTGGCTATCAATGTAAAAGGTGATATCAGCTCGTGGTATCGCCATCATTGATACCTTTTAAGCAGCTGTTGTCACTGCCAGGACCTCCGCTTGGAAGACACTACTGTAGTCTGGAAGCCTAAGCGAGTCGGTTATCTTGAGAGACTCAGAATAGAAGCCTGCCCTTACACCAGTATCCATATCCATCTTAGAGCCATCAGTATAGATAGCTATTGACGACTCACTGGAGTATGGTATGTCCATTCCTCTCTGCTTGGAAAGGCAGCATGGAATGGTTTGTGAAAATCTAGTACGGGTGTTTTATAGTCAGTCGTAGTACTATGACTCATAACTTTATGAAGGATCTGAGCATGTCCTATGGAACTGTTTTTCCAGACTTTAGTCTGACTAAGTCGCAAGACACTTTTAGCTGCAGATTCTTAAACAAAGAGATCTAGGGGGTTTAAATTGAGGATAACTTCCAGTCCCACAGTTGGGGTGCATCTTATTGCCCCTGCACGCAAGTCTTTGTGTTTTTGTCAAGGTTTTGAGATTCGAGCTTTTTTCTAGAACATTCCACCAAACCAGATTATCATAGGTTAGTATTGGTCTAATTATTGCCGAATACATCCATCTGATAATTTTAGGATTTGGTCCCCAGGTTTTCCCAAAAATTCTATTGCAGGAGTAGAAGGCAAACGACACCTTTTTATATCTTTCACCGCAGGTGGCCATGGCTCAGAGGATGAGGGATAGATGAATTGATTGCTAAGTCGTACGCTACGGGTTCAAGCCCCAGCTTCGGCAGCATTCTTTTACTACAAAAATCGCCAGCGTATCTGAGGTCACCTGTGCGATAACATGAGACACTACAAATCTTAGTCTCCTCCTCTGGGCCAAGTAGGTTTCTGTTATGTGTGCTTTCTTTTTATGTGTTTATCTGTCTCTCTCTGTTGTATCAATGTCTTGTTCTGTCCCAGCCGATGGCCTCAGTCGCCAGTGCTGCCTTCAATTGGAGGTACTTTAAAATCGGGAATTTTACGTTTGTAAGCAAACAGCACTAGTTCTGTCTTATCTGGATTGGCTGTCAGCCCACAGTTCCTAGTCCATTTACTTACCAACGAGAGCGTATATTCAGTCTGTTCACTAATAGTGGGTAGGAACTTGCCAGTCGCTAGTAATGCAAAATCATCAGCGTAGGCTACTATCCTTACTCCACTTGATTTCAATTTAGAGAGTATGCCGTTCATGACAAGAACCCAAAGTAGTGGTGAGAGAACTCCACCCTGGGGGGTGCCCCTGGACGTGGTTACCCTCACCCTTTCTTCCGCTAGCTCAGAGTTGATTTGTCCTTCCTAAGCATACACATTATCCACAGTATTATTGCCTTTTCGTCCTTGTGGTCGTCCAAGGCTTGCTTAACTGTTTCGTTCTTCGCGTTATTGAAGGCTCCTTCAATTCAATATCCATCAAGAACGTCGCAAGTGTGTAATCCTTGTCGTTCAGTGATTTTTCTATGACAGACAACACTGTGCAATGCTGTTTCAACGCTTTTTCCTTTTAACTAGGCATGTTTAGCTTCCGATATACAGTCCGGTTTCAAGGTGCTTCAGATGTGCATATCAATCAGCCTCTCAAAAGTTTTCAAAATAAACGATGTTAGACTAATGGGTCTAAAGTCTTTGGCCTCCGTATGGCTAGGTTTACCAGCCTTATAGAAAATGCTAGTTAGGTGTGGGATGATAAGGTTTATGCTCTTCTGAAGCATTATAGTGAAGATTCCGCCTAGACCAGGGGATTTATACAGGGAAAAGGAATGAATAGCCCATTCTATCCTTTCTGTCGTTATAATATCCGCTGGTACTTGGGCTTCTGTATGAGATTCTGTTTCTGGAAAATGAGTATTCACAAGGAGCTTAATGGTTTAGCTACAGTGTTCAGACCAGCTGCCTGTAAGTTTTTTGAGAGATCCTAGAGTGACTGAATCTTTGGTCAACATTTTTCTGAGTCTGGCAGATTCATTTGTACTTTCCTTCCACGAGCTACGTTTTGCTCGTTGCGTTTCGACCTTAAACATACGTTGACCAGTCAGTTTCTTTTCTGATTTTTTTTGGCGACATTGAAAAGTTTTCTAGTTTCTTTTCTTAAGTTGCCTATTAGACAGTCAGCTTACAACTGAAGACCGCTACCACTTGTGTGATCAACCTCAGTAGTGGTGTAGAAAATAATCCAGTTTGGAAATTCTTCGGACGTCTCAAGGTAGAGAGATCATGACTCAGGTGGATCACACAAATGGTAACGGACAACAACTTTGACCGGGCATGCTGTCAATGCTTCTTTGATGTGGCTTTACAACTCGTATAATGATCATTTTTATCTTTCCCCTTTCAGGAATAACTTTGCGTAAAGTCGAAAAGTCCGAACAAAAAGAAATCGAAAGAAACACAGCACTACACGATGTAGCATCGATTCTTGCCAGAAGAGTTGCAATCGAACTATCCGAATCCGAGGATTCAGATAGCGAAGACGACAGCGAAGGTTGGGTGGAACCCAACGAAACATCCGCCTAGAAAAAACATAAAAGCTTTCATCATTTTCCAAAATGTTATAACAAAAATTTATCCAACTAAAGCAAAAATGTTATTAAACAAACCCATTAATATGCAACAAGAAGAAGTAGAATTTGACAACAAACAAAATGTTGAACATTTTGATCCATAACGCAATTTACTGTCTACTCTAACAATATTTATATTTATTGCACTATTTAAACGCTCCTTTTATATGCGAATGCGAATTAGCGAGAAAGCAAAAAGATTAAACAAACAATAATAACTTGAATTTTTTGGTATGTATATACATAAGGTTGTAAGATATTGAAAACATTAACAACTACTTTTATGTAATTGTATTTAATTATTATTAAAATTAATAAATAAATTTATTCAGAAAAGAATATATAAACGTAAAGCAATAACTACCGTTTAGATTTGTTGGGGAGTGTTTGTCGGGGCTGGAATTTAAAAATGTCTTTTGTCGTCTCTAAATGTTCGCTATACGCATTGCTTCTAATCTGAATTGAACATACCCCAAGGTCATACGGAACCGTTACCCTATGCTTGATGTCTCCTATGACTTTGGAAATAGCCCAACTTACTCAAGAAGTTTCGAAGTTAGTAACGCAGCATCGACTCTATACTATAGACATAGAGGGTGGCTTTTGATCGATAAGCTCTTGAAGATATCGTGCCCAGGTAATTCGTTAGCTCTTCCCTCGTCTGTTGGCGGATCTGTCTTTAGAAGTATTGGAAATTTTAAATCCTCCACCCGTACATTTTCAAACACGGGCCTGCTTGCTCGTGATTTAATTGCGGCAACAGAAGATCCGGCGACGACTCCGGTTCCTACTTTCATCTGTGCGATCTATACGGTGACAGCGTTGGTACTCGTATCGGTGTAGGCACTGGGGGTGACGTGAGGAGTGACTTGGATGACGACAGCCTTGTCAATCGCACGAGGGACGGTTTCTGGACGGGTGACTGTGACAATTGGGTTGGCGGTGGCGACGGTTTCTCGAGTCTGCGTTTTTGCGGGCCGTTGAACGCATTTTGGAGACGGAACGGGCTATGGTCTTACAGGCAGCTGCAATGGGACGGGCTGCTGCTGCAGTAGTTAGAATGGTGGCTGCCGAACGGGCTGTGGTTTTACAGGCATCTGCGATGGGACGGGCTGCTGCTGCAGTAATTCGAATGGTGGCTGCCGAACGGGCTGTTGTTTTATAGGCATCTGCGATGGGACGGGTTGCTGCTGTGGCGGTTAGTATGGTAGCTGCAGAACGTGCTGTGTTAGGACAGGTGGCTCGTACGGCAGCGGGTGTCAATCGGGCAGCGGCTCCAGCTGCTGATGTGGATGGACGATCGTCCCCTGCTTGTTCGGTGCTTGGTACAGCGTCAGCACTGGCGACGGCGGAAACAATGTTGGTTGCAGGCTCAGTACCGGCTGCTGTTGTGACCACAACCTTCTTCCTCGCGGTACTATGGGACTGGGTCTTTAGGCTACTTCGCTTTAACTGGCCCAATTTGTCACCTCGAAGTTTCGCTTCGGCGTTCTTCGTCAAAGGGGCCCGCTCCCTGCTGGTGGCGTTGGTAGGAAAATGGCTTCCTTGGTTGTAGGCCTCATCCTGGCCGGTCGGGTAGCTTGCCTCTTCCATGGCTGCGCGACGTCTTCTTCACCAGAGAGCTCCATGATTAATGGTCTGTTCGCTTCGGTGGTTGGTGACTTTATGAACGAAAATTGCAAATTTTCGGTCGACTCAAATTCTCGAGGAGCGAAACCCTTTAGCTCTTTTAAATGCGTTCGCACTATAGCGCTCCTCTTTCTTCCTCTTTGTTGCAGTTTGCACAACTATAACGGGTGAGTCGAATCGTATGACTTCGAAAGGACCTTCATACCTTGGAGCTTACTTCTCGGTGAAGTGATGGGAAGCGGAGGAGAGGATTTTAACTCTCTTATGCTAGGTTTCCATGCTCTGTGTCTCAGATTTTAACCCTGTGCTTGTTTCTGTGCAGCTGTTTACAAATTACTCTTAACTAAGAGGTTGAGAGCTTTAAACCTCTTGTCTTACAAAAACTGGTTATTCATCAGGGTTGTCAGGCAAAACGAATATTTGGGGAGTTTGCAATCAACGCAGACGTGATCATTCAATTGAGCAGTTCGATGATTGTTTGTTCCATCGCAATTTTGGAAAGAAGGCAACCAACTGCAGGCCACCTTGTCGTCTCGGCCGGCAACCTGCTTCGTCAACAGTTTCTATTAATAAGTTATGACTTTATAACACAACTTCGTATAATAAAGCAAACACGCTTTTTACCTCACGTTAAATCAACAAGCTCTGCTTACGAGAACAAAATACAAACCTTTCTTTCCTCATAGATACGGGTGCAGAAGTGTCCTGCATACCACCATCGTCATCAAATAAAAAGCCACGGCCAACCACAATGCAGCTCTTCGAAGTTAATAGCTCGCCCATTAAAGTATACGGTGAAGTCACCCATGAGCTTAACCTGGGTTTCCGTTCGTGTGGAACTTAGTTGGTGCGGAAGTCACTTCTCCAATCATCGGAGCCGACTTCTTACAGCATCACGACCTGATGGTTGATGTAAAAAGAGCTCGCCTTGTTGACTCGCATTCCAACTTAGGTTCCAAATCGCTCTTCGCTATTTCTAGCAACCAACAATCACCGCAGCTCTTTGATCGAAATGCTCCGTTTGCCGATATAATTATGAAATTTCCAAATATCACTCGCCTTGCACCGCCCAGGGCAATTCCAAAGCATTACATTTTATCGAAACATACGGCCCTCCATGTTCAGCTCGAGCACGTCGACTACCGCCTGATAAACTGAAAGCTGCAAGGGACGAATTCGAATTCTTAATGCGAGCTGGAATTTGTCGCCCCTCCAAATCGAACTGGTCGAGTCCGCTTCACATGGTGCGTAAAGCAGATGGGTCTTAGAGGCCCTGCGGGGACTACAGGAACCTCAACGCAGAAGGCTTCAATATCTCAGGCTGAGATCCATCATGGATTGTGAGCCGGATAAGTAAGTAAGTATTTCGAGATTGAGTTCTACACATTTGCTAACTGCGTTGATCTCTGCGGTGAGAGTCAGGGCCTTTAAAATAGTGAAATTGGCGGACCAAAGGTCTTTTCTGTTCAAAAAATGTTCTAATGATTTTAATTTTTATTTATGTAAACTAAGTTTCAACGAAGCACATTCTTAAATTACCGTTAAACCTAAAATGCGATGACTTGAAGCATATTTAAAGATTCTTCTAGAATTTCTTCCTTTTCTTCGTTTTTAATGCCAAAGGACCCGGTGTTTTGAAGACAGTGCTGAAAAAAAGCAAAACACAAAGTGAAGAAAGTGCAAAAAATGGCTAAAGTGATTGCTTACTGGCATGTGGTGCAGATTGGGCTAAATTTACAGAAGACTGGAAGCAAACATTCATCAATTATTTCAATTGGACAATCAATTTTGAACAAGCAAACTCACTTGACAAACACGCTGAACAAACATATCCAATATCGATAACCTCTCGATGGCAAAAACAAGCCGCCCGATAGTCAACCTTTTCGGCCGGAGGAAGCACCAGTTTCTTTCGCGATTGTGGATCAGGAAGAAACACCCAAAGTAAATACTGCAACATCCCATCAATCTGAGGTATACGCAAATAATGGCCACCTGTAATGTCGCAGCCTTGTTGGAAGAGTTTCAAAGTCTTGTCAATGGCACAAACATCAAGGGTTATTTTCAATTTCCTAGCTGTGAAGAACACATTCATGTAGGTGAGATACTGTGAAGCACATTCATTGCTTCCAGTGATCACCAGGATTCTGGAATTGATGTTTATATTGTCATCTCTATGGCGGAGTACCTGTTATCGAGAATTATGAATTTCCATTTTATAGATTTCAAGTAACTCACATTGTTTATGTGACACAACGCCAAGGTCATACATCCTGCCAGTTTGGACTCGCATAGTGTTGTTATTTTTGGGGCGTCATTCATTATTGTGAACAATCGTTGTTTGATGGTCTTCTCGACCGAAGTGAATACTTCATACTGGCCATCGACCTGCCGGAACTCCATAGGTGTCGTGACAGGGTAAAGGTATTCGCTTAGATGCACGACAAGGTAAGTTATCGTTCAATTTGCTAGAGGACTAGAATATGTACCTGGCATTATGATGGCATGAAAGAACGGCTAGTTTGTTTTGAGTTTTCTGCATTAAATGAGCATTTCCAAAGGCAATTGTTGAATCTATTAACTGGGTAAGATTTTGTGGATTTTGGCGGAGTATGCGAAGCGAGGGATTTGTGTCCAAAACGATCACAAGAAGGCTTACACTGTTTGGGTCTGAAATACATTATATTCAAAAGAAATGTTTCACTATTTAGTTTAAATATTTTCTTTGTTTACCATCCTCCATGGTGCGTTTATTTTAATGTTTTCTGTTTTTTTTCCACTTGATGAACCGGCACAAACATGAAACACGACAGAACTTTGAAAATTTGAAACCAAATACCACAAATGCATAGCATGAGAATACTTGCTCCTCTAGTTGTCAAAATAATTGTAAATTTCCACAGCAGAGCAGGCTCTTCGGCATTTACTACTCACGCCACCTAGGTAGAAGCAGAGAAAGCCAGTTTTGTTTACATAAGTTGACTTTCTCTGATTGTAACTAGACGGCGACAGTGAAAAATGGCATCTTGATCATATATGTGTCAAAATATAACGGGTGTTTTTTTCGAGGTATAGAACTTTAAGTTGGCATTACCGTTCGATTTAACAGCTGTTAAGTGATTTATTCTGTTTGGTTTGGCAATTCACCGTGAATAGACTCACGCCTGAACAATGCTTGCAAACTGTGCAATTTTATTTCGAAAATAATGCTTCTGTGCGGAATACGTATATTTTATCGTCGACAAAATCGTCCATCAGAGCAGTTAATTCGATTAACCATGGAACATTTTCGCACCACGTTTACTCTAAGTGATAACTCGCATCCCCAGAGACGCCGTACATTGCGTACAGAAGAAGCTATTGCTACTGTAGAGCGTAGCATTGAGGAAGACCCGAATGAGTCCATCCGCCATCGAGCACAGGAATTGGATCTGTGTCCATGGAAGATTTTGCGGGAGGATCTTGGCTTGCGTGCTTACAAAATCCAACTCGTGCAAGAATTGAAGCCAAACGATCATCAAGCAAGGTGTAGATTCGTCGAATGGGCCCAAAACGAGATGGCCGTTGTTCCCGATTTTCATAAGCGAATTTTGTTTAGCGATGAAGCGCACTTCTGGTTGAATGTCTACGTCAACAAACAAAACTGCCGCATTTGGAGTGAAGCTAATCCTCAAGTGTTTGTCGAAACACCGTTACATCCAGAAAAACTAACTGTTGGGTGCGCTTTATGGGCTGGTGGTATCATTGGTCCGTACTTCTTCAAAAACGATGATGGCCACAACGTTACAGTCAATGGTGATCGGTATAGACATAGAGCCTTTGAATATGGATTTACCAGGTAATATCAAGAATGGTTTTCTGCTTGGTTTGACAGTTTTTTGACAGTTTCTTACATTAGTTTGTAATGTGTGTTCTCTGCTTGCTTGCTCGAAAACCATTCTTGATAGTACTAGGTAAATCCATATACAAAGCATAGAGCTATGATTACCTACTAACTTTTTCATTCCTGAATTAAACAATCATGATGTCCAGGAGCTGTGGTTCCAACAAAACGGCGCAATATGTCACACAGCTCGTGCCACAATCGATTTATTGAAAGACACGTTTGGTGACCGCCTAATTTCGCGTTTTGGACCTGTGAATTGGCCTCCAAGAGCTTGTGATTTAACACTGCTAGAACCACTGAAATTGCATACTTTGATGCGAAACTATTCGTTTGCTGACTTGCGAAACCCTCCCACAAAAAAGTAAGCAAACAGATCCTGTAATGACCTATCTCTCTCAATTTTCTATTCTATGGATCGGACTCGCCGTCATCGTGTCTATTTTGACAATTTGAATTTGTAGAAGTTTCAAAAACAAAATGTTAAGAACACGAAATATTTTGTTTATTCCAAGAAGATTTAAAGGTGGAAAACAGCGATGGGTAAAAATAATATAAATGTTAAGTATATCAAAAAGTAACAACAAGTCTCTTTGCAGTCTGTTATCCAGAAGAAAAAAGCTGTCACAGACCGGGTGCTGGAGAACTTCGATGATTTTTACGGAACCGTTTTTGGAACCCGATGGAATGGCATGCGGGCTGCGCTCCTCTCAGAACAAAAATATATCGCGATGGTTAATAATTTTGGCGAAATAGAAAAGACATGCAATATGTTAGAAATGACGGGTAAGACCGTTTCACGTTGCATAATATTCAAATTTCTTATTGTTTTCGATCTTTGTGTTTTCAGGTGCGATAAATGTTAAATCTTTGTTTTCCTTGGCCAAAGAACGTAGTGAAATTGAAAATTCCGCTTCGGTACCCAACCAAACAATTTACAAATTAGACGACCGGCTCGGAGAAATTCTCAGATCTCAAGAAGACCGAGAGAAACAATCGATCTACCCTGAAAACACCGAGAAAGAGGAACCCGTGAACTATAATAATCCTTTTCAAAGCAAAAACAAAACCGAAACATCCAAAGACGAAGTCCATCCCAATGTCTCGCTGGAAAAAGCAATCGAAACCAACACTGAGTTGGATACGCGAAGAATTATTGACACGGACGGTGGTTCGGCCGGCTTGTATGATTACGTTCCTGCAACAAAAATCAAAGGCATGGAAGATTGGATTCCCGAATCCAATTACTATAAGTACTACCAAACCACAACCGATTTTCCTCTCAAGATCGAACCGGAAACTGAACTAGCCTATCCCGATAATCTCTGTCTTTATACCTATGAAATGGGAAATTGCAATAAATTCAAATCGCCATTCAAGTGTTTGACGAGCGTGCTTTCGCACTACCTCATGGATGGGTCATCAGTTCTACCTCCTCTGTTTTTGGACGTAAAACCTGGTGAGAGAGTTCTCGATGCATGCGCTGCGCCTGGTGGCAAATCCCTCCTGATGCTGGAAACCATGCATCCAGAACTTCTGGTCTGCAATGATGTTCAAGAAAGCAGAGTCAATCGCATTCGAAAGGTAATGAATGAATACCTGATCGACTTTGCAAAGGGATGGGAAGGCAAACGCTGCCTATTAACACAAAATGACGCTCGTGGAATCGATGACTACGGGATGTATGATAAGATTTTAGTCGACGTTCCATGTACCACCGATAGACATTCGCTCAACGATAACGATAACAACATTTTTAAGTCATCACGACTGAAGGAACGCTTGAGAATTCCTGAGTTGCAAGCCGCCATCCTGACAAATTGTATTCGACTCTTGAAGCCAGGCGGCAGTCTAGTCTATTCAACGTGTAGTCTAAGTCCGATTCAGAACGATGGTGTGGTTCATATGGCAATGCAAGAGGCATTCAACGAGCATGGGATCACAGTTACTGTTAAAGATTTAAGTTTGTTGATTCAGCTGTTCAAGGATATTTATAAATTTGAAAATCCAAAAAGCTTGAAATATGGACAGATGGTTGTTCCGTTTTTGCCGGCGAATTTCGGACCGGCATACTTTTGTAAAATCACAAGAAACTAAGTTAATAAATTAATTCATTAAGGCAAGTGTTGAAGAGGAAAATATAACTGAATTTTGATTATTAGAAAAGTATTTGCTTTGTGCAAGTAGCAAGTCCACAGGTATGTACATGTTTTCTTGTTTTGATTTTTTCATTTACATTCTTGTTATTCCATAATTTACAATCATTAGTTTTTGGCCTAAGGCCGTCTACCAGAATGACATTACACAAAATAATACATTATTTTCACCTTGTTTCACATTGCCGATCACTTTAAAAGCAGGAAAAAGAAGGTATATGCTTTCTTCGTAGATTTCCGAGCTGCTTTCGACTCCATTGCCCGCGAATCATTATTTTATAAGCTCTATGCTTTGGGAATCTCAAGCAAAGTTGTGAATCTGCTGAGAACAATGTATGAGAACAATGTTTCCTATGTTTGGGACGGAAAATTTATTTCGTATGAGTTTGAAACGCAAATGGGATTAAGGCAAGGATGTGTGTTGAGTACCTTGCTCTTCATTTTGTTTATAAATGATGTTGTCGAGGAAGTTGGAGGGGGTATTGATTTCGGAGGCTTACTAATACCGTGCCTCATTTTTGCCGACGACATTGTTTTTATGGCGGAATCAGTGGAGGGTATGCAGCGCATGATCAACTGACTGGAACAATACTGTGATCAATGGAACCTGACTGTAAGCCTCGGAAAGTCTTAAATGATGATCTTCAGGAACGGTGGTGGTAGATACTCGAGAAATGTAAGTTGGGGCTACAAAGGTCTGAATTTGGAAATTGTTAGAGAGTATAAGTACCTCGGCGTCTTGATTTGTTCTAACCTAAACTTCAGAAAGCACTTTGAGACTAAATTAGGAGAAGCGAACAGAGCTATTTCTTCAGTCTGGGGACGTTGTATTGGGAGTAGGTTTGTGGACCATAGCGCAAAGATAAAGATATTTCGTGCCACTCCTTCATCTAATATTCTGCCTGTACTCCAAATTACATGATTCATCTAGAAACTAATATGCCACCGTTATTCTTAAATACTCTTGAACTACATTTCGAATATATACAGTGCCTTGCATAAGTATAACCGCAACCGAAAAAATGCATTTAAAAGAAAACCTACAATAGGAGTGACTCGTTACTATTTTTTTATTGAGTTGCATCACTGATCAAGCAAATTGAGAAGAAAATAAAGTACCGTTATTTCCTTTCCTGGTGTTTAAAAATTAAAAACAGGGGTGGAATCTCGTAAGCTGATTTTTGATAGTTGACAGTCAAATTCAAGAAAATTCGTCTGTGTAAGCTTATAGTCAAAAGTGACAGTCATCTTTTTTTGGTTTTTCAGCTGACACTTATTTAGGTGTCAATTTGATACAACTGCACATTTTTGGTATATGTTTTTCTTGGTGTTTTTTTCTATTTTTTGGGAAAAATGAATATTTTTTGGTTGGCGCAAATGTATTTGCAATTGCAAAACAATGAAAATCAAAACCAAGATGAAATTAAATTCACACCTTTATTTCGGTCACAAGAGAAAAAGAAATTATTTTTCAAGAAACAAGTATAGGTATTGTACCAACACTCAGGGCCGGACCAACCATATGTGCAGGATGTGCAAATGCACAGGGCGCTGAATTCTGGAGGCGGCATCGCAGCTGCGCGATGTTCTTACACACCTATTTATATAATTTAAAAAAAAATCGTAACAAATCTCAACACAGAAAACATCCACTCCACCTCAATACCTCATCAGTGCGAACTTTTCATCTTGCACACTGGGTCCCGAAATTCACATTCTAAATACAACAAAAAAATAGTTTGTTTATTTTTGTTGTTGTATTTAGAATGTGAGTTTCGGGACCCAGTGTGCAAGATGAAAAGTTCGCACTGATGAGGTCGAGGTTGTTTGTTTTTCTTTTGTTGTTGGTTTTAAAATGTGAGTTGTGGGACCAAGTGTGTAAGATGAAAAATTCGAATACAGAAAGCATACACAGACACACTACCTCGACCTCATCAGTGCGAATTTTATTCTATCACACTATTTTCTGGGTCCATTAAAAAAAAAGTGTCATAAAAAAAGCCAACAAATAATTTGTTCTAACAGGTACTCAGTAGGTATGTTATGTAGGTGAATGTAGCAATATTATGTATGTATGGCTTTCGTTGCGTTGCCTAGTTTTATTTTTTAAACTTTGAACCGCGTGACCATTACATGGAAAAAATATGTAAAAAAAAATAAGAAAAACTTATACACTTGAAATCATTATGGGTGCGTAAGAGCGCGTGGGCTTTATACTACCTATACACTGTCTTGTATAGTGTATGAGTATTCCCATCTTCTATCTAAGAAATGAGGGTTATAACGACTGTTTTTGGCATTATTGAATTTGTCACTTTTTAAAATACTCTGGTCTGGTGCAAATTGTTTTAACTCATAGGTATATGAAGTGATCGCTTAAGTGAAATCTGAAGTGACGCGTTTGTGGCCTACTTAGGACTACTGGGGATACCTCAATAAAAAAACGCATTGAAAGTCTACCCTCTGGGTGATGTGAAAAGGGATTTTTATAAGTGTATCATTGTGTATGTATGCATACAGGGTGATTCACGAGCGTTGTGCCAAAAAGCTAGAGCGTGTAGGTTGAGTTGAGACAAGAAAAAAATCGTATGGGAGGGGGGTCTATTCCCCCCCCCCCCCCGTTTAGCCGGGAGGGGCAATTTTCTGAAAAATTTACTTATTTTGTAAAAAAAAATATTAAAAATCAACGGCTTCGTTTACAACACCGTGCTATACCTTTCTGGAAAGCCAAAAACTTTTTCTTTCACTTTGTTTTTAAATTAAATTGTTTTAACGAATAGTTTAAAAAAAATACATTTTCAAACTCAAAATTTTCAAAAGAAAAAAGCATAAAAAAACATTTTTGAACTGATTTTTTTCAAAATTTTATGTAATTAAGTACTAATTTTGTTTCAAAAATTCAATGTCTTTGTTAATTTTTAGTCGAAAACAGAAAACCAAAAATGTCTTTTCGTTTTTGAGAAATTAAAAAAAAAAACCAAAACCACTTTAAAAAAAAAAAATCTTTATTTTTATTTTTACCTATCTGGACTTTTAGTTTAATTTATTAGTTTAATTTATAAATTTAATTTTTTGTAATTGGAGTCTTATGAGGACGCAATAAAGTAGAAAAGTATTGGATTTTCCCTGGATAAATCATTTTGTTCATTGATAACGTCTGCCATTGACCTTTCTTGAAAACATGCTACGACTTGGGCGCCATCTATTGGGATATCTTTCAGCGTAGAGTCTTTTGGCTTCCCGATCTCGACAACAAGTTAAACCGTAGCAGAAGCTCCTGTCCACTAACTCTTCTCGAGCGTATGAGTTTGTTATTCTTATGTGTTGATGAGTTAATATTTTAATTGTAAATGGTTGTTTAGTAAATATGCGATGCCTTTTGTTTACCTTTAGGTTGTTAATTGTTTTTTCATTCAAGAAAAATTGCGGTTTAATTATCTTAAGCCCCTAGCAGGTAGAACCCTTCGCCGGCGAGTGGCCATGGCCCCAGGTATAGTAAGAAAAAATTGCAGGTCAGTTTTCAGACGTTACCAATGAACAAAATGGTTAATCCAGGGATAATGTAATACTTTTCTACTTTATTGAGTCCTCATAAAACTCCAGTAACAAAAAATTAAATTTATAAATTAAACTAAAAATCCAGATAGGTAAAAATAAAAACAAAGATTTTTTTAAAAAAAAGTGGTTTTGGTTTTTTCTTAATTTATCAAAAACGAAAAGACATTTTTGCATCCGGTTTTCTGTTTTCGACTAAAAATTAACAAAGACATTGAATTTTTAAAACAAAATTAGTACTTAATTACATAAAATTTTGAAAAAAATTAGTTCAAAAATGTTTTTTTTTGTTTTTTTTTTGAAAATTTTGAGTTTGAAATTTTTTTTTTTAAACTATTCGTTAAAACAATTTAATTTAAAAACAAAGTGAAAGAAAAAGTTTTTGGCTTTTCAGAAAGGTATAGCACGGTGTTGTAAACGAAGCCGTTGATTTTTAATATTTTGTTTTACAAAATAAGTCAATTTTTCAGAAAATTGCCCCTCCCGGCAAAACGGGGGGGGGAATAGACCCCCCTCCCATACGATTTTGCTCTTGTCTCAACTCAACCTACAAGCTCTAGCTTTTTGGCACAACGCTCTTGAATCACCCTGTATATTAAGTACATGATCATATGCAAGGCTTCGATTTTGTTTGAAAACATATTTTAAAGCTGCTATTCAAATGCAGATATTTTTAAAATTTCAGTAAATTCAAATAAACGTTGAACGTTTATTTAAAGTCTTAATTTATTTTCTTTTTTTGTAAAAATATGGTGTATATTTTATTTTACGTGTCTTCATCAATAAGAACACTATCTTAATATAAAGCTGGTGGTATCGTTATATTTGTACCATGGCGTGCATAACCCAAGTACCATGAGCGCAACACCCAACGGTTCGCATACCAACAAGACAATTGGAATAATATGCCTTAATTGCATTGCAACTGTTTGAATCATTTGGCTCGTTGCTCACTAGCATTTAAGTTAAATAGATTTTTCCACTTGGTGGTTGGGTGTTGTAGGATCTGGGGGCTTCGGCTGTATCTTTTCCTACACACCAAGTGCTTACTTTACCTCCTCGTGGTAGCCACCGGGTACTGGTTATATCTTAGATATAACTTGCGAAACTTGTAAGCGCGGGTGCAAATCGGGAAAAAAGAGCACCTTATCTACGGCCCAACAAATTT
Organism: Sphaerophoria taeniata; assembly: GCA_943590905.1. Classification (NCBI taxonomy): domain Eukaryota; kingdom Metazoa; phylum Arthropoda; class Insecta; order Diptera; family Syrphidae; genus Sphaerophoria; species Sphaerophoria taeniata. The sequence goes on along the minus strand of OX016540.1, from coordinate 81,923,307 downwards.
GGAGGTTAGTGCGAGGGGCTAACAACCCCTCCACAGTGAAAAACTTGACAGTTATGAGAGAGATACCAGCCTCGGATAATGAACCCCCTCTTATGGTAACCAGACCCGGAACGACAACGGACTACGCATTGAGAGTTTGTACCTGGAATGTAAGAACCCTCTACACTCCAGGTGCAACTCAGAAACTTGAATCTGTCCTCTCGCAGTATAAGGCAGATATTACTGCGATCCAGGAAATACGATGGATAGGATCAGGGACAATAAAGAGAAAAAATTGCGACATTTATTATAGCTGTCATCAAAGATTGCATATATTTGGATGCGGATTCGTCGTGGGAAATCGGCTTAGATCGAAAGTCATGGATTTCAAGCCAATAAGTGATCGCCTGGCTGTGATCCGCATCAAGGCCACATTACAGAACATCAGTATAATATGTGCACACGCCCCTACCGATGATGCTGAGGAGTCTAGCAAGGAGGATTTCTACGACCTCCTGGATAGAGCCTACGGAGCCTGTCCAGAGTACGACGTCAAAATCGTACTCGGAGACTTCAATGCAAAAATCGGGAAGGAAGACATTTTTGGCGGATTAGTTGGAAAGCACAGCCTCCACGAAGAAACAACAGATAACGGCTTCCGACTAATCGACTTTGCTGCAGCTTGTAATACGGTGATAAGTAGCACTAGGTTTCCAAGAAGGAAGATCTACACAGCAACCTGGCGATCTCCGGATGGTCGAACCACCAACCAAATCGACCATGTGCTAATCGGCGCAAGGCACGCATCCAACATCCTGAACGTGCGCACTTTCCGAGGAGCAAATGTCGACTCTGACCACTTTCTGGTAGTGGCTAAGTTTAGAGCTCGAATATCAAACGACAAAAAAACACGTGCAGCCCAAAGAAAGAAGTTCAACATCGGTTGCCTTAGCACATCAGAGAATGCCAGAGACTACAGCGAGCGCCTGAGCGAGCGACTCTCCGCCGTCCTCCCAAATACTACAGACGTCAACACACTGTGGAACCAATATCGAGAAGTAATAAAAAATGTAGCCGAGACCACCATAGGTTACCAGCCACCCCCGAAAAAGAACCCGTGGTATGATGATGAGTGCGTGACATTGAAAAGAGAGACGGAAAATGCACGCCTGCAGATGCTGCAACGGAAAACAAGAGCAGCAAGGGAAGAGTACCGCACGAAAAGGAGAAATGAGAAAAAGACCCTGCGAAGAAAGAAAAGAGCATCCGCAGTTTCTCAGCTCAAAGATCTAGAAGAGTCTCGGGCCAAGAACAACACCCGGCGTTTCTTTAAAAGGTCGAAGCAATTAGCTTCTGGTTTCAGAACCGGGACACAAGCTCTTCGAAACAGTGAAGGAAACCTAGTCACCGAAGCACAGGGAATTGTAGATGTTTTCAAGCAGCACTTCCAGCAGCTGCTGAATGCGCAAAATGTCGAGCAAGATAATGACGAAAGAGAAGCAAGACCAGTCAATGAAGACCCAGTCCCAGCCCCCAGCAGAGAAGAGGTAGAAAGAGCCATCCAAAAGCTAAAAAATAACAAGGCCGCAGGGTCGGATGGCATACCCGCGGAACTCTTTAAACATGGAGGAGGTGTTTTGATGAACCGCATGCACCAGGTCATCACCAAAGTGTGGGAGGAAGAATGCATGCCCACTGACTGGTCGATAAGCTCCATATGCCCCATCTACAAAAAAGGCGATCCGATGTTATGCAAAAACTACCGTGGCATATCCCTGCTTAATGTTGCATACAAAATCCTATCCAACGTACTGTGTGAGCGTCTTAAACCTTTCTGCAACACAATAATCGGCACGTACCAGTGTGGCTTTAGGCCAGGCAGAACAACGATAGACCAAATATTCACACTGAGGCAGATCCTGGAAAAGACCAACGAATTTCAAGTCGAAACCCACCATCTTTTCATCGACTTTAAAGCTGCTTATGATAGCATCCACCGCCAAGAGCTTATGATTGGGATGTCTGAATTCGGGATCCCGAACAAACTGATCCAGCTGTGCCGCATGACGCTAAACAATACGCAGTGCAGTGTGCAAATGGGTAACAGCTCATCCGAGTTATTCCAAACTTGCGCAGGGTTTAGACAAGGAGATGCGTTGTCATGTGACTTCTTCAACATAGTCCTGGAGCAGATAGTGCGCAAGGCAGGTGTGAGCACGGAGGGCACTATCTTCAACAAATCCACCCAGCTCCTAGGCTATGCGGACGACATAGACATCATCGGTCGATCCAAGAGAGCTGTGCTTGAGGCCTTCACAGCGATTGAAGAACAGGCGAAACTAGTTGGTCTTGAAGTGAATGAGGACAAAACAAAGTACATGTTATCAACAAACAAAGCAACATCTGTCCACCGCCTAGGACAAAACGTCACTGTTGGTAGCAGCAATTTCGAGGTAGTTAAGGAGTTCACCTACCTTGGAACAAACATCAATCCCACGAACGACACCTTAGTGGAGATCCGAAGAAGAATCACCCTAGCGAACCGCTGCTGCTTCGGTTTGGCCAAACAACTGGGTTCAAAACTCCTCACTCGAAAGACAAAGTGTCTGTTATACAAAACTTTGATTTTACCAGTCCGACTCTACGGCGCCGAGTGCTGGACGATAAGTAAAAAAGGGGAATTGATACTGGGCACTTTCGAAAGAAAAATTCTTCGACGGATTTTTGGTCCCGTATGCGACGATGGCGAATGGAGAAGAAGATACAACCGAGAACTGTATGAGCTGTACCAAGATGTGGATGTAGTCCAGAAGGCCAAGAAAAGACGACTACATTGGCTCGGCCACATCGAGCGAATGGACGACAACGCTCCAGCCAAGAAAGTCTTCTCATCCCAGCCCCCAGGTTCAAGACGACAAGGAAGACCGAACCTACGGTACAAGGACCAAGTGACTGCGGATGCCAGAGCGCTTGGTCTCGGTGACTGGAGAGTGCATGCGAGGGATCGTTCACGATGGAAGACTGCAGTATCTAGGCTGTGACCCTTCATGGATCGTGAGCCGGTAAAGTAAGTAAGTAAGATTTTTCCACTTATGTGCCGCGACTTAATTCTTCCCCTCATTAAAAAATTGTTTCCAACTAGGCTTGGGTCAGCTAAGCTAATACGCTCACGGCGTTCGCAGACTTCTATAACGTAGGCGCCATGTTCTTTTAAATGCTCTCCACAATAGGAGCACGCTTGCTTTATTTGATAGTTCCCCAAAGTTATTTTTCGAAGCTCCACTAAATTGAGAAGCGGGAAGTTGTCAAGACTTGAAATTTGCCCATTAATACGAAGAAATGCAGCCCTTGCTCTATTTAGATTTTGCTCTTTAACAAAATCTCCCCAATAGAATTGTCTTCTATTAATGGATGGAATTTATTAAGAAGCGCAGCTGTAATTTTAATATCATCCATTAAATGACCCGCTGCTAAGTTGTTGAAGTCCTGCTAAAACAGCTTAAAATCTCTTTTAAATCGGCCGTTTACAACTTCAACGACCCATCGAACCATTGTGACGCATCTTGACCTAGTCGCTTGCGTTGTTGTGTGTTGAAAATTACCTTCCAACACAGATTCAGGCATGTGAAACTTGTAACCATAGGATTCTAAGCAAGGAATAGCAACTCTAAATCCTCTATCCAAGATGAACACATCGTCCTGTCTGAAGAATTGTCTTGCATAGGTGTTTTCGTCTCTAAAAATGCTTTTCATGTTGGCATCCGATGTCGTTGCAGCATATGGTCCCATAACGTCCAGAGTATACCCGTCACAAGATGTCATCATAAACGGTTTGACCAAATTCTGGTACTTATGGAGACTGTAGGTCTTTTTTTGAAAATTATAATTAGAGCTTTTTTGCAAATAGATGTATGCACTATACACAGCATGGAATTATAAACATATAACGGTTAAACTGCTTAAACTTTTTTCTAGATCTGTTTTTCTTAGGGCTTGATAATTAATCAGAGCTTACCCGCTATGAAGAAATTGGGGCTTAGTGCGAACATTACACTCTAATTAATTACTGTGTGAATAAAAGTGATTATAATTTGAAAAAAGGACAAAATAATTGATGTGGAAGTTATATTATAAATCAACACTCTGTAATGAAGAGACAATGCATTAAAAGTAAAAATCTTTATTTTCAATTTTGTAAATGTAGTTGATTACTCATCAAATTTAAGATTATGAAATAAGGATTAAAATGATAAATAAATGTATGTACATATATATGCATGAAAAGAAAAAATATTCGAGATATAAATACACTGAATGATATCTTTGAAAACAAAAATCTTTATTTTCAGAAGAATTTTTTTAATAAGATGGTTTTTATGCAAGAAAATATAATTGATTTATATATCAAATTAAAGGTTATGAAAAAAGGATTAGAACTATGCATAAAAATATATATGTCATCACTGAAATTTTCAAAATATCTGCATTTGAATAGCAACTTAAAAATATGTTTTCAAACAAATTCGAAGCCTTGCATATGATCATGTACTTAATATATATAAAAAAAAATACTGATTTGTTAAGAAAGATATTTTTATGATCTTTCATTTAGTACGAAAATCTTTTCCGTAAAACCCATGAGTCAGAAGTTATTGGCTTTTATAGTGAAAATAACCCATTTTTGTGATTCTACATACATCAACTTCAAGCTCAAATATCTCGAAAACTACATAACCGAATTTGAAAATATTTGGAATATATATTCAGCTAAGTGTAACCTTTTTATTGATACCTGTCTTATGTGTGTACGCACTGGGCCCAAAAATGGTCATTGTCCTTTGTTGTATAGCCCCTCACAATTTTTGATAAACATATTATTTGGAATTGGATTTTGAGAAAATTGTACATAGTAAGAGAAGTAAGAGAAGTTTCATTTTCAAAGAAATTTAGTCTCATGCAGTTAAAATACTTCAAAGCAGTTAAAAGACTTCAAGCAGTTAAAAGGCTGCAAAAGTAGTCATGTAGTAGTCAAAAGAATGCAAAAGAATGCAAAAGAATGCAAAGAATGCAAAAGAATGCAAAGAATGCAAAAGAATGCAAAGAATGCAAAAGACTTCAAAGAATGCAAGCAGTTAAAAGTAATGCATTCTTTTGACTTCAAGTCTTTTAACTACTCTAAATGATTTTTATTCAAAAGACTTCAAAATTAACTGCGAATTTTTTTATCGAAGTCAAAGTATTGCAATAAAGAATGTGAATGCATTCCCAAAATTTAGTTAAATGAATGGGACTTTTGACGATGCAATACCAAAAGATTGCATTCTTTTACAGCTCTGATACTTACACGGAGAGGCAACCTCGTAAAAGAATGGGAGCAATTAGGGATGGATCATTGCATAGAAAGACCTCAGACTTTTGTAGATATCGTACCCGCTAATCTAAAAAACCTCTCCGAAAAGCTAATGGATGGTGTAGCTAAATCAGCTTACAACTAGGGATTGATCCCGGGATCCCGGTAGATTTTTCAATCTTTTAAATCCCGGGATTGTATTGTAATATTCGGCTTGGTCCGACAATTAAAACTTATTCACTTTTTAAATAAAACACAAATTCACTTTATTCAAATCACTCACAAACTTATTTATTCAACACTTTCAATTATAACTTTTCAAACACAGTGTACTTTACTTATCGCAGTTCACAATCAACTAATTCGCCTCGCCACCAAACGGCTATTTATATCAAAAATGATGGGTTCTAGAAACTACTATTGGCTCCTATTGGTTCTTGGGGAAGCTGAAAGTTCGAGAGAAAATACTGGGATTTTTGTAGGGGCTAACGTTCTTAATGCTAAACAAAAAGTTTCTCTTAATCTTAATTAATTATTGCCCCTCACGAGTGTTTACTACTACAATTAAACGATATTAAGTAAAGAGAGTATGTACATTAAATAAACAAGAGATACAGAGTAAGTAAAGAGAGTAATGAAAAGTGTGTACATTAAATATAGAAAGAGATACAGAGTAAGTAAAGAGAGTAAGAAAAGTGTGTACATTAAATATAGAAAGAGATACAGAGAGTAAGAGATAATAAAGTATACACATTAGTATTAGACATTACAATAGAAGGAGATACAGAGCGTATGAGATAAATAAAGTGTATACACATTACATTGCCCCCTCCTTAGGATTGATCGTCCCGAACAAATCCATCATCTTCATCACCACTGTAGCGATGTAGTCGGTCGCGATGTACGACTTTAAGTTTACCTCTGACTCCTTTTTGTATCCGGTACACGACGTCGTTGATTTTGCTAATCACTGTATATGGGCCTTCCCAGTCCCGTTGAAGTTTCGGTGACAACCCCTTTTGTCGATGGGGATTGTAAAGCCACACTCGATCTCCTGCTTGGAACTCTGTTGTTGTCGCTCGTATATCGTAGCGTGTCTTCATTCGGTCACTGAACATCTTAATTTTTGACCTGGTATCGTCGTGGATCTGAAGGAGTCTTTCCCTAAGGTCATCCAAGTAAACATCCTCGGCTTGCGGTTCCGACGTGGGACATCCAAATTTGATTTCGCTCGGCAGTCTGATGTTCCTTCCCATTAAAATCTCAGACGGTGTATGGCCAGTTGAGCTATGTCTTGCACTTCGATACGCCATCAAAAACAGTGGAATGTGTCGATCCCAATCTCGCTGGTTGTCGTCCACAACTTTGCAAAGATGTTCCTTCAGGGTTCGGTTGAACCGTTCGACCATGCCATCAGATTGTGGGTGGAGTGGTGTTGTTCTTGTCTTCTTAATGTGAAGAAGCCCACAAACTTCCTGGAATATGTTTGATTCAAAGTTCCTTCCCTGGTCGGAATGCAGTTCTAATGGAACACCGAATCTGCTCACCCAGTTGAACACAATTTGGTCTGCGACTGTTTTGGCTTCTTGATTCGGTATGGCGTATGCTTCAGGCCACTTGCTGAAGTAATCCATGACGACCAGAATATAACGATTTCCATTATTTGTTTCCGGAAATGGACCCGCCACGTCTATTGCAATCCTTTCAAAGGGTGATCCGACATTATACTGCTGCATTTGGCTGTGATTCTTTTTGTTCGGGCCTTTGGTGGCAGCACAGGTATCACATTTTCGGCACCACTTCTCGACATCTTCCCTTGCATGTAGCCAATAGAATCGTTGTCGAACCTTTTCTAGCGTCTTGTTTACTCCTAGATGGCCTCCCGAAACTCCATCATGCATCTCTCGCAGAACGTCCACAATCTTCGATCTCGGTAAGACTAGCTGCATTACATAGGACTTTCCATCTGCTGATTCCCATTTACGTCGAAGGACACCCTCTTGGACATGCAATGAGTCCCACTGTGCCCAATAGGCCTTTAGAGCCGGACTTCTGTCGGAGATATCGGCCCATTCTGGTTTTTCCTGGTGTTCCTTGCATGCGAGGATGGGTTCAATATCTGGGTCCTCTTGTTGAGCCTTCCTCAACTCGTCGTTGCTCCAGCCATAAATGGGATCGGTTCTGGTTCGTTGAACAGTAACCACTTCTTTTTCTTCTTGGCGTCTGCAATGCTTACAGTCTTGCTTACATGGTCTCCGAGACAGTGCATCAGCATTTGAGTGAAGCTTCCCCTTCCGATGTTGAATTTCATAATCGTACGTCTGCAGCCTCTCAATCCATCTCGCCACTTGACCCTCTGGATTCTTGAAATTCAAAAGCCAGTTTAGTGCTCCATGGTCGGTTCGGAGAAGAAACTTCTGTCCATAGAGATACTTATGGAAGTGCTTTGTTGCCAAAATCAGTGCAAGAAGTTCTCTTCTGGTCACACAATAGTTTCTTTCCGACTTTGAGAGTACCTTGCTGTAATAGGCAACCACCTTTTCTTCGCCATCATGTACCTGTGACAATACAGCACCAATCCCGACATTGCTGGCATCAGCATCAATGATGAACGGTTTTCCTGTAGTCGGGTAGGTCAGCACTGGTGCATTACACAAGCGTTGCTTGAGCTCTTGAAAGCTGCGCTCGCACTCACCTGACCATTTAAACTGCTTTCCCTTTTCCGTTAGCTGATGTAGACTCTTGGCGATCTCAGCAAAATTCTTGACGAAGCGCCTATAGTAGGTGGCTAGACCCAGAAAGCTTCGGAGTTGATGTTTGTCCTGTGGTGTTGGCCAATTCTTCACGGTGTCAACCTTATCAGGATCCGTCTTAACTCCTTGGGATGAGATGATATGTCCCAGGTATTTCACTTCGGTTTTGAAGAGTGAACACTTTTCTGGATTGAGCTTGAGGTGGGCTTCTCGAAGTCTTTGAAACACGGCTCTCAGATTTGTACAATGTTCGTCAAATGTTTTCCCGTATACGATGACGTCATCCAAATAGACCAGGCAAGATTTCCAAGTGAGTCCTTGCAGGACGCATTCCATAAGGCGCTCAAAAGTCGCTGGAGCATTGCACAGTCCAAAAGGCATCACTTTGAACTGCCACAATCCGTTTCCTGTCGAGAACGCTGTCTTCTCTTTGTCTTCAGGATGGATTTCTACTTGCCAGTATCCACTTTTCAGGTCCAAAGTTGAGAACCATTGTGCTCCTTCCATTGCGTCCAGAGTATCGATGATCCTAGGCAGAGGGTAGCTACCTTTCTTGGTCACATCGTTCAACCTTCGATAGTCCACGCAAAAGCGGGTTGATCCGTCTTTCTTCTTTACCAGGACCACTGGAGACGCCCAAGGGCTTTTTGAGTTTTCGATAAGACCCTCTTCTTTCATGGTGGTTATCAGTTCTTCAACCTCACCTTGTTTGGCTAGTGGAAGGCGTCTTGCAGGTTGACGAATCGGCTTTGCATCCCCGGTGTTGATTCGATGTTGAACCAGTTGTGTTCTGCCATATTTCCCTTGCGATGATGAAAAGATGTCTGCAAATTCTTCGAGGAGACCTTCTGCAGTTCTTCGTTGTTGTTGGCCAAGATTAGAGGACTCGAGAATGTTCGTCTTTATGGAGTTCAGCTCTTTGGACTTCAATGTTTGCCTTGGGTCTTCTTCGCTGATCCTTGTTATCGCTGATACAGATTCGCATTGTCCGACAATCTCACCTTTTCTAAGCTTAACTTCGTACGGCTTGATGTTGAGTATTCGTACGGGAACCATATTCTTTACAGGTCTAACAAGAGTCTTCCCAATGGTGACGTTTTGGGAGGACTTTACAGATGCTGGTTCGACCATGAGGTATCGATGGCTGCCAGGCTTACCTTTCAATTTCGTCCACACGAATACTTCTGAAGAAGCAGGCAAAGTCAGATCTTCTTTAATGACGGTTTTCACAGATAGCGAGGTCTCATACGAGTGAATCCCATAGATCATCGGAATCTCGATGTTTCGATATTTCAGGACTTGGTTCCCGATGTCCAATATCACTCCGTGATCTTTCATGAAATCGACGCCGACAATGCACTCGTCGCATATATCTGCTACCAGGAACAGGTGAGAGAATTCCAGCTCTGCCATCCGGATCTTAAGACGTACCTCACCATAGACTTTTGCGGATTCTCCAGTTGCAGTCCTTAGACGATAGCTATTGGTGTTGTGGAGCCATGTCTTCTTAACGAGGTCCTGCCGTACAATGGACGCCGTGGCACCGGTGTCGATGGTAGCCACACATTTGTTGCCGTTTATACTTGCTTCCACGGTCAGGCTCTTGTTGTCACGTTTCGTTTGAGAAACCTGGATGGTGTTTCTGTAGCTATCGGTACTAGAAGCCAGCTTCTGTCCCTCGAAATTGGTGGGGTGGGAAACAACTTGAGAAGCAACATTGTTGTAGGTGTAACTTTGACCAGTTGACATATTTCTGTGTTCACAGTGTTGGCATGCGGTTCCTCTTCGCGGTAATCTGCACTGTCCGGTCTTGTTGCAGTTCCAGCATCGTGCTGGTCCGTCTCGCTGACTCCTTTCCAGAGTAGCCTTCTGACAAGAGCATTCTTGGACTTCCAATTCTCTCACGCGATGCACGTTTTGGGAAGCTTGTTCTGCGGCTTCCATTGTTAGAGCGAAAGCCAATACTTCTGGTAGTGTTTGTTTTCCGGCAGTGCGAATAGCCCTTTGGAGATTTATATCGCCCACAGCTCTCACAAAGGCTTCAACAGCAAGTTGATTAATTATCTCGTTGCCAGCTGTTGGGTATGCCAGGTGAACCAGTCGCTCGATATCTGCCTGAAGCTGCTGCAGAGTTTCACCTCTTTTCTGTGCTCTATTGTTAAGCTGAACTCGGAAGACTTCTGTCATGTGGCTATCCCCAAACCGCTGTTCGATTGCGTTTACCAGAACTTTGAAGTCACCGTTCTTCTCTGCTGGGATGGTTTGTAGCAGTTCAGCAGCTGCTCCTCTCAAGGCAAGCGTAAGGGCAATGTATTTTTCGTCATCGTCCCAGCCGTTTGTTAACGCTGCTGCTTCAAACTGTTTCTTGTAGATTGACCACGGTATCTGACCATCAAAGCTTGGAGGATTCACTTCTCTCTTTCTTGAGCACTCACCAGAAGTTTCTCGAGCTTTCATCTTTCGCACTTTTTCTAGTTCGCTTGTAATGGTTTCGATCTGGTCGTCTATTTTCTTGAAACGTGCATTAGTCGTTGAATTTTGTTTTTCGACACGCTCATTGATTCTGTCTTTGAAGTCCGCAAACCTGCCTTCTAGCAGATTTTTCTGTTCATCAAACCGATCTTGTAGTTGTTCCAGAACATCATTCTTTTGTGTTTCCAGTTGTTTGAGGACATTCTCTTGCTCGGTCTTCTGCTCGTTTCTTTGAGTTTCTAGTTGCTCCAGAACATTCTTGTTTTGAGTTTCTTGCTTCTTTTGATTCTCTTCAAATTTAGATAGAAGAAGTGTCATCATGGTAGATAAGTCGGCAGTTGCATTTACCTCTTCCGATTTTGCTTCCACTTCGAAAGCAAACGTATCTGGGTCTTCATTTTGTTCTTCCAGATATTCCTGTAGCCGTTTTACGAGTTCGATTTTATATCCTGCCGCACTTAAGCCACGTTTGCTTAATTCGGCCTTTAGCTCAGCGACAGTTAAGTCTTTCAAAACTTTACTTATCATTTTTAACTTCACTATTTCACACAAAATAGTTTAATCACTGTTCACTGTTTTATTCTCAATAAGTTTTAATCCCACTTCTGACACCAATGTAATATTCGGCTTGGTCCGACAATTAAAACTTATTCACTTTTTAAATAAAACACAAATTCACTTTATTCAAATCACTCACAAACTTATTTATTCAACACTTTCAATTATAACTTTTCAAACACAGTGTACTTTACTTATCGCAGTTCACAATCAACTAATTCGCCTCGCCACCAAACGGCTATTTATATCAAAAATGATGGGTTCTAGAAACTACTATTGGCTCCTATTGGTTCTTGGGGAAGCTGAAAGTTCGAGAGAAAATACTGGGATTTTTGTAGGGGCTAACGTTCTTAATGCTAAACAAAAAGTTTCTCTTAATCTTAATTAATTATTGCCCCTCACGAGTGTTTACTACTACAATTAAACGATATTAAGTAAAGAGAGTATGTACATTAAATAAACAAGAGATACAGAGTAAGTAAAGAGAGTAATGAAAAGTGTGTACATTAAATATAGAAAGAGATTCAGAGTAAGTAAAGAGAGTAAGAAAAGTGTGTACATTAAATATAGAAAGAGATACAGAGAGTAAGAGATAATAAAGTATACACATTAGTATTAGACATTACAATAGAAGGAGATACAGAGCGTATGAGATAAATAAAGTGTATACACATTACAGTATTATCTAATCCAGGGATTTTCGGGATTAGTAGATTAAATCATTGTATATAAAGACACCTAGTATAAAATGGGTTTTTCGACTTTTTGTGCTACATCATAACCAAACAAAAAAATCCCAATACCAAACTTATGTAAAAAAAAAAAACAGCACTGTGTCAGATCTCAAGATGGCACTACAATCGATTGCCAGGTCGCGGGTACTAGCTAAATAGAAATACAATGGATTAAATATAAATAATGAAAACAACGATGATTTGGATCAAGTTCAAGACGCTGAACCAAGTCATAGTGGCCAAAATGAACTCTTTTTGAAAGAAAAGTTGAAAAGAGAAATAGAGGACAGCCCCTAAGTTAGAACCGCAACAGATTGCAGAACCATCTGATGAAACTGCATTGATAAAAGCCGTTAAAAGAGAGATGGGTTATTTTTCGGATGGAATCCGGGGAAATTATTTATAACAAGTCTATAAATATTTGATGTCCATTCCTCCAACAAGCATTCAGCCGAAGCCTGCTTTTTCTGCTGCTGCATGTTTTGGTACTAAAATTAGAAGCAGGCTTGCGGACGAAACTTTAGACGCATTGCTTTTTCTTCGGTTTTATTACCAAAATAAACCGTGATTTCTAAATGTGATTTGCCAACAATATGTTGTTGATAAAATTTATCTCAAATTACTATTTATTTTACACTTAGGCCGTGTGCGAATTCAGTTAAAAATGGGTTAAAACGTGACGTTTGGTTAAATTTTGACACTTCGCATTGAACAAAATTATTAGACTAGCTGTGGAGCAGGTTAAAATATGTCAGTAGTGGTTAAAAATTCATCCATTTTTATTTTTTAATCACAATTCATCCAATTCGCACACGGCCTTAATACCTACAGACTGAATTAATATTTTTCGTTTGTTTTTTTTTTAAAGAGTTTTTATGAATTAGTTTTTTAAAGAAGTTAATATTTTTTGTTAAATAATCATGGAGTTATTGCTTTTAAGAGTTTTTGAGTTATTTCTTTTTTTAAGTTTGACAACTTAAGCCTGCAAACAAATAAAAATTTCCACAAATACATTTTATTTTTTCTTTAAATCCCGGGATTATCCCGGGATCCCGGGATCCAAATTTTTGAATCCCGAAATCCCGGGATTGTAAAATCATTCCGGGATTGCAATCCCTACTTACAACGGTTATATCTTGGAAGCTCAATCTTATCAGTATAAGATGTTATACTATACAGCCAGCTAAACTACAACCTGCAAGGTAACTCGTACTTTTTAAATCGTTTGCCGCTTTCAATGATGAGTATGATATTTAAATTGAGAGGGGAAATAATCAATCTCAATTACATTCCACATCGTCCGGACCTACCGATTTTGTGTGATATATGCAACCTCAAGGCTGTTTCACAACAGAGCGTTCAGTCGTTCGTGTGTTTCAAGCTTTACGTAAGCGTCTGACAGTTTTGACAGTAAAACGCACGTGCTTTCAACTTCAGCTCACAATACCGCGTTCATTCTTGCAAGTGACATATCAGATTATCAGGAAAGAGAAGATTTTATTGCTAGTTGTCCCATTCTCAGAGGATTTCATGTAAGATTCTTTGATAGATACATAATGGACAAAAACGATGTTATCAGAATTTTAACTGGAAGTCTTTGTTGGGAGAAATTGTATGAATACACAACGATGGCTCTGAGTTATAGATCACGAATAATCGACGGCGATAGGTGACTTTTAAATTTAATTGAATTTTCCAAACATTAATTATGTTATTATTTTGTCTAATGTTATTCTGGTAGACGGTCTTGGGCCAAAGCATATTTACATTCTTATATTTTGTTAATTTTTATTTATTTCAAATAATTATGTGTGAAATAACAACTTTCATTTATCTAGTACCTATATTTATTTGTATACTAGCTGACCCGGCAGACGTCGTCCTGCCTTGATTTGAAGAATTAAATGAAACTCCGTCAAGGAGTTTTTGAAATTCATTGGAATGACTATGGAGCCAACAGCTGAAAATTCATTGTTATATATTAAACTTATATTCTCTGTAAGAGCTAGGGCCACCTCTGGCCACCGATATGGCGCTAGTTGACATGTGTCAAAATTCCCTTAGCATGTTAATGCTTCCATAGGCCGATTGGTGCGCCACAAAACTCATCTGTCAAATGAGCTTTATATAAAACTTATATTCTCTGTATGAGCTAGGGTCACCTCTGGCCACCGATATGGCGCTAGTTGATAAATGTCGTAATTCTCTTAGCAAGTTAATGCTTCCATTGGCTGATTGGTGCGCCACAGGACTCATTTGTCAAATGAGCTATATATTAAACTTATATTCTCTGTATGAGTTTGGGTCACCTCTGGCCACCGGTATGGCGCTATAAACAAAACAAATCAAATTCCACTGAATTAAGATGCAATTAAGTTTTAAATGCAAAAATGAATTTATTGAACAATATTTCCATTTCGTTGTTTTGAATTTTTGTTCATCAATTTGTGAACATAAAATATTTTTAAAGTGGCATCACTTTCGCAGAATTCGCTCTATATCCGCCATCTTGGATTTTATTGGAAAATTCGAACTTGACAATCTTCGGGAGTATATTACCTTTGGTACTTGTATGTTGTATCATGGGTTTCCCCTCTTTATCTAGTCTGTGGCTTGTGTAATCTGTTTTTGTGGTATTTTTGTTCGTGTAATTACGCATGCATTCTCATGTAATCAGAATCAGCTGCGTATATGTATGCACACATGTACGTAAGTGTACATTTAAAGCGTGGCCCGGTCAATTTGCCTAGCTTCGCGGCAAAATACCTTGGGAGGTTTTCTCTCTGTATCTGCTCTGTGGTCAATATATGGAATGAAAATATCGATAAATCAACGAAATTATCGATAACAATTTACAGGTACCCAATTTTTATTTGCGTTTTTCTCGCACGTAATTCAATAAAAATTAGTTTTTCCAACTCAGGAACCATCCCGGGTTTATGCACAACAACTTTTCCAAAGATTATTACATGATCAAATGTGTAGTTTATGAGTCTGTAGGTAATATACATACAAACATTCATTTTTATATATATAGATCATATACCTACATGTATCCGATTATGGTTTCTAAAATGACAAACAAAACTAAACAACTGAGGTCAAAAATTAGCATAGTGAAAGACAAACAAAAGTTGAACAAACATCAATATCTTGTAGGTGCTAATTTAATATTGGTGATACCTAAAACACCATTCAGCTTGGATTCAAGTAATAGCATTTCATTATTTCAATTGATTGCGGGAGATATAAAACCGAAATTTAACGAATAAACATGAGCTGGAGTAGGCTGTTACTACTAGTTACCCCATAACGAAGGAGTGTTCCCACCACCAAGGCACTCCCAACGAGGGAGGGACGGCAGCGGATAATTTTCTTTTTTGGAATCAACGGTGGCGTCTTCAGTTCCAGTTAGGCCGAACTACTTGGTGAACACCTTTACGGATTACTTTGACTTATTTGAAGCCCAGTACCCATGTTCTGTAACTTCTCACATCGAAAAAATCATACCGAAAACAGTGTAAACGGAGCGTAACTAGTTTTTTTTGTATGAAATTTGACACAATTTGTTTCGATTTCCTATGTTTCTCGACTCCGAAAGTTTTCGGTTTTTCCGGCTCTTGTACTTGGAGTCACATCAAGTGCCTCAGTGCCTGGTACTCCAGGTTAGGCGTTGTACGTCGGGGTGGAAAAATATTTAGTTGCGAAGCAACAACAGGCCTCGAAAAAGGAACGGAACGTCGTAGCCTAGGTAGTGCTACGAATATCCCGACAACGGCCAAAACATGGAAATGCTGCAAGAAAATTCGACGTCGGACAATTGCAAGAGATCGCCAGATCCTTCTCTGATCGAGCCACACACAGCCACCAAAACGAAACCCCTGGTTTGACGAAGAATGCAGGCAGGCCCATGCAGCCAAGCAGGAGGCATACAAAGTGGAGCTGCATAGAAGGACAAGAGCTGCTCGTGAGGTCTACCAGCAAAAGAGGAGAGAGGAACGCCGGCTTCTCAGGAGAAAAAAGAGAGAGCATGAGAAGCGTCAGATCGAGGATGTTGAGAGAGCCAACAGCAGGAATGAAGTTCGGAAGTTTTATCGGAAGGTAAAACAGCTGGCTCAAGGTCATCGAGCAAGAACCGATGCCTCCAGAGATAAACAAGGGAACCTCATAGTAGAATCGCAGTCAATGCTGGGGATTTGAAAAGACCACTTCTGTTGACTGTATAACGGCGACGACAAACAAAACCCCGTCGTCAGACAGGAGCCTTTTATCGTACACGATGACAGCTAACAATTCTGGGAACCTGACCTAGAAGAAGTGAAAACGGCAATATCACGGCTGAAATCCAACAAAGCCGCTGGAGCGAATGGTCTAGCTGCCGAGCTGTTCAAAGCAGCAGGCGACGATCTAGATAGGAGCAAGCACTAAATCATCTGTAAGATATGGTCGGAAGAATGCATGCCCGATGAATGGACCTCAGCATTGTTTGCCCGATCCTGAAAAAGGGAGATCTTCTAAACTGCGTCAACTAAAGAGGAATCATCCTACTCAACATCGCCTACAAGATCCTCTCTGCCATCTGAACGTCTGAAGCCTTTCGTCAACAATCTGATTGGTCCTTGTCAATGTGACTTCAGACCAGGAAAGTCAACCATCGACCCAATTTTCACTTTGACGCTGATCCTGGAAAAAACCTATGAACTCCAAATCGATACCCACCACCTTTTCATCGATTTTAAGGCCGCGTATGACAGTATCTACAGAGACGAACTGTATAAAGCTATGTCTAGTTTTGGCATCCCTGCCAAGCTCGTTCGCTTGTGAAAAATGGCGATGGAGAACTCACGCTGCTCCATCAAGGTTGGCAATGAGCTTACAGAATCTTTCGGTGTCAAAAAAGGATTCAGGCCCAAGTCCACACTGGACTGTACACATTAATAGCGTTTTTTTTTGGTAATCCGGAATTGGTACACAGAACTGTCCGATTCCGGATACCAAATGAACAGGCAAACACATTTTTTGCTTCTTAGGGTTGAATGGTTATGTATTTGTGAAACCTCATATACAGAATAGCAGACGACATGACATTATTTTTATTTTCTTTATTTGTAAACGAGTACGTATGGGTGAGTGTGTGCATGTATGCGTGATTCTGTTTTTGATTCCGACTTCAAATTCGGAATCGTTTTTCTGTTCTATTCAGAACAAGAACTGTCATCTTGTGCCAAGCGAACGAATTCAGAATCGTTCGGAACAGTTCCGGACGATAAAAAAAAAACGCTATAAGTAAACTCTTTTTCCAGTATACATGTGGTTATATTTTTATAAAACTTTATGCTGCACATCAATATATTTAAAATAGTTGCCAACCTAGATTTATAATTTAATTTTAATTTGTTCTTCCATTTATAAAATTTCTTTTTTTTTTAGAGTAAATTTGTAGACAGTTTATCTAAATAAACAATAAATAGTTGCTTTTTGCATCATTTTCTCATAAAATAAAAGACAAAGCCTTAAAAATAAGTACATTCGATTGTTGTCTCATACAACATTAAGTTACAACTCCACTTTGTCGTCCTTAAGTTTTTGTTTGATGAAATGAATAAGTGGGACCTGAATTAAAGTCTTTTTAATGTTTGCTTTGAATTGGACTTGACGAGTTGGTGACTTTGAGTGGTGTACTTTCGTCCTGGTCCATGCGTTCAGCATCGTCTTTTGACTCTCTCTTATTCCACGATTGCTCTTCACCGGACCCGAAAATTGTGAAAACAATGAACTCTATTGTAAACAGAACGATCGTTACTCCGAAAATGTATCTCCATGCTCCGATATTTTGCTAAAATTTACGAAATTTAATAAAACGAAACGGCAAACTAGATCAACTTACGTTTCCTTTTGTAATAAAACCGACGAACAGAGGAACTATTATTCCTGGCAGTGTTGCCACAGTGTTAGTTAAAGCAACGAGTGTTCCGGCATAGTTAGGAGCAATATCAATGTGATTGGACAGGAATCCAGAAAACATTCCTCCCATTCCGATGATTCCGACAGTCATGAAAGCGACAGCTGCGTCTCGATGACATCCGATAAAGCAAAGACAAAGAAGACATACTCCAGGAACTAAGGTTGCGAAACTGGTGGCTGTCTTCCTGCATGTTGTTGTTGTGAAGTAACCTAAAAGTGCAAGCGTTTAGATAAAACTTTATTTGAATTTCCAATGCGAAGCTAACCTCTAGCCTTCATGGTGTCCAGAACTTTGCCCAATACAACACTAAACAAAAACATCGGGTAATATGGAAGAGCACTGGCTACAGCATTTTTGGACACGTTAAATTGCAGAACCTGCTTCATGTAGAATGGAATCTCAATCAAAAACATATACCAGCCCCAGTTACTGCAGACATGGGCAATCAAAATAGCCCAGAACGGAACCGATGTCAAAACTTTCTTCCATGGCACAGGTGGGTGTTCTTCTTTGACGGCTCCTCCGGTTTGCTGTGTACCCAACTGCGAAGTAATCATTGCTCTTTCTTCATAACTAATCAACGGTTGCTTATTGGGAGTATCCTGAACAAGAATCGCCCACAAGATCATCCACAAACAACTAACACCTCCCATCACATAAAACACTGACTCCCAGCCGAATTTTCCAGCCAATATACCAGCCGTAAGAATTGATTTTGCTGTTCCAAATGCTGTTCCAACATAGATTATGGTCGACATGACACTTCTTTCGTTGGGAGGTGCCCATGCAGCGATCATGCAGTGCATGGCAGGGAATGTAGCACCACCACCGATGCCCTCCAACACACGCAGAATAATGAGACCAATGTAGTGAATTTTTGTCATGGCTGGTGTCAAAAGGGTGCAAATGACGTTGATGGCAACCGAGAAGAACATCACCCATTTGGCTGAGTAGTTTTCAGCCACTCGAGCGCCGGGCATTTGTGACACGATATATCCCCAGAAGTAACAACTAAGAAGTGTTCCTTGAAGAGGTTCACTCCAGTTGAATGGTCCGTCCTTTAAATACAAATAAAAAAAGTCTAAAATGGTTTTTGCTCAGTTTGAAGAATTGATCCTTACCTCTGGTCCGGCACCGCCATCGTCCTCCGGTGCAGCGCATACTTCAGCAGCAGTCACATTGAGTGTATGATTTCCTAGTCTCGTTACAGATCCATGAGCTGAATCGTGTCCAATTGCAGTATGATTTAACATTGCCACCATTGCAACACTAAGGTTGACCTTCAAACCATAAACAATAGCCATTCCTAAAGATCCAAGGATTGCAAGGATATATCTTGCGGGGACACATTCTACGAAAAAGAAAACGGGATTAGGTACATTTATAGCAAAAGTTTAGTTTTGTGAAAAAATGTACATAAATATATGTTTTTTCAAAGAGGTTACCACATGGCATTATGATAAGAATATTTTTGGTCGATGATTAAATACGAAATTCTTCAAGTGAAACACTTTTTTCAAACGGAAACAGGTTCGATAAGAACAAGATTTTTGTTTCCTTTTGTTGCAAATGTAATAAAAAATGTAGCCGAGACCACCATAGGTTACCAGCCACCCCCGAAAAAGAACCCGTGGTATGATGATGAGTGCGTGATATTGAAAAGAGAGACGGAAAATGCAGGCCTGCAGATGCTGCAACGGAAAACAAGAGCAGCAAGGGAAGAGTACCGCACGAAAAGGAGAAATGAGAAAAAGACCCTGCGAAGAAAGAAAAGAGCATCCGTATTTTCTCAGCTCCAAGATCTAGAAGAGTCTCGGGCCAAGAACAACACCCGGCGTTTCTTTAAAAGGTCGAAGCAATTAGCTTCTGGTTTCAGAACCGGGACACAAGCTCTTCGAAACAGTGAAGGAAACCTAGTCACCGAAGCACAGGGAATTGTAGATGTTTTCAAGCAGCACTTCCAGCAGCTGCTGAATGCGCAAAATGTCGAGCAAGATAATGACGAAAGAGAAGCAAGACCAGTCAATGAAGACCCAGTCCCAGCCCCCAGCAGAGAAGAGGTAGAAAGAGCCATCCAAAAGCTAAAAAATAACAAGGCCGCAGGGTCGGATGGCATACCCGCGGAACTCTTTAAACATGGAGGAGGTGTTTTGATGAACCGCATGCACCAGGTCATCACCAAAGTGTGGGAGGAAGAATGCATGCCCACTGACTGGTCGATAAGCTCCATATGCCCCATCTACAAAAAAGGCGATCCGATGTTATGCAAAAACTACCGTGGCATATCCCTGCTTAATGTTGCATACAAAATCCTATCCAACGTACTGTGTGAGCGTCTTAAACCTTTCTGCAACACAATAATCGGCACGTACCAGTGTGGCTTTAGGCCAGGCAGAACAACGATAGACCAAATATTCACACTGAGGCAGATCCTGGAAAAGACCAACGAATTTCAAGTCGAAACCCACCATCTTTTCATCGACTTTAAAGCTGCTTATGATAGCATCCACCGCCAAGAGCTTATGATTGGGATGTCTGAATTCGGGATCCCGAACAAACTGATCCAGCTGTGCCGCATGACGCTAAACAATACGCAGTGCAGTGTGCAAATGGGTAACAGCTCATCCGAGTTATTCCAAACTTGCGCAGGGTTTAGACAAGGAGATGCGTTGTCATGTGACTTCTTCAACATAGTCCTGGATCAGATAGTGCGCAAGGCAGGTGTGAGCACGGAGGGCACTATCTTCAACAAATCCACCCAGCTCCTAGGCTATGCGGACGACATAGACATCATCGGTCGATCCAAGAGAGCTGTGCTTGAGGCCTTCACAGCGATTGAAGAACAGGCGAAACTAGTTGGTCTTGAAGTGAATGAGGACAAAACAAAGTACATGTTATCAACAAACAAAGCAACATCTGTCCACCGCCTAGGACAAAACGTCACTGTTGGTAGCAGCAATTTCGAGGTAGTTAAGGAGTTCACCTACCTTGGAACAAACATCAATCCCACGAACGACACCTTAGTGGAGATCCGAAGAAGAATTACCCTAGCGAACCGCTGCTGCTTCGGTTTGGCCAAACAACTGGGTTCAAAACTCCTCACTCGAAAGACAAAGTGTCTGTACAAAACTTTGATTTTACCAGTCCTACTCTACGGCGCCGAGTGCTGGACGATAAGTAAAAAAGGGGAATTGATACTGGGCACTTTCGAAAGAAAAATTCTTCGACGGATTTTTGGTCCCGTATGCGACGATGGCGAATGGAGAAGAAGATACAACCGAGAACTGTATGAGCTGTACCAAGATGTGGATGTAGTCCAGAAGGCCAAGAAAAGACGACTACATTGGCTCGGCCACATCGAGCGAATGGACGACAACGCTCCAGCCAAGAAAGTCTTCTCATCCCAGCCCCCAGGTTCAAGACGACAAGGAAGACCGAACCTACGGTACAAGGACCAAGTGACTGCGGATGCCAGAGCGCTTGGTCTCGGTGACTGGAGAGTGCATGCGAGGGATCGTTCACGATGGAAGACTGCAGTATCTCAGGCTGAGACCCTTCATGGATTGTGAGCCGGATAAGTAAGTAAGTAAGTAAGTTTGTTGCAAATGCAGTAAAATAATAATTCATTTATTTTCTGTATCAAAGACAAATTAACTTTTTCTTGAAGGATTCATTGGATTCAAATGTTTTCTAACAACTGATACGCGTATCGATCGACGAATAAAATAAATCATTAATCCATGAAAAGTGATTTCATCTAAAAGATTAAATTCTGGAGGTGATTCTATAATCGAAATTACTCCCTCTGTGGTATATATTTTTCCATCTACGGTCAGTGCTCCAGTGATGATAACATCTGTTATCAAGTACTGTGATTCATTTTTTAGTCGTACTTCGCGAATGTTCACACTTCACTATACCACACATCCTCATTCATTCCAACATTAATATACATCGACACTGTGCCCTTGGAATATAAGGGGTATAGAAAATTACTCCCGGTCACTCTTAGTTCATTTCACTGTCACAGTGGATTTGAGGGCAATGAACGGGCTGTAGAGCTGGCTAGGCAAGGATCAGCCCTTCATAGCTCACTCGCGGAAAGAGTCTACATTCCTCTTGGTGCTATGAAGGGCAAGATCTTCTTAATTTTTCTCGCAGAATCAATGGATTAGCCTAATCAACTGTATCATATCTAGAAGGATATGGCCCACCTACAATAAATCCCGCACTAATAACCTTATTTGCAGACCCAGGCAAGACATAGCCAGGGTCGTTGCAACATGCACCGGGCACTGCCCTGTTGGGGAACACGCATCTTAGCTGGGCATTCCCCACAGTACTTTCTGTCGAAGTTGTGGGGACCAGCGAGAAAAGGAAACTATTTTCACTTCTTGTGTAAGTGTCCTGCGCCAGCCAAATTTATAGTTTAAAAAAAATTAAACAATAATAATTTAGGTACATCGTCACTTGAATAGGACATTCCGATAATTCCATCATTTTCGACGACATTAATATCCGGAGTGTATGGTAGCTTAAGAGCACCATCATGTTGATATAACCAAGGAAGAAGTCCAAAAAGTATATGAAAATACGGAAAGGCGATTTTCAAAATACCATTGTAAGACAACGCATTCATTGTGTTCACAGGTTCCACACCATTACACCTCCAACCCTGATATGCAGCCGATCTAACCAATGTGTTTCTTTGCAGAGGTCATGAAAATAGTAGTGTTAGTGAGGACGCTGTGTTTCCGGCCATACATGTTTTTCTCATCTTTACACTGATAACTGACAATAGGATTGGAGTCACTATGTAGTATTGAGGTAAGAGATCATGTCTTTGATCTGGAATTCTGAGAGTTCCTCAATACCATTGAAGAACTCTCTACCTAAGTGGAGTGCTCTTTTCCTAGCCAAGACCGGACAATGGCAGAGAAAATGTGGGACTGTTTCATTTCATCCTGATCCTCACAGCTACGGCAGAAAGAGTTATGTGCTATATCCAATTTTTCCACATGCTCCTCTATAGGTCAGTGCCCTGTACAGGTAGCAACAATACTGGCCTGGTCACGCCTTGGTTTGGAAATTAAATTGATTGATTTTGGTTTGTTATAGGCGGGCCGTTGCCCGTAGTTTAGTGGTTAGGTGCGTTGGCTGCTTAGCAGAACGTCGTCGGTCGTGGGTTCGAGTCCTACTCGTGCCCATATTTATTTCATCTTTCACGGGTACTGCCTCTTGCGAAGAATTGGCAAAACTTCCAAGAGTATATCAATCTGTCTAATCAGAACTCCTTGATTTTGATTGTTTTGGATTTTTCAAAATTTAGCTCTAAGTCAATGGGAACTTAAGGTAACCCTATCTTTTCCAATTTTGCAGAACTCTTTCTTAAAGTCACCAGGAACTCTAGAACTCTTGATTTTAAGTTGAAATAAATCATCAGAACTCATTTTCTGAAAAAAGTCCTTGCTGCGTGAAGTTAGCCCAAAAAACTTTTTTTTTCGAATTTTAGCCTTAATTCGCCAGAACTATTTAAAAAAAAGTATGAGGAACTCTAAAACTCTTGGTTTGCTACCGGGAACTCTAATTTTTTATTAAATTTTCAACAAACATTTTGCTAAGTTCACAGGACTCAGATAGGCTTACGGAATAGCCAGTCTTTTTAATTAATTTTTTTTTCAGCAGATGCTCCCGCTGCATTTATTTTTCTAATATTTTTCTTGTCAATTTTTTTAGAATAATTAAATAGTAATGATAACTTTTTTTTTATGAATGAATGTTATTCTTCTGACCTGAAAATGCAAAAGAATTCGAGTTAAGCTCAAACGACCAAATGTAAATAATGCTTCTGATGGTTCTCCAAGCATGCGTTTAACTCTTTGGAAAAATTTGAACTCACTGTGTTCCAATTTCTTAATTTTAAAACCGAGAGCTAATTTCAATTTATGTAAAGTTAAAAAACGAATACGATTTTCCGAATATAAGAAATAGAAATCTGCATAGAGAATGATAAAACACTAGAATTTGCGTAAATGAGCCCTAAATGTCTATAACAGCCACTCAACTACATACAAATTCAAAGTTTATTGAACCGGTATCAACCAAACTAATCAAAATTTATTAACGTTCATATACCTAGCTACGATTTGATATGTGAAAAACTGAGTGACAAAGACAATGTCATCGAGGATAAATTTATTTATATTTTGACCACGGTCAAAAAAGACGCTTTGTTGGAGAAGATAAATACATTTGAAAAAGTAAAACAATTGGATTGTGCTAAAAATACTCTTTGAATATACTTTTTTATTACATTTTATAAATATTCACAATTGACTCGGCACCTCTTCAAAAATTGTCCACTCAAAAACAAATGTTTATAACCTTTGGTAAGGCAAAACTGAAACAACCGTGTGGTTAACTTAACACCAAAGTTTCTAATCTGCACTGATATCAATACGATTGTACATGATTCTAATAATTTTGCATGCATTCCCTACTCAAGAAGATATCAAGCGATTTGATATCCAAAATCGAAGACTTTTAAATGACCTTCACATAACTGTTTCCAATTTTCAAACATCAGTCGAAACCTAATATTAAATTTCACAATTTATTGCCATACTATCCAATTAACCCAATTCAATAACATGTAACCAAGCGCAATAATATCCCAATGACCTTCAATCAAAAGAAGGTCACAATACTTGATCCTTATGGAACAAACAACATCGCTGAAGACAACACAGATATTTGTGAATACTCACTTCCTAAAACGTTCCCCTTGGCAGGAACTTCTTCGACCATATTGTAGAGTTTTATTTTAAACCGAATTAAGTAAATGCGCCAAAATTTAAAACATCTATTAACACTGGAAGTAGTATTGTTATTTAGTTCAACTACTTTTGTCACTAAAACCAAAACCAAAATCACATTTAATTTATCAACTTCTTTTGAAATATTGTTCCCACGCGGGAGCTTCCAGAGAGAACAAACAAACTCAACAGTTCGTAACGACAATTGCTAACAAACTGACGCCGGTGGATTTTAGATACAATAATTTGGCTGTTGACGGGAGAAAAAAGAGAACAAAAATGCTTTTTGTATTGTAGGTATATCTTTTTTTTTCAAAGATATCTGAGCACGACGACGATGACGCGCTGTACGCATGTGATGACCAGTTTTCCCGAAATATTGTGTGGATGATGGAGAAGGGTTTGCAGACTTGCCGTGCCTAGAACAAAAGTGTATTTTACATTTGGGCCAAGCGCGGATTCATAGGGGAGTGATAGGGGCGATCGTCCCCCTGAGCCGCCTAAAATCTTGACAAGCAAAATATAATTTTAAAATAATCATCTCATCACGATTGTGGCACGTGGTAACATTATATTCAGGTGAAAAAAAAATAATGAAATATGAGTGCGATCCCTGTGGTCCAGACGACTTACTTCCCAGAGAAGAGAAATAAAAAAAAAACAAAACAAAATTCAATTGTTTATAGAAAATGAAACTGTTGTCAACTTAACTAATGCGTTTTCATCGGTTTAAAATCATGAATATCCTTTTCCTACTCATATAGACCTCTTTTCCATGAAACCACAAAAATATATCGCTTAAACTCATTTTTACATGTTTATAACAAATTATTGTAAAATAATATACTTTCTTACATTGATAAATAAATTTTTTTGAACTAATGTTGAATTTTATGCTGAAATTGTCATAATTTTCATGAATAAATGATGACTACTTGATTTCTTTCGCTCTCAATCAAGTAATTTTGCGCCGAACGAGACCAATTTGATATCAAACACCATGAGCGGTTCGCGAGATAATCATAATTTTCATGCATAAATGACGAATTTTTACTACTTTCAAATGTTTAATTCTGAGTTAATCGCTAAGCCGTTGTCGCTAAAAACTTAATTAGTTCTTAATAAAGCGATTCCACATTGAATGAGTCCTTTCATGTCAATACTATGAGTAGTTCGCGAGATTATCGAGCAGAAAACACATAACGCACATAACTAGTGTGACCATGTGTTCCTTTTTTAAGGGACATGCCCCGTTTTAGTAAGCATTGTCCCGTGTCCCGGAGTGATGGTTCGGGACAACGGGACATCCTCAAAATGTCCCATTTTACGCGGTTAAGGTTTTATTTGTTTTAATACAAAAATTCAGTTCACAAAATTCGTTTGCGATAAAACTCTGAAGAGAATTCTTCTAGCTAGGTTGAAAAGGAACCATTTTAATTAAAATTTTAATGGAAAATTCACACGACTAGTCTAGTAGGACATGTATAATAATTCAATGACAAGATTGACTAAAAAAGACAAAAACAGAAGAAAAACGATACGTGCTTTGCTGGAGTGTAGTTTTGTACTTCGCGTTTAGTAAAAAATCGTTTTAATTGCAAATAAAAGATATATTTTGCGCTGTAGTGTTGTGAGAGTAAGATTTTGTTATTGCTTCAACATGGGAAAACGAAAATGTTCCTTTTCACAAGCCATACAAAACATATACCTATCCATTCAGTTGAGTGTGATGTGTGCAAGTGCAACACTGATTTCAATTTCACAGACGATTCTAGAATTTCCATCGAAAATCACTCAAAAAAAAGAAATACACTTTCTTCGTCCAAAAAGCTTTCAATATTTTGAAAAATGGTGCCTTCACTGACACTCGGAATCTATTGATCTCTTCGACCAGTTTGGCTGTTTAATTAAATTTCTCGGTACCGAAAAAATAACGCAATGGAAAAGGAATAAAGTGCCAAGTGATACTGCACGATATAGTGCAGTACGTTTACTGTTTACCTGGAACATCTGCATCAGTGGAACGTGTTTTTTCCATGATCAACCGCAATTGGACGAAAGAAAAAACACGCCTTGATATGACTACATTGGAAAGCATTATTTTCGTTAAATGCAACATGAAAAAAACTTGCATGGAATTTTTCGATTTGCTTCGAAATTCTGCGTAGTGTCCGTGGCTTAATGATAAGGTGCGTTGGCTGCTAAGCAGAACGTCGTCGTGGGTTCGAGTGCTACTTGTGCCCTTAGTTTTTATTTTCATCTTTCACGGGCACTGCCTCTTGCGAAGAACTGGAAAAACTTCCAAGTGTATCAATCTGTCATGAAAAAAAGTGCTTCTCGGAATCGGGGTTAAATTGTAGGTCCTCCCAGTTCTTCACATGCACCCAGATGTTGATGAGAGTAAGCCATTTAGTCCTGGCCTATTCAAGAGCTGTCGCGCTACTCTATTTAGTTCGAAATTCTCCGGAATTGATCAGACAAATTGCAAGCAGTGAAAAGTACCATGAATGCACACCAGCTAGCACAGAGGCAGGCCCTAGCAGCAAAGCCTAGTTAAAAGAATTATTTTCAATTATTTTTAAAGTACACGAGGGGCAAGTAAAAAATAAGGTTCCCACATTTTTTTCAGGTGTAAGGCATTTTTTATTGCAATAAATATGTATACCATCTGAAAGCTTGTATTTCAAACTATTTTTCTACATAGTCGCCAGATCTTTCAACGCATTTTTTCATACGAGTTATCCACTTCTGAAAAACCGCTTCGAAGAACTCCGCCGCTAGTTCGCCGATGTACTTGGTGACCGCTTCCTTCACCTCTTCATCTGTACTGAAGCGTTGTCCACCCAAGTGTTGCTTCAATTTCGGGAACAAGTGGAAGTCGCTGGGAGCAAGATCAGGGCTGTAGGGGGCATGATCAAGCAGTTTCCAGCCGAATTTGTCCAGTAGGGCTGTGGTCTGTCGAGAGACATGCGGTCGCGCGTTGTCGTGGTGCAACCTAACGCCCTAGCTCAGTCTTCCTCTCCGGCGATTTTGGATGGCTCTTTTGAGTTTCGTTAGCGTCTCGCAGTACCTGTCCGAATTTATTGTGGTCCCTTTAGGCATAAACTCGGTAAGCCAGACGCCTTTTCGGTCCCAAAACACCGTAGCCATCACTTTTCCTGCGGACAGCGTCTGCTTAAACTTCTTCGGCATCGGCGACCCGGGATGGCGCCATTGTTTCGAGTCTTCTTTTGTTTCCGGAGTGACGTAGTGACATAACATTTCATCTCCCGTAATAATGCAGTCCAGGAATTCTTCAGTATTCTCGGCGCATTCTCGAAGAAACCCCTCGGCACACTTGACGCGATTGTCTTTGTGGGTTTCTGAAAGCATATGCGGGACCCACCGCGCACACACCTTGTGATAACCAAGTTTTTCGGTCAAGATGTTGTCGATGGTTTTTTCACAAACCTCAGGAACCTGATCAGCCAGCTCCCGAAGCGTTACTCTTCGATCCTCGAGGAGAATGCGCTCAATCTTCGCCACGACTTCGTCGGACACCGATGGCCTCCCGCTCCTTTGCTCGTCGTGAACATCTGTGCGTCCTTCGGAGAACTCCCTGCACCATTTGCGGACGTGCTGGACGCTGATGCAAGCTTTGCCATAAACATCTTCCAACTGTCTATGAATTTCAATAGGTGTAAGCTTCTTCGCGTTTAAAAATCGAATCACTGAACGGATTTCACACCTGGCGGTGACGCCGATTGCGGGCTCCATCGCGGATGGCTGTTAGACTGGCACTAAGCTTCGCAGTGATCTTCCAGGTAGTTGGAATGGAGTGGGGGGATCAACAATGAAGGCGGTGTTGCCGGATTTCTCCTAGTAATCTCGCGCCGCGAGTGTACAGCGTTGGGAACCTTATTTTTTACTTTCCCCTCGTAGTTTCATTCATTTGTAGGTACAATATTTTGTTAATTTAAAACGTTTTATATCTCTGAAAGTGTCCCGTTTTGTATTCCAAAATGTCCCGGAATGTCCCGTTTTCAATTTCTAAATGTCCCCGAGTGCTCAAAATTGAGATGGTCACACTACACATAACGCACAAATCATGATAAAATGGATGCAAAAATTGGAGATTCACAAAATCGGATCCTTTACAATAACTTCCTCTAAAAAGCTTAAAATATAACAAATTTGTTTACATAATACCCGTAATAAAATCAACTTAAATTCATTGAATTAACGTAGTAGGCATTGTAACTGTATAACATTTTGGTTTCCTTTCTCCAAAAATGTCCTAGAGAAATTAAAAACGTGGAAAATAAAATGGGATTTGGAAAAGTATGACTGTTATTGGATCTTTGTATATAACGAGTGTTTTTTTTCGAGGTATAGAACTTTAAGTTGGCATTACTTTTCAAGACGGCGACCGATTTAACAGCTGTCAAGTGATTTATTCTCAATTCACCATGAATAGACTTACGCCTGAACAACGCTTGCAAATTGTGCAATTTTATTTTGAAAATAATGGTTCTGTGCAGAATACTTATCGCGCACTACGTCCATTTTATCGTCGACAAAATCGTCCATCAGAGCAGTTAATTCGATTAACCATGGAACGTTTTCGCACCACGTTTACTCTAATTGTTGATAACTCGCATCCCCAGATACGCCGTACGGTGCGTACAGAAGAAGCTATTGCTACTGTAGAGCGTAGCATTGAGGAAGACCCGAATGAGCACAGGAATTGGATCTGTGTCCATCCACTTAATGGAAGATTTTGCGGGAGGATCTTGGCTTGCGTGCTTACAAAATCCAACTCGTGCAAGAATTGAAGCCAAACGATCATCAAGCAAGGGCGTAGATTCGCCGAATGGGCCCAAAACGAGATGGCCGTTGTTCCCGATTTTCATAAGCGAATTTTGTTTAGCGATGAAGCGCACTTCTGGTTAAATGACTGCGTCAACAAACAAAACTGCCGCATTTGGAGTGAAGCTAATCCTCAAGTGTATCTCGAAACACCGTTACATGCAGAAAAACTGACTGTTTGGTGCGCTTTATGGGCTGGTGGATTCATTGCTCCGAACTTCTTTAAAAACGATTATGGCCACAACGTTACAGTCAATGGTGATCGGTATAGAGCCATGATTACTAACTTTTTCATTCCTGAACTGAACAATCATGATGTCCAGGAGCTGTGGTTCCAACAAGACGGCGTAAGATGTCACACAGCTCGTGCCACAATCGATTTATTGAAAGACACGTTTGGTGACCGCCTATAGTTTCACGTTTTGGACCTGTGAATTGGCCTCCAAGATTTTGTGATTTAACACCGCTAGACTATTTTCTGTGGGGTTATGTAAAGTCATTGGTCTATACGGATAAGCCACAAACGCTTGACCATTTGGAAGACAACATTCAACGTGTTATTGCCGATATACGGCCACAAATGTTGGAAAAATTCATCTAAAATTGGACGTCCAGATTGGACTTCATCCGAGCCAGCCGTGGCAGTTATATGCCAGAAATCATATTTGAAATGCAATGTCACAAGATTATCTTTCGAATAAATAAAAAATCATGTCAATCGAATATCGTTGTTTTATTGCAATTTAAAGTTCTATACCTCTAAAAAAAACACCCTTTATGTTCTTGGGTAGTTCTTCCGAGTTAGAAATCGATTGTAGCACCACTTTGAGACCTGCTATAGAAGCAGTTTTATAACATAAGTTTGGTATTGTACCTGCTAGCAGAAAATCAATCTTGAAACTAAACAAAAAAATGAAAATAAATAGAGTGGCGCGACAGCTCTTGAAGTGCCAAGGCCTAAGTGACTAACTCTCATCAACAATTCTCTGAATGCGTGTGAAGAATTGAGGGGACCTACAACTTAACGCCGATTCCGAACGGCAAAATTGAGAAGCACTTTTTCATGACAGATTGATAGTCTTGGAAACTTTGTCAGGTCTTAGCAAGAGGCAGTACCCGTGAAAGATGAAATAAAAACTTTATGGGCAGAAGTAGGACTCGAACCTACGACACGTTCTGCTTGGCAGCCAACGCACCTAACCACTAAGCTACAGGCAACTGCCCAAGAATATAATATGCAAAGCTTGGGATGCTTAACAGCTATTGATCATAACATTTTTCCTGCGTTGCGCGTGCTCTTCCAAATTTGTTTCCTGAGTTTTCAGTGCAGCCAGTGGACAGAGGACTTTTTCTACTTTCAGGAGAACTCAAATTTTGCTGGGATCAAGCCTGGCAGAAGATCGACTAGTTCGATTAGCTCTATTAGACATACATTCAGATTTGGACTTGAATACAGGCAATATCATAGATAGATTTGCCAAAGCAAACATCGATTAGATTTCGCATTGTAAAATTGTACTCGTCATACCTCTGTTTGAATAATTTGTCATGTGATTATTTAAGTAAGCTGTTAATCTAGAACTTCTTTTATCCTTAAAATTTGGGATAAACAAGTACAAAGTACTTTAAAACTCCCCCCCCCCTTACAAGTCTCTGGATCCGCCCCTGATTTGGGCACTGTAGTGGAATCACCACGCCAGGAAATGCTGGTCTTTGTTTGTTTATCAGATGTACAGAATTCTTTCACTTTCGAGTTTCAATCGGCCGATTTAGGAAGTAAATGTGAAAAATATTCAAATTTGTGCAGGTTGGTGTTCAAAATGGTCTTCTCAAGGCTTTTGAATCAACGTTTAGATATAATTTGACTCAATAAGGTTTAATCTATAGATGGACCGTTTTTTAACCTCATCTCAAACAACAACAAAACCTTAATAACGGATTTGGAATACCAGATTGATCTTTTTGTTTTACAATATGTGGGCCGTTGGATTCGGATTTTCGTCAATTTCTGACGGCAACAATTCCATAGTCTGTTTTTGTATTCCCCCTTATCCCATTGTAATTGTAATTTGTGTTCTATTGTGGGCGCATCTTATTTAGAATTTCATTGAATTCCTATAAAAAACAAAAACAACACCATTTGTCTCTCGTCATGGTTTGGGAAACATTTATACTTGCCGCTTGCTGTCGAAGAAATAGTATCTAAAATGACGCACTCATGTTTACCTGACTGAATCACTCTCACTGGATTGCGATGCATTCGGGTACGCTTTTACACCATAAATAGTATTTCTTGCGTTGAAAAAGAAAACATACTCATTCATTCATGATCGTGATCACGTCTACATTATGAAATTGCAGTCGGAAGAATGTCTGGTAAAGAAAAAAAGGATAATTTAGTATAGCCAATTTATATGCTCAGTGGTTCGACAGAATTCTCGTTTTTGGTTAATTTTTGAAGGGGTTAAGAATCACGTGCATATTCTATTATCTTGTTGGTGACGGACGTTAATTTAAAACATGCTGCTGTACATATTTGTCTTCTGAAATGTTTCGCACTAGCTGCAGCTTTCAGGTCAGTTTTATTTACTGAAACAATATTAATGGTTCGTGGAACTTGCTTCTAAAAAAATAATAATTGAATTGAATTAATTACAAATATGTACAAAAAACCTTGATTGAAAAATCAAACTTTAAACCAAGTTTGCTTTAAATATTAAAATGCGCTTTTATTTTAAAGATACCTGCTAACATTCGTTAGCTCTTTTCCATAGCAAATCATTAGATCGTTTTTAACTTGCGACAAATAGAATATATGGCAAGTATTGAATTCGTAAAAAAAACAGTTGAGATTTTGATGAGATATGACATTACGATGATAGAAGTCGAAAAGAGTGGGTCCGGCGATAACGTCCGTCTGTCTGTAAACGCACCTACGCAGCCTTAACCACTGGTGACTGGTCCGATTGAGGTTTCAGCGAATTCGCGTGTCTCGTTTTTTTTTATTTTTTTAACATAAAAATTTAGGGTATCCACCAGAGAATTTTATGAAGTATGAGAGCTAGCGACTTTACTTACTTAAGGTGGCGCTACAGTCCGTTGTGGACTTGGGCCTCAATCAACAGTCTCCGCCAGTCAGCTCGGTCCCTAGCTAGCTGTCTCCAGTTTTGCACTCCAAGTTGATTGATGTCCTCTTCCACTTGTGTGCGCCACCTGAGTCGCGGTCTTCCTCTCCTTCTGCGTCCCTCGGGAATAGTGTCGAAGACTTTCCGGGCCGGAGCATTGGTGTCCATGCGCTCTAAATGACCGAGCCATCTGAGTCTCTGGACCTTGACCCTTCTGGCTAAGTTCACGTCGTTGTACAACCCGTAAAGTTCGCTGTTGTATCTCCTTCTCCATTCCCCATCAATGCACACGGGGCCAAAGATGACCCGAAGAATTTTCCTCTCGAAACAGCCTAAGGCACATTCATCCGATTTTGTTAGGGTCCATGCTTCTGCACCATACAGCAGGACAGGGATGATGAGGGTGTTGTACAGTTTAACCTTAGTTGCTCGAGAGAGGGCTTTTCCACTCAGTTGCTTTCTTAGCCCAAAGAAACAGCGATTAGCAAGAGTAATTCTTCGTCTTATCTCAGCGCTGGTGTTATTGTCCGTGTTGATAGCGGAGCCTAGGTAGACAAACTCCTTAACTACCTCGAAGTTGTATGCGTCTATTGTGACGTTCTGTCCGAGCCGTCGATGTTGGATGTCCTTACTCGAAGACAGCATGTACTTCGTTTTTCCCTCATTTACCGCTAAACCCATTTTTGCCGCTTCTGTCTCAATTCTCACAAAGGCGCCATTGACATCACGCTGTGTTCTTCCCATTATATCAATATCGTCGGCGTACGCGAGAAATTGAACAGATTTATAGAAGATAGTGCCTCTGGTGTTGACGGTGGAGTTTTGGACTGTCTTCTCAAGAACGATGTTAAAGAAATCACACGACAGTGCATCGCCTTGTCTGAATCCTTTTTTGACGTCGAATGATTCCGTAAGCTCATTGCCAACCTTGATAGAGCAGCGTGAGTTCTCCATCGTCATTTTGCACAAGCGAACGAGCTTGGCAGGGATGCCAAAGCTAGACATAGCTTTATACAGTTCGTCTCTGTAGATGCTGTCATACGCGGCCTTAAAATCAATGAAGAGGTGGTGGGTATCGATTTGCAATTTCATAGGTTTTTTCCAGGATCTGCCGCAACGTGAAAATTTGGTCGATGGTAGACTTTCCTGGCCTGAAGCCACATTGATAAGGACCAATCAGATTGTTGACAAAAGGCTTCAGACGTTCAGATATTACGGCAGAGAGGATCTTGTAGGCGATGTTAAGCAGACTGATTCCTCTGTAGTTGGCGGATCTCCCTTTTTCAGGATCGGGCAAACAATGCTGAGGTTCCATTCATCGGGCATGCATTCCTCTGACCATATCTTACAGATGATTTGGTGCATGCTCTTATCTAGATCGTCGCCTGCGGCTTTGAACAGCTCGGTAGCTAGACCATCTGCTCCAGCGGCTTTGTTGGATTTCAGCCGTGAGCTAGCTAGCGAGTAGACGTCTATTTTATCTGGCAATATTTGACACTCGATAACTATCAAATTAGCGGACAAAAACGGCTGTGATTAAATTTATAAATTTCCATTAATATCAAACAACAAACTCGTCCTTAATTCAAAGTCGAACTATTGTTTCTGAACCTAATTAAATTAATTTGATTTGATTAATTGAAATTAAAAACTAAAAACTAAGTTTGAGTTTTCCCCAATCAAATTAAAAGTGAACAAAAACCATAAAAAAAAAATAAAACAAGTTCAAAAAACCGCAGTGCCAATTCCAAGTTGTTTAGAAGTGCTCTCTTAAAGACCATGTTTTCGTCCCCCCCATCAAAACGTCCCGATCACCAAACTCGTGCAAACAAACCAAATCCAACGGCGATAGATTCGGGCTCTCCAACGCGAAAAATTGCAGTAAAACCAACGGACAATATGCAAACAAACTCTTGGGAAGAGAAAATGGACTAGAAACTTCAAAGACAAAGTGA
Organism: Sphaerophoria taeniata; assembly: GCA_943590905.1. NCBI lineage: Eukaryota > Metazoa > Arthropoda > Insecta > Diptera > Syrphidae > Sphaerophoria > Sphaerophoria taeniata. Next base: position 81,888,753 of record OX016540.1, on the reverse strand, counting down.
GTTTATCATCTCGTTACCTGCTGAAAAAATGTGTAAATGCGAAATGAATATTAAACAAAAAATCGATATGGAGATCAGCGAAATAAAAAATAGCATCAGTGATATCAACAAAAAAGTAATCCACTTAGAATCTTCACTATCTGATACAAACAGCGATGTGCTTACTCTTAAAACCGAGTTCTCTTCATTAAAATCGATATTTACACTTGTAAAAAATGAGCTAAACTGTGTTAAAGCAGATTTGTCCAATAAAAACACTGACCTCTCACAACTCCGCACTTCTCTACACACGACCACCACCGAACTTAACACTATAAAAAGCATCAATGCGCACTCAAGAAAACCGACAAGTTGCATGCGATTCTTTTCTCTTTGGAATCCCACATTCAGCTGATGAAAATTTACTTTCAATTTATAACTCACTCTGCCAAACAATCAAAATTACACCACCGAAAGTTCAGAGTATTTTTCGCACTCGCTCAAAAAAATCGTCAAAAGACACCGCAATCATGATAAAATTCTATTGTGCATACTAGAGATGCCACGAATATTCGGCAACTATTCGGTATTCGGCCTATTCGGCCAATTTTTTTGATATTCGGTATTCGGCCGAATAGTACACCAAATATTCGGCCGGCCGAATATCCGGTTGAATATCAAAAATAGAGAAAAAAGATAAATTTATTCATAAAAATGTTTTCTTTTTATTAAAAATACATTAAGTATTGAAAATCAACCAATGGTAAATTGTGGTGAACAGATATTACTTTCTCGTAAGCTTCTGCAAAAAATCTCTCACTATATACAGTGTAACTGTACACTTGTACCGAGAGGTAGATTTTAGCAACTGCTGTCAAATGGGATACTGTTTTGTGTTTCCTGACCACCAATTGTTCTGCCATCCAATCTTGGCGAACAGTTGTTAAATAAAGTTCGCTTTTGCTTTGAACAGAAGTTTTTTCAACATCTTTGTCAATTTTAGTGTTGTATTTAGAAACTTCCTTTATTCATTTTTACAACTACGCACAAATCGTCGACAAATGCAATACAATCCAAAAAGACAGACAATAAAATGTCAAGATTAACGTAGGAGATAGAAAAACACATCGTTTCGTTGGCCGAATGTTCGGCTGCCGAATATTCGGTATTCGGCCGATTAGTCTGGCCGAATATTCGGTATTCGGCCGAATCACTATTCGCGGCATCTCTAGTGCATACGACCGAAATTATGTTCTTACTTCGAGAAGATTCAGCGATATTGCGATGACTGGAAACTGAAAATAAATGTCCAGAAATGCGAAACAATTCTGTTCCGGACCTCGTTGGCCGGGGCCACGAGGGATACGCGCAAGAATTGGCGCAAGATGGTCATCGTTGGGCCTCACGGACAGCGATTAACGAGCAAAAGTGAAGTGAAGTACCTCGGTATCTGGTTGGACCAGTATCTGTATTTCGACAGACATATAGATGCTGCTCTGACTAAGGCCAGAGGAGCCTTCGCTCTGACGAAACGGCTGTTTTACAGCAGTCGGCTTGACCCCAGAGTGAAGGTAATTTGCTACATGGCCCTCATACGGCCGATGATCGTTTATGGCTGTCCAGTGTGGTTCAACGTTGAACCATCTCAAATGGAGAAGTTTCGGGTGTTCGAGAGGCAGTGTCTTCGGCGCTGTCTCGGTTTGTATCGGACACCGGAATCTTCTTATGTACATTACTATTCTAACGAGGTTCTGTACAACGAGGCTCGGATCAACAGAATTGACAATTTCGTGATAAAACTTATTCGGGGTCACATTGCGAGAGCTATGACTTCGACGAATAATTTGATCTTTGGGGCGTTCTATCCGAACGACGAATATTTTGATAGTGCACGCTCGAGTGGCTTCATTCGACCAGAAGCATTCCTCCATCTAGATAAATGCGGTCTGATACAGGACAGATTGGCGATCCCGCTAATCTACCACGTCAGGCGGAGAACCGTCGATCGGCGGCTCCTTTACCATCGAGACGTCCTCGCACAGGACGGAGCAGAGCTCCTCCGGTTCAGTAGGGCTGTGTCCGAACGGGACCGAATCGATAGGGTGAAGCAGGAGCACCAGTTCTGGTGGCTTCAGTCAGCACTTGATAATGGGTAGTCGGGGTGGGGTTTTGAGCCTTGGCCGGCTTGCATACTTGTTTTAGTCTAAGGGTTTTGGGTTTAGGTTTAAGTAGAGTAGGCATGGTGGCACACATTGAAAAGGACAACGAATAAAAAATACAGAAAAATAAAGAAAAAAAAGAAATAAAAAGAAAAAGTTAAAAAAAAAACAGTGAAATGAAAAAAAAAAAAGTTAGATTTGCTGCTGTGGCTGTTCTAGTTTGTAAGTAGTTGTTAGGTAGATTAGGTAGTTTTAGTTAATTTTAAGTTTTATTTTTAAGGACATAATTTTAAGTAGCATGTAAGGAAATGGAAAACACAAAAATGATATCGAGTTAGTTTTTTCTTAAATTTTCTAACATAAAAAAAACAATAAAGTTAATAAAAAAAAACATAGTTCATAGGCCGAAAGGCATTAGTTTTAAGTAAACCCTGAATTTCTTAGAGTGCCCGGTTGGGGTCAGTAAGTAAATATAAGATGTTAGATCATAAGCTAGTTTGAATTCTATTGTCTAGTATTAAGTAGTTATAAGGAAAATGAATAAAAATGAATTTGAAAAAAAAAATGTTCTTACTTCGATCGCGACATTTCGTAAAAATATGAATCGACAGCTTTGTTTACGCGATGCAGGTATCTCATCTGATGTCTCTATCTACTTACGAGAAAGCTTATCGTCACACAATAAAGCATTATTACATTGCGCTCTGGAGATGAAGAAACATAAAAAAAACTAGCTGCCGTACACACAGCAAGAGGATGCGTGTATGTGAAATTACATCAAAATCAGCCAACTGTTTTAGTAGACTGCATGGAAAAATTAGAAGACGTTGCCAGATTAGGAAATGATAATATTAATAATAAAATATAAATTCTCGTTTTTTTTTTCATTTTAAATATAAATAATCATTTATTATCTCAATTATTTTATTTATACTGTTTTTTCTTCTTGTTGTGTATAATGAATAATTTTAGTTCTCTGCGTTCTATGGTTAAAATCCTGAGTAAGCAGAAATGTGGCCTCAGGATTTGTCATATTAATGCGCAAAGCTTATTACCGAAAATTGATGAGTTCCGTGATCTCTTTGTTAATTCAGATGTTGATGTCGTTTGTGTCACCGAAACATGGTTGAGAAATGAAGTAAGTGACGAATTGTGCAGGTTAGAGGGCTATCGTACTTTTCGGTTAAATAGACTTGATCGTGTTGGAGGTGGTGTGGCAATATTTGTTAAATCTGCTATTAAATTTACGTCCGACGCAGGTAGCAGTCTTGAATACATGTTCATTGATCTTCTGGGCAGTGACAGTAGTCTACTTTTGGGGGTTATTTATAAGCCAAATAGGAATATAGACTTTTCACCTCTTTTGTCAATTATAGAAGAAGTCTCGTTTGGTTTCCCTAATATTGTATTATGCGGAGACTTCAATTGCAACTTATTGAATACCAATACTTTGACTGATAGCATGCGTTCGCTCAGTTTAAGTCCAGTTAACACACCGAATCCAACTCATTTTTTTGATAGTGGGGCAACTCTGCTTGACTTGTTTTTTGTAAGTGACATAGACGATGTAGCCTTGTATGATCAACTTTCCGTACCTGCCTTTTCAAAACATGACTTAATTGTTTTAACAATCAAATTTAATCTCGAATATTCTGACAAAAAAAAATCATACCGTTACTTCAAAAACATTAATTTTCAGTATCTTGAAGAACATACTAGACTCATCAATTGGGAAATCATTTTTTCTATGCCCTCCACTAACGAACAATGGGAATTCTTAACAAATAACATCCAAACCCTTTTCGATAATGCATATCGCAACTGGAAGCGATATCGGTTGACCGAATTGCGACGCTTGTTTTGTTCACTACGAAACAAAGTCACAGCTGAAATCCGTTTAGCCAAATCTCAAATTTTGTCTAATCAACTGAGTTCTTCATTAAACGGACCTAAATTGTGGAGGAACTTGCGAAACGTTGGTATTGGTAAGGCTAGAAATATGCCTACTAACGATGTTGATGTAAACTAACTTAATAAAACTTTCATCTCAGTTCCATCAACCAGGGCGACTTTCTCTGATAATATTTCATTTAGGGAGCATTATGATCACTCTTGTTTCAGTTTTCGTTCTGTGGATGCTGCCGATGTTGTTGAAAGTCTGCTTTCAGTGAAATCAAGTGCTGTCGGTCTGGACAATATTAACCCCAAATTTTTAAAAATAATTTTGCCAATTTTGTTGCCCTACATTACATACGCATTTAATACTATTTTGATGTCTGGAGTTTTTCCGGACATTTGGAAGTCAGCAAAAATCATACCACTTCCTAAAAATGCAAAGGGATCCGAATATAGACCTATCTCTATTTGTCTAAAGTCTTTGAGAGAATTTTGCAGAGACAAATCAACGCTTATCTTACAGAAAACTCTTTGCTCACTCCAAAACAAACTGGTTTTCGGAAGCAGCACAGCTGTACAACAGCACTGCTGTGCGTGACTGAAGAAATAAGACAAGCGCTGGATAAGGGTGATGTAACTTTCTTAGTCTTGCTTGACTTTTCCAAGGCTTTTGACACTGTCAACCATGTAATTCTGTGTAATAAACTTATGCAGCAGTTTGATTTTTTGGCAAGTTCTGCTAAGCTCGTTTATTCTTACTTGTCTAACAGAAAACAAGCAGTTCAAATTGGTGACTGCTTGTCTAGTTTCTTACCTATTTCGTCCGGTGTACCTCGAGGGTCGATTTTGGGTCCTCTACTATTCTGTATCTATGTAAATGAACTTCCAGGTCTAATCAAAAACTGTTCGTGTCATCTGTACGCCGACGACTTTCAACTTTATTTCAGTTGTCCCCTGGGACTTATTGAGCATGGCACCACTAACATCAATGAAGATCTTGATACAATTTCAAACTGGTCTCACTTAAATGGTCTTTTTTTGAACCCTAAGAAATCTAAATGCTTAATAATTTCTAGAAAGATTCTTGATCTCTCTTACTTTCCTTCGATTTTGTTAAGTAATGCCCCCATTGAATATGTCGAAACTGCTAAAAATCTTGGTGTTAGCTTTAATCGCTCTTTAACTTAGGACAACCATATAAATGGAATTATAGGTAAAGTTTATGGTGCCCTACGTACTTTATGGGTAACACAGTATTTCACACCAGTAAACACACGCATGCTGCTTGCGAAGACCTTGTTATTACCAATTTTAATTTATGGTTGTGAACTATATTGTAATTGTTGTTATGAAAGTAAACGTAAACTTAATGTCACTTTTAACAATATTGTTCGCTATGTCTTTGGCTTGAGAAGATATGATAGTGTATCCAATTTTGCTACCCTGCTGCTCGGTATGCCCTTTGATAACTACCTTAAACTTCGTAGTTTGTCGCTACTCACTGATGTACTGCTTTCACACCAACCACAATACTGTTTTGACAAGATAAATTTCCCTACCTCTAGTAGATCTCGTCAATTGATTCTTCCTCGCTTCTCATGTTTAACATCCGAACGTCAATTCTTTATTAACTCAGTCCGACTCTGGAACTCTCTCCCACGCGCTTTTACGCAAATCCAAAACGCAACAAGAATTAAAAAGTCTCTTAAAGATCATTTTTCACATAGCATTTAAATACTTGAATTATTTTTTCCAATTGTATATTTCTGTAACTCTAACTTGTTCTTTTTTATTTCTTCGCTTTACTTAGTTTCAATTATATATTATAATATTAGATACTGAATTATTAGCTTGCTCTATACCAATTTGTATTATTAGCTTGTAACTATTTTATAAGATATTAGCGCAAAATTATAGTCCGCTAATGAACGATTTTAGTGTGATACTAGCTTAAAATGACGTTTCAGACATGACTCAAATGTCATTTTAAGCTAGTATCACACTAAAATCGTTAATTAGCGGACTATAATTTTGCGCCATTGTATCTGAAATGAGATTAAAATGAGTATGTTTGAACAGTTCGAACACGTCCAACTTTTTCTTGTGTGCTTGTTCATACTCGTTCGATTGCAACCCTTACTTATGAATAATTCGACTCATAAATAAAAAGGCTTGTAAGTCAAACCAAGCAAGCAGAAGGAACTCGTAAATATTTTTCGTTTTCGATCATTTCAAGTCAAATTGATTCACAAGCAATTTGCTTGCTTGTACTTACTCAAACATGTTTGAGTTTTCGGGTAAAATTGATGGACGTTTCAATTTTTTTTTCTCACCTATTGCCATTTGAAACGTGGCAATAGGTGATGAGGGGGAAAAGGAAAAGGGATTGGGAGCCTAGCAAACCAGGGGGACTAGGGAATGAAAAGAATGTCCGAGGCGAAGGAAGCGGCACGCTTGTAGTGCACGGCTGTGCTCGTCGGAATGGGGGGGATCTTTCCTCCGTTTCGGACCTCACCCGCCTCAAAACATTAATCGAGCCAGCTGAAAATGATCCACAAATTCTCTTTTCTGCTACTCTCTCCCGCGCCACTGATGTCTGGGCAACGCAGTCTTTACCCTCCCTTCCTGGAAATCAAAAAAAAATGTTGAATGACTTCCCCTTTTTCGGTCTATTCGAAAATCATATTCGAGTCATCGTCACCGAACACGCCGCCCAGCCACACCCCCTGAAAATCTCGACCTTAGCAACCCATTAGGCCTTCTCTTGCCCAATGAGGAAAAATAAACAGAAACACCTGGTTTTCATTTACGGGACGTGATTCACATTTATTTAGATTAATAGAAAATATTTGAATTTAAATTGAATGACAGTTGAATTAAGAAATTAATACTAAAAAAAAAGAATAGACATATTTATAAATGAGTTAGGTGGCCGGATTTGCAGTCATTAATAATTCGCACAGGAAAGATTATTTTTCACATTAATTAAAGGAAGGATTTATTAATGAATGCATACATTAAAATAGGTTAGGTATGTTTGAATATCTACCTAAATAGAAAATAGTGATTGACGAAGATTATGTCGTGGGAATACCTGCTTCCGGTTGGTAGAGAATGCAGTTTTGTAAGGATATTTTAAATATTTTTAATGTTTTTATTACATATCTGACCTTCTACCTATAAACAAGCTACCTACTACTTTCTGGATAATATGTAATCCTTTTCTAGGGTGGGATGTTGGCTTATTTTAATTTGAGTAATAAAACAAAAATTGAGGTATGAATGAACATTTTAAGGTTAAGCTATGAAACCAAACATTATTTTTCGATTTACTTACAAGCGCCATGAACAATTGAGTGGTGATTGCAAGCGATCTTACTTTCAACCAGAAAACTCGTTTGAACTCGTTTAAAATGAGGGATGATTTGTAAATAATTTTACTCATGAATAAAAAAAACTCGAAATTACTTGCTTGTGCGTTGACACATGTCGTTTACGATTGGTTTCACTCAAGAATTCACTCATTTGAAATCGAATGGAACAGGTCAAATAGCTTCTACTGAGTTCTGTTTTTTTGTGTTTGTGTGAAATTTCAAAAGTCAAATATCTGATTTTTCTTTCAAAAATCCTCATTAAAAACAAAAACAAAACTGATTGAGTATTATTTTTGACTTTTTATCATTCATGTATTAGTGCTTCTTGATTGGATTCTGATTTGAAATCAAGAAGAGAATTTCTCTTCTAAGAAGCGTTCTGTCTGTCAGTTTCGTGCGAATAAAACGCTTTCAGAAGGCTTCGGAATGATTCCGGACGCTTCCGGAGAGCCAATCGAAAACGACATCAGTTTGTTCAAACTCGTTTTTTTTGAGTACCTAAATACCCGAAACTTACAAACAATACTTGACTCATTTTAATCTCTGGTACCTACATTGTTTTCTATTGTGCCGTGCACACATGCGTTTTTTACCGCTAGTTTTAATCAAATTGAAAATTAAAATATTGATGATTTTGATACTGGTTTCTTTTTATTTGATTTTGATTTTTTATGAAACTTTGACCGCCAACTCATCAAAAGATCTTACACTCATTCGAAAATAGTAAAAAAAATGTTCAGGACTTTGTCCCATATTTTGAAACGATGAATAAAATAGTCCTTTTGTTAGCCGATGGTCATTAACGTAACTGACGTCGTTTCTTTTTATTAAGAACATAATTTTTATGCACGAGGTACTCGAAAATAATTCTTTTCTTCCTGCAAACCTCCATTGTTGAAAGACAAACTCAATCTTAAGATTGAAACCTGTGGTAAAATGACGCAAGTGTGCACTGAATAGGTCGACAAAAAATCGCGTGTGTGCACCGGGCCTTAAAAACTGTTTTACTATCTTCTATGATTTAAAATATATAATTTAACACTTTAACATGTTAAGAACTTGGTGTTCTTTTAGATCTCACTACTTTTGGTGGCTGACTTTTAACATAGTGATGTTCACACATAAGCGAACTTGGTTCTTTTTTACATTTTATGTTTTTGTTGTGATAAAGTTAATTCATAAAAGAAATTGTTGCACCCCCTAGCCGCTTAATAGTAGAGTTTACAGTATAGAACATTTAGTTTGTATCCATATTGACGTGACCTAGCCAATCTGCAAAAATATGCTGCTGGCGGATCTTATTACTTACAGTGTCGAGCATAAGTCATGGTACTAAAGGCACTCTTATAACAAAATATGAAAAAAAAAACAAAAAAAATAAAAACTTCTTTTTCATTTATCATGTTGTTCATCATGGGAAACCCTTAACGATTTTCTTACCAACAACAAAAATTTGAAAAATAGTCCATTCTCAAGAAAAAAATAAAGCAACACTGCAGTCCATGAAAAAAGCAGTGCAAAAGTCAAGGTACTTCTGCCTTTTACCAGTTTTAACTGTTAAAATTGTGTACGGTCCCGTTAGTTTTCTTTTGTTTTTGCATGCAGCTTAAAATAGAACATGTGTCGTTGTCAATCAGTACAAAGCGATAGGTCTTGCGGGTTAAAGCGAAAGAAATTTTGTTATAAAAAAAAAAAAATGGTTCGGAAAGAATTAACATTAAATGAGCGTCAAATAATAATTAACTGCCATGATCAAGGTAAAAGTTATTCGGAAATCATTGAAATTGTTGGACGACCAAAATCTACCATACAAAATGTAATTAACCGTTATAAAAACGAAAAACGAATCGAAAACAAAGTAAGGCCTGGTCGTCCGCGGAAGTTAACTGAAAGGGATGAAAGAAAAATCGCGAATATTATAAAAAAAGACCCATTCAAAAGTGCTCCAAAAATTGCTACAGATATTGAGATTTTTTTTTAAATAAAACAGTTTCTCCGTGGACAGTTGCCAGATCAATAAAAAGGTCCGGGTTTAAGTCGTGTACACCTCGTAAAAAACCAGTAGTAAGTGAAGTGAATAAAAAGAAGAGACTGGACTTTGCCAATCTATACAAAAATAAGCCAAGTGAATTTTGGGACAACGTTATATTCTCTGACGAGTCGAAATTCAACATTTTTGGATCAGACGGACGCGTAAGAGTGTGGAGAAAAGAAGGTGAAGCCCTGAATCCTAAAAACACAGTTAAAACTGTGAAACATGGTGGCGGTGGTGTGATGGTATGGGGGTGTATGTCATCCAGTGGTGTCGGGAAGTTAAAAATAATTGAGGGAATCATGAATAAGGAAGTTTATTTAAACATTTTAAAAGAAAATTTAAAACAAAGTGCGGAGAAACTCGGGATCCTAACAACATTTCACTTTCAACAAGACAATGATCCCAAGCATACGGCCACAGATGTTAAGTTATGGATCGCCTACAACACACCCCATATGCTAGTTACACCCCCACAAAGCCCAGATCTTAATCCCATTGAACATTTATGGGATGTCTTAGAGAAACGGCTTCGAAAACACAACATAAAGAGCAAAAGCCACCTCAAAGAGCTGCTGTTATCAGAATGGGAATTAATAGGGTCCGATGTCACACGCAAACTGGTGAACTCTATGCCAAATCGTTTAAAAGAAGTTATAAGGCTCAAAGGTTTTCCCACAAAATATTAGGTAACCATAATATTAACATAAGATGTTTGAAACGAAATTTTATTTCCTCATCTTTCTAGGGTACCAAGACTTTTGCACTATTGCTTCCATGGATTAAGACTTTTATTTTAACTTTTTGTAACATCCTTGAAGGATATTATTTCTTTTTTTTGTATTTATTTTTTAAATAAACTGAAACTTAAATTAATAAAACCTTAAATTCAAAATTGTGCCTCATTATCTATATCTATACTAATATTATAAAGAGGAAAGGTTTGATTTTTTGTTTGTTTGTTTGTTTGTTTGTTTGTTTGAAATTAATAGGCTCCGAAACTACTGGACCGATTTAAAAAATTCTTTCACCGTTGGCAAGCTACACTATTCCCAAGTGACATAGGCTATGTTTCATTTTCAAAAAAATTAGGGATCTTTTCTAAATCTTGAATAATCTAACCCAAGGTGCAAAAAAATAAAGAAATTGCAAATAGGCTCCGAAACTACTGGACCGATTTAAAAAATTCTTTCACCGTTGGCAAGCTACACTATTCCCAAGTAACATAGGCTATGTTTCATTTTCAACAAAATTAGTAATCCTTGCCAATGTTAAAAAAACATACTTTTTCCACCACATCAAAAAAAAAAAAAAAATATGATCAATTTCAAATATTGAAAATTATGTTTGTCAATTCTGAAATTATTTTATGTAAGTGAAGAAAATATATATTCGTCAAATATTGTTTTCCATCGACAAAAAAACGTACACTTGACATTTTTTGCAGTCGATATAGCTATGTATTTTCTTTTTTAGATTTATTGTTCTTGAGATATAATTGGCGTGGGAAGCGGGTAGTGGAGTAGCGGCTAAGTAGGTAGCGGGTAGCGTATAGCGTGGTGATGGGTAACGGGTGTGAGTAGCGGGTAGCAGCGTGGTAAAAAGGTAGCGGTTAGTGTGTTGAAGTAGTAGGTAACGGGAAGCGGGTAGTGGGGTAGAAGTTTAGCTGGTAGCTCTAGAGGGTAGGAGGGAAGCGGATAGTGTGGCAGCAGGGTAAAAAAGTGAAGGCATTGCGAAGCGTGGCGGGGTACTGCTAGTTATTTATATAAAGCATTTATCAAGATTAACTACAAGGGTACCATGACTTTTGCTCGACACTGTATGTCATTCACCTTACTTGTATGTATGAACTGTACTGTGAACATTATGACGTATTGTGTTTGTGTTTCAAGAATTCCAAAATGGAATAATATTCAATCAAAACTCATTGAAGGATGTTGTTTATTTTTTTATTATTTTTTTGTCCGCAATCTGTCATGTGTAAATGAAAATAATAATTTATAGTCTGAAAATATACGACCCAAAGTAACAAAATGAACGAAAAAATTCCAAAATTCTTTGCAGCGAGTGATTTTTCGTGTGATCGTTTTCTAATATTAGTTTTAATTGAAGCTGCTCATAAAATCAATTGCTTAACGATTTTGGGTACACACAATTTCTTAGAAGCATATATGTGTACCTACATATAACAATTGATTTTGTCAAATATTCAAAGACAACATAAATTGATGAATATGAACAATGCTTTCAGAAATGTTTTATTTAATAATAAAGAGACGTTAATGATACACAAACAAATCTAGTGTTAATGAATGAAAATATAGTTTTGAACATATAACATTGTACTTACTGTATAAGTATGTACATATATTTTGTATATTTTGTATATATTGTATATTTTATATTTTTTCGGTTAATAGTTTAACATTATATAAAATAAAAAGTAGACAAAAAATAAAAATAGTACAAAATAATTTGTTTCAGTTCAAAGTTCACCATAACTGAAATAGGGTAAAATTTAGCTGGCGATCTAATTAAGAACAATAAAGTCTTAGCCTTCTACTTCTAATCAATATTTTGTTGGATATCCTTGCATCCTTGCATCGCCTTAGCATTGAGTCAATTAAATCTTGACAATTTTTGGGTGGAATGTCACTCCAAGCTGATTTTGCAATTTCATACAATTCGTCCAAATTTCTTATTTTGTACTTATTAATTTCTTTTTTCAATTCAAACCAGAGGTTTTCGATTGGGTTTAAATCCGGGCTACATGATGGCCAATCGATGACATCGACGAAATTATTATTTAACCAAGATTTCGTAGACCTCGCAGTATGCTTTGGATCACGTATCTCCATTTTATAAGCCGGACTCGGGGACCATCTGGGAATTTTTTGCTAATTTGTTGCTATTTTGTACCGGAAGAATTGATTTTGTACCTCTCTTAGTTTACGAGAAACGGCTGAGGACCTGACGTAATATTACGCTTATATATCTAGACAAAGAAAGCACCTATCGACTTGAATCCAACTCCATATTTTGTTGCTATTTTGTTGCTGGGAAATAGGCCAGCTACATTTGTCGGAATCGCAACCCTTCACGGGGGTAGGTGGTACACCTAGCCTTGTAAATACGAGATAGAGTGTATCTCATAAACCAGAGCAGCTAGCAACACGAGACCAGCAGCGTATTTTGTTGCTAAGAAATAGACCAACTACATTTGTCGAAATCGTAACCCTTCACGGGGGTGTACGACCCCTAGCCCTATAAATACGGGATACAGTGTATCTCATAAACCAGAGCAGCTAGCAACACGAGACCAGCGGCGTATTTTGTTGCTAAGAAATAGACCAACTACATTTGTCGAAATCGTAACCTTTCACGGGGGTGTACGACCCCTAGCCCTATAAATACGGGATACAGTGTATCTCGTAAACCAGAGCAGCTAGGAACACGAGACCAGCGGCGTATTTTGTTGCTATTTTGTTGCTGAGAAATAGATCAACTACATTTGTCGAAATCATAACCCTTCACGGGGGTGTACCACCCCTAGCCCTATAAATACGGGATAGAGTGTATCTCGTAAACCAGAGCAGCTAGGAACACTTATGATTTTTTTATTTTAATGTACCTATATTACAAAAAAAGTACCTCCAGAAATAATGTTTTTTGAATTATGTTTACTAGGTGATATCGTACTCTTGCGAGTTGAGGAAGAAGAAAACATCCAAATATGTTTAAAAGACATTGGAAGGACTATGAAAGATCCTCAAGATTCAAGTCAGAGGTTTGCGCTGGTAGGAAACGGCACCTTCTACGGTGGTAGCTCGAGATCTAATGATCAAACGGCTGTTGGTCACTACACATCGATCATTTTCCACAGAGGTAGTTGTGCATGGGTAGAATGTGATGACCTAAAGGGAAAATCCATAGCCCATCAAGGACACGAAAAAAGTAGTACCTAGACTGATGATGTTTGTGACAGAAAAACTATAATAACGTTCATTTGTTTTTATATGTTATGGTTTGTAATGAATAAAAGCAAAAACTACTTATCCGATTTCAAAGTTTTTTCCACCTTTAGAAAGCTATATTCACACTTAGTAACATAGGCTATATTTAATTACTAGCAACGCGGCTTATCTCGTGTTCCTAGCTGCTCTGGTTTACGAGATACACTCTATCTCGTATTTACAGGGCTAGGGGTGATACACCAACGTGAAGGGTTATGATTCCGACAAATGTAGTTGGTCTATTTCTCAGCAACAAAATAGCAACAAAATACGCCGCTGGTCTCGTGTTCCTAGCTGCTCTGGTTTACGAGATACACTGTATCCCGTATTTACAGGGCTAGGGGTCGTACACCCCCGTGAAGGGTTACGATTTCGACAAATGTAGTTGGTCTATTTCTCAGCAACAAAATAGCAACAAAATATGGAGTTGTTCTCGTGTTGCTAACTGCTCTGGTTTATGAGATACACTCTATCTCGTATTTACAGGGCAAGGGGTGGTACACCCCCGTGAAGGGTTACGATTCCGACAAATGCAGTTGGTCTATTTCTCAGCAACAAAATAGCAACAAAATATGGAATTGGTCTCGTGTTGCTAGCTGCTCTGGTTTATGAGATACACTGTATCCCGTATTTATAGGGCTAGGGGTGGTACACCCCCGTGAAGGGTTACGATTCCGACAAATGTAGTTGTTCTATTTCTTAGCAACAAAATACGCCGCTCGTCTCGTGTTGCTAGCTGCTCTGGCTTATGAGATACACTCTATCTCGTATTTACAGGGCTAGGTGTACCACCCACCCCCGTGAAGGGTTGCGATTCCGACAAATGTAGCTGTCCTATTTCCCAGCAACAAAATAGCAACAAAATATGGAGTTGGATTCAAGTCGATAGGTGCTTTCTTTGTCTAGATATATAAGGGGAGATTGTAGCGTAATATTACGTCAGGTCCTCAGCCGTTTCTCGTAAACTAAGAGAGGTACAAAATCAATTCTTTCGGTACAAAATAGCAACAAATTCCCAGATGGTCCCCGAGTCCGGCTTATAAAATGGAGATTCTAGCATAATATATGTCTTTGGATCATTGTCCTGCATGAATTTCCATGTTACTGGTAATTTTTCTTCGCTATAAGGTAACATTACGTTTTCAAGGATACTAATGTATCCCTGTGCGTTCATTAAACCTTCTATGCGGTGTAACGGTCCGGGTCCCTTGTAAGACATATACAGCCCCAGAGCATAATACTCCCTCCTCCATGTTTTACCTTGACAGTAGTGTACTTTGGGTTAAACGCTTCATTTTTAGGCCGACGAACATACTTTTTCCATCGGAGCCGGCTCTGTTTATTTTTGTTTCGTCACTCCAAAGTATTCTCTTCCATTGTGTAGTGGTCCAATTCTGGTGTTCCCTTGCAAAAGCTAACCTAGCCTTTCGATTTCGCAATGAGAGCAAAGGTGTTTCCAAAAAGTCTACTCTCAGCCAATCGTTCTCTAATAGAGCGTGTAGAGAGTTCGTTTGGATCTTCACCGAAAACTTCCATTCGAATTTCGTTCGAGCTTAGAAATGGATTTTTTTTTTCGAAGTTCTTATGATCAACCTGTCTTGTATTTCTGTTGTTTTTCAATGTCTTTTTTTTCTTGCAACTTTTTCCGTAGTTTTATGTTTCTTAACATATTGAAGAGCATTAAAAATCATTGTTTTGGAGCATTTGAGCGTATTTGCAATTTCCTGGTATGACAATTGCCCGTTATTTCGCAGGTTAACTATGGCTTCTCTGATTCCACTGGTACAGCTCTTTTTCTTTCCCATGCCAATCTTTAAATTCTATTAAAACATATCGAAGCCTGAAAAAATCGCACTACCGACAAAGAAAAAAGAAAACTTACCTTTATTTATAACTAAGCAGTAATTTAAAATAAAAAAAAAATATATATATTTTTTTAATCGTTCTTAATTATACCGCCAAATAAAAATTAAACTTTGCTGACAGAAAAGTGAGTTGATTTGATTTGAGTGCACCATATTTTGAGCACTTGCACCTATCGAAAGTTCAAACACCAGAGAGTGCGTAGCGGTACTTTTCGATTGATTGAGTTTACGCATTCTAGACAAAATAGTGTTGCCAGTAGCTTATATTAGTCGTTCTTAATTAGTTCGCCACAACTGTAGGTTTTTTTGGTTTTTTGAAATGTCTGAAATAATCATCTCGTTTCGTTCTAACTACCAATAAAAAACAATTAATACATTTTAAGAGAAATAACAAAAAGTGGCAAAACGATCATTTGCGAGATAACTTGTGGCGAAACGATCGTATTGCAAGTTAACAATTTTGCGACAGAATTAATAAGCAAAACAAAAAAAGCGAAACAATTCTGTCGTAAAACAATAAAAAAGCAACACGAATAAAAAACAAAACAAGTTTTGCGAAATAAAAGAAAAGCGAATAGATAAAAGCGAAAGAACAAAATGCAAAACAAAAATGCCGAATTTCGTATTTTCTTTTTAAAGGAAGCGGGGTTTCACATTTTGTTATTAACAATTTCTTGCACTTGAAATTGATTTTAAAATAAAAATATCTATTTGACTCGATTTGTTATTTTCTTTATTTAAGCATATTCATACGTTTTTTAATAATTTTATTCAAACAAAAACATATTGTCAAAAATGTTGTTACGTGAGATTTCTTTTTTTTTTAATTTTTTTACAAGTTCTTATAACAAAAACATCAATATAATATTATCATTTGTTATATCTAATTGTATTTTGTTTTATTTTACATTAAAATTATTTTTTTTTGTTATTAGAAAATAAATGAATTTTTATTTTATTGTTATTAAATTCGATTTTATAACTATACAAATATAACTTACATACATATTCATATAATATTAAATAGCTTGTTGTTTTATCTACAAAATATTATTGTTTTCGATACGCTTCCTATATTTTTTGTTGCACGTTTCTAAGACTACATTACATACATACTTTTGTTTCCTGTTAATAACAGTATAGCCGATAGATCCAGAGTTAAAAGAAGGAACAGGACAACATAAAAACAAATCTCATTATTTTAGGAAAATTGGCTAAAGTCTAATATAAGTCCTATTGAATTGAAGGTTCAGAAGATAAATCGATCCTATTTTTTTTTTAACTATTAGATTTGGAATAACGTTTTTTTTTTTTTTAATGGAAAACAGCATTTGGCAATTGGCATGCCGTGAAAGTAACGGTTGGTTTTAAATTGAATGAAAAAACTTTAGAGGAGGAATTATTTTAATTTTTTTTCTAAGAAACATGGATTAGGAGAACAATTTAAGACAAAACTGTTTTGTATAAGGTTTGGTAAAATGGTAAAAATATTTCGATTACGACTTTAGAAATTAGAAACGAGTTTAAGAAATTTTTATAAAAATAATCAGCCCTATCATCGTATCCGATTGTAACAAAATTCTATCCGATTTTCACGAAATATACGAATTTTGTATCATCGTAGGTGTTCCGATTGTTAAATCGTAGATACCTCAGAAAATATTTCAAATTTGCGTTGAAATGTCAAACTCAGAGTAACGAATCGCAATTTCATGCGGTTAAAATCAAAAATTCCATTAACGCTATGCGATGCATAGCGATTATTTTGTTTTATACGTCTCCGATTGTTCCGACAGCTAATGTGTGGCGGACATTGAATAAGAAGTACAGGAAGCGGTGTAAGCTACACGTACAGTGTACGTGAGTGAAGCAACAAAAATTTCTGATGATGTCAAATTTTGGGACCTCATCTGTCAAATTTTGGGCCCTCAGCTGTCAAACTGGGCCTGTGCTGTCATTTTGCTGAGCTGTAATTGGTCAAATGTTGTTTTGTAGTTTCATCTGTCAAAAAAAAAAACAAAAACTCAAGTTCAGGGGCGCATTTATTTTTGTTGGTGATCGTTAGGCGCTACACAATTTCTTGTGCACACTTGATCAAGTTGTTCATAGAATGCGCTTTCGAATATGACCCGAAAAAGGACAATAAATATGATGTATTAAGGATGAAAAATGAAGAAAATGTAACAAAAAATAAAAAAAAAAATAATAATAAAAATCGTGCATGTACACCTTGAACGTTAAAACACCAATTAGTCCAAAAAAAGAATTGAAATTGAAAAATAAAATTGATGCACAATCGATATAATCTTGATTCAATCATATTTCGCTTGGCGCCCCTGAGATTAACCATTCAACTGCAGACCAGCCCTGTTGTAATGCGCTTGTGTTTGTGAAACTCACACTACTTAGAAAAATGCTTCACTTCTTTTCCATAAGACCCCTTCCTGTACTTCTTATTCAATGGTGGCGGAACATTTGCGGAAAAACATGCGTTGTTACACGACAACATTTCCTTTACGAAACGGATACCATGAAAAAAAAAACAGTCTTGTGCAAATTAATTGGGACAAACAAATTTTTAAATGAATTTGGTAGTAGGCCTTGATTTTTGCGTTTGTTTTTTGAATTTTATGGTAAGTGCTTGATGAATTATTAGTTAAATCAAATCTTTCTTTTGACTCTGTGCAGGTAAGTTGTAATTTTTCTAGGTTTAATTATTAAATGCCGTTATCATACAAATTATGTTGTTAGGCACATATTTTATAAAGAATTTGTCGAAAAAAAGTAACAACGGATATCTTAGTTGAAAAAAAGCTAAAATCATCGCTCTTCGTGAACACACGGGGAAAACGATCAGGGAGAATTCTTTGAATGTCATTGTGCCAAAATCAAGTTTTGGTAGAATAATTGAAGTGTACGGGTCGACAGAAACAATTGAGGCACGTAGGAAAGGCGAATGTGGTCGCAGAAGAAAAACAACGGCTAATGATGACAAAATGCTAGTCCGAAACAGCGTAATAAATCCTGGGAAGACCAGCGGGGAGCTTCAAAGAGATTTGGAAACCGCTGGAGTGCAAATAGACGCCTCAACGCTTCGACGTCGGCTTCTTGCAGCTTCTGACGAATGCCATGCAGAAAAAAAGGCTAAGATGAGCTAAAAGTCACCAGAGCTGGACCCAAGAAGATTGGAAAAAAGTAATTTTCTCGGACGAAAGCCATTTCGTAGTCCAAGGATACACGGTGAGTGTCGTGAGAAGAAGTGAAAAAGAAAAACTCCGACCTGGCCATATGGTCTAAGCCCCTAAACACCCACCAAAAGTCATGTTTTGGGGCTGTTTTACTTTTGAGGGTCCTGGGAACTTGAAGCCCATTGAGGGCACAATGAATAGCGTCAAATACGCTGAAGTCCTGACGCATATGCTTCTTTCAACTATACGAAGAAGAACTTCAGAGCAGGATTCGATTTTTCAACAAGATCTTGCTCCGTGCCCAATCGAAAACTTGTCAGCAATCATCAAGACACGTCTCCGAAAGAAGGATTGCACCACGAAGAACGAGCTGATTTCAGCAATAATTGATACATGGTTTCACGACTCTGAAATCAAAAATATTTGTGAAAAGTTGATTCTGTCGATGCCAAAACGAGTAAAAATGGTTATAGATGCTAAAGGTGGGCATATAAAATATTTAAAAAAAATGTTTACCTAAAATCGGTTTGTCACAATTACTTTGCACAACACTGTAAATGTTACGATCGGAACTTTGCTACGATCGTAAGTTTCTCCGAACAGATACGACGATAGGGCGGAATCTCTTATCAACATTCAATTGTCAGAATGTTTGGATTTGAAAACAAATTGTGTTGGCTTGAAAAATACAGTGATTTTGTATTTTTACATGAATCGAGCTCCGTTGTTGTTTTTTTTTTTTTTTTTAATCCCTTTGTAGTACAAGTTTGGAAGTTTCACATAATATGCAAGGTAAACATCCACAGTATTTTTTTTTTTTCAAGCAAAAACACTCGATGGCACTTCTATGCAAAATTTTCTTAGAACATTGTTTAAAAGAGATCCAAATTTTTGTTTGTAATTTTTTATTTGAAGGCAGTTAAACGAATTTCTCGGTAGTAATTCTGAAAGTGTGGACCGAAGGTCGTATCCACTTAACTGATCAAGAAAATTCGTGAAGGAAGAGCAATTGGTTTATTAAAATTCTATTTTATAGTTTTTTTTTTTTGTACATATTTACATTTTTTTTTAAATAATATTTACAAACCTTACAACAATAAATTTCTAATGAATAATTCGATTTAAATACTTTTATTCGTAGTTGGTTTTTTTTTATATTTTTGTTGTAATTTTATGAATTATGTCCAAGGAAAGGATCAATGGTCTGCTAGTGTTGTGACACAATTTTTTTAAAGTCAATTTGGTTGGTGTTTTTTTAATTTTTCATACTTAAAGTCTTTGTTTGTTTGTATGTATTTGATGAGGAATAAGTTATATTTTTTGGGAATTTTTGAATTCATTATGATTTTTTTAATATTTCGAAAATATAATCACACCTATTGCGAGTTTCACGTGAACAGCATTTCACCCGAAAAAAATCCCTTTTTCCGTTTCGCATATAGCTTTGCGTTTGAGCGAAAAAATGTTCATGTTCGAAAGATTTCCCTTATTGCGAGCGCTCAGTTCAGGCGGAATTAAATGTCATTCAGGGGCTAAAGTTTTCACTTTTATTTAGGAGGCGAACAGAAGAACAAGAAAAAGGTTGGATAAAAAACCTAAGCATTAGAGATAAGACAGTTAAGTGACAGTAAGATTTTTCATTAATAATCAGTTGTTGGTTCTCAGTCGCGTCACCAAGTTGAGTGTTTTTCGCAGTTTAGAAAAAAAAATCGAATCTGAAAAAACGACTTCGCATTAATCAATGTAGATTGTTTAAAGTTAATTTGGGAAAAAAGGTGATTTGAATATTAAAACAATATATCATGACGGCATTTAAATGGTTTTCTGAATATTTTTTTCTTTTTTTTTAACATTGATTTGTGTTCTTATTTTTCGTGTTTTTCTGAAGAAAAAAAACATCAAATGCCGCTAAGTGCCGGTTATAACCTATACCTCAGTGCTATTTTTCTTCTTTCAGAATATATATAAATTATTGAGCGCAAATCTAAAAATTTTGACCCGCAATAAAACATCGATTTCCACTTTTTTTTTTTAGATTCAAGCAATATGATAAAGCGAATCGATATTTTTAATATTTGGCATTCGGCTAAGAAATTTGGCAGTGCCAACGAAACTTGGACAATTTTTAAACAAATTCATAAAATTGATGATTTGGAAGCAAAAAAGAAGAAAATTAATCATTGCAAATGCTTTCAAAGAGGGTGGGAGGCCTTTTCAAAGAAGAAAAACGTACTTTTGTCTAAAAACAGTGCTTGGCTTGATTTCGAAGAAAATTTTAGTTCTGTACAAGACCAATCAGATGAGAATATCTCACAAAAACCTCAAGGCAGACCAAAAAAGCCATTTTTGGAAAGTTCGTCTAGAACAAAGAGGAGACGTCTTGCAGAGATCGTTGACGTGGTCGATGAAGATATCGCTTGTGCCTTAAAAAAATGTCAGTCCAAAGAAAATGTTCAAGTTAAATAACTTGATACGAATGATGCTTTGAAGCTTTTGGTTGAGGCAAAATTGTCAAAACATCAGTACCAAATCATCAGGAACTTGGTAAACCAAAAAACTGAAGTCGATGTTTTTCCAAGCTATGTAAAAGTTCTTAAAGCCAAACAAGAATGTTACCCAGCACTTCAAACGATAAAATTATCGGATCATTAGCTGAAGTTTCGCTTCAAGAGCTTCTTAATCATACAGCTGGCTGAACGCATTGTAGAATCACAACGAGAAATTTTTGAAAATTTTTGAACAAGTTTGCTATATTTGTGGAGCAAAACCTACCAATATGAACGACATTGAAAGCTCTTTAGAAAGAACGATAAATGAAGATTTCCTAGATTTCGGGATATCTCCCCTGCATGCATGGATAAGATTTTTTGAATTCTTCATTCATTTAGCCTTAAGGTTGGACTTTAAAAAATGGCGTACAGGAAGTAGTGAGAAACATCTTATGGAAGCACAAAAAAAATTTATCCAAGGAGAATTTAGGCAGATTGGGTTGATAGTCGACAAGCCGAAACAAGGTGGAGGCAATTCAAACGATGGCAATACTGCCCGCAGATTTTTCGCAAGCCCATCTGTATCCTCACAAATAACTGGAGTAAAACAGTCGGTTATAGAAAGATGTGCTGTCATTTTAAAAAATTTGGCGGGCTGTTATGCAATAAATGCCGAAATCTTTCAGGAATACACTAAAAAAAAACAACCCGAGAAATCGTTGCAGAGTATCCTTGGTACCCATTGCCAGCTTCAGTGCATAAGTTTTAATTTATGGCGGTCAAATAGTGAAACATTCTATATTGCCTACAGGCCAATTTACGGAGGAGGCAGCTGAAGCCAAAAACAAAGATGTGAAGTTTTTCAGTTCTAAAAACACCCGAAAAATATCAAGGACGTCAACAAACACCGATTTGTTAAATACACTATTGTTGACTTCTTTGCTTTCTTACGAAAGAAATTTTAAAAAAATCGACTTTGTCCAAAGAAATTTTAAATTTATGTAAAAAACTAGCTGACCCGGCAGACTTCGCACTGACTCAATCGATAAATAAAAGATCTAAACTTTCACAACCCGCTACCCTGCTATCCCACTACTCTGCTACGCAGTTACCCGGCTACCCGTTACCCCACTACACACTTACGGCTACCCACTATTTCTACGCACTACACGCTACCCCCGTTTCCTGTAATCCCGCTTCCCCCTTACCCCGCTACTAATTACACGCTATTCGTCATCCCGCTATCCGCTTCCCACTACCCCGCTACCCCATCAACCACTACCCTGGCCATATCTCATGAACGGCTTGGTCGATTTTGTTTAAAATACTAAGAACCCATCTACGCCACTAACCGAACATTTCCTCAACATTTGGTGCTAAACACTCCACTGGTATAAAAGTAGTGAGTCCTCAACGAATTTGTATGAGATTTTAATATACCTAAGAAAACAACTGGGGTTGTCGGTAGCGGGTAGCGGGTAGCAATTACTGGTGTAGCGGGGATGGTTTAGAACTATTGGGTAATGGGAAGTGGGGTAGCGGGTAACTGGGTAGCTGGGTATAACGGGATAGCGTGTAGAGGATAGTAGGGTAGCGGGTAGTAGGAAACGATTACCGGTTAAGCGGGTAGCGTGTGTAACTATTAGGTAGCGGGTAGTGGGTCAGCTAGTTAACAAATAAAAATAGGGGTTGATTGTAGAGGGGTGAAAATTAAGGGTTGTATGTATTTTAGCATGATGTATCATACAAAAATAAAAACAAACAATTTTGTCCAAAAAAATAAAAAAAAAATTAAGGGTGGACCACCCTTAACATTTAGGGGGATGAAAAATAGATGTTGTCCGATTCTCCACCCCAGCCGACATCCTCGCAAAGATTCACGAAAATCGGTCGAGACGTTTCGGAGGAGTTCAATTACGCACCCCGTGACACGAGAATTTTATATATTAGATTACTTTTTTAATAATTTAATTTAGTTTCCATCAGTTAAAGTTAAATTTAGAGTGTTGACCGCACTTCCCATACAAATGGAACCACTGTGCGGAGCCGTCACAGTTTTTTTAGTAGAACCAACACTTATTTACTTGGATCTATCTATCTATATTTTATTGCTCAGTTCAGATCACAAGTAGGGTCTCGTTCACATAAGGGAACGGTATCAGGGTTACTAAAACACTCCAGTATTGACTCAGAACAAAAGGTTGCATAAAGACTTTGTGTTAAATAGTTATTTTTTCTTTTAAGTGCTGAACAAACAAAAAGTTGATACTCGCGATTAGACCTGATTAAATTGAGTATCCATTGATATGGAAATTCAAAATAATTGTGTGCTTCCAATTTGAGATGAATGATTGGGATCTAAGGGTGATTGTTATTGTTAAGGAATCGTTATAAAAACAACTTTCTTGACCTCATAAACAATTGAAACTATTAAAATCCTGTTTTCCCTTTCCATTAGCGCAGTTTAAGTAAGTGTTAAATGCTTTTTAATGAAACCAAATATTTACAATATTACGGCTTAATTAATTTCATACATCTTTACTTAAGTCATGCCTATGCACGATTGTTACTTAATATTAAAAATTTATATTATACTGTACGAATGTTTGTGCACCTATTTGTTTAATAATACTCAAATGCTATCAATTGGTATCTTGGTCTTAAGTTTCAACACAATTGATTGAAAAACAACATTTTTCTTTTCCTCTAGTGTCCGACCGATATTAGGCTTCGGCTTTGGCATCGAACGAATTCGGCCAAACCTTCGGTATAAAATAGGCCGAAGTTTTGGCCAAAGCCGAAGAATTTGTTTCTTAATATCGAGCACCGTAGTAGGCGCCGAAAAAAAAAATCAATTTTTGAATTTTTGAAATTGCTGGACAGATGTTCTGTAACTTATCGTTATCACTCGCAAGAAAAAAGTGATAAACGCTAGGTATCGAAACAAATTTCAAATTATCACGTCGTTGGGTTTCTGTAACTTTGACAATCGTTAATTTTATCACCCGGAACGCACTCAACAGAAACACTGGAAAATTATATCGATAACTGGTGTTCTGTATCTTTCAACTTCGATAACTTTGACAGCTGAATCAAAAAATATTATCACTTGGTGTTTGGTCGTGATAAAAGAGTAACAAATGAGTACCAACAAATAAAAAAAAATAAAATGGATACAAAACAAAAGGTATTGAAATCAAATTAATCAAACTTATTAAATTAATTTAAATTTTCAGAGATCATCACGAATATCTAAGGCACAAAAGGATCTGCTTGTGCAGTACATGGAGGACCACGTGGAGTTTGCCCGACGACAATTTTCGGGGACGAACTCCAACACGAGATGTGGTGTGCGTTGACGGCTCAACTAAATTCCATTAGTCCAGTATTAAAAACGAGCGAGCAGTGGAAAAAGGTATGTAAAAAATCATAATTTAATAGTGGAAGAACTTTTTTATTCTTTTTTTTTCATTTGTTAGACTTGGGCAGATCTAAAAAATGGTGTCAGAAAGCTCGCTTTTCAACAGCGAGCTTTCATAAACAAAACAGGAGGCGGTGGATTGGATGAGGCACCGAGGGAGTTGAACCTTCTGGAGCTTAAAATTTTGCAAATCATCACCAAGGACGCCGATAGTGATGGCTCAACTTTCGAGCGTGGAACTACCTCAGTGAACGTAAGTTAAAATTTTGTCTTTTGTTAAAATTTAGTTTTTTTTAAATAATTTTTAAATCCAGCACCCGTCCACAACTATCCAGATTGCCCCATTACTAGGAGAAACAGAAAGTGATAATGAATCCCACTCGCCTCCTCCGAAGATTACGAGCTCTCAACTCAAAGAGCTGGGTATCAAACAGCTTTGGAGGAGGCGGAGAAAATTCAAAATGAGTCGGATGCAACACTTAAAGAAATTCTGGAGCAAAACTCCAGAATAGAAAATCAAAATCAGCAAATATTGGAGACAAATCGAACTATTTTGGAAAGTTTTTTTTTTATAATAAGTAAATTAATGTGTTTGTTTGTGAATAGTCGTTTTCCTCTTCATTTCCATTGAAGAAGTTGATTAAGTCCAAGGTTTTAAGCCAAGTTGAGGTATGTATTTCGATTGCTATCCAGACCTGTCCAAATCCTTGACGCACTCTGAAAAGGGGACAGGTTAGATATTACTGACTTACGCATAGACACTGGGTGGCCGCTCAAATCGAATTGGAGACATTTTGCCTGTCGGAGAACTACCTCGAAGCAAAATTCGGAAGAAATCGGAGAAAATTCCGCTCCGACGGTTACCTCGATTGAGCCGAAAGTCTTATAGAGACGATAGACTCTCGTCGGCTCGTGTGAGAGAAGAGAAATCGAATCGGGAAGTCCTTTGCGACACAATTCATGGTAGCAGACATTGTAAACATTAGTTTCAACAGAAAGTAGTAATTTTTCAAAAATATTTTAATTAAAATTCAACAAATATCACAACTTTTCCAATAGCTTGAACGTTCTTGGAATGAAATCCTTTCCTATTCAAATAGCAATGTTCAACCTCTCTTTTAGGTTTTTGGATGCGGATGTGGGTGCAGTCTATGGCACCAATGACTCCTGGAAACCCTGTTTCTTCAAAAAGCCTAAAAACGAATCCTTTAATAAAAGAAAGGAATGAATGTTTTTCTTTGTCCCTGAACCATGTGAGGACTCATTGGACTCATTTTCTCAACCAAAATCTCTGCTACTCCTTTGGTAAAGCGAAACAGTTCCCTAAAGCGCTCTTCGGGCATGGCAAAGGGTTCTGTAACATCCCTAAGGATTCTCCTCGCTCGTTCATTTCCGCCAAAACGAGTCTGATATACATTTTAAATAGACAATCTGTTTCTTTAATTTTACGCTTTCTTTAATTTACGTTTTGTTTAAATGCTTATTTGGGATCTTTTAGATATCACTAATCACTTTACTAATTAAAATTTGATGCCGCCTTTTTTTAACAACATGACGCACCAGATTTCCAATGTCAAAATTACCACTTTCCCCTGGACTTTCCATTGGAATTTTTAAGTTATCACTCCCAGTTACAGAAACCCTATTTTAAGCAGATGTGATAAAAGAAGGAATTTTGTGTTTCATTTTTATCACTGCGATAAGTTATCACCTAAATTACAGAACATGGGTCCTGGACAAACAAGTTTGTGTTTAATAGTGTTAAATCGTAGTTTATTCGAAATGAGAATTCTTCGCTTTATTAAACCTTCGGTCTCGGCTTCGGCCGAAGGTTTTCTGTTAGCCTAATATTCGGCTTCGGCGGAAATCGACCAGTAAAATTTTCTTCATAATCGTCCACATATGAAAGGAAAAAAATGAAAAAAGAACAAGAAAATGAGAAAGTTTGCAAATAAAGTCCCAAAGAGGAGACTTGCAACTGAGTTAACTTGTGCGAATAAAGAGCCGATGTAAGACCAAGTACCAATCGAGGACCACATCAATTTATGTCGTATCTACATTTACATTAAATTATTTCTGTACAGGCTATTTACAATGAGTAAGAAGAAGAAGAATCAGCTTCACTTCATTTAATCACTTTTTGTCGGTATAAAAAATATTCTTAACATTATTATCAGGGGTGGCAGCGATCGAGTGAGTTCTAGGAAATTATGATACCGGTAATGTCGTATGGGGTACTGATAGATCTTACGATAGTTAAATTGTCGAACGATATTCCTTCTCTGGATTTCGGGCAGTGTTGCTGCTGCAGGTCGTCGATTACAAGCAACAACAGTACTAAAAGGCGAAGAACTATCGAGCAACAAATTCAGCACTCGTCATTCATCCCAAAGGCACTGTTGTTTTTGTCGAACATAATAAATGTACTTATTACATTTGCGGCATGTTTTGATGCCACAGCGATAATTGGCTACGTTTTGGCCATTACCACCAAGCGCCTGATCGGGTTTGCCTTTGCAGTATTTAAGGCCGCAAGGATACCAACCAATGCACATTTCTAGTTTGCAGAGACAAGGAGCCCAAAAACTCGTTACCTCACTGCAGTGGGAATGTAAACTGTCGGGAAATAATTGAGTGGCGGCTTCCAAACTCGAGATCGACGAACCTTGAAAAGATTGTTTCTTTCTTATTTATCGATGGTCAGAGAGACTCAAATAAATACCTGGAAGTTCTGCCCATAATTTAACATCAACATCACGAACGTATGTGGCGTCGGCTGCTTCAGAACACAGTCCGGCCAAGTGCCGTGATATGGGTGTTGATCTGTTTAGGTGTATCCACGATGTCATTGTGAGGGTTTCTTTCCCTTTGTCTTCTTCTGGTATTCGAACAGTGCTGGGATTTTTCTGACGTAGTTTTGCCATTGCATCGGCAGAAATGAAGTCGCCTTTTATGAATTTGGTCACAAAGCACATGACTTGATATTGACTCTGTCCGCGTTCTTCTTCTCCTAGAACTAGTGCTTTAAGAATTTTCACCTCCTAAAAGGAATATGTGTGGATTTCAATGAATGAATGAACAAACGTTGAGAGATTCTTACATTTCTAAAATCGATTAATTGCGAAATAAGCGTTCCATCAGTTCTTTGGAATTCTAGTGTTACTAAGTCGTCGCTCACATTCGATGTAATGGTTTCTTGTATTACTTCTCCACCCTGTAAAATAACAATTTAGTTACACTGTAATTTGTACTTAAAGGTCACGAAAATAACAAAGTAGTTCTGAAGGGATGCTGAAGAGTCTAGCAAGGATGATGTCTACGACCTCCTGGATAGAGCCTACGGAGCATGTCCAGAGAACGACGTCAAAATCGTACTCGGAGATTTCAATGCAAAAATCGGGAGGGAAGACATCTTTGGCGGATTAGTTGGAAAGCACAGCCTCCACGAAGTTACAACAGATAACGGCTTCCGACTAATCGACTTTGCTGCAGCTCGTAATACGGTAATAAGTAGCACTACGTTTCCAAGACGAAAGATCTACACAGCAACCTGCCGATCTCCGGATGGTCGAACCACCACCCAAATCGACCATGTGCTAATCGGTGCAAGGCACGCATCCAATATCCTGAACGTGCGCACTTTCCGAGGAGCAAATGTCGACTCTGACCACTTTCTGGTAGTGGCTAAGTTTAGAGCTCGAATATAAAACGACAAAAAAATACGTGCGGCCCAAAGAAAGAAGTTCAACATTGCCTTAGCACCTCGGGGAATGCCAGAGACTACAGTGAGCGCCTGAGTGAGCGACTCTCCGCCGTCCTCCCAAATACCACAGACGTCAACACCTTGTGAAACCAATATCGCGAAATAATAAAGAATGTAGCCGAGACCACCATAGGTTACCAGACACCCCCGAAAAAGAACCCGTGGTATGATGATGAGTGCACGATACTGAAAAAAAGACGGAAAACGCAACAACAAAAAAACGAGAGCAGCAAGAGAAGAGAGAAGAGACCCTGCAACGGAAAGAAAGAGCATCCGCAGTTTCTCAGCTCAAAGATCTAGAAGAGTCTCGGGACAAAAACAACACCCGGCGTTTCTTTAAAAGGTCAAAGAAATTAGCTTCTGGTTTCAGAACCGGGACACAGGCTCTTCGAAACAGTGAAGGAAACCTAGTCACCGAAGCACAGGGAATTGAAGATGTTTTCAAGCAGCACTTCCAACAGCTGCTGAATGCGCAAAATGTTGAGCGAGCTAATGACGAAAGAGAAGCAAGTCCAGTCAATGAAGACCCAGTTTCAGCCCCCAGCACATAAGAGTTAGAAAGAGCCATCTAAAAGCTAAAAAATAACAAGTCCACCGGGTCGGATGGCATACCTGTGGAACTCTTTAAATATGGAGGAGGTGTTTTGATGAACCGCATGCACCAGGTCATCAACAAAGTGTGGGAGGAAGAATGCATGCCCACTGACTGGTCGATAAGCTCCATATGCCCCATCTACAAAAAAGGCGATCCAATGTCATGCAAAAACTACCGTGGCATATCCCTGCTTAATGTTGCATACAAAATCCGATCCAACGTACGGTGTGAGCGTCTTAAATCTGTCTGCAACACAATAATCGGCACGTACCAGTGTGGCTCTAGGCCAGGCAGAACAACGATTGACCAAATATTCACACTGAGGCAGATCCTGGAAAAGACCAACGAATTTCAAGTCGAAATCCACAATCTTTTCATCGACTTCGAAGCTTATGATAGCATCCACCGCCAAGAGCTTATGATGGCGATGTCTGAATTCGGGATCCCGAACAAACTGATTCAGCTGTGCCGCATGACGCTAAACAATACGCAGTGCAGTGTGCAAATGGGTAACAGCTCATCCGAGTTGTTTCAAACATGCGCAGGGTTTAGACAAGGAGATGCGTTGTCATGTGACTTCTTCAACATAGTCCTGGAGCAGATAGTGCGTAAGGCAGGTGTGAGCACGGAAAACACTATCTTCAACAAATCCACCCAGCTCCTAGGCTATGCGGACGACATAGACATCTTCGGTCGATCCAAGAGAGCTGTGCTTGAGGCCTTCACAAGGATTGAAGAACAGGCGAAACTCGTTGGTCTTGAAGTGAATGAGGACAAAACAAAGTACATGCTATCAACAAACAAAGCAACATCTGTCCACCGCCTAGGACAAAACGTCATTGTTGGTAGCAGCAATTTCGAGGTAGTCAAGGAGTTCACCTACCTTGGAACAACCATCAATCCCACAAACGACACCTTAGTGGAGATCCGAAGAAGAATTACCCTAGCGAACCGCTGCTGCTTCGGTTTGGCCAAACAACTGGGTTCAAAACTCCTCACTCGAAAGACAAAGTGTCTGCTATACAAAACTTTGATTTTTTCAGTCCTACTCTACGGCGCTACGCCGAGTGCTGGACTATAAGTAAAAAAGGGGAATTGATACTGGGCACTTTCGAAAGAAAAATTCTTCGACGGATTTTCGGTCCATTCGGTCCATGGAGAAGAAGGTTCAACCGAGAACTGTATGAGCTGTACCAAGATGTGGATGTAGTCCAGAAGGCCAAGAAAAGACGACTACATTGGCTCGGCCACATCGAACGAATGGACGACAATGCTCCAGCCAAGAAAGTCTTCTCATCCCAGCCCCCAGGTTTGAGACGACAAGGGAAACCGAACCTACGGTACAAGGACCAAGTGACTGCGAATGCCAGAGCGCTTGGTTTCGGCGACTGGAGAGTGCATGCGAGGGACCGTTCACGATGGAAGGCTGCAGTATCTCAGGCTGAGATCCTTCATGGATTGTGAGCCGGATTAGTAAGTAAGTGAGGGTAATGTTGTACCATATTTGGCGAGTTCATCGGCTTTGCATTTTCCTTGAATGTCTCTATGGCCCGGCACCCAGTGAAGATGAATGTTAAAGTGTTGTACCATCTCCATTAGAGTCGATCGAAAGTTTTGGACCGTAATTGAGTTTGAAGAGACCGAGTCCAGGGATTTTATAGCTGCCTGACTATCTGAGAAAATCCGGATATCAGAAGTGGATACAACATTTTCTCTGAGCCAGGACAGGACCTCTTTAATCGCCAAATGTTCTGCCTGAAACACGCTACAATGATTTGGGAGGCTGAATGAGGGACTTAGTTTTAGTCGTTCGGAGTACACACCTCCCAACCAACCCCATCACTAGTTTTCGATCCATCTGTACAGAAGTGGATCGCCTCGTCTTCCAGGAATGTTCTATTTTCCCAGAAGGATCTGGAAGGTATATAAATTTGGATGTTTCTATCGAACTGTAGTTGGCGAATAGTGTGTCTGTGTGCTTTAGAATTGATTCTAGATAATTAAGAATAACAAATTGACCAATGTTATTGTTGGTCCACTGTGAAGAGGCATTCAGGCGAATAGCAGAACTAATTATATCCAGAGGTGTCAGATAGAGAAGGGTGTCTAGTGACGCAGATGAGGTCGTACGAAGTGATCCGCTTATAATTGGGCATGCTGAGTGTTGGACTTTGCTTAGTTTAACGCAGTTCATTTTTACGTCCATGGCAGTCCACCATACTGTCACACCATAAAGAATCGGTCTTATTACCGATGTGTGTAGCCAGTGAGTGATTCTGGGTTGTAGAACCCATTTACTGCCAATGGCTTTCTTGCAGGTGTAGAGGCTTACAAGAGCAAGGGCCTGATCTCTGATATAAGCTGCTGTTGATAGATTCTTACTGGACTTTGTTCTGATGATGAGATACATCTACCCAATTATATACACATCCCACAAAGAAATGATGTCGCATGAGCATTCCTTACCCCAAAAAGTCATAAAATTATACTGCGTGAAGACTAATCAAGAGGAGTTAAAAATCATTAGATCTTGGGGAGGAAGGTTGATGATTCTTTCTAAAACAAAAATAACAATATATTTCATAAAATTTACCTGATTTTGAATATTTATCAAAAGTTGGCTATGTACATTTGACAATACGCTAAACATAATAAATACCCGTAGCAGCGGGTATTCATTTTTCACTATACTTAATTTATTCATTGTACAATTGTCTTTACAATTATTGTTATCTATCGACCAATTTAATGAATCTTTTCTTACATTTAAAAAAAAAAACACTGCAAGGGAAAATTAAAATTTTCCTCTTGTTTTTTTACTTTTCATTTAACTTAAAATAAAAAAAAATATTTTGACAGATTCGACCCATTTCAATTGACTTTTCGTGTCACAGAGATTTCAAAAAGAGGGATATTAAACAACAAGAGATGAACCGCTGTGATTGGGTGCGTTCAATCACCTATCGGATAGACTATAGCACTATTCACATGAGCACGACCAACGAACAACGAATAATGGTGGATTTACATTCGTTTTTATTTGCAGATCTGCCTGCAAAAGGGATATCAAATACTAAAAATGTGTGTGTTCGATAGAGAGAGAAGATGAAAATGCAGACATCTTCACTATAATAAAGTTATAGCAAAGATGAACATGTTCGTCTTTATTATAGCAAGTTTGCTTTCTTTTAATGAAAGTGTGCATGGGCTCAGCAAAATTTCGAGTATCGATGTGATTTCCTATAAATTGTTTTTTTTTTTAATTTCAAATGTCAAAACTGAACAAATCGCCATATCATCCGTATTTACTAATTTTCAATTGCAAAAAAACTAAATCAACTAAATCTTATTGACTATGGACGATGGTAAGTTGTTTTTATTTGATTTATCTAAGCTAAGGTATTCTATTTCATAGCAGCGCAAAAGCAGATAAAATGGTTTGGAATTTTGGTAATAAAAATCTTCAATGTATTAATAACATAACCATTTTCATCAGACATATTAATATATGTTCATATCTACCCATGAGCTCACCCCGGACAAAATCTATTTCATTAACTATTTATCATTTATTTTATTTCTTTATTGCTTATATAATTCTGATATTCTCTAATAGCACGTTTGCATTGTTTTTATTTCTAAGAACTCTTAATTGAACTAATTTAAAGTAACTTACCGAAGAGTAATGACTAAGCGCATTTTCGGACATATAGGTTCTCGTGTGACATATTCCTTTTCTATTTGAGGACCAACAAGAAGCAGAAGTTCTTCCAGCTGTGCAGAAGTAGTCCTCAAATATTTCAAGAAGAACAAAGGGTCACTGATAGCCTCAATTTCCCCAAACACTGACACGAATGCACCACTTTCATTTCTTTTGCGAAGGTATGGATGAACCCAAAATCTTCTTTTTTGTTTTTTGAAATCTATTTCTTCTTCTTGAAATAAAAAAGATGTGAGAAGAAGGTTTGATGCCGTTTTCAACTTATCAAAATCCATTTCAAATTTTTAAAATTGTTGTTTTCAAATTTTTCGCTTTTAAATTAAGAAATAAAATGTCAAAATCAGCTGCGGTAAAAATTATAGGAAGTTATGGAGACGAAAAAGAAACACATAGAGTGTATTCTGTCTCCCTTTCGATGTTCAAAATATAGCTGAGCTCTTCTACTTTTCTGCAAATCTGCAAATAAAGACGAATGTAAATCCACCATAAATGAAGAAAAGTGATTTTAGATACGTTTGAAGCCGTATTTCCTTGCAAATTCTCAACAAAACGATTAAAGGGGCCGACCCATAGAATCCGTCAATCCGTCAGCGTCAATGCGTACGTTGCTGCCAACGTATTTGCCGGATTGAACCGTCCCATAGAATACGTTGTATAATTTGACAGTCTCATTTACTTGGTGTAAAAATAATTCACAAAACTGCAAATCCGAACAAAAAATTTTAAATCAAAATATGAAAATCATGTCAAAATTATTTTTTTTTTCACAAAATTTTCATCATCCATTGCTTTTCCTTGTTGCTGTGGGAACACATTGGCGCAAATTTTAAAACATTTAAACCCTACTCTAAATCCACTTTAGAGTAGGAGTCGACTCTAAAAACAAATTTTAGATTCGGGGTCGACTTTATCTCATTTTTGAACGACTTAAAGTATACTTTATCGTTAAAGTGGTCGTCTAACTTTAAAAGGGAGAAATCGTTCGTTTAACTCCTTAAAGTATAGTTTTGAGGAAGCAGACTTTGGGATTTTCGAAAATTTTGCAATTAAATGAAAGAAAAGAGTTTATCAAATTCGTGCATGCTCTTATTTAAATTCAAATATTCATTTTATTTTGAACAGTTTTTCGTTCGAATACATTTATCATTTTTGTAAAAAAAAAAAATATGAACCACGGAGACTACCAAGCGGATTTGTTGCTTGTTTTTTGACACTTCTTGTAGTTATGTGTGTACGTTGTTTGCTTTTAATTTAATTACCTATGTGCCTTTTTGAGAGTCCTTATAAGCAAATAACACTTGTAGGGAAATTTGTTCCTGTTTTTATATTACGTTTCCACTGAACGATAATCTAGATTATCTTCCAGTTTGATTTAAAATAATCTAGTAGTGTTTCCACTGGATTTTGTTAGATTAGAGCTGTCAAAATTACAATGCCTACAAGCTGTGGACCATAGTAACTGCGATAGTATGCGTGTTTTTACCAATACTATCACAGTAAATATGGTCCTACCACCTCATTTTTGTTGCTGTTTTTTCTCATTTATTCACAGACACGAAGTTACAGTAAAATGAAATTTGCGGTATCCGGAGGGTAAAACGTAAGTCAGTTTCCGATCTCCTTTTGTCTCTTCTTTTTTTTGTCTTTTCTTCTCTCCTTCTTCCACCGATTCCTTGGAAATTGGAAAATGAGTCCGTTCAGCACAGTCCAAATCAAGTAGATTAATTTGAAATCTTGAATCGAGATGATTAACTTTTGTATGGTAAATCTAGTGATTTCGAATAGATTTCATGTAGATTTGAGATAATCTCAGATTATCGTTCAATGGAAATAGCTTATTAAGGAATATTTTCAACCCATTTCAGAGCACACTATTCCACCTTCACTATCACAAACAAAACAAATTGGAACATCATTTGGATATTTATTTAAACACATTTTCACAAAAAAAATCATAACATTTATTAGAACTAAATATACAAACACTAAATAATCACATTTTTCCTGTTTTGGGGAGATAAATGCACTTAAAACTGTTAAAAACTGCAAGCGTAAAATGACAGTTCACTAATTCAATTTATCAACTTGTCACATTTAGGCGAGTTCACACAATGTTTTGTTTAAAGTCCAATCTAATTAGAAGAGGTGCGTTTTTGCGCTGACTATAATCAACAATGGTTGACTATTTCTCGTTTTTGCACGCCAATAGTTACGATTCGTAATCACCATTGTCGTTTTTGCGGTCTGTGTTGATGTGTCAAATCGTAACTATCTCTAACTATTTCCAATCCATCTCAGGAGGTGAGTTGAAAGTGGTTGGTGTGTCAAAGTGTGACACAAAAACTATAGTCAACTATCGTCAGCGCAAAAAACGCACCTAAGACTCGTTTAAAGTATTTAAAAATTAGAAAAAGTTAGAGTGCTTTAAGTAGAGTAGACTTTATTGCTTAAACGAGGGCTGACTTAAAATTTGCGCCGAATTGACTGCTCGTCAAATTTATTTGTCAACGGAGCAACGGACGCAAAAAGTAGAAAGTTAACCAACTCTATCCGTCGTATCCGTCACATGCGTTGCTTATGGGACGAGTTTCATAAGAACGTGTGTATTCTATTATGCTGTCAGTTGAAAACGTCAACGCTGACGCACTGACGCATTCTATGGGTCGGCCTATTAAAGTAAAGTTTATGTTTGATTTATGACGCGAAAATTAACTTTTTATTCTAAAATGTTAGTAAATTTGAGAAAACAAATTTATTCGTCGCGAAAAGAATTCTAGTTGATACGAACTGCCAAACTCTATTCGCGTTCCACATCATTCACACTCCCAACGAACAAATATTCGCGCGCGTATAACCTCAAAAATCATTCTTGCTTTGTATTTTGGTTGTTCATTCGCGACGAATTAAAAACTCTCATGTGAAAGAAATGTCAAAATCGACGAATTTTCGTCCATTCGTTGGTCGTTTTTCGTGCTTATCCGGGATACTCGTATCGTCGTATCTGACGTATCCATTGAATAAGAAGTACAGGAAGTGGTGTAAAGCGAGAAACAGATTGAACCAGCAACAGCGCCAGCAACAGCGGCGGCCATTGTTTTAGAGCCCATGTATTTTAATCGTTAGACACAGAATAAACCATCACCAGCTACGTCAACAGCGTCGTTTGGTCAAAGTCCTAAATTTGCTGTTGCTGGTCCATTGCTGACAACTTTCAATGTACAAAATTCAGAGGCGCAAAACATCAAAAAATAAAACAAACATGAAAACAAGGAGAACGAAATGTCAAAACAGATGAAATGACGTCGCTGGTGCTGGTGGCAATGTGTTTGGAAAATATTTGCTGGCCAGCGTGCTGTTTGCTGTTGACGGCGCTGGTGCTGTTGCTGGTTTAATCTGTTTCACGCATAAGCTACACGTACAGTGTACGTGAGTGAAGCAACAAAAATTTCAAATTTTGGGGCCTCTGCTGTCAAACTGGGTCTGTATTGTCATTTTGCTGAGCTGTAATTGGTCCAATGTCCATAGAATTTATTTGTAGTTTCATCTGTCAAAAAAAAACTCGAGTACAGAGGCGCTTTTATTTTCGTTGGTGATCGTTAGGCGCTGCACAATTTCTTGTGCTTTTTACCACTTGATCAAGTTGTTCATAGAATGCTCTTTCGATTGCGACCCGAAAAAGCACAATAAATATGATGAATTATATATATTGTAATGGAAGATCAAATCCTTTTTTTGGTTTCAAATAAACAGCAGATGGTTACAGTTCTTTTAAATAAATTTATTTTCCAATTGCTATCTTCTTTTGTAAGGTAAACTTAGAGAATGAATAATTAAATATAAAATTAAAACAAGTGACATTTATAAGATTGCTTAGAATATTTTACGAGTTCACTAGCTGAGTATTTCTAGAGTACAGTAGCTTCAAACTATTTTACATGATTACAATATATAAATTATGGGTGCTTTCATATATGCATGGTTGCGAAAGTCTGACGCATGCATGTTGTTCATAAATGCAAATGATAAAAGTCAGATGTTCATAAAAGCAAAACGCAAATATTTGCAGCGCAAATGTGCAACTACAAAAAATCACATGCACACTGAATTTCTTTCTGAATAAAAGAGACAGGTATATAGTATCATAAATGCAGTGTAAAACACATGCGCAAGTATTTTTGTCTGACGTTAATATGATTGCAAATGATCGCATGTAAGCAAAGCAACCATGCATTTATGAAAGCACCCTATATTATATTATTATATTATATTATAATAATAAAAATCGTGCATGCACACCTTGAACTTTAAAACACCATGTAGTCAAAAAAAAGGATTGAAATAGAAAAATAAAATTGAAGCACAACCGATATAATCTTGATTCAATCAAATTTCGCTTGGCGCCCCTGAGATTAACCATTCAACTGCAGACCAGCCCTGTTGTAATGCGTTTGTGTTTGTGAAAAAAGAAAAATGCTTCACTTCTTTTTCATAAGACCGCTTCCTCTACTTCTTTGTATATGGAACTACCAGGTACTATCAAGATTGGTTTTCTGCTTGGTTTGACAGTTCTTTGACAGGAGCAAGCAGGGGACACACAATACAAACTTATGTAAAAAAAAATGGCTTTCTCGGCTTGTAACCAGTTGGCGCTACAGTCGAATGCCATTTCAATCATACCTGTTAAATTGATATACAAAGCTGTACTTCATATTCAATGGTATTTTCTTATGACAAGTAATCTTTGTATGTGGAATAACAAGATTGGTGTTTCTCTGCTTCATCAAAAATATTTGCTCAAGTCAAACTTATTGCTATCTCTGCTTATAACTAGGTGGCGCTAGAGTCGAATGCCAGGTAAATCTCCTTTTTTCTCTATACTTTTGTAATACAAAAATTGCGCTGGAAAAATTCCCAAATACAGGTACCCGAAACTAACCATAGTCTGTTGAAAAAAAAGATAACCCATTGGAAGTTTCCAATGCGGTGAGCTATTGCACACTGGAAATCTAGTTGGTTGCTGTACACATTTTTTGGGAATCTATTCTACAACCTTCCTAACCGAATCTGTCAGTTTTCATATTGTGCTACAATTGCTGTCTATTTGGTAGAAAAATAAGTAAGTTTCTCATTCATTTTAATATTATTTCTTGATTATTATTTTTTTTTTATTTCAAATAAACGAAAAACATTTGCAGCAAATAAAAAATGGCCAGTATCGCTTCAAAGACCTCTGGAATGATTAACCGTAGGTCCATCCTTACCTTTCGTTCTCATAGGGGTTATGTAATATTCATGTACCCTTTTTTCATTGTAGAGCTCATGGTACAAGCAAGACCCCAGTTGGACGTTTTCTTGAAATACGCCAAAGTTGAACTAACACCACCAACTCCCGCTGATATCCCAGCTATTCGTCAAGGTATTAGCCGATTGATTAGCGGTGCCCGCACTGGTGCATGGAAAAACGTCACAGTTCGCGAAGGATGGCTAAATACTTTGGTTACAATGGAGGTGTGCTTTTGGTTCTATGTCGGTGAATGCATTGGAAAGCGTCACATTGTTGGTTACAATGTTTAAATATGTCTTGTAAGAACCGATTCCATTTATAATTTGTTATTTTCAACATCGGAGGAAAGTCGATTCCATCAAAGGAAACAATAAAAACGAAAACTGATCAAATAATTTGAAGGTTAAAGTAAATGTTGTCCATCTTTCACTGGTACTTCCTATTGCAAAGCTTCCCAGATGTGATTCAAAACTTTGCCCTTTGGAAACACCAGAAAATTTTAGCCTCCCACTCCCAAACGAACTTGGAATTGAGGATTAGTGGAAGCCACTTAAGTCTTACCTCACCCTGACCTTTTTTTACTTTTCGGCTTTCCGAAACAAAATCTTCGCATGCATTTTACTTACATATCCGGCTCACAATCCATGAAGGATCTCAGCCTGAGATACTGCAGCCTTCCATCGTGAACGGTCCCTCGCATGCACTCTCCAGTCGCCGAAACCGAGCTCTCTGGCATCCGCAGTCAATTGGTCCTTGTACCGTAGGTTCGGTCTTCCTTGTCGACTCGACTGGGGACTGGGATGAGAAGACATTCTTGGCTGTAGTGTTGTCGCTCGATGTGGCCGAGCCAATGTAGTCGTCTTTTTTTGGCCTTCTGGACTACATCCACATCTTGGTACAGTTCTCGGTTGAACCTTCTCCTCTATTCGCCATCGTCGCATACGGGACCGAAAATCCGTCGAAGAATTTTTCTTTCGAAAGTGCCCGGTATCAATTCCCCTTTTTTACATATAGTCCAGCACTCGGCGCAGCGCCGTAGAGTAGGACGGTAAAATCAATGTCTTTCGAGTGAGGAGTTTTGAACCCAGTTGTTTGGCCAAACCGAAGCAGCAGCGGTTCGCTAGGGTAATTCTTCTTCGGATCTCCACTAAGGTGTCGTTTGTGGGATTGATGTTTGTTCTAAGGTAGGTGAACCCTTAACTACCTGGAAATTGCTGCTACCAACAGTGACGTTTTGTCCTAGGCGGTGGACAGATGTTGCTTTGTTTGTTGATAGCATGTACTTTGTTTTGTCCTCATTCACTTCAAGACCAACGAGTTTTGTCTGTTCTTCAATCACTGTGAAGGCCTCAAGCACAGCTCCCTTGGATCGACCGATGATGTCTATGTCGTCCGCATAGCCTAGGAGCTGGGTGGATTTGTTGAAGATAGTGTTTTCCGTGTTTTCAATTTCGCACTAAAAGGCCTCGGGAGTTCCGGTCTTCGCCATCCTTCCAGCACAAATTTGGTTAACTCCAACGGATATAACCCTGAACGCTCTTCCCAAGGACTATTTTTTATATTAGAGAACTTCGGTCCGGTCGATACCCTTTAAAGCTGATTGATGATACACCCTGAATGCACGCAAGCGCATTTTTCGTATTTGTAATTAGCTACAGTCAGTTGGTTATTTTGACTGAAAGAAAAACTGAACCGTTAAGCGCAAATTGTAGTTCGTAGCTAGAAGTACCCAAACATACCTTTTCACAATGACATTTGATAAAATCAAAACTGGATTACTGGAAATAATTTGTTCTTTCCAGTAATTTTTGTTTGGAAAGTTAGATGTTTCTTCTGCTCAACAAAAGCAAATTACGTGGACCTCACGGATAATAATTCATCTAACTACCAAGTTTTTCTTCAAATAATAAATTATTTATTAAAACGAAAATGCTCGAAATTAAAAACGTTCTGGGAAAATTCACTTCCGACTATGTCAATCACACGTCGAAAAAACTCAAAATGATTGACGCCTATCTGCTGTACATATTTTTTACCGGCGTTATACAGTTTGCTTACTGCTGCTTAGTTGGAACTTTTCCTTTCAATTCATTCCTGTCTGGATTTATATCAAGTGTGAGCTGCTTCATTTTGGGAGTTTGTCTGCGACTCCAAGCGAATCCCGAGAACAAGGCTATTTTCTGCAAAATATCACCGGAAAGAGGATTCGTCGACTTCATATTCGCCCATGTTGTATTGCACTTGGTTGTAGCCAACTTTATTGGATAAATCAAAGTATTAATATTTCGCAGAACAGAAGAAATTAAATAAAAGAAATACCTATTCCATTTTTTAAGGACATTTATTTGTGTTTTATTTATTAAAAATACTACTAAACAGACTGTTGAACTGCTCCTTTTCTCTGTAAAGATTGTGGTTCTAATCACCTCCCTCTTTTTTCTCTTTTATCGCTTCCTTAAAACGTTCCTCAAACAACGACAACTCGGCTAAAAGATCTGTAATTGCGTTCATGAAGGCTTCTTGGGGAGAGTAATCTGGTGTTGTTTGAATTCTGATGACGAATTTGTGTTCCAGTGGGTGAGGTACTTTGTAGCCGGCAAACAAAACATTGGGATCCTTGAGCAATTGGCTAAAAACAATCCATGTATTAATATTAACCCGATATCAATGTTGCATTTACCATACTTTCTGATCATGTTTCCAAGAGTGTGGTCTTCTTTGTTGACAGTAAAAATAGCGGCATTGGTAACCTTCGTGTCGAGTTCTTTTACGATTCTGAGAAAGAAATAATTTATTAATGTTCGCATTAAGGTTCATTTCGATAGAATTACTTTTTTTCGCCTTCGTAAAGAAGAAAAGATTCAAAAGTTGGAGGAGCATTCATGGTTAATTGTTTAAATTATTTTCACAGTATTTATGAAGCGATTCGATTCGAGTGACAGATTAGGATTACAACAAATTTCAAAAGGAAAATTCATAGATGATATAAAAAGAGAGTTTAAAGTTAAGGCCGTGTGCGAATTGGATGAATTGTGGTTAAGGCCGTGTGCGAATTGGATGAATTGTGGTTAAGGCCGTGTGCGAATTGGATGAATTGTGGTTAAAAAATAAAAATGGATGAATTTTTAACCACTAATGTCATTTTTTAACCTGCTCAGCAGCTAGTCAAATAATGCGAAGTGTCAAAATTTAACCAAACGTCAATTTTTAACCCATTTTTAACTGAATTCGCACACGGCCTAAAAAATAAAAATGGATGAATTTTTAACCACTACTGTCATATTTTAACCTGCTCAGCAGCTAGTCAAATAATGCGAAGTGTCAAAATTTAACCAAACGTCAATTTTTAACCCATTTTTAACTGAATTCGCACACGGCCTAAGCCGTCAAATAGTTTCATGCAGCTTCATGCAGAGACTGTTCATAACATGTTTTTTTTTATCTGTGTGCGATTTGCATTGGGCGCGTTCAGTTTGACTTTTATAAGCTATCCGGATAGCTTTTTGCTTTTGTTTTCCATGTATAAAAAAATAGCAGAGGCTCAAACCAAACAAACCCAAAGCTATCCAACAATTTCTGTTATAGGTGCTAACTGGCAGAACAGCCATTAAAATTCGTAAGCAGCTGATTTTTGTACACGTGTTTTCACAGCTATCCAAATTAAGCTATCGAAATCGATCATGAAAAACTGAACGCTCCCATCAAAAAGTCGTTAAAACTTGACGTTTTGTTAAATTTTGACACTTCGTGTTAAATAAAATGCGTTAAAATTACACAAGC
Organism: Sphaerophoria taeniata; assembly: GCA_943590905.1. Lineage (NCBI taxonomy): Eukaryota > Metazoa > Arthropoda > Insecta > Diptera > Syrphidae > Sphaerophoria > Sphaerophoria taeniata. The sequence goes on along the minus strand of OX016540.1, from coordinate 81,847,194 downwards.
TACTGAAAATATGACAGTAGTGGTTAAAGTAAATTAACAAATGCTCACAAATCACAATTTCTTATGAGGTTGTTTTTGTGAGGTTTCTTATGAGGTTGTCACAATTTTGTATTCTGCGAAAAACCTCATAAGAAACCTCACAACACATCCATCACAGGAAGGTGAGTTTCTTTTCGTGACTGCCAGCTGATTTGTCAAAACAAATAAATACAAAAAAAACAAGAGTTTTGTGAAATCATAAGAATGAAATCTATTGGTAAGAAATTCTTTGAAACTATCAAAATTGGTATTAACAGATATATCTTATAATAATAATTATTATTATTAGGGGTATTCACGTAAACGCGGAAAACCCATAGAAACCGTAGAATTTTCTATCGGTAGAAATGAGCTGTCAAAATTTGTATGGGAAGAATTTTCTGCAAATCGTAGAATTTTATCTCACAAATTTGAAGCAGAAACTGCAGAAAAAAAACCTGATAAAATTTATGACGTTTTTTTTTGACGTTTTTTGTTGACGTTTGACATAATTTTGTGCATTTGGCAGATTTTTGGTGTGAAGCGTTCTTTTATTTTTTGGGTGAATCACAAAATTTCGAGGAGTGGGGATGATTTTTCACAGTTTTTACACAAACTGCCCAAAAAGTAAAAGAACGGACCTATAAATTATCGAATGACGTGAATTGAACAAATTCACTTTGCCATTGCCGTTTAACAAACAGCTGTTTGTTTCCCTTGTTTACGCAACTATTTTCTGCTGGGGTGTTCATTTAAATCTTTTGCGGAATTTTCTATTTTTCCGCAAAGTAGAAAATTATCTCGTTACGTGAATACCCTTATTATTTAAGGTTTTTAAGATCAAATCAATTCTGTATTTGAACATCCAGTCGAAGAGCTGGAACATCGGCAACAGAAGCTGGTCAAGAATCTTGCAACAAAGGCCGTGAATGAAATCAAAGCTAAATCGATGCCATATCGCCATGACAAGTGGCAATCTTTGTCGGATAACATTTCACGAGAGCCGTTCATGCTGTCAACCAGCGCCGGGGAGATGTTTCAAGTGATGGTGACGACTTTGCATAATTTGGAAAAGGATCTGTCTAGCAACCTATTCAATCTCGCCCTGAAACTAATAGCCAAACAAATGGACGACTATTTCCTCGACAGCATGGTCATGAATACGTAATTCTCTTCAGCCGGAGCAGCGCAATTCAATTACGACATGACAAGAAATCTATTTGCTCTATTTGGGCAGTATTCTAGGTGATCAAAAAAGATGGAGCGTCAAAATAACTTCCATTTGGAATTAGTTTGTACAGTCAATTCGACTCACTCCAGCAACGACAAAGAAATGTATCAATTCAGTTACCAAATTCAATCCTCTCGGACCGCTTGTCATTAACTGCGTCGATAATAGGATGTGTTAAATTCGTTGGCATTTGTGCCTGGCTACACAGGGATTTTTCAATGCCCTAACGAGTGAGTTTGTAGGCAAGAGAAACGAAGCGTGAAGGGGGAAGATGCTCACGAAGGGAACTGAATTTTCTGTGTGAGCAATACAGTTTCATTCCTAAATTGTTCCTCTTTTTGATGTTTGTTTATTTTTTTTTGTCTGGCTTTGTCATTGTTGTCATTCAATTCAAATCAAATTTCACAAATGCTGTTTTTTATTTCTTGTGAACATCCATACTTAAACAAAATAGAAGTTAATAATAATTGCTTATTAATAAGTTTAGATAAATCTGTGATTGTGCGTTGTTCATAGAAAATAAAAATAAATGCCATTTTCGACGCCATTTCAACCTTTTGTGCACCTTCATTTCTCGAAAACGCAAACGACCAAGTTCATTGTTTTAATGATTTCGACATAAATTTTAAGAAAGAAGTGGTCTATACTATTCTACCCGAATGTTGATGTTGTGTTTTTCAAAATGCAGAACCTATAGAAAATACAAACTCCTGAAATCTGGAATTGGATGAGTGTTCCATGGGAATAAACAGCTAAACACCCATTTATCACTGGTGGCGGTGCTTATATTTGAATAGCCATAATACTTGAAAAAACCAAATTGAAACATTAAATTGCTTTCCAGACGGGTGAACAGTTTCAATTTACTGCGTACAACGGAAGGAACTGGCCAGCCTCCAATATATACATATGTACATACATCTCTGGACTGAGCTATCTGTGATTCGAAGCTCGAAGCTAACAGAATTATTGAAGTCTTTTCAAAGAATCTTTTAATCCAAAAACGATACCATAACTCAGAACAAGTTAGGGTAAATATATATATGTAGGTAGCTAGGTACTTGTAAATTGTAATGTAGATAACAAAAGTATGTATTTGTTTTGGTTCTTGTGGTCATAATAAAGGTTAGAAAAATATAATGTGCATTCATTTAAAAGTGAAAAAATCATCCATGGATTGTGTTGGTCACACTCGCCTACGCCACATTTTTCAAAAAAAAAAGGGTTAAATTAATAAATTTTTCATGTCATTGCCAAAATTTAAAATAATGTCAAATAACAAGATTCATTTTCACGTTCCTCTAAACGAAATGGAAAAGTGGAACGTGATTGGGCACATCAGTGTGTAGCCACCGCATGTGATTTTTCAGTAGCTTGAAAAATCGCTGTGTAGCCAGGCACTTGGTACGAAAATGTCGAACAAAAGTGGATTGTATTGTCTTCCCAAATATCGAGTGCTATGGACCAAGAAATTTTCACCGCAATGGTGTCCGTGCGCTAAATACACAGAACACTTATTTGTGATCTTATCTACAGCATAATTATTGCTATAGAATTTTTGGGAATGGGTCGGTTTTGTTGGCAGACGCGAACCGCTGTTGGCAATTCTTGACGGTGGGTGGTTGTGGCCTCAGGATGGCACCAAGGAATCCGTATGTGTAGGGAATGGCAAAGCAGGTGATTAAGTTATAAATTGATAAAAATGTGATAAGAAATTATTATAAAATAAAAAATCTTATCTAAAAGTTGAGGGAATACAAATTTGATATAAAAAGAATTTATTTAACTTTCTTAAAACAAATTCTCATTTTCAAAAATCAATTGTTCAATGCCAATGAAATCTTTAAGCTTTCAACAGCTGAAATTTGCTGCTCAATTCCGCAATGATCGCTGCCACGAACATCATCTTTGATTGGAAAATGAATCGATTGTCCTTTTTTGGTTGGCTTACGTGAATGGTGAAGTTGTTCCCTACACACCTTTGATAAGATCCATGGGCGAGAAAATAAAGCACTGAAAGAAACTATTTTTTAAATAATTGATTTTGAACAAAACAAAACAAAAGGTTGACCGTACTCGAATGGAATGGCAGTGAACTGCATTGATCAGCATGTGACTTCAGTTCCTGAATAATGTCCCAACACAAAGTTTTAGGAAAACGAAAAACTTGTATAAACGTTCTGTCTTGAAGGGCAAACGGATCGTCCACATCTTTATTTTTCTTAAAATTCTCCTTCGCTGTAATCTTATTAATTTTTGAAAAACACATATAGATGATTTGATTATTTACTTTTATCAGTATTTTAATACTTACCTTTGATTTCTAGATATATTTTCTTCAAACAGATTTATCAATTCATATCCATGTTTATGTACTTCTCCTTAAAGTTTTCAGTGTCAGAATATCGAGTTCCTAAATTATGATCTGCCAACGAGCACATCACAATTTTGATATTTTTATGAGGGTCATAAGTTGTGAGGATTTTGCTAGAATACGAAAAAGTCACAAAATCGAATTCACCTCGAGTTATGAGGTTATTGTGAGGGTCACAAGTTGTGAGGTTTCTGTCAGAATACGAAAAAGTCACAAAATCAAGTTCACCTCCAGTTATGAGGTTATTGTGACTTATGAGGTATCAGTGAGGTTGCCCAGAATAGGGCTGTAAATTGCAGTATTTTTAACGCAATTCATCCAATTCCACCACGGCCTTACTTTCTTTTGCACTGATGAATCCATGTTAAAGGCCCAACTACATTAGGGTTTGCTCATAGGGCTCATGTGCATTCGCTGGTTCACTTAAGTTTGCTTGCGTGAGCAAAATTGCATTTTAGTTCAACCTTTAACTTCAAGACAAACTGTATGTACTTTAACTCACACTCAACTGATCTGCCACTTTGTCACTTTGATAACCTGCAAAACACTCAGTTGAGGAAGATAGAAAATCAAAAAAGCAGACTTTAATTTAATATTACGAAAGTAACACGTTGTATATTTTTATTGTTTCACAAAATCACATGCAGACGGTTCCTTATGTTTGTCCGTTTTCATCTGCATTTAAAACGCAGCCATACACAAATTTCCATGCATTGAACACGTCCGTCAAAAGTCAATACAAAATTCTGACATTCGTACTGAATGCAGTCATTCTTCATCACTTTTGTGAAATGTGTTGTTTTATTCCTGTTATTCAATTTTGTTATAAATAAATTTGTTTGTTTAAAATTTACTCTCGCCTGTTGTTGACTTAATTCTGTTTTCAAATTATCAAAAAAGTTCTACAAATTTTGGCCAATAGTAAGCAACTACAAACAATTTCCTGTAACATCGTCAAACCAAAAGAAAATCGCTTGCTAAGACCTAATTAATGTGAATGAAGTGAATGTGCCAATTACGTCTTTAGTTTTGTTTAATTCACTTTTTTGTTAAATATTTAAAGCTTAAATATGAGTGATAATAAACCCGATTCAAGTTTGCCAACAAAAATTGGGTCCAGGGATCACCCCAGCCAACTTAAACGACCGACCTTGACCAAGATTGGCAGCTATGCTGGTGCTAAAGTCAATCCAGACAGTAATCGCCCCGATTCTTCTTCTAGATCATCGACATCTTCCAGAGGTAATTCTAAGAATACATACATAGTCATATTGTATTGGAAACACAAAACAAACATGAATCAAAAGATGACCTCATGAACCAGATATTTTAATTTATTCTCAGATCAATACTATTAAATTTGATTTTTAAGATTGAAAACAACTCGTCGATTAACATTTTTAATGACAACAAACTTCTAATCTTATTCTACTAGTCATATGTCGTAGAGTCGGTGTGCGGCATCGTTTATGGAAAATTGTCGTAGGTGTTTTGTTATTCGACCATGTCGGAAAACCACCTGCATTTGCAACCACATGTTGGTGTTAAATGTGTGAACACTGAAAATGCATTGAGCTACATTTGTAAAGTTGATCGTTTCAATATTGATCATACCGCCCGCCCTCGTCCAATGAAGGTGACTAAACGTTCGCTGCGTCGCTTTATTAGAAAATAGAGCTCATTCGGCGACCAAATATAGCGTTGGACTCAGAATTGAGTACATAATATTTGTTGCCTTTGCATGACCAATTAACCGCAAGACTTATATTACTTCGCATTTTAGTGATGTAATATCAATTTTGTTGGCTTATAAATAAAGATAAGAGCGTGAATAGGGAACAATCTTTGGTGTGGACAAAAAATGCTTTTAGTGTAGATTCAGATTTGAGAAACGTTATTTACTCAGTTTGTTAATCTGTGCAAAGCAAAAACCTACAACTGGAACTTAATTCTCGTAGTTCGGTTTCCAGTGAGTTCGTCTAACGCAGTTTAGATTTTGGAACACCTTGGAACATTTTAGAGCAGGATTTTCGTGTTTCGACAACCTTTGTTGTTCTATAATGTTCGAAACCCATTTGTTTCTAGTTGAGCAAAAATAAAAACAATTACCTATAATGGTTTCCTCAATTCATCGATTAAAAAAAGGTATTGATTTAATTTGCTTCATCTTTCACCATTTTTGTAGTCCGTGGCTTAGTGGTTAGGCGCGTTGGCTACTAAGCAGAACGTCGTGGGTTCGAGTCCTACTCGTGCCCATAGTTTTTATTTCATCTTTGAATTGGCGATTTGAACGCGAGAATCGGTCTTGAGAAAGGAGTGATGAACGAAATAAAAGGATGTTGCAGACAATCAAAGGATACTATTTGTAATGTCAAGGGAAAGAGATTGATTGAACTATGTGACACTAAGAATACAAAATAGACTATAAGGTCTAAGAATACAAAATGGAGCCAGTTTGAGTGACTGTTCGGGAAATCTTACATTTGTTGGCAGACAAGGATCATCATCATCAGTGATTGAATATGCAATCTTAGGTGAACATTGGAAGCTTTTTGTGACAGATTTTGAGGTCAAAGGATTCCCTTATTCAGATCATCTCCCGGTGGTAGTTACATTCCAACGACTTGTACAATTAAATGAAAAAAATCTTAACACGCTGTTACTTCCTAGACTCAACTGGAATAATTCAAAAGCCCAGGCATATAAACAACGACTCGATTTGAATCTTCAATCTCTACAAATTGTAGACTTTCCTATGTTGGAGCAGATTTCAAAGACATCTTACCCTCGTCAACATTTCAGAAGGAAGAAAAGTTGGAAAAGAACCTTGGTTTGATGATGAATGTCATAATAGTCCAAGATCCCAGAGCAATCAGACATAACTTATTTTCACACGGATGAAACCGGAAGTTTTCAGTAGCGTCTCGTGTGCCTTGAATACCTACCCGCTTTTTGGAACTTGCCGAGTGACACCTGGGCAGGTACCAGGTGAGAAAGGTAGCTAAAAATAAGTTTTATTTTACTTATTTTCACATGGCTGATTTTTATATATGTCACGAAGAATATTATTTTAAGGTAATATCCTAAGTGTCAGACACTTTTGATGGACCAGAGCTTTTGTCAGACGCTTTAAAGTTACCCAAATAGTGGAGTCAATGAAGCTCATAAAAGGGCGTTTTCAGAAAGTTCTCAGAAACAGCTCGGATTTGGAAAAAAATATGCCCACATTTTTTGTTTTTTATATTGTTTAAAATCAGGAACATTTCATTTGGGGGAAATAATTGATTATATTGTTTAAAATTTTTTTATATTGTTTATAAAGTGTGATCCACGAACGATGTTTTTGGTAATTGGAGTGTATAGGTTGCATTAAGAAAAGAAAAAAATCATATGGAAGGGGGGGTGTCCGATATTTTGACTTTGAAGATGAATTTTTGAAAAACTATTCCTGAAAACAGTTTTATTTAAATGCGAAATGAAAGATGCATTGCAAGAAGGTATAACACGGCATTGTGGACAAAGTCGTTGATTTTTAATATTTTTTTGAAAAATAGGGTTTTTTTGTTATAAGATCGCCCCTCCTGGCTAAAAGGGGGACAATAGACCCCCCTTCCATATGATTTTTTTCTTTTCTTAATGCAACCTATACACTCCAATTACCAAAAACATCGTTCGTGGATCACACTTTATAAACAATATAAAAAAAATTTAAACAATATAATCAATTATTTCCCCCAAATGAAATGTTCCTGATTTTAAACAATATAAAAAACAAAAAATTTGGGCCTTTTTTTTTTGCAAGTCCGAGCTGTTTCTGAGAACTTTCTGAAAACGCCCTTTTATGAGCTTCATTGACTCCACTATTTGGGTAACTTTAAAGCGTCTGACAAAAGCTCTGGTCCATCAAAAGTGTCTGACACTTAGGATATTACCTTAAAATAATATTCTTCGTGACATATATAAAAATCAGCCATGTGAAAATAAGTAAAATAAAACTTATTTTTAGCTACCTTTCTCCCCTGGTACCTGCCCAGGTGTCACTCGGCAAGTTCCAAAAAGCGGGTAGGTATTCAAGGCACACGAGACGCTACTGAAAACTTCTGGTTTCATCCGTGTGAAAATAAGTTATGTCTGATTGCTCTGGGATCTTACTCTATAAAGCTCGCAAGGTATCTTTTGCATGGTTGAGAAGTTTGCGTAAATCTACCCATGGACTATTTCGAAGAAACTACATCGAGGCCAATTCGCACTATAAGGAGATATGTAAGACCAAATAGAAGAATTATGAAGAAATGCAAGCATCCAGACTGTCAACATGCAAAACTGCTACAGGTTTTTGGAAACTTGCTTCGGAATTAAATGGCAAGCAATTCGCGGTGCACAAGAAACTATGCACAAACAGTCTAATCCACCCATTTTAATGAATTACTGAATCCTGTTACCATAACAACAAATTGGCATTATGCGATACCTGGATTCAACAATAAAATTCTTGATAAGAAATTTACTTTACAAGAACTTGAACTAGTGCTAGAATCCCTTAAAGACGGAAAAGCAGGAGGTGCGGATGGTATTCCCGCTGAGTCTTGTAACGCTTTTTAACAAAGTAATTGAAGAGGATCTCTGAATTTCAAGATGCTATTATATTCCCGATACATAAAAAACAATCCTTGTTAGATGCAACTAACTATCGAGGAATTTCCTTTCTAAATGCAACGTACAAGATATTCACAACGATGTTGCAGAAACGACTTCAAACGTGGATTAGAACCCAGAACCTGTTAAAAGAGTTTCGAGCTGGTTTTAGATCAAGATACTCTACAATTGATAACATTTTCATTCTTAGAAATCTAGCGGAAAACTTCTGTATGCAGCAAAGAAAATTGTATGTATTCTTTATAGATTTTAAAGCAGCGTTTGACTCAATTAACCGAGGTGCTTTATTCTACAAGTTATATGATTTGGGAATGTGTTCTTGAAGAGCTGTACAAAGGAACAAGGGCTGCAGTATGGAACGGAGCTGAGCTTTCAGACTGGTTCACTACTACATCGGGAGTTAGGTAGGGTTTCACATTGAGTCTCACCTTGTTTTCACTCTTTATAGATGATCTCGTCGATTACCTTCCAGGTGGAGTTGACTTTGCAGGAGTGCGTATTAAGGCTTTAATGTTTGCAGATGATATATTTAGTCATCTTTGCGTATTCACCGGAAACATTACAACTTATGATTAACAGGGTATACCACTACTGCTGTCTATGGAACATAACAGTCAATACTCAAAAATCTAAGGTGATGATATTTAAAAAAGGAGGTGGACGCAATGCATCGAATGAAAAATGGAACAACAACGGAGAAGATATAGTATGTGTTAGTGAATAAAAGTACTTAGGCGTAATTCTGTCAAAAAACCTGAGCTTGGAGGCACAGTTCAAGGAGAAACTTCAAAAGGCTTATACAGCGATTAATATATCTTAGAAAAGATGATTTATGAATGTAAATATCGCTCACAGCAGTAAACATAAGATATTTGAAGCGGTTGCGGAAACGGAAAGTATACTTCTAAATGTCGCTCAAGCATGGGGATGTTAAAAGTTTCACAATGTACAGAAGCTCTTAACCCACTATGTGAAGAGATTATTTCGTCAGCCAATAAATACACCAAACTACGTTCTAATGCTGGAAGCCGGACTGCCACATCTATTCATTGAAGATGCAAGCTGATTATCTCCTGCACGTTTTCAGAATGCCTGAATCTCGGCTTGTTGGAAAAAAAGCGATCACAGCGGTACAAAGCCATAATATTAATAACTGGTACGGTGAGTGGTCACGTCTCGCAGAAGAATGCAATTTAAATTTTAATTTTAATACGGATGATGTAACTCACAGTAGAACTCTTATGTACAAGGTTAAAGCAGCAGTAGATGAGAAGTGCAGAACAGAACATGCAGGTGAAGCAGCCGGGTCCTTGTTCAAAACAACCAACAGTAGGCTCAACCATAATCTCGCAGAAAGAAACTACTTCCATGATGCGAACAATGTAAACGTTATTGCAACTATGGTCAAGTTAAGAAGCGAATTACTCAACTTAAACTTCATACCGCATAGGCCTGATCAATCACTTGAGTGTACTATTTGCAATTTAGCGGAGAGGGAGAACGTTATTCATTTCGTCGGAATGTGTCCAATTCTCAGGGAAACTAGGAGAAGTATATTGGGGAGTGATTTTCTAAAAGAGGATCAAGTTATTAGTTTGCTGAATGAGATGGATGTTTCCAAACTTTATAATTATTGCAAAATTGCGTTAAAATACAGATCCAGTATATTCAACGAAGACTTCTGAATTTAGATACATGTTATATGCATACATATTTGCTTTTTTGTTTGGAAACAAATTACACAAGGGAACAACATTTTGCAACAAGGATGAGACATATCATTTCTAGTAGATTTTTTGATGCAGAAACTAAATCCGGACACAGAATTGTTCTAGCAGGTCAGGATTTCGAGATATGCTTATCTCAAAATGCTCAAAACACGGTTTTTGGCGATGTTTGAAGTAATTTTTTGAGGATAGAAAATTTTGTAGACATTTGTAAATACAGCATTCTTTAGAACTACTCTTTATCTGTCAAACCCTTTTTAGTTTGTTTTGCTACGAGTCTTTTTTCTCAAGAAATTAAATTTTAGCTACGGTACTTCAATATTACCTATGTTATATTTTGCAATTTTGTACAAGCCAACTGCGTTATGAAAACAAAATGGTATATCTTGAGAAAAAAAATCGTAACGAAACAAACTAAAAAGGATTTGAAAGATAAATAGTAGTTTTAAAGAATGCTGTATTTACAAATGTCTACAAAATTTTCTATCCTCAAAAAATTACTTCAAACATCGCCAAAAACCGTGTTTTGAGCACTTTGAGATAAGCATATCTCGAAATCCTGACCTGCTAGAACAATTCTGTGTCCGGATTTAGTTTCTGCATCAAAAAAATCTACTAGAAATGATGTGCTTCATCCTTGTTGGAATCAAAAATTAAATTTTGTTGCCCAGTGTTATTATAGTTATTTAATTTATTTTAGTTGTCAATCTGACAGACGGCAAATGCCATGCTTAAATGATTTTTGTATGTATAATTATGTAATAACTGTTAATTGAATTGTAAATCAATAAAAATCAACTACCTATCTATCTATCTATTTCATCTATCAGGGGCAGTGCCTCTTGCGAAGAACTGACAAAACTTCCAAGAGTATCAATCTGTCATGAAAAAGTGCTTCTCAACTTTGACGTTCGGAATCGGCGTTAAATTGTAGGTCCCCTCAATTCTTCGCACGCACCCGGAGAATTGTTGATGAGAGTAAACCACTCAGGCCTTGGCTCTTCAAGAGCGTCACTCTATTTTTATTCTTTCACCATTTTTGTCTCTCGTGAAGAACTGAAAAAAACAAGAGTATTAGATCAACTCAATTTTCAAATTCACTCAAAAATTGTTGAACAGTGAAGGCAACCTTTTCTATTCAAACGGCTCCCTGCATAAAACAGGGGTAAATTCACAAACGTCAAATTTTTAGGTAGTGATTAGGCATCACTGCTTTTTTGCGATGCTGATCGTTGCTCAGCTGATTACGATGCGATGCTGATTGACAAAAAGTTTTACGTTTAAAAACAATTTTTGCTTAATGATGGACGTGATTCTAACAAAAACTCTTATTGATAATAATGAATCGAAAAACAACACATTTCTTCAAAAAATGCGAATTTCGAGGGTAAAACGTCTGAAGAGAATGCAAAAATTCATAAAAATTTCATCCAGAAGGAAAATTCCGAAGATAAAAAAGTTTTTCAAAATAATTGAAAAATACCCGAAAGCCGAAAATTCATCAAATTAATCATTTATAAACAACTTAGAATTTGATTAAATACTTTTCATTGCCCTTTTGCTCCATTTTTACTCCAATTCCCATCGGCATCAACAAGTTATCAAGAAAATTCTTGATGCTTTTTTGTTTTATATTTGCGCATCAGTTTATTGAACTTTGCAATAATGAACACTTGACATTTTATGTGATGCCAATTTTTGCGTTTATGAACGTGCTATAGAAATGATTCCTAATCATCTCTGCAGTGATGCGTTTGTGAATTTACACCAGACTTCAGAAATCTCATTCAGACGTGCAATCATATTTTTACAGTGGACCAGTTAACGATAGCAACAACACGCCGCAGGCGAAGCGTGCAAAACTGCAAAAGTGGTTCCTTAAAGGATGGAAAGAATGAAAACATACACTAGTCAAAACAATTAAAGGAACACTTGAAAAAACTCAAAAATGGAGTGGTTTTTTAAAAGGCTGTATCTCAGTAGAAAAAAGTCGGATTGAAGTGAAATAAAAAGTTTTTCAAAGGTTATCATTTTTTCTTTTCAAATTATTTTGAGTTAAAAAAGTACCGTTAGTCGTTTTTGCTTGAGTGAAAAAAATGTTCACTCAATTTCAAAATCGAAAAAAAAAATAAACTTTGAGGTTTCATAAAATGAACGGAATTTTTTTTTCAATCCAACTAATCTAAGATTCAATTTAAGAATTTTGTTGGCTATAATTCACTGTTTGGTTCAGATCGCTACGATTTATTTTCTAATCAAAAAATGGGTTTACATGCAAAAACACAATTTTGACTTTGGACCCTAATAACTCTGCTAAATATTGGCTTACAAAAAAAATAAAGGCAGATTTGAAAAATTTGTTAAATTTTCTACACAAAAACATTTCGAAAAAATAAAAATATTGCTTTTTTCAATTTTTTCTATCAATTTATAAAAAGGTCCAAAATACGCATTTTTCAACTTTTTCATAAAAACTACCGTTATTTTGTGCTTTTCAGTGATACAACTAATCTGAGGCTTAATTATTAAAGCTCATAAAATTTCCTTGATTTTGGTGAAAATTTCACATCAATACGATTTACCGTTTCTCTGTTTCGATCAATCAAACTTACGAAACACTTTTTTTTGCAATTTTAAGGAAAGCTTTGTTTTTTCTTATTTTTCTGTTCTTTTGAATTTGTTTATTTTTTAAATTTTTTTTATTTTTTTCATTATCATTATGAATTTGTGAAATTCGGACGAATTTTCATCAAAATTAAGGAAATTCGTCCGAATTTCACAAATTCATAATGATAATGAAAAAAATAAAAAAAATTAAAAAAATAAACAAATTCAAAAGAACAGAAAAATAAGAAAAAACAAAGCTTTCCTTAAAATTGAAAAAAAAGTGTTTCGTAAGTTTGATTGATCGAAACAGAGAAACGGTAAATCGTATTGATGTGAAATTTTCACCAAAATCAAGGAAATTTTATGAGCTTTAATAATTAAGCCTCAGATTAGTTGTATCACTGAAAAGCACAAAATAACGGTAGTTTTTATGAAAAAGTTGAAAAATGCGTATTTTGGACCTTTTTATAAATTGATAGAAAAAATTGAAAAAAAGCAATATTTTTATTTTTTCGAAATGTTTTTGTGTAGAAAATTTAACAAATTTTTCAAATCTGCCTTTATTTTTTTTGTAAGCCAATATTTAGCAGAGTTATTAGGGTCCAAAGTCAAAATTGTGTTTTTGCATGTAAACCCATTTTTTGATTAGAAAATAAATCGTAGCGATCTGAACCAAACAGTGAATTATAGCCAACAAAATTCTTAAATTGAATCTTAGATTAGTTGGATTGAAAAAAAAATTCCGTTCATTTTATGAAACCTCAAAGTTTATTTTTTTTTCGATTTTGAAATTGAGTGAACATTTTTTTCACTCAAGCAAAAACGACTAACGGTACTTTTTTAACTCAAAATAATTTGAAAAGAAAAAATGATAACCTTTGAAAAACTTTTTATTTCACTTCAATCCGACTTTTTTCTACTGAGATACAGCCTTTTAAAAAACCACTCCATTTTTGAGTTTTTTCAAGTGTTCCTTTAATTGTTTTGACTAGTGTATTTATATCATTTTTCAAAATGGCTCGCAAACAATCCATGTACGACGACTCTTTCAAATCATTGCCGGTTAAGAGTCTGTTTTTTTTTCCTTTACAAGCCACAAAACCACCCTGAAAGTTTTCCTGAAATTCTTTTCTTTTTTTCTTCTTATTTTAGATCATAGCACAATACTCACCGCTGACACGGAACAATTTATAATTGGCCAAAAGGTTTGGGTTGGTGGCATAAGTCCCGGTCAAATTGCGTACATTGGCGAAACACATTTTGCGCCTGGAGAATGGGCTGGTATTGTTCTAGATGAACCGAACGGTAAACAATTTTCCGTTTTATAGACCAGAAAATAAATAAGTTTTCTTTGTTTAGGTAAAAATGACGGTTGTGTTGCTGGCAAGCGTTATTTCCAGTGTGAAGCTAAAAAAGGAATATTTTCCCGTCTAACAAGACTCACACTCCAACCCCTTGAAGGCGCTGCTTCCAGATCATCAGCAAATTATTCACCTGATCGTTCTCGCACAGTTTCACCAACCCCTAGCACAACCCAAAGTGTTCTCAACAGATCTTTAGGTGGAAGTAAGTACAAAAATCATATATAACGGGTGTTTTTTTTCGAGGTATAGAACTTTAAGTTGGCATTACTTTTCAAGACGGCGACCGATTTAACAGCTGTCAAGTGATTTATTCTCAGTTTGGTTTGATCATTCATCATGAATAGACTCACGCCTGAACAACGCTTGGCAAATTGTGCGGAATACGTATCGAGCACTACGTCCATTTTATCGTCGACAAAATCGTCCATCAGAGCAGTTAATTCGATTAACCATGGAACGTTTTCACACCACGCTTTCTCTAATTGATAACTCGCATCCCCAGATACGCCGTACGGTGCGTACAGAAGAAGCTATTGCTACTGTAGAGCGTAGCATTGAGGAAGACCCGAATGAGTCCATCCGCCATCGAGCACAGGAATTGGATCTGTGGCCATCCACTTTATGGAAGATTTTGCGGAAGGATCTTGGTTTGCGTGCTTACAAAATCCAACTCGTGCAAGAATTGAAGCCAAACGATCATCAAGCAAGGCGTAGATTCGTCGAATGGGCCCATAACGAGGTGGCCGTTGTTGAATGGCTACGTCAACAAACAAAACTGCTGCATTTGGAGTGAAGCTTATCCTCAAGTGTGTGTCAAAACACCGTTACATCCACAAAAACTGACTGTTTGGTGAGCTTTAGGGGCTGGTGGAATCATTGGTCCGTTCTTCTTCAAAAACGATGATGTCCACAACGTTACAGTCAATGGTGATCGGTATAGAGCCATGATTACTAACTTTTTCATTCCTGAATTGAACAATCATGATGTCCAGGAGCTGTGGTTCCAACAAGACGGTGCAACATGTCACAGCTCGTGCCACAATCGATTTAATGAAAGGCACGTTTGGTGACCGCCTAATTTCACGTTTTGGAATTGTGAATTGGCCTCCAAGATCTTGTGATTTAACACCGCTAGACTATTTATTGTGGGGTTATCTAAAGTCATCGGTGTACGCGGATAAGCCACAAACGCTTGACCATTTAGGACAACATTCGCCGTGTTATTGCCGATATACGGCCACAAATGTTGGAATAAGTCATCGACGTCTAGATTGGACTACATCCGAGCCAGCCGTCGCAGTCATATGCCAGAAATCATATTTAAAATCTAATGCCACAACATTATCTTTCGAATAAATAAGAAATCATGTCAATCGAATATTCCATCGTTGTTTTATTGAAACTTAAAGTTCTATACCTCTAAAAAAAACACCCTTTACATCTGCGACTTTGTATTGATAGTTTTTTGCTCTTTGTAGAACATGGTTTCACATTGGGTGATCGTGTAATTGTGTCATCGGGCTTTGGATCTCGACCGGGAACTCTTCGCTTCATTGGCGAGACAAAATTTGCTTCGGGTAATTGGTGTGGAATCGAATTGGATGAAGCATCTGGCAAAAATGATGGATCTGTCGATGGTGTAAAGTAAGACAACTCCTAAATCTAATTCAATTTCTTCATAATCACGCCAAATACAATTTCTTACAGATACTTTGAATGCAAACCGAAATATGGTATTTTTGTGACAATTGCAAAGGTTTCGCTTTCTCCATCGTCGAAGAAGTCTCGCTTGTCCAGAGCTGGCTCAAAAGAATCTCTAACTTCCGTTGGGACAATGAACAGCATTGCAACAACAAATACATCTAGACTAAGAATGCAGGTTAGCATTTAATAATAATTTTTGTTCTTGATCATAATTGTTTTCAAAATGGAAATTCTAGCGCTATTCATTGTCTGTTAAACAACCGCCACCGCCAAGCGCATCGAAGAGTAGCTTTTCTATGCAGGTGAGTTATTGCTTTGAGCTTGTTTTCCAAAATGAAATAAATTGTTTTTGTTTAAGGATCTTTTGCGGGAGAAACAAAACCATATTGAACAACTTATGATTGAAAGAGATATGGAGCAAGAGGATGCACAGAATCAGGCTTTACAGTTTCAAAAAATCATTCTTGAGGTAACTATTTCATACAAATTTGTTTTCTTTTCTTGATTCAAAAGACACAGTAATAATGATTCATGTAGTTTAATATTTTATCATTATGTCTTCATATTTTCTTGCACTTTAATAGTCTTTTTAAAATGAGAAATTTGTAAAAGAGAAGGCAAACAGCTTCATACAATGTAAGGCCAACATGTAAAATACCAAGCTGCATATCAAACATTCGTCTTTCCAAGCTCTGATAATTTTGAGGGGTGGGAAGAAGTGTTAGACATATGTAACTCTAACAAATAATGAAAACAAGTTCAGGTAGAAAATTGGAAAGTATCACTCGAGAACTCTTTTTCAGATCACAGATGGATACTTTTCAATATAGGTCTCACAGTAGAGCCCTCGACACGTTTTAGAAATCCAAAAAGAACTGACTGGGCCAAATTTGGTCGTATAGTCAAGTCCAAACTAAAGAAGGTTCCTTGACTGGAAATCAACTCTTCGACAGAGTTAAACTCAGCAATTGATATCTTCGAAAAGGCATTAAACCCGGCTTATAAAGAAACTTGTCCCATTAGGCGCAGTAAGAAATCACTCCCACCATGGTGGAATGAGGAACTTGCGAATCTCAAACAGATTGCGAGAACCTGTTTCAATGCTTGCTATGCTAGCAAACAATAAATAGTGTCTTAGCCAAAAACGAATCATTGAAAATCTACTGTGAATCCATTGATAACATAAGAGAATCATATAAAAACCTATCAAAAGAGCACTCCTGTCCTTCATTCATTAAGAAGGTAGATAGTACTTGGACAGTGAATTCTACATAGACCCTGGAAGTCTTAATAAAAACCCTTTTTCCAGACTGCAAAGAATGCAACCTGGAACCACCACTCTCAGGGTGGTCTTCATTCCCAAGTAAAAGAGGCCATGAAACATCCAAGGATTACAGACCAATTAGTCTCCCTTCCTTTGTGCTCAAAACACTGGAAAGACTATTGGACGAGCATATCAGAGCTAATTTTGTTAATAATCTGAATCTCAACATGCCTACCTTAAAGGCAAATCTACAGACACGGCACTACACGAAGTAGTTCGTACAGTACAGAGATATCTCTAGAGTACAAGAATACACCCTCGTCACCTTTATTGACGTAGAAGGAGCCTTCAATAATGTGCCTGCAGAAGCTAACAGGGTAGCACTTTCCAAATTAGATTTGAAGAGCATATTATTAGCTGGATTGTCATAATGCTCCGAACCAGAGTCATTCAAGGATCGATGGGTAACAGCCAACTCACTAGATTTGCCGAAAGAGCAACATCCCAGGGCGGGGTCCTATCTCCTCTCTTGTGGCTACTAGTTTTGAACGAAATTCTATGCAATCTTGATAATAGTGGAGTTAAGGTAGTAGCGTATGCCGACGACGATCTGGTGCTGATGTCCTCGGGGATTTGCCCGACAGTACTCAGTGAAAACCTGGGAACAGCTCTTAAAAAAGTTAGCAAATGGGCCACTAGATGTGGACTTGGAGTTAACAAAAACAAAACCGAACTACCAGATATAAAATACCCTCCTTTCCTCTACCAAGATTAAACGGACGACCTCTTGCTTTATCCAAAGAAGCTAAATACCTAGGAGTAAAGAAAGCTAGTATCGCCTTCTACTCTTGTAATTAAACCTTTGGTAAAAAATGGGGACAAGGACCTAATCTGGATTTACACGGCGATAGTAATACGGATTAATTGTTTGGTGGCCTGCCCTAGACAAAAAATATAACATCGGTAAGCTAAAAAGAGTTCAAAGAACTGCCTGCATTGGAACTACGGGAGCAATTAGATCTTGCCCTACTGATGCACTCACAGTCATTCTGAATCTTTTTCCCATTGACCTTCACATTCACCAAAGCAGTCTCCTGTAGTAATTTAAGACTGAGAGAATCGGGTATGTGGATTGAAAAGTGTTTCGGTCATAGTAAAATTCTAAATCTATTACCTAAAGAAATAAATCTAGAACCCTCTGACTTCACGTTACCAACCTTAAGCTTTGGTAAGCAATTTAAGGTTGAAATTCCAACTAAGCAAAATTGGAAAATTAATAGCGCTACAAAGGATTTTGACATCACAGTTTACACTGATGGTTCCAAGATTGAACTCGGTTTTGGGGCTGGTGTCTTCTCCCAAGAACTGAGTATTAAAAAATCCTTTAGACTGCCCGTTAGATGTAGCCTATTTCGAGCTGAAGTCCTAGCGATTAGACAAGCATGTAAGATTCCAAAACAAGCAGTCAAATCTGACGAAATTATAAAAAAGGACGCAATCTTTATTGATAGCCAAGCAGCTATCAAGGCTATAAACATCAACCTGACTAAATCCAGAATCGTTAGAGATTGCAAGCAAGAGTTCGCAAGTTTCAACGACAATCTTAAAATTAATCTTGTCTGGGTACCAGGGCACAGCGACATTCAAGGTAATGAAATCGCTGATGAACTGGCCAGGACGCACTATGTGGCAAATTCCCGATTTCGTGCGATAAAGTCAATTTTGAAAATTTTAGGTTTTCATAAAAATTTGAATGCAGTTTTAAACTAGACATTATTTCCAACCTAGCTTCGAAATTTCATAAGATTATGTTGCTCCCCTATGAAGATAGAAGGCTTCAAAGATTGGGAATTTATGTGAAAATTGGTATTAATTTTCTTATCAAGAAAAAAAAATTGACTTTGGTTTGAATTTTGTTTGCTATATTCTTATGATATATCTTTTTATTGTTTTTTTTTTTTATTTTTCTTATGTATTCTTAGAGCTGTGTCACTTTTTTCCAGACTCAAAAATGTTAACAATTTTATGTTAGGGGTACTTTTCGATTTTAGGTCAAAATGTTTATATGAATATCTTCAAGTGGCCGAAAACCATATCAGGGGCAGAATGATCAAACTGATCTTTTGCATACATATTAACAAGTGTTTCTTCAAGCAGAATCAAAAGCGTTTTGTTAAATCATTCTGCCCCGAAGCTATTAAAATTTCAAAAAACTATAAAAGTCGACGAATCGAAAAAATTAAAAAAAATCATTTTTTTGTATTTCTTTTTTTCTAAGATTCAAATAAAAGAATTGAATACAAAATGTTATTATCGTACTATTAAAGATTTTTTAGAAAAAAAAAAATGATTCAAATTGATCAATTACTTTTCGAGAAAATTGAATTTAAAAAAAAAATATGAAGTCACTTTGTTTTTTTGTTTTTGTTTTTTTTTTCTTAAGCATAAGAAAAAATTGAATACAAAAATTTTAATAGCATAGTATCAAAGATATTACAAAAAAAAAAATTATGAAAATCAATAGCTTACTTTTCGAGAAAATTGAATTTAATTTATTAATCTTTCGAAAATTTGTAGGTACAAAAACATCTTTGAGTGACTGTAGTTCTCAGATAGGTAGAGTAAAGAGCATTATTTCTTGTATACTTATTGAAAATTGCATTTTTAAGCAAGAGCTAAAGATTATTTTGCTGTCAAGTGATTTAAAAAAATATATATTTATATATGAATAATAATATATAATATAATATATAAATTATTAAATATATAAATATTTCAAAGGATGTTTTTATTATCCGACCCAAATAGTTTTTCTTAATCGTTAACTGACAAGTTCCAACAGAAAAGAAAATAATCCTGACGTAATTCAAATGTTTGAGCCTGAAGAGTTTTTAGATACTAGCCTCGGTGATTGATAAAAGCAAAATATATAGTTTTTATTTAAAGAAAAAAGTTATTTTTATAAATTAATACCTTAAGTAACTAAAATAAACACATAATTTATCCATTTCTAAACTCAACTTACTTATATTTTGAAAAAAAAAACAATGAATAACAACCGTTTTTAATTAATCGCACGAAATCGGGAATTTGCCACATAGTGGGACGGGATCATACCTTCAAATATCCCTAGCTGAGGAAGTTAGGATTCCCTTAGGAGTCATGAAAACGGATATTCAAAACCAAAAAAATCTAACGTAAGATGAAAAAATCTCACCAACTGCAATATCTCGTGACAGATATTGTCCACTTACGACCAGAAACGTATCAAGGAACTTCTGAATAAACCTAAGTCAGACATTGACAAGATAGTTGTCATTTGCACAGGCCACTGGCCAGTGGGACAACATGCCTTGAAACTTGGTACTCCCCACAACGAAGCTGTAGAAATAATGCGCAAAGGAAAACACTCTAGCACTTTTTGTGTGAGTGCCCGGCCCTTCTAAATGCCAGAACAATGGCTTTGGGTGCTCCCTTTCTTTTTCTACGACCTACGAACTCGCAAATATTAAGAATAGAAACTTGATTTTCTATCTTAACAAAACCAATTGGATTTAAACACTCCAAATTTGTATTTTGCACTGTACTGTGATTATCTTTTTATAATTTATTCTTTTTAGGTAACTTCGAGTTTATGGTAAAACGCGAATTGTGTTCCTGGGCAGAGGCTGCCTAGGAGGGTTTGTTGTATAAACTGATTTGGAGCTATCCGGGAAGTGCGTGTCCAGTAGCAGGCTTAGCGTTTCTTCGCAAGAGTTAGTTCATGTCGTTAGAATCTTCCTTAATCTCGATGCCTCCGAAGATTCTTCTATGGAGGATCTTTTGGCTATTCTCAATTCTTTTGTATACGTTTTGATGGATTCCTTATTGGAATCCCAATCTTGGGGGTATCTAGTCTTCTAAAACCTTTCCTTAGTGTTTCTAGTTCAGCAGCCCACCAGCATGGTTTCCTCTTTTCACTATGTAGTGAGAGGGCAGGCAGTTTCAATGGCTATATTGAGGGCTGCTGTAAGCTCATCGACTTTTTGGTCGAGTTCAAGAGCGCACAAGGGAGGATCAGAACGTTCTGGTTTAAAAAACTTTTTAGGGTTGCTTATATTTTGGCCAATCTGTTTTCCGATTATTTCGGAATTGGGTCGGTTTTGGGGACTCTTCAGTAATTGTGAATTGGATGTATCTATGGGCGGAAAACGAGTGCTTCTTTGATACTCTCAAATTCAATATTTTATTCGAGAGATGTATCGAGCCAAGATTGATATCGAGGACTTCTTGTCGAAGTATTGTTGTCAATTACCAAACTGGCTGTGGTGACATCTTTATCACTGAAATTAGGGAGTAAAAATACATTAAGTCTACTTTTAGTATGCATACTGGTAGTATGCAGGATCTTGGGTTACCTCTTCCTGATACATATAAAGCGTAGTAACCAGGAGTTCTCAATCCTCGAACCTAGGTTTTCACAATCCAGGGCTCCTAGATGAGAACGACATCTTCTCCAGTTTTTGTCAAGCGGAGAAGAAGGGAGGCCGAAGCCTTTATGGAGTGTTGGAGATTAATCTATACTATTGGCAGCATTATCTACTTAAACTTTTTTAATTTGTCTCAACTCCAACTTCTTAGTCACTCAGATTAGAACAAATGTACAATGTACATTCGCAGTTTATTACAGTAAGTTACTTATTTCACTCGATCAGTGCTGCAAGACAATGGCTAAAGATGTTTCCAGGTGTTTTCACTTCATAGTTGACATAGTTGCCGAATTTCATTCATAATTAACAAGTCAATTTTTAATATCAGTCGCTTTCATTTTGATTATAAACACAAATAAACAAATCAACACTCTTTGAGAAATGTAAAGGCATGCCACTCAATTTCAATACAATATTACTCTAGACACACTGAAAATGGCGCCCAATGCATTTTCCCGATCGAGGCTTAGAAAACTATGACACCGACACGACCTTCACATAAATGGAAAAACATCTAACCGCGCTAATGATTGAAACACAGAATTGCAAAACGATAAAAATTTATACACAGACAACAAAAAAGACAAAAAAAGAAAATAACACTGTAGAATGAAGTTTAACGAGGATTTGGTACAAATTTTCTATAATTTTTTCTAATAAAGCAAGAATACAAAATGTTGGGTGTTGTTTTTTTTCTTTTGCAATTTTTTATTTTTATTTTTTTAAATAAAGAAATCTATTTTCAGCTAAAATCAAAAATTGAAGCTTTGGAAAAGAATTTGGAAGATGAAAAAAGTAAAACCGAAGATTTACAGCTTTCAATTGAGGAAGCTAACTTTTGCGGCGATGAATTAAATGTAAGAATAATCTAAACCAAATATGCACGAACCTTCTTTTGCTCATAAGTAGATTCGCTTTTTCGTAGTGTATAGTCTGTTGTGTGTTTGTGTTTGACTTGTAAATTTATGTGTAAAAAGGTACAGTGAGTGCCATTAATATTCGGTTTTTATACTTAAATATCATTTTGGCTTATTTTTCTTATTAAAAAAAAATTAATTATTTTATTTATGTTATAAGAAGTTGTATTATTCTCGCGTATTTCAATCACTTTAATTGTGCAAACATTTAACGGTACAAAACAAAACGATGTTGAATACAAAAAGTGCACATGCAAACACTCCATTATTATTCAGTTTTTTGTTTTCTTTGCCAAGATTAACATCTGAATCGCATAACTGTTTACCACATTAAGATTTCCGTTATAGTTTACTATCTAGAAGGCGTTAGCATTCGTATTTATAGCAGCTCAGTGTAAAATCGTTTGGGTTTAATTAAAAAGTTAAAGATGGGGTGCAAAGGAAAAAATTCAAGCCTAGAAAAAGAAATCTTGTTATTTTGCACCATAATAAAGGAGCAACATACAAAAAAAATGGCCGAAATTCTACAAATGAAGTTGAGCACTGTCGAAGATATTGTTCGGAGATATAAGACAGAAGGAAGGATCGAACCATTGTATTTCTATCTAGCCAGTACCCGCGAGATGAAAAACGATTGTAGTGCCATCTTGAGATCTGGCGCAGTGCTATTTTTTTACATAAGTTTGGTATTGGGAAAAAAATAGCTTTGCGCCAGATCTCAAGATGGCACTACAATCGATTGTCATCTCGCGGGTACTAGCTAGATAGAAATACAATGGATCGCACCAAAGAAACAAACGGGTCAACCAAAAAAGTAAACAAAGAAAGAAGAGCGACTTATAGTGAGAAAAATTAAAGTAAATCCCCGTTTGAGTGCACCAAAAATTAAGCAAGAAGTGTTTACTGAATGTAATAAGCAGGTTTCTGCATCAACTATACGCCGGACCATTAAAACATATGGCTACAATGGCCGTGTCGACCGAAAAAAAACCATTCATTAACATGCGTAACAGGCAAATTCGAATTAAATTCGCGAGAGAACACAAAAATAAGGATGCAAGTTGGTGGGATGATGTGATATTTGCTGACGAGAACAACTACAATCTTTATGGATCGTATGGTCGAGTTATGGTGTGGCGAAAACCGAATGAAGAATTTAAAAGTAGAAATACAAAACCGACTGTTAAGCAAGGAGGCGGACACGTTATGGTTTGGGGCTGCATATCGGCAAAAGGCATGGGGAATTTGGTGTTCATAGAAGGTATTATGAATAAGGAGCACTATTTAAAGATATTGAGAGAAAATTTGAGACAAAGTGCTGAAAGAATGGGTATTTTAAGGACTTTTAAATTTTACCAGGACAACGACCCCAAGCATAAAGCGCATGTTGTCAGAGAATGGCTGCTTTATAACTACCCTAAAGTTATCCAAACACCTCCGCAATTTCCGGACCTGAATCTGTTTCACTGAAAACTCGACTACAAGAAGAATGGTGTAAAATCAGCAGAGATACACAAAAAATTATAAAAAAAATATGCCTCAGCGGCATCCAACTAAATATTAAATAAAATGTTAAAGTTGATTCATGAAACAATCAACAGCCTTAGGTACAAAAAACCGAATATTAATGAAGTGTTATTTTTTTTGTTTTTCTATTCTTTTTTTTTAATATTGTTATTGAATTCTTTTATACTAAAAAAAAAATTTTTATTAAAACAATGAAATAAATCTTCTTTTTTTTTAATAAAAAAACCTTGTAACATTTTTTTTTAATTTAAAATGGATGTTTGAGTATTTTTATGATATTTAAACAACATACCGAATATTAATGGCACTCACTGTATGTATTCATCATTCAAAGATTTTATTAAAAGTCTGTTTGCAAATAGTAGTTTAAAAGTAGTCTTTAGTGTGTGTCCTGAAGTTTAAGCTCCTCCTTTTGCATGTCTTTAATACGTTTTAAAGGTTATTTATTTCGTTCTTTTCTTATAAGTTCTTTTGCAATTGTTATAATTTTGAGTTTTTCGGATTTTGTATATTTGTATCTTGTTTCTCATTAAACTTTGTAGTTTTTGTTTGAAAAAAAAAAATTTATTTGTATTGAGTGTTTTCCTATTTAAGTTAATTCTATAGGGTGTCTCAGTAAGATCACACTTTTTTAAAATTGGAATATTTTTTTTCATGCAAGTGGCAACTCTGAAATTTGACAGATGTCACCTCTGTTTGTTTCGATTATTAAAAATGATGCGCTTTTCGAAAGAACAACACGTTATAATTGTGAAAACTCATTTAAAAAATGGGGAAAGTTACGCTTCGCAAACTTCACCAAATTTTCAGCCGAGAGAGTGCAACTAATATGTCAACCATTCGAAGAGTGGTCAAAAAATTTGAAGAAACTGGGTCAATTATGGATGGTAAGAATCTTTTCCGTCAACGTACTGGTCGGTCTCTTGCAAACATTGCTGCTGTAAACGAGAGTGTTGCCAAAAACCCGAAAACATCAATTTGACAGTGACTGTGAACGGCATTCGTTACAGGAATGTGATAACGGAATTCTTGTGGCCTCAACTGGACGGCATGAATCTGGACAATATTTGGTTTCAGCAGGACGGCGCAACCTGCCACATCGCTCAGGAAACAATCGACTTATTGCAGCAACGATTTCCAGAACACATTATCTCAAGAAATTCTGATGTCAACTGGCATCTGGAGTTTTTTCTTTGGGGTTTTGTGAAATCTCGGGTTTATACGAATAAACCCGAAACAATTCCTGAGCTCAAATCGGAAATCCAACGTGTCATCGGTGAGATACAGCCACATATCTGTGCAAAAGTCATGGAAAATTTCATTAGAAGCGGAGCGGGGGTGTCGTTTGCCGGATATTTTATTCCATACTTAATCGGAACATGTCTTCTTAACAATACAATAAAACTATCACAACTCTGTCATAAAATACTTGTCTTTATTTTAAAATGAAAAAGTGCACTCTTACTGAGACACCCTATAAAAGCCTTTTTTCGTGTTGATGCATTGCACATACTTTTGACATTAGAATTGTTTACTTCTGCTTTTTACGATAACGAAATACATTGTACTAGTTATTCCAGAACCATCATTTCAGGCACAAACTCAGGTTTACAAAGAGAAAATTACCGACCTAGAACAGAGACTGCGGGCAGTGACTTCAGGTAAATCAAAGTACATTTATATTTATTTTTTGGAACTTATCAGAGATTAGAAATTAAACTTAAGTCTCGTTTAACTTTCAAATTTGCTTCATTTGCACTTTTAAACAGGGAGAAAATATTATGTCTATTAAGTTGGCAGACCAACATGAGCACAAACGATTGTGTGTTCTTTATATGCTAATTATGTGTGAAGTTCGTGATTTATCTATATATACATATAAAAATGAAATGATGTTCATGTGTAACCGCATAACTCACAAACAGCTGGACGGATTTGGCTAGTTTTTTTTTTCATTCTGTTCGTGTTAGTCTGTAGATGAAACTTAGGGAAAAAATTTTAAATTACTTGCATGTTATTGTAGGTGCAGCTTTGGTTATCAAACGGAAAACTGGAAAATTTCAAAATGGGAAAACGAAGTTCGCGGGGTCAGCTAATATTTATATATATATAGAGATTTCGTATATTACTACGGATGCAATGGAAATGTACACTCGGGCGGTTACGTGTTTTTTTTCTTGCGACATATTTTAGGATACATAAATGACCTTATGGTAGGTTTTGAAAAAGAAAAAATCATAATTTGAAGAATTGGAGCATTACAGACCATACGTTGAAATTAGTTAGCTACTGCTGACTGCTCATGGAGCTTCAGTCGGATTTTTTTCGTCCAACAGCCGATTGCTGTTTAGCTTGGATTCATATCCAGTCCCTCTTGTTAGAAACTCTAGTTCTTTATCTTTACCGCAGGTACATACAAAATAATAAATCGTTATGTTTGAATAACAAACAAACAAAACAATCTTTATTCAGTGAAAATATTGTAGGAACAAAAATTTATAAACAAAAATTTGATTCATAAGCATATGAACATAATTATTTTATTATAAAGTAAGTATGTATGTAATATAGTACTGATCGTAAAGTTAAATTTTCAACACCTCTTTCCACGACCTCATATGATGTTCTAGTATGAAACGATTCCAAAACGACCACCAAGGAGTCAGTCGGACGGTTCTTTGAGTCATTAACTCGGCTTACTCATCGTCGTCAGTAACAAAAACTCTACTCTTGAAGTTGTTAAAAATAACAATATACCAATTGATACAAGATACCAATTGATACGTAAGGTTCTCTAACAAAAAGTAAAACGAAGCGTTTAAAATAAAAAAAAACACGTATACGCCCGAGTGAACGAACCAAATGGTGTCCTGTTAAATTCGAACAAGTCGCTTTTAGTTACAAATGCTGTATATTTCTTGCTAGATTCTTCAACTGGCACATGTAAAAAACCATTTTCCAAATCCATTACAGTGAAATAGTTTGCATTCTGTAATTTTTCGAGTACGTCATCGATCAGTGGAACCGGAAAACAATCTTTCAGAACCACAGTATTCAGCTTCCGGAAATCAACACAAGTTCGGCAGGAACCATCTTTCTTCTTTACAACAACGACTCTGTTAGCGACATTGGAAGTAGACTTACGTATGATATCCTTTTCCATCCACTCCTCAATCTGTTTCTCAACTGCTTCGGCTTCATCAGGTAGAAGACGACTTGGGGATTGTCGGAAAGGTTTGATTTCTCCATCAGGAATAATCTTCAGTTTGATTGGGCATTCTTTGGTTTTTTCGGCTGGGCCATAATTTCTTACCATCTTTTCTACAACATCTTTAAACTGAGGGAAAACATCAATATCATTGTTCAATTCCACAACATTAAAGACCTGATCCTCTGTTTCTTCAACTGATAATGGAGAAAATTGATAACCATTGCATGATGATATTAAGCAAAACTTTTTGATAAAATCATATCCAAGAAGTCCGTCAAATTCAGCTGTATCATCAGAAACAACAACGATCTTCTGGAGTGTCTTCAAATTGTCAACAATAACATCAGAATTAAAAAAGCCCACAGGATGTGTTCTTTTGTTGCCAAGACCGCATAGGACCGAACAACTCTTCTGCAAAACAACATTCTTCATTTTCTTGAAAACATGCTCCATCACAATAGTTACATCCGATCCTGTATCAACCAAGCATTCAATTTTGACACCATCCACCTCTATCTTCTTCAAACGATTTTGTTCAGAAACAATATTTATATGCTTTGTTCTAGGACAATCCTTAGAAATATGTCCATTTTGGTTGCATTTGAAGCATTTCATTTCCAATTTCCAAACTGCAGTCCTTTCGAAAATGGTCAGTAGAACCACAATTGAAGCAATGATTCCTCTTGTCAAAATTTCTGAATGGATTCATCTGGAAACTTCTATTTTCATTCGAATTCCTTTTGACGACCGCTTGATGTTGGTTAACTTCTTGCTTCTTGTTCATGAATCATGAGTTCAAAAATATCATATTTTTCTTTTAGATCTTTTGTTGATTTGCAATTGTACATATTGAACTTGAATTCGGGTTTAATATCTATCCCGTCAACCACGTAGCGAATGATTGAATCATTTTCAACATTTCCGAGTAGTCCAATTTTTTTCATCTGGACAACGTACTCGTGGAAACTTTCATCCTTTCGCTTTTTTCTTTCACTCAACTGCCTATGAATTTCTGCACTACTAAAAGTGCGTTGGAATTCGCTTTCTAATTGGGTACGTAATTCTTTATATTCACTTACAGCGATGGATTCTAAGAAAAGTTGAGCAGTATGTGTCATCTTGCCTCTAGCTCGTACATACTTTTGTTTATCAGTAAGACCGTAAGCATCTGCATTCTGCTCAAAGTTTTCGAACCAATTCTTAACTGGAACTGTCTCACCATCGAAGTCTGGAATAATTTTGGAAAATTTTTAAACAGATACCTTCGGTTCATTTTGCCTGATTTCATCAGCTTGAACCTTCAATTAACGCAACTGAATAAGTTGTTGCAAGCTCGCATTGCTATTCTCCACACCTTCTGGTACATTTCCATCGTTTTCTTCAGCCATTTTATTCTCTACAACCCTTATCGCTTTAGCAACAGAATCTTCAACTTTCGAAATATTTTTCTTCTTCACTTCTCTTCGGTTAGGATTGTATTGAATTAATGTCTTCTTCTTCCTTAAGTTGTATGTACCAAGAGTCATGTCACTAATAGGTCCACATAGGTTGAGCCCCCAAATGCAAAATATTTATTAAACAATTGAAATGTTATGTTTATTTGAAAAGTAAAATAAGTAATGAAAAATAATTCTTACAATCTTGACTTCAAAAGCAAACATAGGTTTTAGAATAACATCAAAGTGCTCGTAAGCAAAGTGGAACTCGATAATTAATTTGAAGATCCACAACATCACTACCATACTTTTACATATATAAATAAAAACCGCGAACTTCATACATAATTAGCACATAAAGAACACATAATTATCGTAAAGCTCTCAATCGTTTGTGCTCATATTGGTTTGCCAACTTAATAGACGTGAAAATATTGGTTATTTTTTAATTAAAACAAACTTCAAATCATAAAAAACAGCAGTACCTATCTACTTTGATATTGTTTAATTGGTAATAGACATAAGAGCGCGGATCCACATTGAAAGAAATGTCATATAAAAACAATAATTAATAATTTAACTTGATTAAAAACATAAAGACTGAAGCCATTATCTAAGGGAAAAAGAAGCATCTCCTTCAATCAGCCCTCTCAATATGACCAAATTAACAACACTTGGTATTTATGTTATGTGTGTACGGGTTAGGTTAGGTTGACGGGCTGACAGTTGATCTCGTTACTGTCACACTTAGATCAATGCAGATCCGTTGTGATACCCGTACCGTAATTATTGCTACACAAGCTAAAAATAAAAACCTATGTGTATTAATCAAGCCATTTAAAGGCTAATGAAGTTGAAAATGTTAGTAATTGGAGTACTAGAGAGTTCTTCTAAGTCCCTGAAGAAATAATTGCCGAGCAATTTCTTCCTCTGATGGGAAAGTGCGGGGCAGTGACATAGAAAGTGTTAAGTGTCTTCATGCTCCTCTTCGTCACCGCATTCTCTGCATAGATCATCTGAACTGATTCTCATCTTTTTCATATGATAACCTAACAGATTATGTCCGCTGATTATACTTACAATAGATCGAAGTGATCTCTTGTTTAATTGTATAATTTTTTCCGTTCTTTGTTTGTTAAAACAGGGCCAGATATTTCTTGTAGTACCGCAGGTGTCAAGAAGGTTCCACCTTTCATGGGCCTTAATAGTTATTCTTTTTGAGATTTCCTTTTTTAAATAACTGACTAGCTGAGCTTGGCCTAATCTTGCGGCTTTCTCGTTGCCTGGTATATGGCTGTGGCCTGGGACCCAGCAGAGTCTAATGTTATGCTGTGCGCCAAGAACCTTAAGCTCTTCGTGACAGTTGCTGTAATCGCTTTTATTGCCGCTTGGCTACCGTGTACGGGTTGTAGACCGCTTTTAATATTTTTTAATAACCAGAATTCTATACATCATACATTTCGGGTTTTTGTTTGACATTAACTTAGGGAACAAAACGTCCCCATTTCTTGATGAAAACTGAAACATTTGAGAGACAAGAATATCAAAATGGTTTTGTGGAGGAAAAGTTAATGTTTTTTTTTTTTAAACTTAATAGTTATGGCCTCGCCGTTTACATTAGAAGTGATGTTGCTAACCAATTTCAACCACAGTATAGCTCTTATTTAAATCCTTTTGTTAATTTTATGTGGTTCATAAGCATATCATCCATTACTGTTTCCTATATAGAAGCCCAAATTTGGACAGGGTTTCACCTTGTAACGAATTTGACTCACTGTCCGACTCCATCCAAAGAATTGTTTCCTTGTATCCTTGCACTGAAATCGTTATTACGGGCGATTTTAATGTAGGTACACAATTCTTCCTGGCTTCTCCATTCGAGCAAGACAACACCCAAAGGAGTGTATGCTGATATTTTTGCTGAGTTTAACCATCTTGCTCAGCTGGTCAACGAGCCCACTCGAATACCGGACATTGACGGCCAAGCAGAAAACACTCTTGACTTGTTCCTTACCTCTGACCCTGATAAATATACAATCAGTGTATTATCGCCTCTACGCCGATCTCCAATTTCGCAAATTTCTCGTGTCAAAAAATCCCAGTTAAAGAAAGAGCTCCTAAGAGAACCGTTTGACAGTACGAGAAAGCCGACTGGGACGGTCTCAATAATTTTTTCAGGATCTTTAACTGGTCACTATGCTTCCTCGATAGTGACGTAGATTCCAGTGCGGATATGCTCATGCTCACAAGTGTAATTCTTCTGGGAATGAGAACTTTTATCCCGAACATGGTTAAAAGCATCAGACCCAAAGAGAACGCATGGTTTGATATGAGCTGTAAAGAGGTTACCAGGGTTAGGTTAGGTTAGGTTAGGTTAAAGTGGCTGTCATGGATGTTAAGAGACACACTTAGGCCAATCAAAGGCCCATTGTGATACCACATGAATCTAAGAAGGCTTTTCTTCGAAAGCTAATTGAAACCAATTAGAGTTCCTTAAGAAACGTAGAAGATTAATTATATTAATGTGTTCGAGATCGTTTAGATCACTATAGAAGTATTCCCCTAAGTGAATCCTACGTTTATGAGCAAGAGCAGGACAGGTGCAGAGGAGGTGAAGAACTGTCTCCTCCTCCTCCTCCTCATCCATACAGCTTCTGCAGAAGTCATTAGAAAATACGCCCAGTCGCGCAGCGTGTCTTCCAATTAGACAGTGTCCGGTAATGACACCAATTAAGGAGCTTATATCAAATCTGCTTAGAGATATCAGGCATTTGGATCTCTTTAAGTCCAAACTTGGCCAAATGTTTTTCGTTGCCTGACAGGTGGTTATGTTATTCCACCTGATGTTAGTTCTCTTAATAGCATCTTGTTGTAGCAAAAGTTTACATGTAGCGATTGGTATACCAAAATTAGCCATTTGTGGCTTAATGGGTAATGTTGTACAATGTTTGGCGAGTTCGTCGGCTTTGCATTTTCCTGGAATGTCTCGATGGCCCGGCACCCATTGAAGGTGAATGTTAAACTGTTGTGCCATCTCCATTAGAGACGATCGACAGTTTTGGACCGTAATCGAGTTTGTAGAGACAGAGTCCAGGGATTTTATAGCTGCCTGACTGTCTGAGAAAATCCAGATATCAGATGTAGATACCAGGGTTAAAGAGGTAAGTTTCCTTTGTTACAAAGCCAACCCTACTGAGAAAAAACCGGAATAATTTCAAACAAGCCAGGAAAGCCTGCAATGTCCATATTCGACGGACCAAATTTTTACATAACCAAAAATTAAGGCAAAAAATACTGCAATGTCCCAAAGGCAGTAAAAATGTTTGGTCTTTTGTGAAAAACATAAGAATTCTTCTTCTTCCTCGGGCCCAACGCTCGTTGATGATGATACTCCAGTCGTAAGCTCTCGCGAAAGCTAACCTTTTCGCTAGGCAGTTCGCCTCCAATTCAACGCTGTCCGAGAGTGTCATGTCTCCACCAGTCCTTGAGCGCGTCAATGCTTCCATGGGACAAATCTTCTTTCGCACTCGTGCTGTGGTGAGAGTCCTAAAGGATCTCAACATACATAAATCCGTTTGTCCGGATGGTGTATCCCCCCTATTATTCTAAAGAGGTGTTCTTAAACGCTGGCAAAACCCTTGCGTTAGCTTTTTCATCTATGCTATTCTTCTGGGCTCGTTCCGAGCAGTTGGAAAACAGCACTTGTTCGGCCAATTCCAAAAAAAGGCAAATCTTCTTTTCTCTCCAATTATCGTCCGATTGCAATTATGTTCCTTCTTTCTAAAATCATGGAAACGATCTCGAAGATCGAAAGCTTCTTAATGACCGGCAGTACGGCTTTCGTAGCAACAGGTCCACTGGTGATCTGATGGTTTATCTCTTAAGCCGATGTAAGAAATTGTTTTCCCCTTCTGATCAGGCTATCATCTACAAAACTTACATACGTCCTAAGCTTGAGTACAACTCTCACGTCTGGGCTGGTGCTCCAGTGACGTACTTAAGTCTTCTGAACAGTATCAAAAAAGATCATTCAAAATGATTGGTGCATCATTGAGTCATCTCTAAAACATCGCCGTAATGTCTCATACCTAACACTATTTTACTTCAACGGTATATGCTCTAGTGAAATAGCCAGTTGCATTCCTCCCCTTAAGACATTCAACCGTAATACCCGCGCCTCCAGGAATGCCCATCAGTTCACCCTTGAACCTAACTTCGGACGTACTGTCATGCATAGAGAATCATTCTTTTGCCGTACTACGCGAATGTGGAACTCTCTCCACACTGTCTTCCCCAGTCATTGTAATATACAAGAATTCAAAACCAATGTACACCGACTCGCACTGTGCTCTAAGCATATAAAGGTAAATGAAAAAAGCCCTTGAGTGCGCGTTGATTATAAAAAAAAAGAAAAAAAGTATAACGGTAACAAAAACCAACTGTCAGCCCATATAACCTAACGTAAGCTGTGGCGCGACAGCTCTAGGAGAGGCAAGGCCTTACACTCTTTTGTTCTTTTAATTTGGACATCACGTCAGCAGATATTTAGACTAGTGATGGGCATAATCGAATGATTTCAATAATCGAGAAAATAGTATTCGAATGATTTGAATAATCGAATGATCATTCGAATGATAATTCGAATTACGAAATCGAATGAAAATGGTGAAAAATTTAAAGTTTACAGTGCACAATGAGCTATTTTACAGTTATAATAATATTGACGGTCATTCGTCAATGCCTTAGAAAATACCCTCTCAGATGGTAGGAACCGACCTGGGTTTATTGTTCAATTTCAATTTAGAAACATTTTTAAGAATAGCCTGTTATTCTTCTTAGCTATAAACAATGTTCCGTATTCTAATCTTTTTTTAAACACTAATTCGCAAAAATATTTACCAATCATGTACATATAGTAAAAGTTTTCAGACCAAAGCTATGATTAAAAAAAAAATAAAAGCAAAGAATATCCAAATACAATTTTTTGTTTGCCTTTAAAAAAGTAACCAAAAATTATAAACAAAATTCCATTCCAAAGATTTACAAATTCAACTAGAAATAAAATCGTCATTCGAATTAAAACTTAAAATAATTATCATTCGATTTGTTTTTATGCTAATACTAATAATCGATTCTTTTCATTCGAGTACTATTTTCATTCGAATGATTTTTCATTCGATTATTAATAATCGATTATTCATTCGAATGATTTTTCATTCGAATACTAATAATCGATTATTTGCATTCGAATGATAATTATGGTCATTCGAATACTAATAATCGTCATTCGATTTTTTTTCATTTGAGATTTTAATTTTGAAGAGTAGTAGTTGTAGCAGGGTTTGAGAAATCATTCGAATGATTTCAATAATCGAATGATCTCGAATGATTGCCATAATCGATTATAATCGATTATATCATTCGAATGATCCCATCACTATAGTCCAGTCAATAAAGGTTTTCACCTCAAAAAAAAATCCAACAGTTTTGAAACTTGGCACACTTACTAAGGGATGTCTGGTGATGACCCAAAAAAAAGTCCCCAAGAATCCGACGTGAGCTCTAGCGGCAGTTAAGAGAAACATGGAGTTTGTTTCAGTTTTTCACGTTTATCTCAAAAACTATTTGTCGTATCAAAAAATTGTGTACTAAAAAATTAAAGCTCATTAAATTTTATAAAAAAAGCTTTCATGAACTTTTTCGTATCTCTTATAGTTTATAAAATAACTCTAGCAGCAGTGAAGAGAAACATACGGTTTTTTCGGTTTTTCGGGTTTATCTTGAAAACTATTTGTCGTATCAAAAAATAATCTTCTACAAAATTAAAGCTTATTAAATTTCCGAAAGAAAAAAAAATTAGGTTATAAATAACTCCACCCACATTGAAGGAAAACAAGTAATTTTTTCATGCTTATCTTGGAAATGGTTTCTCGTATTAGTCCAGACAATAAACAATAAACATTCGCATAGAGCTGAAAATTGGTACAGAGCATTAGAACACCGATTAAAGTAAAATGTCAAAAGTCCCCAAAAATCCCATGTGTGCATAAGAAATTATTCAAGGTCAAATGTCGAAAATGTTGGTTTTTCATGCATATCTTTGAAACGGGGGAAGCTATCAAAAAAAAGTATATCAAAGGCTTGTACGTCTTGTAATTCTCTAAAAAAAGAAATTATGACACTTTTTTTCCTACGAGCAAGCGTTTAGAGAATATTGCGATTTTTAAATGTGTCAAATGTCGAAAATAATGGTTTTTTGCGTATTACTCTTAAACGGTGAGTCCGATTGAAAAAATTTCTATGGAAAACTTGTAGATTATGTGGTTTTCTATATAAAAACATTTTTTTTTGTTTAAAGCTGTCAGAAAAAAAAAAAACATAATTTGGTCAAAACTCAAAATTTCGAATTTTTTATAATTAGCTCCTAAGCCCTGTACAAAATTCGCATAGAGCTGAAAATTGGTACAGAGCATAAGGACATCTCTCTATATAAGATGTCAAAAGTCCCCAAAAATCCCATGTGTGCATAAGAAATTATTCAAGGTTAAATGTCGAATATGTTGTTTTTTTATATTTAACTCTGCAGATTTAATACAATATTTTCTAAACGCTTGCTCGTAGGAAAAAAAGTGTCATAATTTCTTTTTTAGAGAATTACAAGACGTACAAGCCTTTGATATACTTTTTTTTTATAGCTTCCCCCGTTTCAAAGATATGCATGAAAAACCAACATTTTCGACATTTGACCTTGAATAATTTCTTATGCACACATGGGATTTTTGGGGACTTTTGACATTTTACTTTAATCGGTGTTCTAATGCTCTGTACCAATTTTCAGCTCTATGCGAATGTTTATTGTTTATTGTCTGGACTAATACGAGAAACCATTTCCAAGATAAGCATGAAAAAATTACTTGTTTTCCTTCAATGTGGGTGGAGTTATTTATAACCTAATTTTTTTTCTTTCGGAAATTTAATAAGCTTTAATTTTGTAGAAGATTATTTTTTGATACGACAAATAGTTTTCAAGATAAACCCGAAAAACCGAAAAAACCGTATGTTTCTCTTCACTGCTGCTAGAGTTATTTTATAAACTATAAGAGATACGAAAAAGTTCATGAAAGCTTTTTTTATAAAATTTAATGAGCTTTAATTTTGTAGTACACAATTTTTTGATACGACAAATAGTTTTTGAGATAAACGTGAAAAACTGAAACAAACTCCATGTTTCTCTTAACTGCCGCTAGAGCTCACGTCGGATTCTTGGGGACTTTTTTTTGGGTCATCACCAGACATCCCTTAGTAAGTGTGCCAAGTTTCAAAACTGTTGGATTTTTTTTGAGGTGAAGGCAATTTTTTTCGTTCATTGACTGGACTACTAATTTAGACCTTAAGACAGTTTTTCTCATAAATATTGGAATTGGGTGAAGCTTTTAATTTGGGGGTAAAATAGAATACATAATTAATAAAAATCATTTTGAAATGCATTTTCCTTTTAGGAGTATTACGTCCATACATGATTACATAAATATAAAGAATAAAATTAAATAAATCTTTAAATAAAACTTTTTCCACAAGGTGCACAAATTGAAGCGTTACCCGTTGATCCAGTCGACGAGAAGGTCGCTATTAAAAAAGAAGTGATCCTTACCAACGAAAGTAAGGAGGACAAATATCAGTATTCACCAAACCAAATTATTAAGTCGGAACCCCTTGGTTTCGAGGAGCTTGAAGCTTTAAATAATTTCCGAAATCTCTTCCCTAAAATTAAGGATTCAAACTGTTCAGAAACGAACTATCAGGATGAGCTTAATCGATACATTAAGGACCCCGATGAGATTCGTCGAATTCATTCTGTCAAAATACCACTCACTGAAATGGGTGATACCTTTCTGAAAGACCTGTGTGAAAGTCTGACTCTGGTCATAAAAGAGTTCAACGAAATGTCTGTTGAAAAGAAAAATATCGAAGCAAAATTAGAAGACATATCACAAAGCAATACGAAAGAATTCGTTAGTCTTAAAAGTGATAAAATTGCAATTTCAAAAACCTTAGAAGATGTTCAAGGAAATTGCCAAAATTTGCAGGAAGAAAATTCGTATCTACAAAATGAAAACAAGAGTTTTGGAGAACAAATCAAGCTGTTGGAGAATGAGAGGAACGTAATCAATGAAAAGTTTGAAGTCGCGGTGTCAAATTACCAAAAGCTAACTGAACAAAACAATGAACTTCTTCGAGACTTTGAACTGCAGAAAGAAATTGTCAAAAGAGTCGAAGATGAAAAATCTCACGTCTCCCAACAGCTCGAGGATGTTCTTTCGAATTGCAAAAGTTTGTCAGAACTCAATGAGAAAATGCAAGCTGAGCTGAGAACCAATGCAGAAATGTCGAATCTCCTTAAAGGAGAGCAGTTGGATGTGTCGCGTAAATTTGAAGATCTTGCGGCAAAATGTGAAAACTTGACGAAGGAAAATGAACAATTGCTCAAAGAAATTCAATCCAACGCAGAAAACCTTCAATTGCTTGAAACCGAAAAGCTTTCGGAGTTGGAGAAGAGTGCAGATCTTACTGGACAGTTGAAATTATCATCAGAACTCAATGCAAAATTGCACCAAGATCTGCAAGTGTCTGAGGAGAAATCAAGCCAAATTAAGAAAGAATCTGATGAATTCTCAAAGAAGCTAGATGAGATCACAACAAAATACAAGCTCCTTTCCGAAGAGAGTACTAAACTATGCTCGGAGCTTACAAGTAAAACAGATCAATTAAAAGTTCTGAACGAAGAAAAACAAGAACTATCCAAAAAGCTGGAAGAAACATCGCAGATAAATAAAAGCAATGAAGAGCTGAATGAAAAACTCAAAGAAGAACTCAAGTCCTATGGATCAAACTCCACTCAACTCCAAGCCGAGAAAATTGAGCTTTCTAAAGCTCTTGAGGAACTCACCTCGAACTTACAAAATATATCGGAAGCCAATGAAAAACTTAAACAAGAACTGAAAACAGGTGAAGAAAAAATAAGTTCACTCGAATCTGAAAAGTTCGCACTCACTCAAAAGGCTGACGAGGCGACAAAGAACTTCAACAAGGTCTCTGAAGAAAATAATAAACTTCAAACAGAACTGAGAACAACCGATGAAAAACTAAAAGAAGTTGAAAAAGAGAATTTCGATACGAAACTTAAGCTCGAAGAAGTCACAACACAGCTTGAAAATGTATCGAAGAAAGTCGAAGATCTCAATGCTGATTTGAAAACGGCTCAAGAAAATTCCAGGCTCCTTGAGACTCAGAAATTTGACATTTCACAAAAGCTCGATGAAGTACAATCAACTCTCAAGGCGGCTCTTGAACAAAATGAAAGCTTGCAACAAAAACTCAAAGTGACTGAAGAAAACTCAAATCTAATGGAAAAAGAAAAGTTCGAAACGTCGAAAAAGCTCGAAGAAGTTTCAGCAACGCTTAAGATTTCAACAGAGCTAACAGAAAAGCTTCAAAACGAACTTAAAGCTCATGAAGAGAAAATCAAACATCTCGAAGAAACTAATTTCGATATTTCGCTTAAACTTAAAGATGTAACGGTAAATTATGATAACTTGACTGAGGTGAAAAATAAACTTCAAGAAGAACTTTTATCTAAAAACGAAGGAAACCAATCCTATTGCAACGATTTGATCAAACAGAACGAAAATCTCCAAAGCTCATTGAAAGCCATTGAAGAGCAAAACAAACAACTTGAACTTGAGAAATTCAATATCCTTCGAAAGCTTGAAGAAGAGGTGTTGAATGTCAAAAACGGCACAGAATTGAATGTAAAACAATTGCAAGAACTTCAAACCATAAATGAGAAATATAAACTGCTTGAAATCGAGAAATTTGACATTTCTCAGAAACTTGAAGAGAGTTCGGCCCAAAATGAGAGTTTGTCGAAAACCAAAGATGACCTTCAAGAAGAATTGAATGTGAATAAAGAGAAATCAAAACGCTTGGAAGAAGAGAAATTTGTGATCACTCGCGAACTGACTGAAAGCTCTTCAAAGATCGAGAGCTTGTCGGAGGAGAATCTTAAAATCAATGAACAATTGCTCGGACTAGAAGCAAAATCTAAAGATCTTGAAGGACAGAACTTTGAGCTTACTGGAAGTGTCACAAAATTGACACTTAATTCTGACAGTTTGTCTCAAGAATACGCGAAGTTAAAACTGGAACTTGATGAAAACGGAAACACAATCAAAGAACTGAAGGAAATAAATTTCAATCTATCTCAAAAAGTTGAAGAGTTTACCTCCAAGAACACCAATTTGACAGAGCGTTGTAGTAAACTTGAACAAGAACTGAACACAACCAAAGACACTTTGAAACACTTAGATTCGAAGAATGTCGATGTTTTGGACAAACTAGAGAGTTTAACAGTCGGTTCGAAGGAGTTGGAACAAGTTAACGAAAAATTACAGCAAGATTTAAGATCTCTGGAAGAGAAATGCGATCAAAAAGAGCAAGAAAACAATAAAGTGTGTGAAGAACTTAAAGATATGACAACAAAGCACAATAATTTGACAGAAGACTTGAAAAAACTTGACGAAGAACTCAAGCAAAAGGTTGAGAAAATCAACCAACTTTCTCAGGAAAAAGTTGACGCTTCCGGTAACCTCGTTGATGCAACAGTTCAACTAGCAAATCTCACTGATTTATGTGAAGAGCTGAAAGTCAAGTCGAAAGCTGCAGAAGAAAATTGTGATCTCATAGCCAAGGAAAAGTTAGAACTATCACAAAAGCTTGAAGTTGTCTCAGAATCAAACACTAAAATGCAGCAAGAGCTGGAAAGTCTTGAAGAAAAATTCAACAAGCTGGAGGCTGACAAAATCGATTTGACGGGAAATCTTGTTGACACAACGCTCGAGTGCAAAACTCTAACAGAACTAAGTGAACACCTTGAAGTAAAATTGCAGGAAAATGAAGCAAAACGCCTGCAGTTGGAGCAGGAGAAATCGAAAATCACCCAAGAAGTTCAGAATTCAAATTCAAGTGCTGGACAGTTGAATGAGCTTCTGAATGGTTTACAGGAAAAATTGAAAGCTAGCGACGAGGAAAAGTCTAAAATAGACAAAGAAAAGTCTGATTTGTCTGAGCAGCTAGAGAGTCTCACCGAAAAGTGTAGCAAACTTATAGAGCTTAATGATCAGCTGCAAAGTGATTTGAAAACAAACAAAGACAAAATGGAGCTTTTACTACAAGAAAACACTAAACTCAGTCTGGACATTCAGAGCATAGCAGACCATCGAGATGAGGTTTCCGAACTGTACCAACAGACTCAGTTTGAACTACAAAACAATAAATCGAACATAAATCAATTGGAAGAGAAGAATTTGAGTGTCTTGAAGGATCTTCAAGAACTGCAATCAAGTCATAAGAGTCTATCTGACCTGCATGAAAAGCTCCAGAAAGAAATCAGTTCCAAGCCAATCGTAGAAAATAAAATCGAAGCTGAGGTCAACAGCGAGCAACGGGAAACACCCTTAGATGCGATAGAAAAGCGCAAACACCACCAAAATGTTCACAACGAATTCATCACCGGACGTCTTCATTTGAGCAATCAACTGCAAGAAGTCTTTCAATTCATTAATACAATCAAGAGTCATATTGAACACTTGGACCAGGATATTCAGTCGCTACCAACTGAGAATCGAATTCGGACAGAAAAGTTCAATTCGGCTGAAGACAAATTATGCAAACTCCAGTATGACTTTATTGAGCTGAGCAAGAGATTTGAAGCTCTCTTAATGATAAATGAAAAGTATCCATCTTTGAAGGACACAATTGCCTCATCGTTGCTAGACGAAGCAAGGAAAAATATCAAGGAACAAGAAGCCTGCATGGAATTTGATCCAACTGACGAAATTGACTTGCTGCAGAACACAATTATCAGCTATCAGTTGGTTTTGAAAGCAAACGACGTTGAAGTGGCAAGTAATTTGCTTACCAAATCAAATCTGGAATCGACATCACCCGAGAAGCAATCGGATAAAGGCGTTTTGAAAAGCCTTGAACGAAATCTCGAGCTAACAAGAACTCTCATCAATAAGTTCGATGAGTTAAATTCTGTTCTGAAGTGTCTGCGTTGTTTTCAATTTAAAGTGTCCAAATACAATTCCAAAGTTAACGCATACTTTAGCACTTTGAACAATGACAAAGATAGATTGGAAGACCTTTGCAAAGTTACTCTAGAGCTTCGGAACGCTGAAAACAAACTTAAAGCCGAATGTTCTGACCTGATAAAAGTACTTGTCAATACAATGGAGATATTTGACAGCTCAAGACAATCTTTAGCCGCAGAGAAAAGTGGGAAGAAGCAAATTGTTGATCAAATTGCCAATATTGACAAATCCATAAACACAATTAGCGACCTCATGAATTCAAACTGCGGTTTGTTCAATTTGCTCTGCGAGAAAATCAAAATGATCGAAGATGATAACGACCGAAATCTTTGTACCAAAACTTTGCTAAGCCAAAACGCTAAATCACATGCCAGCCA
The DNA here is from genome assembly GCA_943590905.1 of Sphaerophoria taeniata. Classification (NCBI taxonomy): domain Eukaryota; kingdom Metazoa; phylum Arthropoda; class Insecta; order Diptera; family Syrphidae; genus Sphaerophoria; species Sphaerophoria taeniata. The sequence goes on along the minus strand of OX016540.1, from coordinate 81,806,160 downwards.
AAGCATTGATCTTAAGGTTTGTTATCATTATTATTATTATTTTTTTTTTTCAGAGAGAGAATTTTAAATTGGTTACCGAGCTATGCCTCCAAACCCACTTCTTTGGCAAAAGGTCTTCGGTGCAAATATCTCGAAAACCAGACTTCGGAATTCAGTTTTTTAAAGATTGATCATATCAATGCCCATATTCGTCGGACCAAGTGTTTGCATTACCAAAAATTAAGGCAAACAATACTGGAATGTCCCAAAGGCAGTAAGATTTTTGGTCGTTTGTAAAAAATATGAAGAATTCTTCCTCTTTCTCGGTCCCTACGCTCATTGACAATGACACTCCAGTTGATAGCACTCTCGAGAAAGCTAACCCTTTTGCTAGGCAGTTTGCCTCTTACTCTTCGCTGCCAGAGAGTGTCATGACTCCTCCAGCTTTTGAGCGCGTCAATGATTCCATGGGACAATTCTTCTTTCGCACTCGTGCTGTGGCGAGAGTCCTAAAAGATTTCAATATACAAAAATCCGCTGGTCCGGATGATATCCCCGCTAATATTCTGAAGAGGTGTTCTTCCACGCTGTCAAAACCCTTGCGTAAGCTTTTCCATCTATCTATTCTTCTGGGCTCGTTCTGAGCAGTTGGAAAACAGCATTTGTCCAGCCAATCTAAAAAAAGGCGAATCTTCTTCTCCCTCCAATTATCGTCCGATACGTCCCTTCTTTCTAAGGTCATGGAAACGCTGATAAACTATCAGCTCAAGAAATATCTCGAAGACCGAAAGCTTCTTAATAACCGGCAGTACGGCTTTCGCAGCAACAGGTCCACTGGTGATCTGATGGCTTATCTCACCGAACAGTGGAACAAATCCTTACATCGTTGTGGAGATAGTAAGATTGTTGCACTTGATATTTCAAAGGCATTTGATAGAGTTCGGCACCAGGCTCTCTTATCGAAAATACGTGCTTTCGGTATTGATATGTCCCTCCTTCGTTGGATTAGAAACTTTCTTTTGAACCGTTCAATACAAGCTGTACTGGTGGGATTCAAGTCTGAAACCCACAATATAAATGCTGGTGTGTCCCAGGGCTCCGTTTTATCTCCGACCGTCAACAATTCAACCGTAATACCCGCGCTCCCAGGAATGCCCCGTCAGTTTACCCTCGAACCCAACCTTGGACGTACTCTAAAGTATAGTGAATCGTTCTTTACTACTACGCGAATGTGGAAATCCCTTCCACGCTCTGTCTTTCCCAATCATTGCAATGCTGATGAATTCGAGACCAATGTACACCGACACTTACTGTCCAACCCCTTTCTTAACTCACTGTGTCTCTGGCATAATAAGGGTATAAAAAGCCCCTTTAGTGTGTGCAAATTATATTTACTTATTCGGTTAATGACTGCCTCAAAAGAAAAAGTTACCAATTTAAAAATCTCGATCTCTAAAATCAACTACCAACTTTGTTAATAATTTATTTCTTAGCCTGAAAATGTTGACGAAAAAACAGCACAAATCAATTTTCTACACTCGATAATCGCTGATATGCAACAGAAAAATGACAAACTCAAAGATAAAATCGAAACTTTAGAATCTTTCACAACAGATTCTACAAAGTGAGTAAAATCAAGTTAAAAAATTAAATTAAATTGTATTAAAGTCTTTCTTTAGTTTTATTTTATTAAAGTCTAAGTTTTATTTTAACAATGGTTCTTGTCGGTCCAAAGAAAGAATAAGACTGATTTATATTTCGAAAAAAAGAAAGAACTCTCCGTTGCAAACGTCAAACAGCATCGATGACGTTTTACTCTTCGAACATGAGTCGATGATGTTTGACGTTTCGAACATTGAGGGGTAGCTTACATTAGAAAAAAAAAATTATAATAATTGTATCATTTTTTTATTTGTTAAGGTCTTTCATGTATGAAGTGTTAGGACCAAGAAAACCAGCTCCACGTATGTTTTGTGATATTTGTGATCAGTTTGATCAACACGAAACAGAAGATTGTCCACTGCAAGAATCCGATGCAACAGAAGTCTTAACCCAAGCTGTCGAAGAAGATGGAGTTGTTAGGAAACTTCCCGAACCAAGGAAATACTGTGAACACTGTGAAGGTTCGTGGTTTTTGTGGTGAACCAAGAGTTCGGACTTTTGTAATATTACAATCAATTTTTCTTTTCAGTTTTCGGAGACCATGAAACAGAGGACTGCTATGCTGGATTAGAGTAATGAGGTTTAAGTAGACAAAATTATGATTGTGTAACGTGTACTCGCCGAAAAATCAACCACTGAGTTTTACGGTATTTTCCAAACAGTCAACGTTCAGCGGTGGAATCGTGTAAGCTGATAGTTGATAGTTGACAGTCAAATTTCTTTTCTTTTTTTCCTGAATTTGACTGTCGACTGTCAAAAATCAGCTTACTCGATTCCACCCCACTTATTATGATTTTAGGTTGTGATGTGACAGTTATTATGTTAGTTTCGAATTATATGTTTAATGCTTATGTAACCTCAGAGGAGGTTTAGACTTTAGTTAACGTAACGTAACGTACTTCCGGTAACTTATTAAATACAGAAAATATGTATTTATTTATGTGTTTAGCTAAATTGTTTCTATAGAATAAGTTAGACATTTTTAAATTGCATGCTTAGATAAATTTAAATAAAAACATGAGAAGCCGTTATCGTGACAGACTTTTAAAACTGGTGGTTGATTTTTTGGTTTATGATCGATTTTGATGTTCGGAAGAGACATCAAAGTTGTAGTTTTTGTTTTTGAATAATTTCCTACGTCGATAGATAAATATATTTATTTTTAAAACAAAAAAGCAGTATTGAAATATTTGTTCCCATTTTTTAAGTTCTTTTCACTGAGGAAAAGGATGAAGACTGTAAAATATTATATCCTGAAGTGGGAGGAGCAAGATCCTCTGTGCTCGTCGATGATAGAAAATATTCAAAGTCCAGTAGGGGGAGGAGCCAGATCCTCTGTGCTCGTCCACCATAAGAGAGTCAAAAAACTCAACCACCGATCGCCAGTTGTTATTAAACCGTTGAAGAATAGAGACGCAAATTGATTAAGAATCAAAAGTTTGTTTTATTGTTATTTGATAACAGTCCACTAGCAAAAGAATATTTTACAAAGACACCAAAGACAGGTTCTACGAGCTCCTCGACAAGACCCATGACAATGCTCTTGCTATGACATTTAAATTGTCCTTTGAGATTTTAATGCTTAGCTGGGTAGAGAAGAAATCTTTGGTGGAATAATCGGACGACATAGCCTACACGACAAGACCTCTGATAACGGATTGAGGCTAATCGACTTCGCTGCGGGACGAGACGTAATGGTAGCAAGTACGCTATTCCCACATCTCGATATCCACAAGGGAACATGGAAATCTCCTGACCAATCAACCGTCAACCAGATTGATCACATTGCGATCGACTCACGACACTTCTCTAGCATGCAAGATGTCCGCACATTCCGCGGTGCCAACATCGACTAGGACCATGTTGTAGCCAATGTACGAATGCGGATATCCCGATCAAGGCCAACACGTGAAAATGCTAGGAGAAAATTCGACGTCAAACGGCTACAATCGCAAGAGATTGCTAGATCCTTTCCCGATCGTGTCTCCGAAAATCTCCTCAGAAGTCCTTTGCTGCTAGCACAAAATATAGAGAACCAGTGGAAACACTGCCAAGCAGCCATCAAATATGCCGCCTCTGAAGTGCTAGGGTTTACACGGCCAGCACAACGAAACCCCTGGTTTGACGATGAGTGCCGGCGAGCACATGTACCTAAACAGAAGGCATATAAAGCGGCGCTGCAAAGGACACGAGCAGCATGTGAGCTCTACGACCAGAAAAGGAGAGAGGAGCACAAACTTCTCAGAAAGAAAAAAAGGGAGTATGAGAAGCGCGCGATCGAGGAGATAGAGGGATGTCACAACAGGAACGAGGTTCGAAAGTTTTACAAAAAAGGTAAAACAAACCTCCATGGCTTATACACTCCGAACCGAAACCATCATGGGAACATCAGTCAATGCTGAGGACATGGAAAGACCACTTTTCCAAGCTGTATAATGGCGATGACGAGCAAAACTCCGCCAGCAATACAGAATCATTCAATTTGGGTGCAGCAGGCCAACAATTCCACCTACCCGACTTTGAAAAAGTGAAGATAGCGATATCTAAACTTAAATCGAACAAACCCGCTGGAGCAGACGGGCTAGTCGCCGAATTCTACAAAGCAGCTGGAGATGATTTGGTTAAGAGCATGCACCAGCTCATCTGCAAAATTTGGTAGGAGGAATGCATGCCCGACGAATAGAACTTCAGCATCGTTTGCTCGATTCTCAAGAAAGGAGATCCCCTGAACTGCACCAATTACAGAGATATAAGTTTCCTTAACATCGCCTACAAGATCTTGTCAGCCGTGCTGTGTGAACGCTTGAAGCCCTTCTTCAAAAACCTGATAGGTCCTTATCAGTGTGGCTTCAGACCCAGAAAGTCTACCATCGATCAGATATTAACCCTTCGGCAGATCTTGGAGAAGACCCAGGAACTTCAAATCGATAGCTACCACCTTTTCATCGATTTCAAGGCCGCGTATGACAGCGTCTAGAGACCAATTATGTCTAGTTTTGGCATCCCAGAAAAACTCGTCCGCCTGTGTAAGATGACAGTGGAAGACTCACGCTGTACCATCATGGTCGGAAAACCCTAACGGACTCATTTGATGTCAAAAAAAGGTTTTAGACAAGGCGATGCGCTATCATCCGATTTCTTCAACATCATTCTTGAAAAGATTGTGCAAAGCTCCAACGTCAACACCAGAGGCACAATCTTTCAAAAGTCCGTCTAGCTATTAGGATACGCAGACGACATTGACATGATTGGAAGAACACAGCGTGATGTCAGTGGAGCGTTTGTGAGTCTTGAGATGGAAGCCAGAAAGATGGGTCTAGCGGTTAACCAAGACCAAGGGTTTTTCATAAATGTCAACATAGACATAGACATAACATCGAGGTAGTTAAGGACTTCGTCTAACAAGGATCCGCTACCAACTCAGACAACACCAGCGCTGAAATTAAACGAAGAATTACTCTTGCCAATCGCTGCTTCTTTGGACTTAGAAGGCAATTAAGTAGTAAAGTCCTCTCCCGAGCAACTAAAGTGACACTCTACAAAACCCTTATCATCCCGGTCCAAATGTATGGTGCAGAGACATAGACCATGACAACATCCGATGAAAACGCTTTGGGCTGCTTTGAGAGAAAAATTCTTCGAGTGATATTTGGTCCTGTCTGCATAAATGGCGAATGGAGACGAAGATTCAACTACGAACTGTACGAGTTAGATGGTTGGGTCATTTAGAGCGAATAGAAAATAATGCTCCGGCTCTTAGTCTTCGAATCCAACCCGGAAAGACGTCACAGAAGAGGAAGACCGCGACTCAGGTGGAGCACACAGGTGGTAGAGGTAGAGGTAGAGCTAGCTAGGGACCGAGCTTTCTGGAGACGTTTGTTGGATCAGGCCCTGGTCCGACCTGGACTGTAGCTCCACCATAAGTAAGTAAGTAAGTAATCCGCGATTGCTGATGCGAATATTCGCAACACCGCTAGCCGAGACATTTGCATCAGAAGATATTCCTTACGTAGGATTACAATAAGCTAAGAGGACGAAAATCAAGAAAAGTTGTTTTTGGATCTCGGACCTCGCAAGAATTTTTTGTTTTCAGCTCCCGAAAATAAAAAACTTTTTGTCTACATATTATGAATTATTTTATTGTTTAGTAAAAATTAAGTTGTGTATTTTCTTAATTGTATACAATATATTTCGAAACTCGTAAATACTTCTAAATTTAGTGTCAGTATCCTAAACTAGAATCTTGTTCACATTGTATGGTCGTTTTTGTTTCTTTCATTGACTAAAATATCTAAGTAAAATTATTTAATAATATAATGCACAAATAAAATACATAATTACATAATCAATAATATTTAAAATTCATACATTTATGTTTTTGTTTTTTAAATCTCATGTGAAGACATATTTTTGGCAAAATTAAGTCTTGTTTCCGTCAAAGAGTGTTCTCTTATTTTTCATCTTTATAAATTGATCGCTAGGACAACAGTTCAATATCATTTCAAGAACGTCTACTGTTAAATTCTAGAAACTTAAATGGTTTAATTTTATTTAAAATTAAACTTAAAGGGAAATAAAAATAATACTGAGCAGATAATATGTATGTGATGAAGGAAGTCTTAAAATTTCGTTCGTTGTCCAAAATATTAGTGTTCTAAATGCGCGGTGGTTCGAGATGATATTTTCGAAATTATAAATTGAATACATATTTTTGACTTTCCCTGAGCGCTCAGTTATCGCACCAAAAATAAAACAAAACGTTGTAGAAAAGAAAGCATAAACAGAATATACTTTTAAGCACCTTTTGCTTTCTTTTGAAAGTGACTTAGAAATGAAAGAATGAATCTGTTTATAACTCAGTGAATCTAATAGCGTTTTTTATTGTGCAAAAGAATTGCCCTTTTTCCATTTTTTCTTGGTTCATTGTCAAAAAGAATACTTCTAGTTCAATTCTGAAGAGGAAAGAATTGATTTCCCAAATTTGAGGAAATTGCTCTTTTTATATATTGTGGTGTTCTTTTGTTTTTCTCAGCTGAGGTAGGTCAGCGGGTCCAGGGGCCGAATTACGGCATCCGTTATCGAATAATACGTTACTGAGTTGAGAGTGTTTGTGTGCTTTTGGCATTACCTCTCACGTTATCGAGCTTCTAGTAGGGATCGTTAAACATCGATAGTCTATCGATAGTAAAAAACTATCGAATGTATTGATAGTTTTGAAAATACTATCGATAGTTTGCATTTCCAGTAAAAAAAAGTATTCTTTCTCTAGAACAACAAGCAAATAGACACTTCACTATACATGAGCAATATCATTGTATTTGTATTTCCTTTTCCATAGTATTCTTACCGTGACAAGCAATAAGTAGCGCTGCAGGTATCAAAACCAACAAACGTTTAGTTATAAATACAGTGGTAATATCTACCATTATTTAAGTAAGACAGAGGGCGCTTTTGTGAAAATTGTCTCTTTGCTTTTCATTGATCCACGATTTTTGTTTTTGATTCTTTGGGAATATTGTTTTTATTTTAAGGTAATACTTTCTTTTTAGAAATGTCATGTTCCTCTAAAGTGAATCAAACGATTTCACACATAGTTTGTGCTTTACAGAATAAAAGGAACCTATTTTATAAGTTTTATCTGCAATACAAATGCAAGTTTGTGCGCCAGATCGTGCATTTCCCCATTTTTAGTCATCTTGAAGACCCATATAATAGGTTCGTTCGATGTTACCAGCCCCGGGGCGCTCCGGTGCTCGTTACTACCTTGAACGGAGCTGTCAAAAACCTTAAAATTTCTCTGGGTTTGGTTTCACATCGAACGCATTAGTAGTGTTCTGTTTTTCTTTTCTCTTTGTTGTATAGCAACAGCTGATTCAAACAGCTCCGAAATTCTAGCCCCGAAAAAAAACTTGGGGCGATTGAGAGCGCTCCCGGTGCGAGCACTGAATACACATCGAACACAGTGGAAATGCACCGGGGCGAAAAGCTCAGTGCGACATCGAAAAGCTCAGTGCGAAATCAGAGCTCCACAGAGCGACCCAGAGCGCACATCGAACAAACCTAATTTTTTAACCTTTTTTTGTGGATCCAATGGCTAAAAGTTGTTTCAAAGGAAACTATCGATAGCCTATCGATAATATCGATAGTTTTTTTTTTTTAACTATCGATACTATCGAAGTGCCTGACTATCGATGTTTAACGATCACTAGCTTCTAGTAAAAAAATTTTAAATTTTCTGTTCAGCTATCGAGCTTAATTTCATTCGACACACAAACAAACTAATGGGGGGAACTTTATAAGAAAAAATTTAAATTTTTTCTTTGAGTCATTTAATTGTGAAATTCTTAGCTAATATTTTATTAAGATCAGTTAACAGTCAAACTGGGTTTTTTCATTAAAAAAAAAACATTTTTCTGCCTTCGCTATGTCGCTCAAGTTTTGTTTTTTTTTATTTGTCAAACCTTTCAAAATTCCTTCAAAATAATCGAGACTGGATAAAAACTACTACAATTTTTTATTCTCAAACGATACGTGACCTAACGAGTGCCATAATCCCAACGGGGTTACTCGTTCGTTCGATAACGGATGAGACTCACTCACTCGATCACGGAAACGGTAATTCGGCCCCAGGTTTCTCCGAGGAAAGAACAGAATAAAACTCGGTTTTTAAAGAAAGATTCGATTCAAAATTATTTATTGAAATAAGAAAGATTCTAAACAGCGGATTCCCAGAACAAACGGCGGCGGATGGGATTCAATTCCTAGTTCTAGGAATTTAACGGTGGGATAATTTCCCTAGTTCCGACAGTGTATGGGATTCATTCCCTAGTCGGAACAATAATAATACTACTTATAGTACAATTGGATAACTTCCCTAGCCTTGACGGATTTGGGATGGGATTTAATCCCTAGTCGAGACGAGCCTACGGTGGGGTATTCCCCTAGCCACAACAGTATATGGGATTCAATCCCTAGTCGAGACGATATAAGGCCGAAGCAAAACTTTATTCGAGGCTTCTTATGGCGTTAACTCTAAATAAAAATATCTATTGTACAGAGCACCTTGACGGTCGACGAACAAATTAATTCTGATTTTCATGGTCGATATCACTCCTACTTGATAAATTTCAAGTAACAAGTAGGAGTGAATTGAAAGAATACAGAAAAGTACCAATCATGCAGTTGCACATGCGACTATGTAACTTCTGTGTTGCTGCTTGTCTGTTTTCGCTGTTCATATGTTTGTTGTTGTTTCATTTTGCACTCTGCTATTGACGGCGGTTGTTAGTTGTATACTTTGGCTGTGTGTTTGTTGTTGTTTTCATTTTAGATTTGCTTTTGTTCTGAATTTGTAACTTCGTTACAATATATTGTTTTTGTTTGTATTGGTCTACCCACCGAAGTGCGAAGTTTTTGTTTGTTTTGAATGCAAAATGACATTGATGCTGGTGCTTTGTTCATCGTCTTCATCATCCTCTTCATCTGAAGATGAAGATATGTTTTTGTTTGAACAAACATTACAACGGCCCAGAGTTATGAATTCGTTTCTGAAGTTGTCCAGGAATACTCAGGTTGCAGGTAATAATACTGACCCCGCGAACCCCATCTCGCCACCCTTCAAATCAACTCCAGAAGAGTGATGTAACATTGATTTTGTCAATGTGATTTATTTGAATCCAATTGATGATAATGATGGTACACTGTGGCGTATGAGTACTTTCTTTTAATATATGGTTTGAAAGAAATATGTTAAAATTTTTGTTGGTATAGTGTGAGTTTTAAATTTCATATTCTAGATTTGGCTTGAAAGGTACATTGTGTGAGTTAGTTTAACGTTGGCACCTAGCAATTAAGCCTTATCCGAACGGTGAACCATTTCACTTGGGACCTTATCTGAGTCGGCACCCTTAATCACACTGTTTGAAATTATTTAAATATCAAACTTTTATGCGTATGTTATTCTTATCGCATCGGCAGAACATAATATACTAAAATTGGAACGATACAGAGAAGATTTGAAAGGTACAGTAAGCAGTCTCTTGGTTTATGATTATTGTGGTGCTTATTTGTTAAACATATTTTAGAGGGCTTGACCAAGGTTTTTAAACTCCGACAACTTTGTTCTCTTTTAAAGAAAGTAGGATCTTCTGTATGTTTTCTTTTTTTCTTCTTGGGTCGATTTTTTTTTTTTTTTTGAGGAGTCGTAAGAAGAATCATCTATGCCCATGGACTCCAGTTGAAGAAAAATAATTTTCTGACGGAACTGCTGTAGAGCATGTTGCTGCCGTGGTTTGAGGTAACTTTTTCCTCTCGATGGTACCTGGACTTCGGGTAAAATGGAATCATCGATTCCAATGATTTTTTCAACCTCTTTATCATATGGAGTCTCGATCCGCGTTGCACCACTAACTTTGTTCTTTTGCATTGAACATTTGGTCCGGAGTGAAACTTTTCTGAAACTCGCTGTTGACTGTTGACCTGCAATGAACTTGCATATTGCCTTTTTTGTTGCAAATGGGAGTTGTGGGTCTACCAGAGAAAGGTTCTCTCCATAAAGAAATAGAAGCATTTTCGTTTCTGGTTCACTCCAAATGTTGATAGATTTTTTTTACTGTGACAAAGCACAAGCAGCAGCATCAGATTCGTTTGCGAGAGCAGCGTCGGCATCATTTGAATACACCAACCAATCTGTAAACAGCATTTTTCCAGCTAGAAAAATGTGAAAGTAATGAAAGCATACCTTTACCTTCATAGTTGAATATAAATTTATTAGTAGCAGAACTTACTGCTTTTAATTCGGAGTGTGACATTGCCATCGTTATCCTCCTCGCTGTCGATCATTTCCGTGTCCATTTCTTTTCGTGCTTCCATTGCTTTTAAATTTTAAGTGAGTAATGAATTATGTACCTAGGACTACTATAATTATGTTCTGTATAAAATATGACTTTCCATATACTATACGTTAAAATCCTTTCCAAACTAATACTATTACAAAACCAAAGAATATGTCTTATTGAAAAGTGTAATTCTCGATTTTATGGGCAATTCTTTCAGGTTGCAATGAAAAACGCTATAAGGATAGAAAATTCATCATACAAGGTAGATCATTGTTTGTTTTGGTTGTTTTTGTTATAAAGGGTTTTTCAACAAGGAAGCTACAAAAGTAGAGCGACAGGGACAGTAAACGACGCCATATTTCTTGCCGCTCTTTTGACAATTCTCTTCAGTAAGGTTTGCCATTTCATGATGGAAAAATATACGAGCCAACAACGAGTCGAAATTATTAAAATTTACTACCGAAACTCGAAGTCAGTGGCCTCAACGTTAAGAGCGCTACGTCCAATTTATGATCGTCATAATCGTCCTAGCAGATCAACAATTGAGCGTCTAGTGGAAAAATTTGAATCCACAGGCACAGTACAAAATGTTCCCGTAGACCCGTAGCCTCGGTTGTGCGATTTGACGCCGTTAGACTATTTCCTGTGGGCTACGTCAAGTCTATGGTTTATGCCAACAAGCCAGCGACGATTGATGAACCTCGTACGAATATCGAACGTGAAACTGCAGCAGTATCGTCCGATTTATGCTTGAAAACCGTCGAAAATTGGGTTCAGCCTCTGGTCTTCTGCAAGCGTGCCCATGGTGGCCATGCAAGAGAAATCGAGTTCCATACACAATGGCAACGAACGTACTTTTACAGGAATAAAGAATTTCATTGTTAAAAAAAACTTTTGTAGCGCTCTTATTGAAATACCCTAGAAAGCATAAACAGAAAATAATTTGAAGCACCTTTTGCTTTCTTTTGAAAGTGACTTAGAAATGAAAGAATGAATCTGTTTATAACTCAGTGACTCTAAGGATAGAAAATTCGTCATACAAGGTAGATCATTGTAAGTTTTGATTATTTGTTTGTTATTCTAACAAATTTGGTTACAGAAAAAAGGTTAGTTTTGAAAATGTACATGATATGAGTAAATGAGTATAGTGCTCAAGTGAAACAAATTGTATTATTAAACTTATAATGATTCCTAAAAGTATACAACAAACACATAAATCTGTTAAATTATTTGATGATTAAATTAAAACTAGTTGTCCATTTCGTTGGACTTAAACGTTTTCTACAAAATAAATAAATAAACACTGTTTTTTTCATTAAAATGAAATGCCACTAATACAAAATAAAAGAAGAACCATAAGAAGTGTTGTCTATTTTTGATTGTTCACACTATCGGCGAAGGCGACAAGGATGTTCTAATTAGTCTTGTTGGTGATCCAATATTACCATCGTTGCTCCCTCGATGCAGCCGAAAAAGCTCACAAACTGTGATAGCAACTTGAACTACTCCCTTGCCTTCGAGTATATCTGCAGCACAGCAAATGAGATTCTGAAATTACACAAAAATATAGAAATATAGCCTAAATAAAATGACTATTTGGCGCCCTTGATTACTCCATCTGAAAGGGCAGATCCTCTGCAACAAAGATTTGCTTTCAAAAATATAGTTTTTACTTAATTTACCTTAGGTGGGTACGTAGAAATGGCTGTCCTACTTCCGCGTAGGACACAATTAGCGCTGAGTGCGCCGTTTTGATACCATACTTCGTGAGCTTCTAAACAGATTTGAAAATGGTTTAGGGATGATGTAGATCTCAGACGTACAATCCTATATATAATGTAGTATTATTCTCCTACCCTACGGCCTATCATAGTGCCATTTAGTGAAAGAGGAATAGGGGGGGGGGGGGGAGCGCTAGAGCCACTGTAGTATGTAGGTAAGAGATCATGTCTTTGATCTTGAATTCTGAGAGTTCCTTAATACCATTAACTCTCTTCCTAAGTGGAGTGCTCTTTTCCCAGCCAAGGCCGGACAAAGGCAAAGAAAGTGTGGGACTGTTTCATTTTCATCTTGGTCCCCACACCTATGTGGTATACCCAATTTTGCCGTATGCTCCCCTATAGGCAAATGCCCTGTGCAGGTAGCAACAATCCTGGCTATGTCATACCTTGGATTGGGAATTCAATTGATTAATTTTGGTTTGTTATAGGCGGGCCAGACTTTCCTAGATATAATGCAACTCGTTAAACTATTCCACCTATGGTTTGCTTCTGATGTGTATTTGGTCAGGATATTGCCCTTCACAACTCCAAGAAGAGCATATACTCTCACTGCCAATGAGTTGTGAAGGGCTGATCCTTGCCTAGCTAGCTCATCTGCCTTCTCATTTCCCTTATAGCCCCTATGGCCTGGCTAATCTAGATACTGATTAGAGTGACGCTCATATCAAGTTCCTTGAGGGCCTCTCGGTTCTGTTGGATATTTTTCAGTCGGCAAGTATATAGGATTTTGAAATCTGAAGAGATTCACAGAAGACACCTGCATCAACACCGCATTCCATTTCCGAACCATCTGTGATGATAGTTGTGTCGAAGTCTTTTGTCACGTGCGTCGCCTACCTCCCAGTCGGTTCTTGACGGGAGCAAGACTCTAAACTTCTTTTGAGGTGTTTAAGATAGGGATGCAGTAATCGGTGGTTGTAGAAAGGATGTCTGATGGTAACAGGCTTGTTTGATTGTAGTGCCCGTAGGATTTGATTTTCCAGCAGTCTATTTCTTTGAGTCTCAAGGTACTGCAGGACACCTGATATTTAATAAAGAGGTCAATCGGAAGAAGGAAGGACCTGATTGCCTGTGATATCCCTACACAAGCATTTCTCTGCACCTTTGTTAGCTTGTTTACTATGTAAGCTTTGCTGAGAGCGGGCCACCAAAGCCAAAGTATGGATCCGTAGACAAGTATCGGTCTTACAACAGCTGTGTACGTCCACTTGATCATTTTTGATCAAAGGCCCCACTTTTGATGAAGGTTTTGTTGCAGGCGTAGAAAGCAGCGCACACCTTTCTCACTCGTTCTGCAATGTTAAGCTTCCAGTTTAATTTGGTGTCTAATATTACACCCAGATATTTAGCACTGGAAGACAATGATAGTGTTTGACCGTTTAACTGAGGTAGAGTGAAAGCTGGTACCTTGGTTTCGTGGTGAAAAGCATCAACTCGGTTTTGTTGCTGTTAACACCTAGTACACAGCTCGCAGCCCAGGTGCTTACTTTCTTCAAAGCCATATTAGTGATTTCACTGATCACACTTGGCGTACGCAACCGCTTTCACTGCACTACTCTCGTGTTGCATATTTGGAACACATTGAATATCCTAACTTTGATTGAATCCTCCTATTACTTAGCATGGATGTTATCCACCTTCTGATGTATTTCTCAACACCGAAGTCTGCATGTGATTCTGCTATGGATTCAGTTAAGACATTGTTGAAGGCACCTTCTACGTCTAAGAAGTTAGCTAGGGTATATTCCTTGAAATGAATCGTGTTTTCTATCGTTCTCACTACCTCATGAAAGGCAATCTCTGTAGATCTACCATTCATGTAGGCATGCTGCGAGTTAGATAGGGGACGACTACTCAGAATACTCCTTATATGAGATTCTACGATTCTCTCCAGGGTTTTATTAGAAAGGAAGTTAGGCTTATAGGTCGATAATCTTTGGCAGATTCATGCCCTCTTTTACCAATTTTAGGTAAGAAAACCACATTAACCTGTCTCCAAGACAAAGGGACATCGTTTAGTAAGAGGCAACCTTTAAAGATACTCTCAAGCCGTGGTACTACTAATTCAATCTGATTCTGCAGAATAATGGCAGTATGTATTCCATCAGGGCCTGAGTATGGCGAGAAACTTTTAATAACCCAGGGGCCTGATTATGGGATTCGCGGCGAATCGTTTTGCAAGCGAGTTTGATATTTTTCAATTATTGCGTTCGCTTTCGTCTTCTTCGTTTTGAATTCGACCAATTAACGAATTAGAAGGCGTATTTGAAATGTCATAATGTTTGCTGGCGAGTTGAAATACGACAGCTTTTTATTGGCGGATTCACAAGCGAAAGAGTATTTTTTCAGAGTTACCACCGGGACTCATTTTTGTTTATGTTTGTTATTGCGTACGTGTTGGTTTGTTTTAACTTAGTCTACTAACAACTAACTCTGCACTAAGTGATGAGACATTTGTTGTAAGATTTGGCTTGCTATACGATCTCTTCGGCATTTTCTGATAGTGTGATTTTTGATAAGCTGGCTCAGGGACTCATATTATTAAATTTGACTCATCTTTTTAAGTATTCTACAGTTAGTGCATGAAAAAAGAGTTTATTTTCATTTCTGCATGTTTATTAACTTCTTCTCATCATAAAAATTATAACATGAAAACAATACTCTTGCAAAACAGACTGAATTAATGATAACCAACAGATGTAGCTTCAAAAAAGGCCGCTATCAACTGCCAAGCTCAGAATCTTCTACTAGAAGAACCTTTGTTTGAAAAATAAAATTTATCGAGCGTTCTTTTACTTCGTTCCTTTGAGGAATTTATTTTCAAAATGACTCATTTTTTCAGCTGCGGGGACTCATTTAAATTTTAACATGCGGTAACACTGTTATCATTATTAACTGGAATATTAAGTGTCAAATCACTGGAATATTGGAAGACATTTTTTTGATTCGCCGCAAATTCGTTAATAAGGAAATACGACGCGAGTCGAATTTGAAAGGTCGAATTGAAAACGATCCGCCGCGAACCTCATAATCAGGCCCCAGACTATATAACATGCTGTATGGAGTTTGACATGTTGAAAGTCAAATTAGATTCGGGTGGTCTTTCTTCACAATCTGGAAGGTGTACATCCATTAGTAACTCTAATCAGCCCTATTCTGCTATTCATCGGGGGGAATTTTTCTTCAATTTTCACTTCACACTATTCTACTATCCATTCGAATCGAATCTGGATTCACCTCGTGAACGTCGGTAACGCCGGTAATACTTCGCTGTATTCTGTTATTCATGCGAATAGGATTGGCTTTCGAAACGCATTACAGAGTAGGGCCCCAGCTTACACGATTCCACCCCGGATTTTAGTTGTTTACGAACAAAATTCTACAATTTCTATAGTTGTACAGGTTATCAGAATCAAGCAATAAATGAACAAAATACGAGTATGTAGATAGAAATAATATTTTGGATATACTGAAAATTTCTTTTATTGAAAAAACTTTTTGATGTGCAAAATTTTGTGATTTTTTTTTTTTTTTAATACAAAACATAGACGTTTTTAAATGCATCAAATTTATGTAAGCTCACTTTAATGTTTTTTCTTTTCATTTGTTATGATAATCAATAATTCAAACATTAAATTCATTTTAATATAAATATATGTGTTTATGTAGTTTAACCCAAAGCGTGACTCAAGAACTCAATTAATCAAATAAATTAAAATATATTAAATCTCTATTTCAATAAATAAATTTAAAAAAAAAAAAAGCTAGAAACCAGTTAAAAATTCAAATCATTTTGGTTGAAAAAATAATAAATAATAATTAGTTCAACATAACCTTAAAAGTTAATGTAGTAAAAACAATGAACGTTAAAGCCCATTTTAGACCATCAGTTCAGTCGCAGTTTCAGTTGAGCAATCAGTTAAGCTTTCAGTTAAACTGATGTGTAAATGCTCGTTTAACTGTCAAGGAGCCGAACCATAGAATCCGTCAGTCTGTTAGCGTTGACGTTTTCAACTGACAGCACAATAGAATATACATGTTCTTATGGAACTCGCCCCATAAGCAACGCATGTGACGGATTGGACGGATAGAGTTGGTAAACTTTCTACTTTTTGCGTCCGTTAATCCGTTGACAAATAAATTTGACCAACAGTCAATTTAATGTGTTTCCACAGCAATAAGGAAAAGCAATGAATGATGAAAACTTTGTGCAAAAGTATAATTTTGACACAATTTTAATGTTTTAATTTAATTTTTTTTGTTCGGAATTGAGGTTTTGTGAATAAGTTTTACACCAAGCAAATGAAACTGTCAAAGTATACAACGTATTCTATGGGACGGTTCCCTCCGGCAAATACGTTGGCAACAACGTATACGTCGACGCTGCCGGATTGACGGCGGAAAATGTCATATCGAACGGACAATATGGTTGAATTCTTGGAAATTTATCGGGCATGTCCATGTTTGTGGCAAAAAGTGACGCTTTTTACCACAATTCGATTTAAAGAGAAGCAGGATACGATATGTTGCTTCGAAAATTAAAAGAGGTAGATGCAGAAGTGACGAAGGCAAAGGTCAGGGGAAAGAACTGAAAAAAGTCGAACGCTTAAGTAAGAGCGGAATAGGGACGAATGAAGTGTACGTTCCCAATCTTTGGTATTTCGATTTGCTCATCCATACTCGTCCAAGTCAGTCCACACTAAATAGTTGTGACTTTGATAAGTACTTCCGGTTTCTAAGAATCGGAGAGTTGCACTTTTCTTTCGTGAGGTGAAATGGCTTCTCTCATATTTGTGTCCTGATTTTTTAATATTTTAAGAGCTCCAAATAAACTTTGGACAAAACTAGAGATATTGCAATAAGGCTGTCATCATGCATTACGCAAGTTTTTTTTCTTCCGAATTTCGACTGCTCACAAGTAAAATGAAAGCTGAAACTGAGACTGAACTGATCGTCTAAAAGGGGCTTAACACTAAAGCTTATAATTAATTCTGCAATCGATAGATCTAGGCGATAGTCTTTTGATTACTATTTCTATAAAATACGCAAATTGTTAACTTTGGAAATTAAACTGCAATCGCAACGTTATTAAGCTCAATGTAAATTACTTTGTTTTCAATATTATTTAAATCATTGTATCTTTGCTTTGGATTTTTATTGGTAAGCAAAGCTCAGACTCCAACATTTATATTTTCTAATAAAGAAGTTTATAATAAAATTAGTGTCCGACCGAATTCGGCCAAAAAAACATTAGGCCTTCGGCTTCGGTATAAAATAGGCCGAAGTTTTGGCAGAAGCCGAAGAATTTGTTTCTTAATATCGAAAATCGTAGTAGAAGCCGAAAAAAAAAAATCAATTTTTGAAATTGTTGGACACACAAGTTTGTATTTATTAGTGTAAAATCGTAGTAGGCGCGGAAAAAAATTTCCATTTTATTATAATTTTTTTTGTTCTAATGTAAGCTAACCCTCAATGTTCGAAACGTCAAACATCATCGACTCATGTTCGAAGAGTAAAACGTCATCGATGCTGTTTCTGTTTGACGTTTGCGACAGAGAGTTCCTTCTTTTATTTTTCGAAATATAAATTAGTCTTATTCTTTCTTTTGAACCGGCAAGAACCATTTTTAAAATAAAACTTAGACTTTAATAAAATAAAACTAAAGAAAATTAGACTTTAATAATTTTTGAATTCTTTAAATTGCCATACACATTTTGTCTCATCGTTTGTACTTTTATTTTATTCGAAATGAGAATTCTTCGCTTTATTAAACCTTCGTCTTTGGCCGAAGGTTTTCTGTTAGCCTAATATTCGGCTTCGGCTTCGGTCGGACACTAAATAAAATACTAATCGCCATAGGAAATGTAAAACTAAAGGCTACAATAGATCGT
This sequence comes from Sphaerophoria taeniata, assembly GCA_943590905.1. Taxonomy (NCBI): domain Eukaryota; kingdom Metazoa; phylum Arthropoda; class Insecta; order Diptera; family Syrphidae; genus Sphaerophoria; species Sphaerophoria taeniata. The sequence continues at coordinate 81,788,010 of OX016540.1, read as the reverse complement.
TGGTCGTGTATAATAGGTAGGCAGGCTTCTCTGCACATTTCTAATTCTAATTTTGATTTGAAGCCAACGATCCAATGTTTTTCTTTTTATGCAAATTCAAAATAACTCGCTAAGTCTTAGGTAGAAAAGTATATATGTAGGATATAAAACTGTTCGTTAATACTTTTTTTTGTTTTTGTATACTTGTGCCTTCTGATTCCATGTTAATACAAAGTTTTCCCTTCTAACTATTTCTAATGATTAAGTTTCAAAAATATTATTAATCTGGAAGTGGGAATATCACTAGAAGAACAAATGTAGCAATGAAGACAAACGACAAAACAACAGTCAGAAGATTAAAATCATGTCCCAAAACACGATCGTCCTTCATTCTGGATTTTAACTTGTCATCATCATTGCTTGTTTGGTAAATGCTATAAATGCTTTTGTGTGCTGATGTGGCATCATGATGGGGCGTTCCTGCGGCGGTAACAACAGCTTGGTCTTCGAAGAATTCTATACGTTTCGTAACGTTCTTTTTATTCGGTGTATTTTGACTGGCATTAGTGATCACATTACTCTTTGGAAGGCACTGTGAAACAACGTTCTGAGTATCTTTGATATTTTCGTTGTTATTATTTGGAGTAATTTCGAGAAGTTTAAATTTGATTGAATTGAGGTCATTGACTTTAAGGACAAGCGGTGAAGTCTTCTCATTGACTATTTGATAGCTATCGGCATCGGTTTCTTCGATAGTATGCAATTGGTATTCCTTGCCGCCGCTGCTGCTGCTGTTGATTTTGAGGTTACAATTATTATTTGTTAGATTTAATTTCATTTTTTGAAATGTCTTTATCTTAGCATGACGAAGGAATTTTCCCAGAGGACTGCCTTTCGTAATGACTGCTTCGTCTTCGAACAATTGCTCTTTGGATGTGGTCAGCTCACGCATGGAGTTTAATTTGTTTTCCCAATTTTCTGTCAATTGCATGTTGGTTGCAGGCGTATGATTATCCTCCATTGTGTGATGATGCTTTTCTTGATCGTGATGGAATTGGTGTGACTCTTGATGATAATGGGAATTTTTATCGATTGAAAGAAGAGCTGTTATTGTTTTGTAAACAGCGGATGGATTGGGCAGCAGCGGCGGCGACGGTTGGTTATCATCATTCAGAGAGTTATTTTCATCTTGGGACGAGACAACATCTTCACAAGAGCATATCAACTCCTGCAACCAACATCAATTACAGATCGGTTATTAGCAATCGGCCAATTGGTTTATTTAGGGTTCAAGGGATTGAGGGGGTTTGTGTATTTTTATTTAAACTAAAACTGCTTTAGATTAACATATTTATTCAATGTTTTTACGTTTGGCCATTTTTGTTATCAAAAAAATATTGTTTTCGAGACGTTTCGACTTCCGGTAAGGTGGTTTGATGAATTTATATTTAAAGTTCATGACAAGGGTTAACATTGATCTCTTCCGATTGAACACAGATGGCAGCTTTGCACCGATTATGATTACAATTCGTTTTTAAATCATTTTTATTATAAGTTAGATAAAGTTAAGTTAAATGGGTTAAAAGTAAAATAAAACAAATTAAATTTGAATTTGAAAAAAAAAACAAAAAAAAAATGTTGTTCAATAGAAAAGTGAAAAGGAAAAAAGATTGGCTAAAGGTTTAAGTTTATGCGGCTTACGGTGACTACTACTATGAAGCTTAGAGCTATGCGATCGCGAAACTTGTTTTCACAGAAGGTCCTCAAATGATCGACAGGTCGAAGCGGAGTAGGCTGTAACTACTAATTACCCCACAACGAAGGAGTGTTCCCACCAAGGCACTCCCAATGAGGGACGGCAGCGAATGAATTTCTTTTTTTTAATCAACGGTGGCGTCTTCAGTTCCAGTTAGGCCGAACTACTTGGTGAACACCTTTACGGGGGTGACTTCCCGACCGATCAACAACAGGCCTCGGAAACGGACGGATACACTGATGACGACATAAGCAAATGTTTTAAGGATAAGGAATTTCGGATATGCACGTGGAATGCTAGGTTCGGCGTGCTGCCGAACAATTAGCGGAACGCTCAACTGATACAAAGCAGACATTACCGCTATCCAGGAAATTCGATGGGATGGACCGGGCAAAAGGAGGATGAAAAACTGTGACATCTATTATCGTAATTGTTACCAAGAGCAACAATAGCTGCTCTTTGGATGCGGATTCGTCGTGGGAAGCAGACTCAGGCAAAAAGTCTTGAGCTTTAAATATGTAAGCGAACGCATCACGACGATCCGAATCAAGTTTAAATTCGACAACATTAGCCTAATATGCGCACAAAGGACGATACCAAAGACTAGTTCTACGAGCTTCACGACAAAAAATATGAGCAATGTCCTAACTATGACTTCCGACAACGGACTCAGGCTGATTGATTTACCTAGGGGGCGAAATTTTGTGGTAGTAAGCACGTGGTTCCCACATCTCAACATCCATAAAGGAACATGGAGATCTCCTGATCAATCAACCGTCAACCAGATTGATCACATTACGATCGATGGAAGGCACTCATTCAGCATTCTAGATTTTCGAACTTTCCGAGGAGCCAACATCGGCTCGAACTTTCCGAGGAGCCAACATCGACTCGGACCACCTCGTCGTAGCCTAGGTATTGCTACAAATATCCCGACAACGGCCAAAACAAGGCAATGCTGCAAGAAAATTCCACGTCGGACCGGTTACAATCGTAAGAGATCGCCAGATCCTTCTCTGATCGAGTGTCAAGTAGCCTCTTAAGAAGTCCTATGCCGCAAACATAAAGTAACGAAGACCAGTGGCAGCATTGCCAGAAAGCAATTAGAGATGCCGCCTGTAATGTGCTAGGTTTCACACAGCCACCAAATAGAAACCCCTGGTTTGACGAAGAATGCATGCAGGCCCATAAAGCCAAGCAGGCGGAAAACAAAGCGGCGCTGCATAGAAGGACAAGAGCTGCTCGTGAGCTCTACGAGCAAAAGAGGAGAGAGGAACGCCGCGCGCCGGCTTCTCAGGAGAAAAAAGAGGGAGCATGAGAAGCGTCAGATCGAGGATGTTGAGACAGCCAACAGCAGGAATGAAGTTCGGAGGTTTTATCGGATGGAAAACAGCTGGCTCAAAGTCATCGAGCAAGAACCGATGCATGCAGAGACAAACAAGGGAACATCATAGTAGAATCGCAGTCAATGCTGGAGATTTGGAAAGACCACTTCTGTAGACTGTATAACGGCGACAACGAACCAAATCCCGCCGTTAGGCAGGAGCTTTTCATCGGACACGACGATAGCCAACAATTCCGTGAACCCGACCTAGAAGAAGTGAAAACAGCAATATCACGGCTGAAATCTAACAAAGCCGCTGGAGCAGATGGTCTAGCTGCCGAGCTGTTCAAAGCCGCAGGCGACGAGCTAGATAGGAGCATGCACCAAATCATCTGTAAGATATGGTCGGAGGAATGCATGCCCGATGAATGGAACCTCAGCATTGTTTGCCCGATCCTGAAAAAGGGAGATCCTCTAAACTGCGCCAACTACAGATGAATCAGTCTGCTTAACATCGCCTACAAGATCCTCTCTGCCGTAATATGTGAACGTCTGAAGCCTTTCGTCAACAATCTGATTGGTCCTTATCAATGTGGCTTCAGGCCAGGAAAGTCAACTATCGACCATCGGAAAAAAACTATGCACTCCGCAAATCGATACCCACCTTTTTATCGATCTTAAGGCCGCGTATGACAGCATCTACAGAGACGAACTGTATAAAGCTATGTCTAGTTTTGGCATCCCTGCCAAGTTTGTTCGCTTTTGCAAAATGACAATGGAGAACTCTCGCTGCTCCATCGAGGTTGGCAACGAGCTTACGGAATCTTTGATGTCAAAAAAGGATTCAGACAAGGCGATGCACTGTCGTGCGATTTGTTTAACATCGTTCTTCAGAAGATACTGCAAAACTCCACCATCAACACCAGAGGCACTATCTTCCAAAAACTTGTTCAACTTCTTGCGTACGCCGATGATATTGATAGATAATGGGAAGAACACAGGGGCCTGATTATGGGATTCGCGGCGGATCGTTTTTCTAGCGAGTTTGACATTTTTTTCAATTATGGCTTTCGCTTTCGCCTCCTTCGTTTTGAATTCGACCAATAAAGGAATTCGAAGGCGAATTTGAAATGTCACAATCTTTGCTGGCGAGTTGAAATCCGACACCTTTTTTTGGCGGATTCACAGGCGAAAGATTGTTTATTTCAATCACTGGAATATTGGAAGAAATAGTCAAACCAAAAGTGTCAAACCACTGTAATATTAAAAAAAATATTTTCGCTCCGTCGCGAATTCGTTAATAAGGAAATACGAAGCGAGTCGAATTTGAAAGGTCGAATTGAAAACGAACCGCCGCGAATCCCATAATCAGCCCCCAACGTGATGTCAATGGCGCCAAAATGGGTTTAGCGGTAAATGAGGGAAAAACGAAGTATATGCTGTCTTCGAGGAAGGACACCCAACACCGAAGGCTCGGACAGAACGTCACAATAGACGCATACAGCTTCGAAGTAGTAGAGGAGTTTGTCTACCTAGGCTCCGCTATTAACACGGGCAATAACACCAGCGCAGCGCAGAGATCAGACGAAGAATAACTCTTGCTAATCGCTGTTTCTTTGGTCTAAGAAAGCAATTGATTGGAAAGCCCTCTCTCAAGCAACTAAGGTAAAAATATACAACACCCTCATCATCCCAGTCCTGCTGTATGGTGCAGAAGCATGGACCTTGACAAAATCGGATAATTGTGGCTGATTCGAGAGGAAAGTTCTTCGGGTCATCTGTGACCCCGTGTGCATTGATGGGGAATGGCGAAGAAGATACAACAGCGAACTTTACGGGTTGTACATTGTACAACGACAACCCAGAAGGGTCAAGGTCCAGAGACTCAGATGGCTCGGTCCTTTAGAGCGGATGGACACCAATGCTCTGGCCCGGAAAGCCTTCGACACTATTCCCGACCGCGACTCAGGTGGCGCACACAAGTGGAAGAGGACCTCAATCAACTTGGAGTGCAAAACTGGAGACAGCTAGCTAGGGACCGAGCTGGCTGTCGGAGACTTTTGATTGAGGCCCAAGTCCACACCGGACTGTAGCGCCACCTTAAGTTAGTAAGAAAATAGAGTTAATTGAAAGCTTCAACAGGCGATCAATTGGTCTCGATGGAACCCTGTTTAAATAAGATATTCCCGTTGGCCCCACAGTCATACTAACGTCACAACTGAATCTTTTCTGTGTTATAAGGTCAAATAGAAGAAAAAGGAATAAGTCCAAATAACAACCAAAAAGTATACAATAGAAAACAAAATACTACATCACGCTCTTTTCACGAGTGTTGTTTAAGGTGATAAGGATATCACTTTTTGTTGTAACGCTGTTAACAAAAATGCTCCTCCCACCTTAACCGGGAAGATAAACGTATTAGTTTTGTGCTTGCCTGTGTAGTATCTTATGCAAATCACATAATGAGTAGGATAAAATGCCAATAATTGTTATTCATGTCCTTTTTGGAACAACAATACAAAGTAGTAGATTTGAAAAAATAATGGCTGATTAGCGAAGTATTAATGACGCATTTTGGCCAAAAATATATTAATCTGAAGCAATTTTGTTTAGTGAAAGACAAGAAACAATATAATTCAAGTAGAATAGAAGGAAACAAATCAAAGTCTTACCTCATCGACACCAATCTTCCGACATGCCTCTAGAAAATTATCCACATTTCTTCGGCAACGAGCCATGGTTAGCTTTGACTGTAAATGTGACAACAAAAATTGTAGTCCAACCAAAATGTTTAAAACACATATTTGTTCAACTTACAACGCCTGGAGAGGGTACATGAATGCTAGCCACAGATCTAGGGCGTACATAATTGGCCAAGTGACAAAGGATAACACCGTCCATTAGGGCAGAGGCCATGTCTTCAGGTAGAATAGTTTTGAGACGAACTTGGATTATCTGTCAACACAAACAACACACAAAACAGTCCAACCAAACATCCCGTTTAAATCCAATTGGAATACTTACGTTTCTGAGCTGAGTCATCAGCTCGGTTTCTTCTCTCTGTCTATCGAATTCACGTCTCATCGTGAAGCTCAACTTTTCTGCTGGAACGTCTTGATTCCATGTTACAGACCTTTGAAAAGAAATCATTACTTTTTGTAGGCAGCAAAACAAAATGTCATCCTACCTGTTTGATTTATTTTGCGACATAAGTTGTTGATGCTTCGAGATCATTCCAGGTAAGAATTTATTTCGACCAACTCCATTTGTCGGCACAGAATTATTATTCATGGCGTTCTCACCATTTCCAAAAGCTTTAATTGGACTATTTGGCTTAACATAACCCAAATAATCACCATTTGCATGAGGACTAGACGGCGTGTCTTTCATTTTTGTTTGAAATACTGCAGACATCAGTTCTGTATTCCTTGAGGGAATAACTTTTTGGACAGGTTTCTTTGGTACATTATTAATTGGTGGCTGCTGTGGGTCATCACTTGTGCTCGAGTCAGTAAAACTGTGAGGGGTTTCTTCCTTGTATCGGGAATCTTGTTCATCGTAGGAATTGGTGCCATTTTCTTCATTGACGTCATACCGTGTTTTATTGTTGCTGCTTTTGGCAGCCTTATAAACACTCGAAATCTCCTGGTTTCGTTGTTGCTTAAGTGCTTCTTTGTACTCGCGATATGTTTGAATGTTTCCCAGATGTTTATTGTTTTTGTCCATGTACATTTGATTTTCGCTCAGCATATCGTCCTCCGGGGTGGATCCACTGAAAAATAATCATCATAAAAACACACATATTCTGACTAAGTTTTGCTTGGTTAGTTTACCTGCTCGTGGAACTCGTTTGGGAGTAAATTATAACATCGTCATTAAGTTGATTCTCTTGTGACAAGCTATGTTCCAAAGGTTGTTGCTCCTTCCGCACCAGCTCCTCGGCTAGTTGAATTGGCTTGGACACGTTAAGATCATTGCTTGTTCTGTCTGCTTCCATAACAAAGTTATCAACAGCAGCAGCGGGTACAATTTTTCGTGGTGAAAGCAATTCGATCTTTGAGTTTTCTAAAGTGAAGAAGAAGAAGAAAATCAGAAACAAGTCCGAGTTAGTCTAAAATTGACTTAACTATTTGGTAGATCGTTTGACCAGCGTTTTTCTATGCCATCGCAGGTACTATATCCCGAATCGACTTGGTATCTTTGGTTTCTGGAAGATTCAAAAATACTTCCAGTATTTTGCTTAGGTGCTCTTCTAAGAGTTGTGTAGCCGTCATAATTTCCACCGGCCCGGCATCCTTTCTCATCCTTTGTCGCCTGAGTTTCTAGAAATTTAAAAATGTGTACCAGCCCTCGCACACACAACTGTAACGAGAATCATTTCATTATCGCGCATTTAGAGAACTAACAAGACTTACGCTCGCTGGAGGAGATGTCAAGGGGTTGTTTCCCAAATTGAACTCAACAAGAGTTGTCATTTGGCGTATTTCTAAGGGAAGACTGGCTATCCGATTGTTGCTCACATCAAGAGATGCCAGTGACAGACATGCCAGTTCTGAGGGAGTTTTAAAATTCAATTCATGTATAATGTTTTGTAGTGAGTAGAGCAAAGTTACCTCTAGGAAGATACAGAATTTGATTGTTTCTCAATGAGAACGACTTCAAGCTCCTTAATTCGCCAATTCTCGATGGCAGAGCTGTTAACTGATTATAGGAAACATCCAAGTCGGTCAGTTTGTCCATGCGACCCAATTCATCGGGCAGCGATACCAATCGGTTGTTGGATACCAACAATACTTGCAAGGGCATAAAACATAATTCTTTTGGAAGTGTTGATAGTTGATTGCTACGTAGATCGAGATAAGTGAGTAAAGTTAAATGCTTCACCGATTCAGGTATGTGGCGAATGGTATTATGATATAAGAGGAGTGTTTCGAGGAACGCAAATGTTGTTACTTCTTCAGGTAGCTCACAGAATCTGTTGCGGGATAGATCTGAAAATGAAAGGAAATATTAAACATAAAAATAAGAAATTTTGAGTTTTTGTTTAATTGTGTTTGAAATTGGGCCAGCTCGATCTCGAGGCCAGACCTGCTATGTCCGATGGTTATTGTTTTACACAAGTCACTACCTTGTTCAAGAGTTTGAACTGTTTCTCTCTGCAAATTGATTAACATCCGAGACCTTCTTGGGAACATCGTAGTGGAACCACAGTCAGTGCTGAAGATATGGAAAGACCACTTTTCCAAGCTGTATAATGGCGATGACGAGCAAAACTCCGCCGGCAATACAGAACCATTCAATTTGGGAGCAGCAGGCCAACAATTCCACCCACCCGACATTGACGAAATGAAGATAGCGATATCTAAATTTAAGTCGAACAAAGCCGCTGGAGCAGACGGGCTAGCCACCAAACTGTACAAAGCAGCTGGAGATGATTTGGATAGGAGCATGCATCAGCTCATCTGCAAAATTTGGTTGGAGGAAAGCATCCCCGACGAATGGAAGCTCAGCATCGTATGCCCGATCATCAAGAAAGGAGATCCCCTGAACTGCACCAACTACAGATGTATAAGTCTCCTTAACATCGCCTACAAGATCTTGTCTGCCGTGCTGTGTGAACGTTTGAAGCCCTTCGTCAACAACCTGATAGGTCTTTATCAGTGCGGCTTCAGACCCGGAAAGTCCACCATCGATCAAATATTTACCCTACGGCAGATCTTGGAGAAGACCCAGGAACTTCAAATCGATACCTACCACCTTTTCATCGATTTCAAGGCCGTGTATGACAGCGTCTATAGAGACCAATTATATAGAACAATGTCTAGTTTTGGCATCCCAGAAAAACTCGTCCGTCTGTGTAAGATGACAATGGAAAACTCACGCTGTTCCATCATGGTCGGAAAAAACCTAACGAACGCATTTGATGTCAAAAAAGGTTTTAGACAAGGCGATGCGCTGTCATGCGATTTCTTCAACATCATTATTGAAAAGATTGTGCAAAACTCCAACGTCAACCGTCAACACCAGAGGCACAACCTTTCAAAAGTCCGTTCAGCTACTAGGATACGCAGACGACATTGACATAGTTGGAAGAACACAGCGCGATGTCAGTGGAGCGTTTGTGAGTCTTGAGACGGAGGCCAGGAAGATGGGTCTAGCGGTTAACGAGGGCAAAACCAAGTTAATGCTGTCAACAAGAAAGGACAACCAACATCGACGTCTTGGAGCAAACGTCAGCATAGACAGATTTAACTTCGAGGTAGTTAAGGACTTCTTCTACCTAGGATCCGCTATCAACTCAGACAACAACCAGCGCTGAAATCAAACGAGGAATCACTCTTGCCAATCGCTGCTTCTTTGGACTTAGAAGGCAATTGAGTAGTAAAGTCCTCTCCCGAACAACTAAAGTGACACTATACAAAACCCTCATCATCCCGGTCCTAATGAATGGTGCAGAGACATGGACCATGACAACATCCGATGAAAACGCTTTGGGCTGCTTCGAGCGAATAATTCTTTGAGTGATTTTTAGTCCTGTCTGCATAAACGGAGAATGGAGATGAAGATTCAACCACGAACTGTACGAGCTGTTCAGCGACACTGACCTAGCCAGAAAAGTTAAGGTCCAACGACTTAGATGGTTGGGACATGTAGAGCGAATGGAAAATAAAGCTCCGGCTCGTAGAGTCTTCGAATCCAACCCGGAAGGGCGTCGCAGAAGAGGAAGACCGCGACTCAGGTGGAGCACACAGGTTGTAGATGACCTGAACCAACTTGGCGTGCGAAACTGGAGACAGCTAGCTAGGGATCGAGCTGACTGGAGACGTTTGTTGTATGATGCCCTGGTCCGACCTGGACTGTAGCGCCACCATAAGTAAGTAAACATCCGAAGACCTTTCAGCACTCAAGATAATTAAAGAAAAGTGTGCAAAAGCTAATCTACATTATCAAAGTTCAAAGGTTATATCATGTATGCATCAGCACTATAATGGTTTCCTTGAGTTTCAAATGGACATTGACCCGGTATGGAAATAACTTTTCTTTTACGTTCAGAAACTTACTTAAACCCAGACATCTTGTTGTAGGATTACAATACCTACCTACAACGTACTTGAACTTAAAAAATCATACTCCTATTCACTCTTCTTTCTCAAACGCGAAGTTGATGCGAAGGAAAAGTAGAAGTTCAATAAACAGCTTGTATCGATTAGTAAAAACATAAACGTCCACTCATTCCCCAAGCCAAGTAATCGGTCAATAAACTCAATAGTTCATTCATTTTTGATGTATCTACATGTTTCCATAATATTTTACAATTAAATTACCAAGTACAACAGGAATTGACAGGAAAAATGAAGTTTATTATCAAATCGATATCTTCCGAAGGGACACAGCCGTCCACTATTTTTTTTTTCTCAGACACCACACCCAATCATTGGAAGGTTTTAACACAAAATGCACCCACCTGCAATTACAGTATCCGACAAACTATATTTCGTTGCCGCTTTGGGAAAATCTTTTAGTTTGCGATTTGTTAAAACCAATTCTCCACTTAAATTGGCTTCTTCTAGAATCCTTTCGAGGGATCTCACCAATTGGGAATGTCCAGTGGTGGTCGAATTATGTATTCGACTGCAGTGAAGAGTAACAGCCATTGTTATTTTTAGATGAAATTTTCTGTCAGAATTTAATTGATAATGTTTAAATTTATTTAATCATGTTTTCTATTTAAGAGGAGTGTTCTTTTTTATCAATCGCGATTATTATATTTGGAAAAAGAAAAGAAAGAATTTCCGGCAAAAAATCACAATCGACTGCGACGTTGACGTTGGAAATTGTGCAGCCAGATAGCGGAAACTAAATTTCAGATACACAATTTGCACTCTGGACTGTATCAGCTGTTTAATAATAAGAACAGAACAGTGAAGCTTTCCAAATGCATATTAAAATTTATTCCAGGTACTGGAAAATAAATTATTTTGTTCCTTTTTGACCACATAGTGGAAATTCACCACTAATCGATAACAAAAATAATGGGAAAACACAGCGTCATCTGTTGATTAAATTCAAATCCAAAAATCTAAATAGAAATCCGCCAGTCCATAAAGGAAATTTCACATGAGCACGAACAACGACCAAAGAATGAACGAAAATTTGTCGATTATGACATTTGTCTCATATGAGAGTTTTTAATTCGTCGCGAATGAACAATCAAACCCAAAGCAGGGGCCGAATTACGGCATCCGTTATCGAATAATACGATACTGAATTGTGAGTGTTTGTGTGCTTTTGGCATTACCTCTCACGTTATCGAGTTCAGTATCGAGCTTCTAGTACAAAAATTTTAAATTCTCTGCTCAGCTATCGAGCTTAATTTCATTCGACACACAAACAGCTCACTGATGGGAGGAAATTTCTAAGAAAAAAACTAAAGTTTACGTATTTAGAGAATTTGAGTTATTTTATTATAACATTCTTTGCCAATAATCTATTTAGGTCGAGTTATTCTGCTCCAAACCTTCATCAATCTCATCTTCTTAACATTCAAACTTTGTTTTTTTCAAAAAATAAATTTCATGAAACAAAATTAATATTTTTGCCTTCACTTTTTCACTCAAGTTTTGTTTTTTATTTGTCAAACCTCTCAAAATTCCTTCAAAATAATCAAGACTCGATAAAAACTACTACAATTTTATATTCTCAAACGATACGTGACCTATCGAGTGCCATAATCCCAATGGGGTTACTCGTTCGTTCGATATCGGATGAAACTCACTCACTCGATAGCGGAAGCGATAATTCGGCCCCAGGAATGATTTTTCAGGTTATACGCACGCGAACATTTTGTTCGTTGGGAGTGTGGATGGTGTGTGGAACGTGACTAAAATCTGCCAGTTCGTATCAACTAGAATTCTTTTCGCGACTACTAAATTTGTTTTTTTTTTTTCAAATTTATCAACATTTGAGATTAGGCCGTGTGCGAATCGCGTTAAAAAGTGGTTAAAACTTAACGTTTGGTTAAATTTTGACACTTCGTGTTTAAATTAGACTATCTGCGGAGCAAGCTAAAACATGACAGTAGTGGTTAAATTTAACCAGTATTTTTAACCAAATTCATCCAATTCGCACACGGCCTAAAAAGAAAATTTATGCATCATATTTGAGAATTTTTACAGAAGCAGTTTTTTTTACATAAGTTTGAATTGTTTGTTCTCTGCCATTGGGATAGTACTGGTTGTTCCATATACAAGGAAAAGAATGACATTGATTCATATTACTTACACAGCGTACCCACTGAGCATACAGCTGCCCAACATCACAACCACAATCCAATCCAAAAACAGAACATTTTTTTTAGCTGGGCAAATTATGTCATGTCGTCTAAGTTAAAAAAAAATTAAACGTCACACAACAAATGAAACAGAACAAACGAAAATACGCGATTTACATTTACACATTTAAAATCACTCGATTTACATCTACATTCAAATGAAAACCTTACATCATGTCATGTTCAAAAAACAAGATTCATCGACAAGATGACTGTGTGGACATGGATTTTTCTACCTCCATTAGATTTTTTCAAGACATGTTCATGAACAGGGCATCGTTCATGCCCAGTGGAGCCGGCCTGTAAGAAAAAAAAGACAGAGACAGATGCTTATAGCCTTTTCACATCAGACGCAAAACGCGGTTTTGCAAAACTTTTCAAAAACATGAAGGAAATCACGTGTTTGCCCATACTAATTTGTTGACAGCCCTGTTTTGCAAAACAACATGTTTTTGTTAAAACCAGCCAAAACCAAAAAAGTGAAAGCATTCAGCAGTATTTATATCATATATATTTCTCCCTCCCTCCAATAGCAAGAGTAGATTAATAGCCTTTTCACACCAGGTGCAAAACGCTTTTTTCAGCTGTCAGTTTTCAAAAACTCGAAATCTGTTCACACCTTTGTATATGGATTTACCAGGTAATATCAAGAATGGTTTTCTGCTTGGTTTGACAGTTTTTTGACAGTTTTTTACATAAGTTTGTAATGTGTGTTCTCTGCTTGCTTTGACAGAAAACCATTCTTGATAGTATGTACTAGGTAAATCCATATACAAAGGTTCACACCTAAATTTCAGGTTTTTGTTTGACATTAAAAATCTTTGATGTCAAGTAAGGGATGCCATATGTTCCCTTTTTAGAAGATTCACACTTTTTTTCACACACATTCGCTCTTTGTTTTTCGTTGCAAGTTTGATTCACGTTAGTGTAAGATATTAAAAATTGAAAACCACTGGATGAAAAAGTTTTCCTCATCGATTTTTCAAAAGAAAAAAATATTTGTTTGTCGCTGCTAAGAATTTGTTCATATGTATTTTTATATGTTCTCAAATGGCAGCCCTAATCAACTGACACGTTTAGTCGTGAACAATTTTACAAGCAGACTGTCAATCTACTCTTGCTATTGGAGGGAGGGAGAAATATATATACGATCGATACATACGATATATACGATATAATGAATTATAGACTGCTGAATACTTTCACTTTTTTGGTTTTGACTGGTTTTCACAAAAACTTGTTGTTTTGCAAAACAGGACTGTCAACAAATTTGTATGGGAAAACACTTGATTTCCTTCAAGTTGTTGAAAAGTTTTGCAAAACCGCGTTTTGCGTCTGATGTGAAAAGGCTATAACAGTCTGCTTGTAAAATTGTTTACGACAAAACGTGTCAGTTGATATAGGGTTGCCATATGAGAACATTAAAAAAATACATATGAACAAATTCTCAGCAGCGACATAGTAAAAAATAAAACTTTCAATAAAACGGTTCCACAAACACGTATTTTTTAATCAAGCAAAAATCATAAGCATTTAAATAAAACTGACATCTTTTAACTGAAAGAAAGTACAAAAAACAGCAAACAAATATTTTTATTTTTGAAAAATCGATGAGAAAAACTTTTCATACAGTGTTTTTCAATTTTTAATATCTTATACAAACGGAAATCAAACTTGCATGGCAACCCTTACTTGACATCAAAGATTTTTAATGTCAAACAAAAACCTGATATTTAGGTGTGAACAGATTTCGAGTTTTTGAAAACTGACAGCTGAAAACTCCGTTTTGCGCCTGAGCTGCGTTTTTGCGCTGACGATAGTTGACTATAGTTTTCATGTCAAAAAAACATGGTTGATGTGTCGTAGTTAAAATAGTTAGAAATAGTTGAAATAATCCAAAAACGCTTTTTAGTTAGGTTTGGTTGATCTGTCAAACAAGAAAAAAAAACAAATCTTTTGAGGTTATAATCTTCTTTTCTTTTGATCATAATAATTGAAATGGATAAAGAGATAGAACAGCCCATAGCAAGAAAGGCAAATGGAATATTCGAACTGAAGACCACCCTCCATAAAGAAATCTTCAAGCTGTTCCAAGTAAGCCAGCTCCTGATATTCTCCCAATTGCTGCTTCCAGATTCGCTTAAAAACTATCCATTCAATATCTAGTTCGTGCTTTTATATTTTCTTTATTTTCTGATACTAATGAACAATTTATTGCCGACAGAATATATATGTACAAGCATAAAAGCAATAATAACAATAAGGAATTCGACTTTTTCTTGTGTCTCGGATTATCTTATCAAATTTTCGATACGTCCTTCGGCGCGAATTTGTTTGCATGTTTCTTGCTGATTGCCTCCCTCAGCTGATGGCTTCGTTCTTCTCCTTCGCCCTTCTTCGGCTTCCAGCATTGTCACGACTTCGGTCAGCTTGTTGTCGGTGATGGTGCATGCATACTTGAGTCGTTCGTAATTGTCTTCGAGGTTTTTGAGCTTGATTTCGATAGCTGAAGCTGCATCGATGACGTTTGAGGACTTTTCCCGCTCTTCGTTGAGTTTACGAAGGAGTTTCTTGTTCTCCAAACGATTAGCATGTGCAATTTGTTCGACGACCTAAAGAATACAATAAACGTTGGCTAGGCGCGCACATGCAACTTTTTCGAAACCAAATAGTTCGATCGTTAGTTGCCCAAACATCGCGCACATAGCAACTCCAAAAGTAATCAACGAAATAAACCAATACACAGAAAACATTTATTCACTTTTTCTATCTCATATACACGAAACAAAATAGTTTCAAATTTGTCCTACTCTTTTGCTTATGAAAGAAAAGAGAAAGAGAAAGAAAAGAAAGGAATTGGTTTGAGGTGATCGTTTAGTTTGTGTCAAAACACAAACTAAAAAGTTGCTCGAATGGGCGACAGAATGGTTTCTGCATGTGCGCGGACTCTCGTATAAGTCTATAGTGCTCAGTTTAGAAACCAAACAGTTTCGAAACTAAAAGTTGCATGTGCGCGCCTAGCCTAAATGAGATCTGTTTGGAGATGAAAAACCTTACCTCAGATTTCTCCTTCATCCTCTCCTGCTCTGCCTTTTCCCACATTTTGTGCTCCAGTTGCTTCTCCACCTTCCACAGGTTTAAGTTTGCGTTCGTGTCGACTGCCTTTCGACTATCATCTGCTCACGGGCAGCGGCCAACTTATCCTCCAATTTTTCGTACTGCTTCTCGAGTATATCGCCGACGCTCTTCGGTCGTTCACTGAACTTATCGACCATGTCCTCTAAAAATAGGGATGTTTGCGGATCGCAGTATAGTCAATTCGATTGGAAGGGTTTTTGCCAGGGAGACTGGGAGAGATTGAGATTCTTGAAATTGGCACTGACTTTTAAGTCACTTGGAAAGGCGATCATTGAATGAATGTTTTTACGAGTACACTACACATTGTGAAACAAAAAAAAAGTGCATGAGAGAAATTTCCTCATGATTAGTTTTCGTTTTTCTAATGAAAATAAAGTTCTTTTTGGGGCGACTTTCCTTTACCGTATTCTATGGGTGAATTTGATTTGTAAAAGGGTGAATTTGATTTGTAAAAGGGTGAATTTGATTTGTAAAGGGGTGAATTTGATTTGCAAACGGGTGAATTTGATTTGTAAAAGGGTGAATTTGATTTGTTAATTCAGAATCTGGTACAGAGTCTGGTAAAGAAAAGTAGAGCCTTCTTTTTTTCCGACCGGACAATTTCCTTGATAAGAAATACATATAAATATTAAATTTCTTGAACAAGCAAGCTTTAAAATTTATAATAGGCTTTTCACACTGAATCAAAAACTCAGTTTTTGCAAAAAAAGCCAAAACCTACATCAAAACCACGAGGTTTCCCATACATTTTCTTCTCTTCATAAACTAGTAGTTTTTGATAAAACTCGTCAAAACCTCTTACGAGTTGCAAAGCTATCAAAACAAACACACCTAAAAAACATTCAGCTCTCAGCTGAATAAAAAAATAGACAGCTGTCAAAACAAATTTATTTTCAATAATAAAAAAAAACTTTTAAACGAACGATAGATAGACTAGTTGCGGTAAGCTTTATTTTTCCTTCACAAAATTAATAAAATTATTTTATCTCGTATAGTTTATGGAAGAAAAGAAAAAAAAAACAAGCTGAAGCCCTTGAAATTTTAAACGACATCAACAAGCCCAGATCAACACAGACACAGCCCCAAGAAAAAACTTTTGCTGCTCTTTCGCGCGTGGGCTTATCTGAAAAGACATGGAGACTCTTCCAGATTTGGAGCAGAGGACCTTGTGAACTGAGCTTATTTGGTAGTCAACGACTTAACAAAGGTCCTTTTCAGGACCGCAAAAAATTACATTAAGAGATAGAACATTTCAATAATTTTTCACTTCTTAAAATGTTAATCAATTGGACTTGTTTATTGAACTTAAGAAGAGTTTGTATATGATGTGGCACGATTGACTTGGTTTTTTCTTTTCTCATCATTTTCAGCGGCAACAGCAGCAATCAATACATAGTTCCTCTTCCAGCTAGGAGACGTCTTTTGCAACATGATTTTTGAATTTCGAGAGCCTGATTTAATTGTCATGGCCTCATGGGTGATGGGTGATATGAATTATAGTTATTTACATACCTATAGCAAATACATAAATGCATCAGTTTTGTAAATAATTTTGAATGCTTATGAAAAGATTACTTAGGTCCAAATACGTTTTCGTTTTTTCTTTTTTCTATTGCCTCCAAAAGGTCTTTTCTATCCTGACGCAGCATTTGTAAAATTATCACACTTTTTTTCTCTCATTGACTTCAAAAATTATTGAAGTGTCAAACAAAATCTCGTAAAATAGCAGTGTGAATGCTCCAATGAGGTTTTGTAAACTTTTTGCCAAAAACTCAGTTTATGACCCAGTGTGAAAAGCCTATAAGGGGAACCTTATTTTCATTATTTTGTAATGAAATACTTTTAATTGAACACGAACAGAAATCCTTTGATTGTAATAATTAAATGTGCGGCGGTACGGATACGGACGACTACACGGTTGTAAGAAATGTTTTTTTTAGATTCCAGATTGACAATAAACGCCATTATAAAAAAAAAACTTTGACACAACAACCACTTTCAACTCACCTTCTGAGATGAATTGGAAATAGTCAGAAATAGTTACGATTTGACACATCAACACTGGCCGCAAAAACGACAATTGTGGTAACGAATCGTATTGGCGTGCAAAAACGAGAAATAGTCAACCATAGTTCATAGAGGACATATATTACCTAGAGGCCCGACTTCGGTGGTTCGCTCTCTTTCGGCCTACAAGCTGAAATTTTTCACATTTATACCTTAAAAGTGCATAAGTGTTAGTTTCCCAATGCATTTCTTATGGGAACTCTCACTAATACTTATGCAATTTTAAGGCATGTGTGCTCATTACAGTCGTGGTGTAAAACCTATAGCTCAAATTTCAAAAAAGTAGATTCCGTTGAGCTCAAATTTTTCAAAAAAACCTGAACATGCAAAAAAATTCATGTAATATGAAAAATAAACATATAATTTTGTTTCTTTGCACTTTAACAGCCCTATTAATAAACACAAAATAACCCTAACACAAGACTAACTCGTATCTCAAATTAGAATTCCTATTAATAAACGTGTGTTAGCCTTAAATGACACCTGTTAGCAAACGGATAACTTATTTCATTGATTTTTGTGTATAAGGAACGAATATCTTTTTTTTTTCAAAATATTTGACAACAAATTAAGGAAATTTTGTGTTGTCGTTTGGATAGTGTGAGCATTTTCGATACTGAGAAACTTATCATCGTCGTGGCCAGTTACTTTGGCAGAACAAGCTGACAAATCTAGTTTTGCGTCAATGGAGATACTTTGTGAATACTTGGGTTCAAGAGGTGGCATTGTAATAGCAAGATTCATTGCGTATACAAACCTTCGAACTTTGGATATTTCCTACTATCAAATTGGTAGTGAATCCATGTATGAGTTACCTACTTGCTGCCATCTTCAATATCTTTTATTTTTGTTTGTGCGTACATAGTTTTCTAAATAATGCTCCTGATGCATTAATATTGTTTGTTTATTTTATTTGTCATCATTCCCCAAGAAATAAGATAAATTTAAATGCTTCAACGGTTGCTAGGCTGTCAAACTAAAAATGATAGATGACTGATAATGTTTGATGTTGTTCCATTGGTCAAAAGGAGTAGTTCAAATAATTTTGTACTCCTTGAATTTTTCTAATTAAAGGTGTGAATAAAAGCACATTTAAATTTATTGAACCCGAACACAAATTAGCAGCAGACATTGCTCCAAAATACATTGAATAACGCTTATTATTAGTTTTTAAACAAACTAAATGAATGAAACGGAATTGATTCTGAAATGAATTTGGAAAACGACATCACTCTCTTGACAACTAACCTTCATCCTTGAAAAAATAGTAGAATATTTAGTACAATTTTCATGCTATTCAGTGAATAGTTACAATGAGGAAAAAATATGTTTATTAATTAACTTATTTAGCAAACGAATAATTTCACTATCCGTGTGCTAGGTATAACGTGTGTTATCCAGTGGATAGGTTATTTTTATTAATAGGGCTGTAAGCATATAATTACATTATTATTTACCAATATTTGTATCAAAAATATTAAAAAAAACTTAAAAAGAACGCAAACAAATCGAAATAGTACGCGACACCCTTAGGAACAAACAATATTAATACTACAATCGGACCTTTAGTTTCTTATTTGCTGTGGTGAAACTTTTGACAGTTAATGTCAACAATATTTGACATTTTCATTTTTCAATAATAGAAAAATGCAAGGAAAGGGTAAGTATGGCAAACAATATTTTATATTTTTATAATTTTATTGAGAATAATTTTAGATTCAACCCACAACTCCATTGTATGCGAAAACATGCCCTTAGCGCATGCATCTGGTGTCCGAGAGCTACTATTCAATAGACATCGTACGGAGCAAATCAAAGGACTTATATAAAGTATTCGAATTCACGATCCAGTCTTGGCTCCGAAGATACATCTTCCCGGTCATGCTGAGTCTTACAATCCTCCTCCAGAATATTCGATGCCAATGAAATGAAGGAGTGGGAGCGCATGAAGGACGGGCCGCAGAAGCGTAAGTTGCGTTTTATGCTTCAAAATACAAGTCGATACCTGCGTGAGAGATTCTTTCGTTGTTTGGTTTTGTATCTCTGTCCGAAGGCCAAGCGTATGAAGTTGAACATCGTTGCTGAGTATCTTATTTCCAAGATTCCAAGTCCGAGAGAATTGTAAGCGTTCCCAACCACTGAGAGCATGGTCTATCCTCGGCATACGAACATCATCGGATCGGTCAGTCTGGAGCCCAAAGGCGATTACATTGTTTCCGGATCGGTTGACACTACAGTCAAAAGTAATTCTATCACAATTGCTTCTAAGAACAATCTTCCGAAAACCTTTCTCTCTTTCAGTTTGGAAAATTGTCACCGGACGTTGCATTCGAACCATCGAAACCGGAGACACTCCACTGTTAATCATTAACGAAGGAACTTTCGAATGCAGTGATTCAGGAATCCAACTCCAAGCAATGGACAATTCGCATGTCTCATTGGTGTCTCTAAGCCTTCGATCTGATGATTTCGATAAATACCGATGTGACCGAAACATTTCAAGCAACCTCGGTAGCATGACAAAAATTCTAAAATGCGCCAACAATGAAGATAAAGTTACTGTGAAGGCTCAAGACAATGCCGACACAGTCACCTCTATGTTTTGAGTCACAGAATCAAGAAAAAGTGTCTGACTACGTTGCTAAAGTGAGTTCCTGAAATTCCCAACATAATCCAATAACTATCCTAAATAAGAGCATTAAACGCTTCCCAACGATCTCATCGTCATTGTCATCGTCAACATCAGGCCCCACAAAAGCGCTCCGTCTCAAATCGCCAACCCATTACAAGCCAAATGACACAACCCAACAACGTGGCAATCGACTATCCATAAACTACAAAGCTCAAAAGACTGATCGAGTGTCTCCAGTTGCTAAAAAACACTACCTGTCTCAAAAAAAAACAAACCTCACCGCTGCTAGAACGCAATGTCCCAGAAATCAGGATCGTCGATAGTGTATTGTCACCAGCTACACCACACACAATTACTCGTACAGCATCACACACGCACAAGGAAAATGTAAGTCCCTTGACGCCAGGCAATGTCCTCGATTTCATCGACCAGATGCAATTCACTCCTGCAACCAAAACAAAGCTGAAACAGCTGAAAAGCAAGACAACACGGAGAACTACGAGAACGATGCGGCTCATCTCAACATCGTTCAGACGCCACTGATCAACGACAAAACCTTCGACATGAAACACATGGACAAGTCCGACTTGGCTCTGAGTGACTTGCAGGAAAGTTTCAAAGCACCTTGTGATGGAATTGTCTTCAACAAAACCGCGACCGTCACACCAGCCGTCTCCCGGCCATTGTCAATGATCGAGGAGGAGGAAACAGCCAATTTCCCAAAAATCCTGCAAAAGACCTACGAAATCAAAGTCGACGAAGATCTCAAGCGTGACGTCAAATCGGTCAGGACTCCATTGAGAAAGTATTCCGAATCGATGAAGGATCCGTCGTTGAAGTCGCCATTGTCAACGAAAATGTACATTCAAGGAAAACAAAATAATAAAAAGTAAAAAGTGGAAGAATGTTGAATTTTATTGCTTTTCGTAGAGCAGGTTTAGGTATTCGCGATATTGGTTGAAGAAGTTCTTCAAATTCGTGTCATTCTCTTCTTTCTCTTGCTTGGCTTTAAGCTGCGGCTTTTGGCTTGGTTCTGATTATGGCTGTTGGTTTTCTTTATTGTGCTTTTCATTGAATTTCAAAGAATTCGTCCATTGAGAGATCCTCATCCTTGTCGTCATCGTCGTGGGTATTGAATATTAGTTAGTGCACGCCGACCGATGCCAACATCATGTAGTTAGGGTTGAATTGCACACACTGCAATGCAACAAACCTCCACAGCATTCGGTACCTTAGCAACTGCTTCGAGATAGTCCTCCATAAAAGTCACAATACTGTCGCCAAAATTTGCTTTCTTATCGTTTGTCTTGTCACGCGAGAAGTTCACATTGAAGAATGCCTCCGTCACGCCTGGCTTTTTCTATGCACGCCTCGAATAGCTCGAGAGTGGCGATTTACAAATTGTCACTTTCCAAATCCATGGGTCGTTTATTGAGAAATTACAGACGTATCTGTTCGGGAACCATGTCCAGGCAAGCCAGTAGTGACATATTGAATTCGAGAGAGATGCGTTTCAGGAGTCGACATGAGAGCAGCGGCAGCCAACGATCGAAGATGTTGTTCATGTAGCTAGTGACTAGTGGGATGATACGCAATGTGTCTCGCTGTTTGGGTTGTGTGTAGATGAGAGCTTCCAGGGGTGAGAGTTCGGATTTTGAGAAAATCGACGTCTTTAAACGTAAAAGTTGCATCAATAAAATAAATCAATATTTGATTTACCCCAGCAGATCCAAGCCATTTTCAAGGTTAAGCAATCTGTAGACACATATTGCGAAGGAGTTATTTGGAGGGATTTATCGACTCCTTTTTGGTGGTGACCGTAGCGAGAATGTCACACTCGAAGCGCCAAGCGTGCATATGGGGAAAGCCTTCACGCAATAGAAATATCAGGCTATGAATTTCCAACTGGAACAGTCGATTTCGACCAAGCTAAAATTTCAAAAAACCATCAATATAGTTTTTGATACTCAAAACCGTAAACCCACCTTCGCATACGTCCTCAAAAATCCCAAGTAAGCCATGAGGATCTCATAGCGTTCCGTCTTCAGGACATTTTTAACCAGCGTTGATTCGTGCATTTCGTCCATTGTTTTGGGAACTGCATTGTTCAGACATTCATTAATATAATCAATGCCAAAACAATGGCACAAAGCAATTATCGGAGTTCACAGATTTTCTTCGGATCGTAACGGGCGTTGAATAAAGCTAGGACCGTGTCTTGGAGTTGATTTTCTTCTTTAGAAATTTTCAGCGTTACTGATTTGGTGTTTTGAAAATTCTTCTCGTTAAACTGTGCCAAACAATCCAAGCATTCCTTTATATTTTGTAGGAGCATATCAGATTGGAGACATAATTTAACTTTGATTAACTTTCGTCGATGAGGTGTTTGAGTTTGCCAACAATGTCCATGGCAATGTGGTATTCTTTATTGGATTAGGCTTCTTCGAGACTAGAATAAATCATCAATTCGGATTTTGCACGAGACTTTGAGGTTGATTGATATTTCTTTCTTTGAGTTCATTGATGCATTGCTTGAGGTCTTCATTTGCTTCGCAAATAGCTTTTTGAGTGCTTCCTTCGATGTTTTGTAGGAGTTATTTGACCTGCAAATATGGCGATTGTGGAAACAAGAAGCACACAGCATAAACTAGAAAATTTCAGGACTTCTGAACTTACCTTATTGAAGAAATAAATTTATATCTCTTATGAGCGTTTCACCCTCTTCCAAATACAATTCGTTCCTTGATAAATCCACAAGAAATTGGACATAATTTGTTAATTTGTTTCGACATAAGCAAAACTTGAACAAATAACCAAATGATTTTTTTTTCTTCTTCTTCTTTTTTTGGCTTCTGTCACTTTGGGCCCGGAAAAAAATTTGCCCACGGTTGAGGTGAAGTTTTTTTTTTTTTCTTTCTAAAATTTACACGGACACGAAATTAAGAGAGGATCGTGAGAGTTCACCTCAGAAGAGATCTGCGGGTGTTTTCGGAAAGGGACGAGGAAAGTCGGGACTCTAGGTAATATATGTCCTCTATGCCATAGTTGATGATAAGCAACTAAAGTCAGCGCAAAAACGCAGCTCTGGTGTGAAAAGGCTATTAATCTTACAAACCTAAGATTAAGCCGTTATTGAGAAAAAAATTGTAATGTTAACGCATTGTACATAAATTCTGACTGGTAATACTGAAAAGCAAGTCATGCACTGCCATCTTATAAAATTTCAGAGAAGCTGATTTCGTTTACATAACTGGTGCCTTGAAAAAATGGCTATATCTGCTTGTAACTAGATGGCGCTATCGAGATATGCCTATTACCAGGCAATTAAATATACAAGAAAGTAGAAACCGAATTCCATAGTGATGGCGTAGTGTAGACATCTGGAGTTGGTTAAAGGGAAATTTTGTTTGGAGACATATTTTCCGTCTTCTATAGTTTTTAGTTTTCTTTTCAATTTTGGAGACAGATAGATTGTTTTATTACCCATTCGCCATTCGATTCGCGTTGGTTTTGTACGTATATTTGAGAGAACAGAAATTGGTAAACAAGAAGGTAAGTTGATTTTTCTTATAAATTAATTACTAATTTTTAATAAAAAAGCTAATTCTTTCTTTTCTAAAGTAATTTTGCGTAAAATTTACTACCCATCATGTCTGATAGTCAAAGCAGGGGTCGCAGAACCTCGAGCGAAGAAAGCAGGGACAAAGATTATGCTGGAGGATCGCGTCGTCCACGATCTACAACATCCCCAGTTGCAGAAGAACCGGTAAGCAATTTTACACTGCAATTCAATATGCAAAATTATTTTGTTCTCAAAGTACCGATATTTTAATGGCGGCCTTATTTTAATGGAAGCTAAACCCTAAATTTCATTAAATCAACACGTGCGGTCGGGCACTGATAACGAAATTTATGAACAATAAATAATCTCGCATTCAAAAAATATATGTATCCACTTAACATGGCTTGTGGTTTTATGCTGCGTACGAAATTTTATGACCTGCTATGATACAAATGTAATTGTATGTATGTACATATGTGTGCTGTGTTACTGTTGGTCGTGCATTTGTGCAACATAAACGAAAAATGTGTTCCGAACTCTTTAATGTATCACATTCCATAGAACCGCTTTTGTTTTTTCATGGATGATTTGGGTTTCTTAGAATTTGAGTATAGATAAAATTATGGTTGCTCGGAGCAGCTATCGTAAAAAAAATTTCCCACACATTGCTTCATAGTTTAAGACGCTGTTATGGAAATTGGTGGCTAAGCAGTATTCATATTTTTACCAGTGTCTTAGAGAAACGATGCTAATGTAAAGCCTTTTCATTATATGTGACTCCAAAACCCTATTTTTTGCTTAGTAATTGATGCACTACCTGTTGCAAGTTGCGACTTGTTTAAAATGTTCTAATTATAAATAAGGCAGTTCTTACTTACTTATCTGGCTCACAATCCATGAAGGATCTCAACCTGCGATACTGCAGCCTTCCGTCGTTAACGGTCCCTCGCATGCACTCTCCAGTCGACGAAACCAAGCGCTCTGGCATCCGCAGTCACTTGGTCCTTGTACCGTAGGTTCGGTCTTCCTTGTCGTCTCGAACCTGGGGGCTGGGATGAGAAGACTTTCTTGGCTGGAGCGTTGTCGTCCATTCGCTCGATGTAGCCGAGCCAATGTAGTCGTCTTTTCTTTGCCTTCTGGACTACATCCACATCTTGGTACAGCTCATACAGTTCTCGGTTGAACCTTCTTCTCCATTCGCCATCATCGCAAACGGGACCGAAAATCCGTCGAGGAATTTTTCTTTCGAATGTGCCCAGTATCAATTCCCCTTTTTTACTTATGGTCCAGCACTCGGCGCAGCGCCGTAGAGTAGGACTGGTAAAATCAAAGTTTTGTATAGCAGACACTTTGTCTTTCGAGTGAGGAGTTTTGAACCCAGTTGTTTGGCCAAACCGAAGCAGCAGCGGTTCGCTAGGGTAATTCTTCTTCGGATCTCCACTAAGGTGTCGTTTGTGGGATTGATGTTTGTTCCAAAGTAGGTGAACTCCTTAACTACCTCGAAATTGCTGCTACCAACAGTGACGTTTTGTCCTGGGCGGTGGAGAGATGTTACTTTGTTTGTTGATAGCATGTACTTTGTTTTGTCCTCATTCACTTCAAGACCAATGAGTTTTGCCTGTTCTTCAATCGCTGTGAAGGCCTCAAGCACAGCTCTCTTGGATCAACCGATGATGTCTATGTCGTCCGCATAGCCTATGGGCTGGGTGGATTTGTTGAAGATAGTGTTTTCCGTGCTAACACCTGCCTTGCCCACTATCTGCTCCAGGACTATGTTGAAGAAATCACATAACAGCGCATCTCCTTGTCTAAACCCTGCGCATGTTTGAAACAACTCGGATGAGCTGTTACCCATTTGCACACTGCACTGCGTATTGTTTAGCGTCATGCGGCACAACTGGATCAGTTTGTTCGGGATCCCGAATTCAGACATCGCCATCATAAGCTCTTGGCGGTGGATGCTATCATAAGCAGCTTCGAAGATGAAAAGATGGTGGGTTTCGACTTGAAATTCGTTGGTCTTTTCCAGGATCTGCCTCAGTGTGAATATTTGGTCAATCGTTGTTCTGCCTGGCCTAAAGCCACACTGGTACGTGCCGATTATTGTGTTGCAGAAAGGTTAAAGACGCTCACAGTAAGTTGGATAGGATTTTGTATGCAACATTAAGCAGGGAAATGCCACGGTAGTTTTTGCATGACATCGGATCGCCTTTTTTGTAGATGGCGCATATGGAGCTTATCGACCAGTCAGTGGGCATGCATTCTTCCTCCCACACTTTTGTTGATGACCTGGTGCATGCGGTTCATCAAAACACCTCCTCCATATTTGAAGAGTTCCGTAGGTATGCCATTCGACCCGGCGGACTTGTTGTTTTCTAGCTTTTGGATGGCTCTTTCTACCTCTTCTGTGCTGGGACTTGGTCTTCATTGACTGGTCTTGCTTCTCTTTCGTCATTAGCTCGCTCGACATTTAGCACATTCAGCAGCTGTTGGAAGTGCTGTTTGAAAACATCTACAATTCCCTGTGCTTCGGTGACTAGGTTTCCTTCACTGTTTCGAAGAGCCTGTGTCCCGGTTCTGAAACCAGAAGCTAATTGCTTCGACCTTTTAAAGAAACGCCGGGTGTTGTTTTTGGCCCGAGACTCTTCTAGATCTTTGAGCTGAGAAACTGCGGATGCTCTTTTCTTCCTTCGCAGGGTCTTTTTCTCATTTCTCCTTTTTGTGCGGTACTCTTCTCTTGCTGCTCTTGTTTTCCGTTGCAGCATCTGCAAACGTGCATTTTCCGTCTCTCTTTTTAATATCGCGCATTCATCATCATACCACGGGTTCTTTTTCGGGGGTGGCTGGTAATCAATGATGGTCTCGGCTAAATTTTTTATTATTTTGCGATATTGGTTCCACAAGGTGTTGACTTCTGTGGTATTTGGGAGGACGGGGGAGAGTCGCTCACTCAAGCGCTCACTGTAGTCTCTGGCATTCTCCGAGATGCTAGGGCAACCGATGTTGAACTTCTGGAACAGCCAAGCCGCTTTCAAATCTCTCGCGTCTGTCTCCACAAACTCTAATAGTCCACGACTGTCGATCATCTCTGAATGAGATGACGGAACAGTTTAACATTCACCTCATTTGGGTGCCGGCCCACAGAGACATTCCGGGAAATTGCAAAGCCGATGAGCTTGCCAAAAACGGAAAACTTCCGCCTACTGTTAGACAAGGACATAACATAGGAACACCATTTGCTACATGCAAATATCTTCTCAAACAATATGCTCTAGAATCAACAAATGGTAGATGGTCACAGGGTACTAGCTGCCTAGCAACCAAACAAATATGGCCAAGCATAGACCTGAATCGGTTAAAAGGCTTGATTTCCCTGAGCGGACAAAGTATAAGCTAAACAACTGGAGTCATAAGAGGACACTGCCTCAAAGGTAGACATACTTTGAGTCTAGGGGTCTACGCAAACGACTTCTGTAGAAGCTGCCTGGACGAGGAGGAAGAGGAAACAGTCCAACTTCGATAATACACACAAGATGTCTCTTATTCCAATAAAAGTACAAAATGGTTTGTTTGAGTTCATTACTCTCCCATGAGTAACTTCTTTCGTGGTATCACAATGGACCCTTGAGGTCTAAGTGAATCAATAACATCTAGACCGCCACTCCAACCTAAAACCTTAAACTTCCCTTCTTGCTTAAAATGGCACTGAAGTCAGTCGAAACAGAGCCTCATCCTACATAGTCTTCAGTTTTGTACCCCAAGTTTGTTGAGATCCTCCTACACCAGTGTTTTCAACCTGAGCTGTGATTGTCCTCTACCGCCGTTTTTAATGAAACATCTTGGAGCAAACGTCAACATAGACAGATTTAACTTCGAGGTAGTTAAGGACTTCGTCTACCTAGGATCCGCTATCAACTCAGACAACAACACCAGCGCTGAAATCAAACGAAGAATCACTCTTGTCAAACGCTGCTTCTGGTGCAGAGACATGGAAAATGACAACTTCCGATGAAAACGCTTTGGGCTGCTTTGAGAGAAAAATTCTTCGAGTGATTTTTGGTCCTGTCTGCATAAGTGGAGGCGCAGATTCAACCAAGAACTGTACAAGCTGTACAGCGACACTGACCTAGCCAGAAAAGTTAAGGTCCAACTACTTAGATGGTTGGGACATGTAGAGCGAATGGAAAATAATGCTCCGACTCGTAGAGTCTTCGAATCCAACCCGTAAGGACGTCGCAGAAGAGGAAGACCGCGACTCAGGTGGACCACACAGGTGGTAGAGGACCTGAACCAACTTGGCGTGGGAAACTGGAGACAGCTAGTTAGGGACCGAGCTGGCTGGGGTTGTTTGTTGGGTGAGGCCCTGGTCCGACCTCGACTGAAAGTAAGTAAGGTTGAAGTACACTGCGACCTAAAGATCTATGACTTACTTACTTGACTTGGGCCTCAATCAACAGCCTCCGCCA
This sequence comes from Sphaerophoria taeniata, assembly GCA_943590905.1. NCBI lineage: Eukaryota > Metazoa > Arthropoda > Insecta > Diptera > Syrphidae > Sphaerophoria > Sphaerophoria taeniata. Next base: position 81,759,755 of record OX016540.1, on the reverse strand, counting down.
TCCAGCCAGCTAGCTGTCTCCAGTTTTGCATTCCAAGTTGATTGAGGTCCTCTTCCACTTGTGTGCGCCACCTGAGTCGCGGTCTTCCTCTACCTCTACGTCCCTCGGAAATAGTGTCGAAGACTTTTCGGGCCGGAGCATTGGTGTCCATCCGCTCTTAATGACCGAGCCATCTAAATCTCTAGACCTTGACCCTTCTGGCTAGGTCCTAGTCGTTGTAAAGTTCGCTGTTGTATCTTCTTCGCCATTCCCAATCAATGCACACGGGGCCAAAGACGAACCGAAGAACTTTCCTCTTGAAACCGCCTAAGGTACATTCATCCGATTTTGTCAAGGTCCATGCTTCTGCACTATACAGCAGAACTGGGATGATGAGGGTGTTGTACACTTTTACCTTAGATGCTCGAGGGAGGGCTTTTCCACTCAATTGATTTCTTAGCCCAAAGAAACAGCGATTAGCGGTTTATTCTTTGTCTGATCTCGGCGCTGGTGTTATTGTCCGTGTTAATATCGGAGCCTAGGTAGACAAACTCCTCTACTACCTTGAAGTTGTATGCGTCTATTGTGACGTTCTGTCCTAGCCGTCGGTGTTGGGTGTCCTTCCTCGAAGACAGCATATACTTCGTTTTTCCCTCATTTACCGCTAAACTAATTTTTGCCGCTTCTGTCTCAATTCTCACAAAGGCGCCATTGACATCACGCTGTGTTCTTCACATTATATCAATATCATCGGCAAAAGCGAGGAGTTGAACAGATTTTTGGAAGATAGTGCCTCTGGTGTTGACGGTGGAGTTTTGCACTATCTTCTCAAGAACGATGTTAAAGAAGTCGCACGACAGTGCATCGCCTTGTCTGAATCCTTTTTTGACATCAAAAGATTCCGTAAGCTCGTTGCCAACCTTGATATAGTAGCGTGAGTTCTCCATCGTCATTTTGCACAAGCGAACGAGCTTGGCAAGCCTTATACAGTTCGTCTCTGTAGATGCGTCATATGCGGCCTTAAAATCGATGAAAAGGTGATGGGTATCGATTTGGAGTTCATAGGTTTTTTCCAGGATCTGCCGCAAAGTGAAAATTTGGTCGATGGTTGACTTTCCTGGCCTGAAGCCACATTGATAAGGACCAATCAGATTGTTGACGAAAGGCTTCAGACGTTCACATATTACGGCAGAGAGGATCTTGTAAGCGATGTTCAGTAGGCTGATTCTTCTGTTGGAGCAGTTTAGAGGATCTCCTTTCTCCAGGATTGGGCAAACTATGCTGACCTAAAGAGCTTTTGTGTCCCCTTAATTACCTGAAACTACAATTCCTCCTCTAACCTGATATTCCCAAGAAATTTAAGAAATGGAAGATCTTCCTTCTCAATCTGGTAATGACCTAGGCGTTTTAACTTGCTTGTTCATTATTGACCGCAAAAAGTAGGAAAACAAGACAACATTGTTCTTGAAGTACCCTATTATTTTTACAGCGTCGGAAAGTGCCAAAACACTCTTCGCCTCCAGATGGACCCTCAACATCATCGGTAAGAAGTTATGAAAGCAGTGACAGATCCGAACGCGACCGTGATCGTGATCGTGAGCGTGATCGCGATCGTCGTGACCGCTCCGAAAAATCAGAACGTCGCGAACGCAGCGAACAATCTGAAAGATCCGAACATCGTTCGGGATCGTTGGCTTCTCAAAGTGGTTAGTTGTATTACCTACTATCCAAAATATAGCGTTTTGTTGATATTTGTATTGATTTCAAGGTTCACGAGATTCAGGAGCTCCTGGCGGACGGCCAGAAGGAGGACGACAACAAGACCGTCAAGACCGTCGCAATCGCTATGAAATCGTCCATACTCGTCCACAAGAAATTGACTCCAAATGCGGACGATCAGGCGTTCCCGTCAGCTTGCAAGCAAATTACTTTCGCTTGCTAACAACTCCGACTTGGCGCATCTATCAATACCATGTTGATTTTTCACCAGAGATCGAATTGCGTCGTGTGCGTGGCGGTGTCCTTTCCGAACACAAAGGATTATTTGGTGGCTACATTTACGACGGTATGAAAATGTTTAGTACAACCAAATTGCGCGACGATTTGATGAAATTGGAAACAAAGAGTAAATCTGGAGAAGTGTACACCATTACGGTCAAATATGTCGGGGTTATTTCGATGAAAGAATGGCAGTCGTTGCAGATTCTCAATTTGATTCTCCGCCGAGCCATGGAGGGTCTTAAACTGCAATTGGTTGGAAGGAACTTCTTTGATGCTATTGCAAAGGTAAGATTTTTGTTTGTTTTCTTATTCTTATATGATGATCAAGTGTGTTCTTTCTTCTAAAGATTGATTTACGTGAACATCGAATGCAACTCTGGCCTGGTTATCAGACGTCCATCAGACAGCACGAGCAAGACATTTTATTGTGTACTGAGATTACACATAAAGTTATGCGAACAGAGACTGTCTATGATATCTTGATGAAATGTACACAAGAATCTCGTGATTATCAAGAAAATTTCAAGAAACATGTTTTGGGTATGAAGTTCGAAATCATTTTATTAATATTTCTGTTTAATTTTCTGTTTACTGTTCTCATAGGTCTTACTGTGTTGACTGATTATAACAATAAAACCTACAGAATCAACGATATTGATTTCGTTGCAAATCCAAAGAAGACCTTCAAGTGTAAGGATAAAGATATGTCATTCATCGATTACTACTATCAGGTAAGGGTTCACTGATGTTATCACTAATCTATTTGGGAATAAGAACACTTAATGGGGTTTGATTTGAGCATTTAAAAATTAGAGAGGTGAGTTGCCGTTGTTACAAGCTGCGTTGCCGCGAAGAACTAAAATTTTAAGGGCCATTTCCAAAATGTGCGGGCCACTAGTCGACTACCCTAAAAAAAAATAATAACAATTTGTCTTTTCATAAATAAACTAAATAATGGATTCACAACTGTGTCACACGGACACAGCTCTGGGTCGGCCAAAAAGAGGTCTACGAAGGTACAGGCGATCGAGATCAGCGTAATGCTACGCGGATTCCGGCCGCAGTCGGTATCTTAGCGGCGGCGGCGGCGGCGGAAAGAACCCCGGAAAAAATGCGAAAACTCGAGTGGGCCAGTGGCTTCTTTAGCACCAAACCACCAAACCGACCTGCAGCGATTCAACGTCAAAGTGTTATAGGTCTTTTGAGGGCGACAAGCCTGAAGCGAAAAGACAGAAGGTGCATTCCAGCAGCACAGCCTTCAATAAAGATCTCTCATTTAGCGACGCTTTCAAAGGTAAGAACATAGCTGCGGTCAGAATATTCCTTTAAGACCAAGAGAACGCATAATGATCCCGGCTCCACACAACTGCCCAAATATGATCATGAAACTGATTAAAATGATTAATCCAAGCCTGTCTTCTCACGGCTGGAAAGTCCCAAAGGTTGAGGAGAAGGAGACAGTGGCTCGCTATAGATCAGCTCTCTTGGTGATCAATAGGGAATCACTGGCCGCGACCGAAGGCGTGTTTAAGTACGGTTTCGACGAAATCGTGGTCCGTATTTACAAGAAAGACGAAGACTCGCTAAATGCAACCCCTCCAGAGGCCCCTTAAGCGAAAGGAAATGCTTCAAAGAACATCAATATGGAGGTCGATGTAAAACCGCACGTGGAACCATCGACTTTCTCAGCCTCTAACAAGCCAACAAACGTGAGAACTGATCTCGCAGTCGACAGTAATTCCGAGTCATCACTCTAAGCGAGGAAGTCCTACTTCATTTCTTCTCAGACGATGAAAACGCCGATAAGACAGTGGTGGAGGTTCATCTGGCTAAAAGTAGCAGTGCTGCGATTACTTCAGATAAATCTTCATCACGCCATCATGGCCTCTACAAACCTTTTACTCCGGCTGCATAAAACCATAAATCCACCATCAACGGGCTCAGAACAATAACAGTAAACGTATGACAATGACAAAACAAACAGACGAGATACGCACTAGGTGGAGGAAAAAGAAGATAAAGTGGCGATTGGCGAAAACAAATGAAAAGCAAACGTCATTCTGAATGAATTGATAATTTTGTTGATGGAATTAAAAGATTGTGTTTTGTAGAATATTTTGTTTTAGAAAAAAGAAAAAATATGATATGCGGGCCATTTGATGTTGGCCACGGGCCAAAATAAAAAAACTAAGGGCCAAATGGGCACATTTTGGCAACGCTGGTAAATACAAGACAAGCCCAAACAGAATAAGGCAGAAAAGCTCCGAATCATCATGGCAAGTTACACGAATGAACAGCACGTTCAAATGATAAAACTTTATTATCAAAATGAGTGGCCGTTAACGCAAACGTTGCCCGCGTTGCGCCCATTTTATGGTAGACGTGGTGGCCCTTCACAGTCGAGTCTTCAACGTTTGGTGGCCAAATTTGAGACGACCGGTTCAGTAAACAATCAGCCAACACCTGTACGTTAAAGGAACGGAAGATCGGCCGAGAACATCGCCGCGGTTCTTGAAAGTGTACAGCAGAACCCGAGGCAGTCTATTTCTCGCCGTGCGCAAGAACTCGGCCTTTCGCAGAATTCAACTTGGCGAATTTCGCGTCGGGACTTGGGCCTACACCCGTACAAGATTTAACTGACCCATGAGCTCAAAGTTCATGACCATATACAACGCCGAAAAACAATTCGAAAATCATTTTTAGTGACGAGAAGCATTTTTGCATGAATGGCTGTGTTAACAAGCAAAATTGCCGTATATGGGACGACACCAACCCACGCGAGGTTCACCAGGTGAATGCATCCTCAAAAAGTTACCGTTTGGTGTGGATTTTGGGCCGTCGGCGTAATTGGTCCGTACTTTTCTGAAAACGACGTTAGTGAGGCGGTTACCGTCAACAGCGAGCGCTACATAACGATGATAACTAATTTCTTAGACGACATGTGGTTTCAGGAGGACGGCAATACGTGCCACACAGTAAACGCCACGATTGACATTTTGCATGAACGATTTGTAAGGTTATCTCTCGCACGGGTGATGTGAATTGGCCATCAAGCTCATGCGATTTGACCCCGTTAGACTTTTTCCTGTGGGGTTTCTTGAAGTCGCAGGTCTATGCAAATAAACCACAATCGACCAATGCCCTAAAGTCGAACATAACACAGGCCATCGCTCAGCCGGATCTATGCCGAAATCATTGAAAATTGGACCACTCGGATCCGTGCCACCGTTAGAAGCCGAGGCGAGCATTTGAATGATGTCATATTCCGCACTTAATGGCATGCATGCTTACACTTACTTACTTAAGGTGGCGCTACAGTCCGGTGTGGACTTGGACCTTAATCAACAGTCTCCGCCAGCCAGCTCAGTCCCTAGCTAGCTGTCGCCAGTTTTGAACTCCAAATTGATTGAGGTCCTCTTCCACTTGTGTGCGCCACCTGAGTTGCGGTCTTCCCCTCCTTCTACGTGCCTCGGAAATAGTGTCGAAGGCTTTCCGGGTCGGAGTATTGGTGTCTCTGGACCTTGACCCTTCTGGCTAGATCCATGTCGTTGTACAACCCGTAAAATTTGCTGTTGTGTCTTCTTCGCCATTCCCAGAACAACCACCGAGCGCGAAAACTACTTGCGATATTGGCGAGCTAGTGATCAGGATTGAATTCTGATAACCAACAACCAGTATCCCGAAATGAAGCTCCACTACTAAGAAACCAAATCAATGCCCCTTAATTGAACATTCTGAATGAAGCAAGTCCAACCTTGGCGCCTTTTTGCTTTTGATAAAAATCGTGAAGGCACATGTAGTCTTTCTAGCTTGACTGCACTTCACAAACAATTTCCAAGCAAAATCAGTAAAACACAATAATTTATTTTCCAGAAATACAAAATTCGCATCAGAGATCCGAAACAACCGCTTCTGATATCAAAGTCGAAAGATCGTCAAATTCGCACTGGCGGTGATGAGTTTGTGATACTTATTCCCGAGCTTTGCAGAGCAACCGGCCTAACAGACCAAATGCGTTCAAACTTCCAGTAAGTTTAATTTTATTAAAAAAAAAAAGAAAAAACCCTCACTTCCTCCTCTGCCTTGAATTTAGGTTGATGAGAGCCATGGCCGATCACACTCGAATGAATCCAGATCGACGTATTGAACGTTTGCGTGTGTTCAATCGCCGTCTACTCGAAACGGAATCAAGTGTCAAGGTTCTGACCGATTGGAATATGAAATTGGACCGAAATATGGTCGAAGTCAAAGGTCGCATTTTGGAACCTCAGAATATTGTTTTCTTCGATAAGAGGAAGTAAGTTAAAAAAAAAGCGAACATTTTAATGAATATTGGAAAAAACTTCATTTTATTTAATTTTAGGATCTCAGCTGGAGAACAGGCTGATTGGACACGATCATTCCGGGACAATGCTATGTTCACCACACCATCACGTGGTCTCGATCGTTGGGCCGTCATAAGCCCGAATCGCAGTTCGCGCGATGTTCGAAATTTCGTTGAAAGCTTAATTCGAGCGGCATCAGGAATGCAATTCCAAATTCGTCGACCGAAAGAGTAAGTGTTTGTATTCTAGAACTTAGCTAACTGTTGCTAAATGAATTTTTATAGAATGATGATTTATGATGATCGAAATCATTCATATGTTCAAGCCATTGAAGATTGTGCTAATGACGATCCCCAGCTTATTCTGTGCTTGGTGCCGAACAATAATGCCGACAGGTAAGACAACAAGACCAGTCTTTGAGCGTTCTTTAAAACAAATTTCTTTCCCATAGATACGGATCAATTAAGAAGAAAAGTTGCGTAGAACGAGCCATCCCCACTCAGGTTATCACCCACAAAACTGCCACAAACCAGCGCGGCTTAATGTCGGTCGCCACAAAAGTCGCTATTCAAATCAACTGCAAACTCGGATACGCTCCCTGGATGATTGAACTTCCGCTCAGTGGCCTCATGACCATTGGTTATGATATTGCCCGCGCAACTAGAGACAAAAGCAAAGCCTATGGTGCACTCGTCGCATCCATGGACATGAAGACAAATGCTACATTCTACAGCACAATCTCCCCGTGTCACAGTGCTGATTCCCTGTCAAACGAACTTACCATCAGTGTTATGAAAGCCCTCAAGCAATATCAAAGAGAACACGACAAACTACCAGCCCGTATTCTAATGTATCGCGATGGAGTCGGTGAAGGCTCGCTCAATCAACTGGTCGAGCACGAAGTCAAAGAATTGGTTTCAAAACTTGAAAAAATCTACCAAGAGCAATCCGACAAACCGCTTATGTTTGCCTACATTGTTGTTTCAAAACAAATCAATACTCGGTTCTTTAACAGAGGCCGTAACCCCCCACCGGGAACAATTGTAGACGATGTCATTACCCTGCCCGAGCGTTATGACTTCTATCTTGTTTCACAATCTGTTCGCCAGGGAACTGTTTCCCCAACTTGCTACAATGTAGTCTACAGTAATATTAAGCTAACCCCCGATCAACTGCAAGTTCTAACCTACAAAATGACCCATTTGTATTATAATTGGTCTGGCACGACTCGTGTACCGGCTGTTTGTCAGTATGCAAAGAAATTGGCCACACTGGTGTCCCAGAATATATTCCAAGTTCCGTCGAATGCTCTAGAGAAGAAACTGTATTACTTGTAATATGTGTCTGGCTTCTCGCTGTGCTACAAACAAACACAAAGTTTTTTTTTTTTAATTTAATTTAAACTCATTTACTTTTCCATTCAGATCGAAACGATTAAAGGATAAAAATGAATTAATAATTATAATGTGCAACCTTGAAGCTTATCGGTATATCTTATGGTTTTTTTTTTCGTTAAAACATTGAGTTATATTTATGGGGGGTTTGTCCTTCTTTTACAAAATAAACAGAGACTTTGTCAAGTCCTTCCTTCATTTGTGTACAAATTTACTATCAAGAGTCGAATAGACTTGATGCTTTGTATAAAACGGAGGACACACAAGAGAGAAATGAATATTGATGTATATTTTGGACAAGAAAAATAAACTGAATTGAATCTAGTTATCTGTGCATTTTTATGAAAATTATAACTAAAATGTAGCGAGAGCGACTAAATGTGTTCACCTTGGACGGACTTAAATATATTTTAAACGATAGAATCATAAATGGAGTCCTTTTGTATTTTTTTAAACTTAAAATAAATTCATTATTTACAGAATTTCTATTTTTAATTTTTTTAAATTTATATTTTGTTGCAGTCCCTTCTTCTATGACTTCATAATCTCGTTTGAACAAATAGATGGAATCGATACCGATAAAACGGGGCCCTTATCATTTTTAAAACCGCTTATTCGTTGAATTGCGATTGTATAAAACGAGTATCGTTTAAATAAACGGTACTAACACAGCGACAACGAGTGCTTTTAGCTATCGTTTTGCTGATTTTCGTTTGGAGTTGGCTGTCATTGGTATTTGTGTTTTTGTTCTCTGTTGTGTTTGGGTCGCGCTAAGTGGAAAATCAAATAAAAATGTAACATTTTCTAACCCTGTGGGCACACGGGCAAGTTCTGGCTAGTCGGTAGCCTATATATTATATTATTTGTCAAATCTCTGTCTGTGTACTTCCCGGGCGCCGAACTTGACGAGTTGAAGAAGCTGAGTAAGGTCAAAGATGCTCGAGAATTTTATCCAGATGAGTCCTGAAACTAAAGGGCGACCCATATCCCCCTACCCTTCCCCAATTCTTTCCAATCCAACAAAGGCATGGCGCAAAAGCTAACCTATGTCACCAACTCCGCTCCCACCTCCCTCGTTGGCACGGCGAAAAAGCTGTTCGACGTTCCTTATCCTTACAATTCAGAACGATCTCATGATTGTCTGTCGTTTCCTTCCACCTCTGTAGCACGGCTAACGCTGTCTACGGATCTTCCTCCGTCCTGTCAGATTGATGTCTAACATTGTCTGACTCCTTACTCCCACCTCTTCCTTCGAAAATCATCACTTCCCAACTTGGGCTGGATCTAAGGTGTTATACGACCCGTGCCGATAATCAGCCTGGCTGAGGGCCCAATTCAAAAATAGCTCAGTCTCTAACAGAGTATCCGGATACCTGGCGACCTCCGGATGAACCAGCCTTATCTGTACATGCGAATCTCTGTGCAGACGGACTTTCCTTTCTTCGCAACTCGTGGGATTAAAGATGAAGACAAACAAAAAAACAAAACAAAAACGTGTTAAAAATATTTAATAAGTTTTCTCATTTCTTGAACCTGAAGGACTTTCCACTAAATCTCAATATTCTTCACAGGTTATGGACCCAGTCCACTATTAGGAGGAACAAGAAAATTAAACTTATATAACAGAACATTCTGTTGAAATAACGACGAAAACTTTTTAAAATTTTTTAATTTAAATTGATCGCTTGAAAAGGAAGTGCGAGTCGCATACGTACTAAAGAAAACTTTTCGCTAGTCAGATATGGACGGAGAATTAACTCGAATCAACAAACTTCAAGGAGGTGAAGGATGGGCAATCTGGAAATTCCAGATGAGAGTGATTCTCAACGCGTTAGATATTTTCGATGTTGTAACCGGAGAAAATAAGATACCTATTTTAAATGCACACGGAGCTGAGACCAGTGAACAGTCTAATGCAAGGCACAAGACTGAACTTGCTGCTTGGAAGAAGTTGGACAGTCAGGGCCAAAAATGTATTGCTACTACAATTGGTCAGCAACCTATGACTCATATAATGTATTGCACATCAGCCAAAGAGATGTGGGACAAGTTACATGCAATTTATGAGCTGAAGTCATCCACAAGCTTGCACCTTTTACAACAATTTAACAGCTTATCTCTTGATTCGTCAAAGGATTTGGCAAGTCATATGTATATCCAAAATCGAAGAATTGGCTCAAAGACTAAAAGAAGCTGGGGAAGTGGTATCAGAGTCAATGATTGCTACAAAAATCTTGATGACCCTTCCGGAACGACACAATCACTTCTTTAGTGCTTGGGAGTCAACTAGTGATGAGCGGAGGTCTTTATCAAACTTGACAGCAAGGCTTATGATGGAAGAATCAAGATTGATAAACCAGAAAAATAATGAAAAGGAGGAAGTTGGGGTTTTTGTTGCAAAGAAATGGAAGAATAATGTTATTTCCAGAAGTGGTTCTGATAAAGACAAAAAGGCTATGTACAAATGTTTTTTGTGCCATAAACCAGGACATTTCAAGAAAGATTGTCCATTAAGAAATTCAAAAAGCAATGATGTCGTTGATCGATCAAGACGTTCAGCATTCGTTGGTGAAGTCCTTACGCCTGGTGTGAATGGAGATAGAAATTGGTTTTTGGACTCTGGGGCCAGTGATCATATGGCAATTCACAAGAGATGGTTCCAAAATTATGGTCACATTGTAAATGCACATGGCAAACGAGATGTAGACATTTTGGCTTATGATGAAGGGAAATGGTCACCATGTGTGTTAAAAAAATGTCACAGAGAGTTTCTACTGTGATGCATGTATTTTGCAACATCCAGGGCCGTCCTTACCCTTTTGGGGGCCCTGGGCACTTTTCGAAAATGGGGCCCCTGTATGATTATATAAGAATGTTATGTTGTGTAATAAAGGTATACAGAAAAAAATCACATAACTTTGAATTGATATTTATTCTTTTAATTTTTTAAATAAATAATTTTTTTTAATTCATTAAAAAGATAAATAGTTATTGCAGCATTTAAAACATAAACACAAACATAGTAAAAATAAAAACAAAAAATAAATATTTCATATAAAAATTCTAAAATAAAAAAAATTAAATAAAAGACAATTAAATAAGTTATTGAGAATGTAATTTAAAGAACAATATAGTGACTCAGACTATATTTTTTCAGGTAAAAGAAAGGAATATTTATTGAAGGGTCTTTTTCTTGATTTGAGATTAGCAAAATCATTGATCACATCTTCAAAATCGATGCCTCTGAGGATGTCGCTTTTGATTGACATCAGCGACAAACATGTCAACCTTTCTTGAATCATTGTAGTTCTGAGTTCGTTTTTGATTCTTTTCAACTTAAAGAAGGAACGTACCCCACTGCAATTGGTTACCATCATACTTAGAAAATTCCTAGTGCAATTTCAACATTTGGAAATTCATCTTCAATTTTATTAGTTTTTAAAAAATTATAAAGCTCTAGAATGTTGCCAGTTTTTTCATTTTCGTGTCAACCAGTGTTCAAGTAGTCTTTTAAATTCAGGCATTCAGCATGTAGTTCATCTCCGTTCACATCTTCGGTGTAAAATTTAGCAAAAGATTTGCAGTTCTCTTTTAAGTCTTCTTTGTCTTTAAGTCAAAACGTTGGCCAATCTTCGTATACGAACCTAGTCGCTGTTTCAAATGAACGCTTAGTGTGTTGACAATGGGAAGAAAGGTTTCAATTTTAAATCTTTCTTTCACAGTCAGAATTGCTGAGGGTCCAGAGCCGTCAAAAAAAGTTTGACGTGAGCTTCTACACCTTGTTACGATATTATTTAATTTAAACGAATTGAACGACTCGCTAGTTTCATCTCTGTTTCACGACAAATCAAAACAAATTCATACCTCTGGTTTGAAACCCAATCAATGACCCAATAAAGCCGACGAAGCACTTTGAGGTTGTTTTCCCTTGTCCTCATTACGATGTCGAAACACAATCGCTGAACTTGCAATAATGTTACGAAACATTGCAATGAGGAAATGAGGAAATAAACCCGTTGCTTCGTGACCTAATTATGGGTCATAACAACCTCATCCTTTCAGAAAGGTCCTTATATTCGGAATCCGGGTTTTTTTGTCTGGCTGATGAATCAAAGTTATCAAAATTGTCCCTGAGCCCAGTTATAAATTCATCCATTGCACTCAGCAAATTTATTGCAACATCCAGGGTAATATGTATTTTGTTTTTGAAGTAAAGTAAAACAAGTACTATTAATTCTTTGCAATACAGAGTTCCAAAGTTCTGTAAGTATGCTAAATTCAAGCTTGGACATTTTTTTGCAAAGACTAAATGCTTCCTCTCTGGCCTCTCGTGCCGGTCCTAGTGAGAAGTGTAATCTTTCATCCATCTCATTGAATGGCCAAAAACAAAAACTCTTTACCTCTTTACCTTGAATTGAAATCTTAAAAAATTGAGTGCCGTTCATCCGACGGATAGTTAAATCGCCTATGTATGAGTTACTGCATTGATGCAAACTTGTGAAACACCATTATCTTTATTTTTTCATACAGATACAGTGATATTCAAAATGTGTGTTTTTTTTTCTGTCAGAAAGCAAACTGCATTGCCACTCAGTTAGTTATTCATATTTCTGTTTTAATTTGAATATAATTTAGAAGGGAATGTGATTTAAATTGTTCAGCAAAGGTTGTTGTTCAGCAAGGAAAGTACGAATTCTGATCATTCTTTATGCATCTTAAATTGTATCGAAATATTTTTTTTTCTTGAGAATAGACCAATAGAGGTTAAGTGATGTTTCAGCAATTTGGGGGCCCCTGGTGATTGCGGGGCCCTGGGCCTGGGCCCAGTGGGCCCAGTGGTAAAGAGGGGTCTGGCAACATCGACTTGCTTTTGGGCGTAGTGCAACAGAAGTTGAACATCCAGGTGAGTTGATTCATTCTGATTTATGTGGACCTATGGAAACAGTAAGCATTGGAGGTGCCAAATATTTCGCATTATTTAAAGATCATTACTCGCATTACCGAAAAGTTTATTTCCTTAAACAAAAATGTGAACTTAAAGAAGTACCTACTCAGTCGTTTTATTAAAGATGCTGAAATTGAAACTGGTTTTTGTGTAAGAACAATACGAACAGATAATGGCTCTGAATATGTGAATAAGGATGTAACCGAAATTTTGAAAAGTAAAAACATTCAACATCAAAGAACAGTGTCATATACTCCTCAACAAAATGGATGTGCGGAACGAGAAATGCGCACTGTAGTAGAGGCAGCCAGAACAATGCTTCATGCTAAGAAATTGAATCTTAGTTTATGGGCTGAAGCCATTAATACGGCTGTTTATGTCTTAAACCAAACTAGCAAAAGTTTTGACCCCGAAAAATCTCCTTTTGAGTTGTGGTATAGCAAGAAACCAAAGAATGACCATCTCAATGTTTTTGGATCAAAAGCTTTTGTTCATATACCGAAACAAAAACGAAGGAAATGGGACAAAACATCGACACAAGGAATTTTTGTCGGTTATTCAGCCTTATTACAGTACCCGATCGGAGAAAATGTCCGATCGGAAGTTTTATTTCCTTCACCGTACCCGATTCGTATATAAATTAGTGATGCGTACCGACGCACTTCTTTGTTGTTTTGTGAGTTAAAAAATATTTTTAGTTCCGACACTTTTTTGTTTCGGAGACGCATGAAATCGCGAAACGTCGCTCTCAATTTGAAATTCCGTTCCGACGCAGATTTCAAATTTTTTCGTAGATGTCTACGATTGACTTGTCCGAAAGTATACGGTGGTAGAAAATTCGTAGAAATTGTACGAATCGGAGAGAATTTTTCTCCGATCGGGTACGGTTATAAGGCCGATTTCTCCGATCAGCTGATCGGAGATTTTCTCCGACAAAATTTAAAGCATGCCGTTTGTATGCGATGCTCTGCGATGAAGTTCTTTTTTTGGTTTTATTTTTGGCAGATACAAACACAATTTTCTCCGAAGTCCTCCCCTCCGGCAAGTTCTTGCTGCCGAAAATGCAATTTTTTTTATTTACTTGAAAAATGTGGGTGAAAAAAAAATATTTACGTTAAACTGTGTTATTAATAATGTATTTTTGTTTTAAGGCAGAACGCAAAAACAAGCCCACAACAATAGCAGCGGATGGTGAATCTGCTCAGTTAATATCCTTTTGGGAAGATTTGGCAAATCAGCTTAATTCTTTGTTAACTCTATTGTGCTTTCGAAATCTTTGCCAAAGCCATGTTGGTAGTTCCCTTCGGTAAAAAATCTAAGTCAAGCTGCTAATTTATGTTCCGGAACGACACAGTCAGATCTATGATTCGTATTGTATTTGTGTTGAATCTGCTCCAAAACATACGCAAATGCATTTTTATTCAGACGGAAGTTTTTCTTGAATCTGGAAGAGACTTGCAGAATTAGAAGACAAACATTCGATTAGAAAATATGTTTACTTCGCTTCAGTTGCTTCCGTTTCGCAATGTTCTTCTGTTTTCTTTTTTTTGTGTCCTTTGCTCATTGGATTCGGCGTCCAAAAATAGTCCTACGCTATCCATTTTTAAGTAATTGATCTTTTAATATAAACAAACAAAGTTAAACAATTTCTTTTGAATTTATTATTGTTTTGGCACTTTAAATATATGCAAAAACACATACTTGAAAATAGAGATGTGACTATGTATATTCGATAGTTTTGATTTGAAAATCGGTGCAGCTAATAACGTTTTTTTAAGAAGGCTAAAACGCATGTAAACTGAAAAACTAACTTTTAATAAACAATAAATTCACTCTCCCAACAATATTGCTTTAAAGTGATTTTGAAGTTTATTTTATTAAAATTTATCGAAAAGATCTCACATTTTCGATTTGTCGGTTAATTTTCACATCTCTGCCTAACAATTATATCCATCGCAATGCGTTGTCGCATTCCGGAAAAATTTCATCCGATCACAGCTACCTCGATCGGAAATTGAGTCTCCGAAGAAAGATGCATTGCGGAGAAATCTCCGCTCCGACGCCCCGACGCCGCCGTCAGGCAGGAGCCTTTCATCGATCACGATGATAGCCAACAACTCCGTGAACCTGACCTAGAAGAAGTGAAAAAGGCAATATAACGACTGAAATCCAACAAAGCCGCTAGAGCAAATGGTTTAGCTGCCGAGCTGTTCAAAGCAACAGGCGACGCACAGTGTGGGAATTCGCACATCTAGCGTCATTTTATTCAAAAAATGATATGGTGCGATTGATGCCAAAACCGGTTTTTCTTAAAGCTTATATATCCACTTGAATTATTTCAGAAAATTATTAAAAAAAAAATAGGTTAACACAAAAAAAATGAGCCATGATGCTGCAGTTTGGCGAAATCTTTGAACAGAATTGTTCGTGGAGGCAACCTACAATTTTATTTTTTTTTCTTATCTGTAGTGTAAGTTTTATTAAAAGTTTTATTTTTTGTTTATTGTATTTACATCAAGGAATATTAAAGTAAGTAAATATATATGTATTTTTTGTTCTTATATTTTTGTGTGGGTGGATAAAGTTAAAAAATTGTGTTTTTTAAAGTTATTTTTAAGTTCATTGGAGAAAAAAAAGCAAAGAGTCGCAGAGTTCCGCCCTAAAATTAGGTTCATTGTAAAGCCAGACGTCTTCACTAATTGAAACTGCAAAAAAATCTTGCGCGTTTCTGCGCGCCTTTGAAATTAAGCCATTTTTCGCCATAGCTCACGAGCCAAAAAACGCTCCGGGACAAGCTAAATAAGAGAAAAACAAATGTTTTTGTTGCAATATGATCTATACGTGAATATAGAGATATATACAAACGAGTATAAGCAAACATAGTTGTAAAAACTTAATAATTTTTTTTGACAGGGCCGGATTCAGGGCGTCTTAGCTCTAAGGCCTGTCGTAAAATTTTATGAAAGTTCTTTATTTGTAATGCTGCAGTTTTGAAATTCGGATGGTAGATCATAGTTACAAGACGATATCCAACAAAATATTTTAACACAGGGCCGGACTAAAGGGGTCTTAGGCCTTTCGTGAGCTTGTATGAAAAATGTTAATTTCTTATTTTTTTTTATTTTTTTAGACTCGACACAATGACAGACCTCATTCACAGGCTGCTTATTACCTCAGACCCATATATTGCTGGCTTAAGAAGCATTTAAACAAAAGGAACAGTATAGAACCTGAGGTTGTGGAACTTTTAGAGTTTCGTTTTTAAGATGTTTATGTATTTTTTTTTTGTTTATGCAATTGACTTAAAATAGAAGAAAATTTCCGTGTAAGAAATCATGGCTAAGGTATCTAAGGTATTTTAAATATAAAAAAAACAGTTTTTTGGTGTTTTTGACACATACATTTTTTAACTTTCCCATCACTTTAAAAGGTTTTGACATGCAATTTTCAGTTTTTGACTCTAAATTTATAAGAGCATTAAACATAGAAAAAAAATTTGAGGAAAATAATTTTTTTTTACGAAAATTTCGATTTTAAAATTGAATTTATAGAAGACTGCGCTGTTCAGACCTATGATTTATAATGAATAAGAAACAGTAGTATATTGGCTTCCAGAAAAACTATACCAAATTATCGTGGGCACTTATCATCGCTTTTTACAAACCATTTTTTTATTTAACCAAGTTTTTCGAAAAATGCCCCTTCCGCCTAAACGGGGGGAGATAGACCCCCCTTCTAGAACAATTATTTGCTTGTTTTAATGTCAGTTATAAATTTTGGGCATTAATAAAAATTTTAAAAATAAATTTCAAAAATGTGAAAAAACGGCGGATTTGTGCCTCATTTTTCAAGAACTTCGACCAAATAAGAAAAAAATAACTATTACATTTCATTTCATGGGTATTTTGCATTTAACTTTGAAAAAAAAAAATATCAAAAACTTCAAATCACAAGCGTTATTAATTTAATACCGCTAGATGTGCGAATTCCCACACTGTGCGACGATCTAGATAGGATAATGTACCAAATCATCTGTAAGATATGCTCGGAAAAATGC
Organism: Sphaerophoria taeniata; assembly: GCA_943590905.1. Lineage (NCBI taxonomy): Eukaryota > Metazoa > Arthropoda > Insecta > Diptera > Syrphidae > Sphaerophoria > Sphaerophoria taeniata. The sequence continues at coordinate 81,743,054 of OX016540.1, read as the reverse complement.
ATGCCCGATGAATGGAACCTCAGCATTTTTTGCCCAATCCTGAAAAAGGGAGATCCTCTAAACTGCGCCAACTACAGCGGAATCAGTCTACTTAACATCGCCTATTCAGATATTCACATATTACAGCAGAGAGGATCTTGTCTCTGCCGTAATATGTGAACATCTGAAGCCTTTCGTCAACAATCTGATTGGTCCTTATAAATGTGACTTCAGACCAGGAATGTCAACCATCGACCAAATTTTCACTTTTCGGCAGATCCTGGAAAAAACCTATGAATTCCAAATCGATACCCACCACCTTTTCATCGATTTTAAGCCCGCGTATGACAGCATCTACAGAGACGAACTGTATAAAGCTATGTCTAGTCTTGGCATCCCTGCTAAGCTCGTTCGCTTGTGCAAAATGACGACGGAGAATTCACGCTGCTCCATCAAGGTTGGCAGCTTACGAAATCTTTCGATGTTAAAAAAGGATTCAGACAAGGCGATGCGCTGTCGTGCGATTTCTTTAACATCGTTCTTGAGAAGATAGTGCAAAACTCCACCGTCAACACCAGAGGCACTCTCTTCCAAAAATCTGTTCCACACAGCGTGATGTCAATGGCGCCTTTGTGAGAAAGGAGACAGAAGGCGGCAAAAATGGGTTGAGCCGTAAATGAGGGAAAAACAAAGTATATGCTGTCTTCGAGGAAAGACACCCAACACCGACTCGCCGTAACAACGATGGGTAGATATATATTCTAAGATGATTCTGCAAGTGAAGATGGTCTCGAGTTTGGTGATGACAGTTTGGCAGATCCTGATTATGGCGCGGATTTAGAAGAATTCAATGATGAGTCTTTTGGGGACGAATTTGATATGGACGCAATATTGGAAAACTTGGATGATGATATTCGCAAATCTAATCTTGATGTAGAACCAACCCCTTCTTGTTCAGGTATTCAAGATCCTTCAGGTCCCCCTGCAAAACGACGCAAGCCGGAAAAGCCAAAATTGGTGTGGAAAAAGGAGAACATTGAGTTGAATGCACAGCAGCTGGTTTTTACTGGCAACGAATCACTGAGTTCTGATATTATGGATTTGGAAACTCCTATACATTTCTTTCATAACCTATTTCCACCAGACCTTATAAAGAAAACAACGGAAGAATCAAACCTCTTTTTGGCACAGAAAGACCCCAACAACACTTCGTGTATGTGAGACGGAAATCCGACAATTTATAGGTCTGGTTTATATCATGTCACTGATTCAGGTGCCCAGAGTTACCAACCATTGGAGTTCCGTCCTTGGTATACCTCTCATTCAACATACAATGTCGGCCAATAAATTTGAAAAAATGAGACAAAATCTTCATTTCAACGACAACGCTAAATGTCTTCCTAGGAGCAATCCCAACGCTGATAGGATCTTCAAAATTCATCCAGTTGTTGAGGCCTTGAACGAAGCGTATGACAAAGATCCATTAGAACAATGTCTTTGTCTAGATGAGCAAATGTGCTCTACAAAAGCACGGAATATTCTCAAAAGGTATATAACCCCAACAAACCTCATAAGTGGGGCTATAAGTTATATGTTTTGAGTGGTGTTCCTGGTTTTGGTTATACGACAGAGGTTGAAACTAGAAAAGAAAATGTAAGAGCAGAAGAGCCAGATTTGGGAGCCTCTTCCAACGTCGATGTAAGATTGTCACGTATGATTCCACGGCACCAAAATTACAGGATCTACTTCGACAACTACTTTACTTCCTTGCCTCTTTTGGAATATTTGGCTAAAAATGGTATTCTTAGTCTAGGTTCTATCCGAAGGAATAGAATTCCTGACTGTAAGCTATCAAACGAAAAAACCATTATGAAAAAAGATTTTCCGAGGAGTACGTAGCTCAAATCAACGGTATCGACGCGACGTATACACGGTTGTTTGGAAGGACAATATGCTCGTAACATTGGCCTCTACATTTACTGGTCAAAATCAGGTGTGTGAAGTACGGAGATACGATAAGAAGAACTCCAGGTACACCATCCCTCGACCTGATGTTGTCCGCGAGAACAACCGACATATGGGAGGTGTTGACCTTATCGACAGCATAATGGGTATTTATAAAATACGACTGAGAAGCAAACGATGGCAAATGCGCCTTTTTTATCATTATTTGGATCTCACAATGGCTAAATCTTGGTTGCTCTATAAATGGGTATGCAAGTCCAAAAATGTTCCTGACAAGGCTGTCATGGCATCCGCAGGTTTTCGCTTAGAAGTCGCTGAAACTCTGTGCAAGATGGGGAAAAAACCGTTCCTACCACACGCCGATCTATAGAAGGGGAGATCTTGGCAAAGAAACATAAGGGACCTGCCCAACATGTGCCACAACAAGCAGTTCGCCAAGATCAAGTCGGTCACTGGCCTCAATGGACCGAACAAAAAATTTGATGTGTTTCCGAAATGTGTTGGATTTACCCATACGGTCTGCGAGAAGTGCGGCGTCGCCTTAATTCCATACAAAAAAATAAAAATTGTTTCAGGAACTTCCACTTATCGTAAATGATTTATGTTGTTTGACCAACGATAGCAACTTAGAAGTGCTTCCACCAATGGCTTTTTCCGTCAATTCCTTTGTTTGGCTGGAGTTATAGCTATTTCACGGGTGCCAAGCCGATCATCCGACTCCTTTATTATAGTGGTGCTGCCTAGTTATTTTTCATATTAATCGAAAAACTTTTTGTTGTTAGTGTAGTGCGTAGTGCATTGGCTTCCCAACTAGCTGGTCTAGGTTCAAATCCCAAAGTGAACTCAAAAAGTTTTTCGATACCAACAAATTTCACATAAATTGAAACAACATCCTTTTAAATAAATTATTTTTAATGTGCAGATATGATATAATTATAATGAGTAAAATTAAACATGAATACAATTTTTAAAAAAGCATAAATTAAATTAATGTTTTTATGCAACTGCAAAAGATCAACGTCATCTTTTGTTAAAGTTGAGCCATTAATTTTTTTAAGAACTTCTTCTTTGATCTCAATGTCAAGTTGCAATGACCTTTTCCTTAGTTCACTTTCTCCTTGAAAGCTTGAATTTCCAGCTCAACAAACTCCGTTTTTATTTTTGATAATTGCGAGTATTGTTCGCTAATTTTTGAACTGGGTAAACTACTTGCTATAGGTCTACGTCTACTAGACCAATTTTTTTCCATGGATCTCTTTGTTTCTTGTTTTTCTGCGTTTTTAGGCGGAAGCGTTGCATTCTCCTGCTCTTTCATACCCAAATCTACATCATGAACTACTTCTGATGAATTTGGTCTTAGTTTCTTAGAAACAGGTGCCCTAAGTTGCTCTTGCTTGTAGGATGACCAATCTTCACCTACATTTTCGAACTCTGGAGACTCCTATTTATATTTAGTAATAATACATAAATAATAAATTGTATGCAAAATTATGTCTTTAAACCCACTTACATGTTCTTTATCTTGTGATACCAAATTAACAAATAAATTTTCAACTGAATCACTATCGAACGAATTGGGTAATCCATGCACAGTTTTTGGATTCATAATTGTAACCGCGAGGTCAAAATTAGGATCCTTAACTATGTATGGATTACCACCTCCTGTTTGAAGTGCTGAAAATTTTTCCTATTTATATTTAGTAATACATAAATAATAAATTGTATGCAAAATTATGTCTTTAAACCCACTTACATGTTCTTTATCTTGTGATACCAAATTAACAAATAAATTTTCAACTGAATCACTATCGAACGAATTGGGTAATCCATGCACAGTTTTTGGATTCATAATTGTAACCGCGAGGTCAAAATTAGGATCCTTAACTATGTATGGATTACCACCTCCTGTTTGAAGTGCTGAAAATTTTTCCGATGCAGCTTCTTTTCTTATATCCTTTTTGTACACTATGTAAAGTTTTTTAACGCGTCCGTGCTTCTGTAACAAGCCAGTCCAGATTGTGCATTAAAACTGTTGGTAATTCTGCACCAGGCCTGTTCTTTTTCTTTCCACGTTGTCCCGTCTGTTTTTTTTTTATTTTCTATTATATTTTTTTCTTCTAAGACACATTGCAGTAAAATGGCCTTTTCATGGCTTGTGAAGTTTGGATTCCTTTTCCTTTTTTCTGCCATTATTGGTATTGTTTTAATAAAATTATTTTTTATTTTTTTAGAGACAAACAAATTTTATTTCAATTATTTGTCAAACTGATTCATAGCTGAAATGAAATATTTTTTTTCCTAGCAACGTAGAATAAATTAAGTGAATCTTAAGAACTAAGTTTTACTTAGAGCTAAGTTCAGAATACAAGAAATAGATTTATGACGAGTTTCAGCAAATGGACCTTAGTTTCGAATCAATTTTTTTTATGAACCTATCTAAGTCCACAAAAAAAGTTGTTGAGTTATAGAGGGATAAGTGAAAACCAAAAGCATCAGTGAGGTATCGTATGGTTACTATGTTCTGAACTCAAACCGTATTTGCTTGGTTTTTGTCCAAGCAATTCAGTTGAAAAAATGTTACGATTCAACTATCTCAGCAACTACGCCGTCTTTTGGACTTAATTAGAAAAAAAGTTAAGAAATCTATGAAAGAAATAACAACGAACAAAGATTTATATTTTAATTTAACAATAAATGTTTGTATATTTAACAACTTTCGTAGTATATGGATGCATTTAGTATATTTTTTCTTAAATTCTTAACGCAATTATTATTAATGAGAGTAAATGTTTATAGCATGGTTTAGCAATACATAAATACACAAAAGTATGTCATGAAATATATAAGTGATGTCAATGTTTCGTTAGTTTGGTCCCAACAGTATTTACCTACTTAGCATTCAAATTATTCTTAATCTCGTTTTAAATATTCCTAATTCTTCAAAAGTTCATCGGCTGCAGCAGCCACTTCCTTCCAAGTATACTCAATATCCTCAGTCTTCGTGAAACGCGAACAAACCGCCATCCGAAGGAAATACACATCACCGATTTTCGATGGTACCATGTGCACATTGCCGCGTCCATTAATTCTCTTCAAGAGTTCTTCGTTGGTGGCATTTTTGCCCTTCAATCTGAAGCACACCAAACCCATATTAACTTCACCGACAATTTCGAAACGAGAATCCTCGAGGCAGAGCTTCTCAAAGCGCTTAGCGAATCCACAGTGGCGTCTAATGTGTGCCTGAAGATTTTCAACTCCATAAAGACGCAAAACAAACCAAATCTTCAGGGCCCTAAAACGACGACCCAATGGGATCTGCCAATGACGGTAATCAGGAGCTGAACCTTGCATATCATGTTTCAGGTATAGTGGATCAACATTGAAAGCATTAACCAACCAAGTTGGATCCTTCAGCCACATAGCACTGCAATCGAAGTTGACGAGCATCCATTTGTGTGGATTGAAGTTAAACGAATCGGCGGTCTCGATTCCTTTCATCAAGTATCGGTATTCTGGGCAGATGAATGCAGAACCTGCATACGCAGCATCAACATGAATCCAGACATTGTGTTTGTTTCCAACTGGTCCGCACTCAGCCAGATTATCGAATGCACAAGAGTTCGTTGTTCCAAGTGTTACCACAGCCTGAAAAATAAACTGGGGTCAAAAATCGTCCAAACTTTTACATCATGTTTGATTTACATAAAACGGAATTAGACCATCTTCCTCATCCTTTTTGAACGCTTTTTCTAAAGCAGCGCCCCTCAAACTATTATTCTCGTCAGCTGGAATAGATTTAAGTACGACTCCGCCCAAGAGTCCAGCACGCTCTACAGACGAATGGGCTTGAGCTGAACTGTAAGCAACCAATTTGGAAATAATGGTATTGTCATCCCAGTCTGGATGTTTGGCCTTTACTTCCAACATTTTCTTAGCTTTGGCACCCAATAGAGCCACCAAAGTGGCTTCACTTGCAGTGCCTTGAATGACACCACCGCCTTTGCCCCCGGAACAGGCTAGGAATTCAGACGGAAGGTCAAGCATTTTACCCAACCAATCCATCATTACGACTTCAAGTTCTGTACAAGCTGGGCTAGCAATCTGGGGGGAAGCCAAAATTTACAATTTTTAAAGTTGAATAAAGAATTGGCAATCTTACCCAAGTAAAACCGATGCAAGCAATTGCCCCACTAAGCATATCGGCAACAATTGCCGGATATGAGTTTGCTGTTGGGAAGTATGCGTGGAATTTAGGACTGTGCCAATGAGTAACACCTGGCATAATAACTCGTTCAATGTCGGACATAACATCTTGCCAGCTGTCGGGTTTTAGTGGAGCGGTTTCTGGGATTAAAGGTCTAAGATAACCTGGCTTCACTTCAGGGAGGACACGTCTGTTGAAAAAGAAGAAAATTTTTAGTTTTTTAGAAAATATTAAGACATTCATGACATAAAAATTTGTCCCATTCCTTATAAGTTCCTTTTCCTTCCAACATTTTTAGTAATTCGTTTGTATTTAAAAAATAATGGCACTCATACGCCACAGTGAACCACCGTGAACTTGTTTTCGCAGAAGGACCTCCCGTGGTCGACAGGTCGAAGCGGAGTACGCTGTTACTGCTAATTACCCCACAACGAAGGAGTGTTCCCACCAAGGCACTCCCAACGAGGGACGGCAGCGAATGTTTTTCCTTTTTTGGAATCAGGTCTTCAGTTCCAGTTGGGCCGAACTACTTGGTGAACACCTTTACGGGCTACTTCGACTTATTTGAAGCCCAGGCCGTAAAAGTAGCGTTTTTTTTCGGCTCTTGCACTTGGAGTCACGTCAAGTGCCTGGTACTCCATGTTGGGGGTTGTACGTGTCGGTTGGGGTGACTTCCCGACTACGTAGAAAAACATTTAGATGCGAAGCAACAACAGGCCTCGGAAACGGACTGATACACTGATGACGACCCAAGCAAATGTTTAAAGGACCACGAATTTCGGATATGCACGTGGAATGTTAGGTCCCTTAATAGACCGCGTGCTGTCGAACAATTAGCGGAGACCATCAACTGCTACAAAGCAGACACTACCGCTATCCAGGAAATACGATGGGATCGACCGGGCAAAAGGAGGATGAAAAACTGCGACGTCTACTATCGTAATTGTTACCGAGAGCAACAACAGCTGCTCTTTGGATGCGGATTCATCGTGGGAAGCAGACTCAGGCAAAAAGTCTTGAGCTTTAAATGTGTAAGCGAACACATCACGACCACGATCCGAATCAAGGCTAATTTCGGCAACATTAGCATATGCGCACATGCCCCCACAGAAGAGAAAAAGGACGATACCAACGGGCTCCTAGACAAAAAATATGAGCAATGACCTAGCTATAACTTGCGACAACTGATTCAGGCTGATTGATTTAACTGCGGGGCGAAATGTTGTGGTAGCAAGCACGTGGTTCCCACATCTCAACATCCATAAAGGAGCATGGAGATCTCCTGATCAATCAACCGTCAAGCAGATTGATCACATTACGATCGATGTAAGGCACTTATCCAGCATTATAGATTTTCGAACTTTCCGAGGGGCCAACATCGACTCGGACCACTAAGTAGTCGTAGCCAAGGTAGTGCTACGAATATCCCGACAACGGCCAAAACAAGGAAATGTTGCAAGAAAATTCGACGTCGGACGGCTACAATCGCAAGAGATCGCCAGATCCTTCTCTGATCGAGTGTCAAGTAACCTCTTGAGAAGTTCTATGCCGCCAACATCAAGTATCGAAGACTAGTGGCAACATTGCCAGAAAGCAGTTTGAGATGCCGCCTCTAATGTGCTAGGTATCACACAGATACCAAAACGAAACCCCTGGTTTGACGAAGAATGCAGGTAGACCCATGCAGCCAAGCAGGAGTCATACAAAGCGGCGCTGCATAGAAGGATAAGAGATGCTCGTGAGCTCTACGAGCAAAAGAGGAGAGAGGAACGCCGGCTTCTCAGGAGTAAAAAGAGGGAGCATGAGAAGCGTCAGATCGAGGATGTTGAGAGAGCCAACAGCAGGAATGAAGTTCGGAGTTTTTATCGGAAGATAAAATAGCTGGCTCAAGGTCATCGAGCAGGAGCCGATGCCTGCAGAGATAAACAAGGGCACATCATAGTAGAATCCCAGCCAATGCTGGGGATTTGGAAAGACCACTTCAGTAGACTGTATAACGGTGACGACGAAGAAAACCCCGCCCGCCGTCAGACAGGAGCCTTTCATTGGTTCATGATGATAGTCAATAATTAAGTGAACCCGACCTAGAAGAAGTGAAAACGGCAATATCACGGCTGAAATCCAACAATGCCGCTCAGCTCAGGTGACGATCTAGATAGGAACATGCATCAAATCATCTGTAAGATATGGTCGGAGGAGTGCATGCCCGATGAATGGAAACTCAGCATTGTTTGGCTGATCCTGAAAAAGGGACATCTTCTAAACTGCGCCAACTACAGAGGAATAAGCCTACTGAACATCGCCTACAAGATTCTCTCTGCCGTAATATGTGAACGTCTGAAGCCTTTCGTCAACAATCTGATTGGTCCTTATAAATGTGGCTTCAGACCAGGAAAGCCATCGACCAAATTTTCACTTTGCGGCAGATCCTGGAAAAAACATATGAACTCCAAATCGATACCCACCATCTTTTTACCGATTTTAAGACCGCGTATGACAGCATCTACAGAAGAGAAGGGTATAAAGCTAGTCTAGTTTTGTCATCCCTGCCAAGTTGGTTCGCTTGTGCAAAACGACGATGGAGAACTCACGCTGCTCCATCAAGGTTGGCAACGAACTTACGGAATCATTCGATGTCAAAAAATTATTTCCTTAACATCGTTCTGGAGAAGATAGTGCAAAACTCCACCGTCAACAACAGAAGCACTATCTTCCAAAAATCTGTTCAACTTCTCGCGTACGGCAAAAATGGGTTTAGCGGTAAATGAGGGAGAAACGAAGTATATGCTGTCTTCGAGGAAGGACACCCAACACCGACGGCTCGGACAGACCGTCACAATAGACGCATACAACTTCGAGGTAGTAGAGGAGTTTGTCTACCTAGGCTCCGCTATTAACACGGGCAATAACACCAGCGCCGAGATCAGACGAAGAAGAACTCCTGCTAATCGCTGATTCTTTGGGCTAAGAAAGCAATTGAATGGAAAAAACCTCTCTCGAGCAACTAAGGTAAAAGTTTACAACACCCTCATCATCACAGTCCTGCTGTATGGTGCAGAAGCATGGACCTTGACAAAATAGGATTAATGTGCCTTAGGCTGTTTCAAGGGGAAAATTCTTCGGATCATCTTGGCCCCGTGTGCATTGCTTGGGAATGGCGAAGAAGATGCAACAACGAACTTTACGGCTTGTACAACGACATGGACGTAGCCAGAAGGGTCAAGGTCCAGACACTCAGATAGCTCGGTCATTAATAGGGCTTCACGATATTCGATAAAAATATCGGTATCGTATCGTATCGTATCGAAAGTCGATACGATAATCGACACGATATCCAGTTCCTGCGATACCGATATCGATACGATAAACGTGTTTATAAAATTGTCGATATTATCGTATCGCCGATAAGCACTGACCGATAATTATCGAATTATCGATATCGACTGAAAGAATTCTATTTTCGACACTGCGTGCGTAAAGTTCGAATTTTCATTCAATAGCATTTACTAATAATAGTTTACTTGCAGTAATACACACATTTGATCGTTTTTTACGCGTTCTCTCGTGCTTTCGATGTCGATCGTCTTTTGTAAAAATTTGTTTCCGAGACATGTTGATTGTTGGTTGCCGGTTGATTATTATTAAATATAATAAGTGGTTATGGAAAGGTTGTCTTCATCTATAATCATATTTGTCTATAAATGTACCTATAAATAAGTTCTGTACAGTGTTGGAGTATCACACATAACACCGGAATACCAGATACCGCGAAAAGGTACACCGTTCTATATTTTTCCCTCAGAACGGTAATGGGCATGAGGGCTTTGAACAAATGTCGATTTAAAATTGCGGGTGAGACAAGGTTCGCAGGGTCGGCTAGTCTATAAAATTAAATTTAATTAATATTGAATAGCTGGTGTCTCACTATATGCTTTGCTAAATAGTAGCTGCGTTCCTTTGGGAACATTTATCTACTGCTTAGTACTTCTGGCTGCTTTGAACTACTTTTCCCCTGTAGTCAAAGTAGTTCTTCGAAGTAGTTACGATACTAGTCTACGCCAGATGGCGTCAGTAAAAAGAAATAGAAATTGTTGTTGTTTGATTTGACGTTTTTCAAAAATAATAATTTTGCGAATGAATTTGCAATGACGTATGATTTTGGAGGTTAGATTTTACTTTTTGAAAAATTAATGCGTTCCATTCAACGTCTACTGCGAAGTACTAAAAAGTAGTTTAAAAGTCCCAAAGGAACGCACCTAGTAATTCATTTTTTTTTGTTTTATTTCGATATTTTATCGAGTATCGTATCGGTATCGTATCGAAGTCGATAACGATACGATACATTTGTCTTAAAATTATCGCCGATATCGATACGATACGATAAAATAATTTTTTACTCGATACGATACCGATACAAATGAAAAATATCGGTATCGTATCGTATCGTGAAGCCCTAGTCATTAAGCGCGGAAAGTTTTCGACACTATTCCCGAGGGACGTAGGAGGAGAGGAAGACCGTGACTCAGGTGGCGCACACAAGTGGAAGAGGACCTCAATTAATTTGGAGTGCAAAACTGGAGGGACCGAGCTGGCTGGCGGAGACTATTGATTGCGGCCCAAGTCCACACCGGACTGTAGCGCCACCTTAAGTAAGTAAGTACTTAATTTCCGATAAATTGGAGTCAACTCAATTGGTGGAACTCTTTCAAACACAAAGGTTATTAACTTTTATTTAAAATTTATGATTACGACAAAACACCTGCCACTTCCGGTTCCAAAATAAATATAGAATTTCTAACCTGAAATCCATATTTTTTTTTTTTTAAACAAAGGGGCGAGTATAAAATTTCGAATAATTATTCTTCTCTCAATAAAATCTTCATTAAATGTTCATAAAATCAAATGGCCATAATTTATTACCTGAAGTTCACTTAAAGGTCAATCTTAATCTTTCAAAAGATCTTACAAAAAAATCTTTTATTTATTTTGTATTGATATCAAATTCAAGTACACAGACGATTAACATGCCTTAAGGCAAACTAATAAAATAACTACTGAATCAGTGTAAAAAATTACCTCCAATTAAAAAAAGGTTAACAAAAAGCTCTTTCATAATACACTCTAACCAAGACAAAACAAATAATTATTTGATTCTGTCTGTTACTTCTATGTCAAGGAGGTTAGACTGAAAGTAAAAGTTAGATAACCTCCATGGATGAATCACCATCGAGCTGTTCAGTTTCAGAATTCCCTTACACCCGTAAAAAATGTTTAAATTAAAACCGGGCTAGCAAGTTATTGCATTGGTGTTCACACGAAAATCAAAAAAGTGATTCAGTTTATGAATCCGTTCTAAGCGATTGAATTTGAAAGGCAGCAAAAATTGCAACCGTTAATTTCCGTTTGAGAAGTGAACTTCGATTATTGTCACCTTGGATAAAGGTCTGTGTTTTTTTAATTTGTATCTGATCCGACTTAATGTATTATTGTAAAGGAAACCCTACATTCCGGTTAAATAAGGCTTTGAAATGCGCCTCATAAATTTTGAAAGCTTCCGATAGGTTTTTTAATTGCACTTTAGGAGGCTGTTATGCAATTAAGATAGGTTTCTAACAATATTTTCCACCAGTAGGTATACAATTTTAATGCGAATTTCAGAAAACGAAAAGACGGTTTAGATACTCAGACTATTACTGAGCTTTATAGACATTTCTGTACAAAAAGTGATATGTACCTACAACTACAACATGGACAGACAGAAACAGCTAGCCTTTGAATTGGTCTTTCCGACTCATAAATAAATAAAACTTGTTCAGCCAAGCACGTGGAATCTGTTATGATGGTAAACAAACCTAGTTTATAAACTGGTTTTAGATAAAATCAACCAACTTACAAAAAATCAAGAATAAACAAATTCAATTTTTTTGTAGATAGCCTTACAATGAAGTTTCATTAATTGTTCATTTGAATATTACTTTGATATATGTGTAACTACTGTGTTTAGTTCAATCAGCTTTCAAATTATATGAAAATATTTTTTTTTTACTTCTGAATCGAACTGCGAAGACGTATTTATAATACTATTTGGATATTTGTTCATTCAAGGACTCAGAACAAAAATGTATCTGTGAAGAAGATATCACTTAGTTCATGGCACGAGCGATTAGGACATCAACAAGTCGCTCACAACAAGAAAATTTTGAAGAATAGAAACATCGATTTCATTGACGATAACTTTACGTGTGAAGCTTGTATACATATATGGGAAGCACCATAGGGGTCCCTTCAAGAATCGAAGAAATGCGGTGAAATTATCTATTCAGATGTGTGTGGACCGTTTCAAGAAATGCCTATTGGAGCGTCAAGATATTTTTTGCTATTGAAGGACGATTATTCAAATTTTCGATATGTGTACCTACTTCTTAAAACAAAAATCGGATGAAGCAATGTCAAGAATTGTATTCGAATTATTCAGAAGGACAGTGGTCATAATGTTCGCATTTTCAGATCCGATAATGGAAGTGAATTTATAAATGGTGAGCTTAAAACTTTTTTCAATGAAATGGGCATTCATTACCAGCGTACCGTTCTGTTTACGCCTGAACAAAATGGCTGTGCTGAGAAGGAAAAGCGAACTATAATCGAATCTGCAAGGACCATGCTTCATTCGAAACAAATAGACAAGAATCGAGGTTTTTGCATTTATTCCAAAAGAAAAAAGACTGGATGCGAAAGCTGTTAAATGTATGTTCGTGGGATGCGAAAGTCAAACAAAAGGTTACAGAATATGGAATCCTGAATCAAACCGAATTGAGATTGCTAAAGATATCATATTCTTGGAAGACAAAACTACAAAATACATCGATATTGATTCAACAACATTCAATGAATATTGACCAGCTTACGTGAGTGCACAAGATGAAGAAATTTCAATAAATGCTGATGATGAAAATTAACCGGGAGGAAAAGGTGCACTGTATGATGTCGACAAGAAAAACATTATAAGGCGACGTCTTCGTGATCGAAATCCAATTGAATCGGAAGTTCATACTGCGGTGTTAGCTGTAAGTGAAGAGCCAAAAACATACCATGAAGCAGTCAGGTCGTATGATCGCGAACAATGGAAGGTAGCAATGGACGAAGAACACCAGTCACTCATAACAAATCGATCATGGAAGTTGGTTGAGGTACCAATCTATAAAAACATAATTGATAAAAGATGGATTTTTAAGATTAAACGAATTAAATCCTAATGGAAGTATACATCGCTACAAAGCTCGATTGGTAGTACGAGGTTTCACTCAGGAATACGGAATTGACTACCAAGAAATTTTTAGTCCTGTTATGAAATATACGTCTATCAGAGCGATACTTGCATTGGCCGCTTCAAAACGCATGAAGCTAAAACAATTCGACGTGAAGACCGCTTTTCTCAATTTTGTTTTAGAAGAAGATGTCTACATGAGTCAACCAATCGGATATGATGATGTCAGAAAAAGAAGAAGCTATATACCCTGTAGTTCAATACCTACAAAAGGAGTTTGAAATAAAGCCATCACGTTTGAATTGTTTTTTGGGACTCGAAATCATTCAAAGAGAAGACTCATCTATTCATCTGCATCAAGAAGGATTTGCAAGAAAAATACTGAAACGTTTCAATATGTCTAGTTGCAATACTGTAACTGATTTTGAAGCTGAAGAAGAAATTTATTTTCCATACCGTGAAGCAATCGGAAGCTTGATGTATTTGATGGTAGCGACTAGACCAGACATTTGTTTCCCAGTTGGAAATGTGAGAAAACCATCTGCAGCTCATGTTAAGGCAGTCAAACGTATTTTCAAATATATTCAAGGAACAGTAGACATGGGAATTATGTTTCAGAGTCGGAAATGTATTGACTTTATATGGGTACAGTGAAGCAGATTATGCTGGAGATCCTGAAACGAGAAAATCAACATCTGGATACCTTTTCATGTTTGGAAACAGTGTCATCAGTTGGAGTTCTGAACGTCAAAAATCAGTCGCTCTTTCTACGACAGAATCCGAATATATAGCAGCATCACATGCTCATGCCATTAAAGAAATGATTTGGTTGAAGAATCGCCTGGTAAATGAATTGCTCCAATCAATATTAAATACGCCAATATTTTCTATGGACAATCAGAGTGCAATCCGACTCATAAATAATCTAGAGTTCCACAAAAGAACTAAACATATTGACGTACGATATCACTTCATTCGTGATAAATATGAAGAAGGGCTTTTTGAGCTGAAGTATGTGCAAACAAATGACCAAATAGCAGATGTAATGACGAAAGCTTTACCGAAAGTTACACATCAACAATTTAGAGACCTGATGAACTTGCAAACAAGCAATCAACACTAGTTTTTTTTTTAAAATGGTCTCTTAATTAAATTTATGTTTATCAGATGATATTATTATTTTGAAATAACTTGCAACTAAAAGTGGGAGTGTTAATTTGAATATTACTTTGATGTATGTAACTACTAGGTCTGTTTAATGAATCTGTTCCGCATAGAAAAGTACAGAAAAGATCCAAAAAGAACACGTTTGTGTGGTCCATGAGTAAAAACCTTGCCCCAAACTGTTCTACAATCTGTCATTTTGTGTTTCATGAAGTTGTCCATCTCAGTTTAGTACACATTTTACTGCCCCTACTTTTTTGGTGGTGCAGCTTTGTGAAAACTATCAAATGTCAAAATTTCAAATGCCAAATAATTTTTATTTTTTTCCAATCAAACAATTTTTTGAAATTATCTCGATTGTAGAATTTTCCGAGGAAGTAAAAATATTACTACTGTACTCCCAAATAAAAATTTCTCTCAAAAAACTAATAAGCTATTCAGAATCTTTTTTCCAACAAATGAAAATTTGCTTCAATTTGATTTGACTTGGAATATTTATTTAACAGCTGATTTTATTCTGTCAAAAAGATAACATAGGGAGCTGATCTTTTCTGTTCTTTACTTGTTCTGACAGTTTTCATTTACTTGTGCTGTTCTGATCTGGTTTTTCTTCATTAAACAGTCCTACTGTGTTTAGTTCAAGTTGTTTGTCAGCTCACAAATTATAGAACAATGAACTCACCTGTCTCTGATATTTTCCAGATATTCTCCGATGTAATCAATCATAGATTTGGCGAAATCCTTAAACTCTGCAACTTCCATGTCGATCTAAAAAAATTTAAAAATGAAAGATTATAGAAAAAAAAAACCGTCACGAGATTTTTGTCAATCGTATCTTAGTGTTAGATTCATGAATCACGATTTATTTAAAGTAACAGGTGGTGTTAGTAGAAATGGAACAAAATTCGAACTAATAAATTATTTATTGATTTAAATATAATCTTGTTTCATGAATACTTAATGAAGGTTACAAAAGTTCGCTTACACTTTCAGGGTTGTTTTTACACTCGATAGCAATATCAGTGTCATTACAAGCGTTATCGATTAGTGAGGTTTTGTTCATGATTAAAATGTTGTTAGTTTTAGATTAAGAATTTATTAAAATAAGTATCCAGCTGAGCGATAAGAAATAGACAAAATCATTTATTTTGAATAACCGGTTATATTGCAATAACAGAAGGGTGTACTATTTAAAAATTTAAATAAACTCAAAACATCGCAAAATTAAAAATAAAAAATAAAAAATATTTTAAGTAGGTATTATTTGCATTTATTAAGAAAAGTCATTAGATTTTTGATTTAGACCAATTCAATTCTAGAAATATTGTTTCATGTTTTAATGATTTAAATTTCTAGAATAGTTTTAAGCACTATCCACATGAGCACAACAAACGAACGACGAATGATAGAAAACGTGACTTTAGGGACGTTTCAAGCCCTATTTTTTCACATAGGTATACACTGAACAAAACTATAGAACTATATTTCTACTATAACTTTCTTGAGAATTTGTGAGAAAATAGGGCTTGAAACGTATCTGTCGTTCGTTGGTCATGCTCATGTGGAGAGTGCTTTATACGTCAATTAAAAAGTGTTTGACAGGAGTTAATTGTCATTGGCACAGTTGTTTACTCATATGCGAAGGGTCTCGACTCTCGAGTAAGAGTCCGGCGCGGCGATTTAAAAATAAAAATGTAAACATTTATGTATCTTTATCAATGCCTCACGAACCATTCTGTTTGGCACAACAACGATTGCTAACCATAAAGAGGAAAAGAACAGACCACTAACCAAACGAAGTGATAAGAGTAATATTTTCTTTCAAACGTCAATACTTTAAAATTCAATGAGGAGCGAAAACATACATACATTTAGCGCTTTACTAAAGAACAGTGCTGGATAAGAACAAGAAATTTGTCTGTTTTTTTATTCTATAGGCAAGTATATGCTGTCATCAAGAAAGGACACCCAACACCGACAACCGACGACGTCTTGGACAAAACGTTACGATAGAGCAGCGATTCTCAATCTTTTTTGGTGACGGAACCCTTTTGGAAAACGAAATACTTAACGGAACCCTACAACTATGCCTAATAAAACAATGGTTGTGAAAAGTGTATTCCTTATTAATTAGCATAGGAACAGTGCAATGGAATACTCAATTATTATTAGTTACTTACATAACAAGTAACTCCACCAGTCTCCAGACAGGCGAAGTATTTGCAAAAAACAACAAAATACAGAATCAGTTACATTTTCCACATATACATACAAAGTTTCAATCCGATCGAATGTATAACGGGAAAGTTATATGTGGTTTAAACAGCAGCCGCTGCTGTTGTGCTGTTTTCTTAGAAAAAAAATAGTGGCAGACCTTGGAAAAATATACTGGGAATAGTTGATCTTGTGAGATCTTGCAATCAAATGGAGTTTGTATCAAAGAAAATATAATGAACCTCCAACTAACTAAAGAAAAAAATCGAGTTTTGCGTTTTTTAATCGATTTTTTCAAGTGTCCGGACACTGGTACAAAAAATAGCGAAAATCTAGTCTCCGGACAGCTCCAAGATTTTATTGAATTTTTTTTTATGTTCAAATTCTTTTTGAAACCCTTAATTTCACACATTTTATATGAAATTTTTATTGTATTATCAAAGACTAGCAGTTGCCCGCGACTTCGTCCGCCTGTACCTCGTCCACCGGCCAGATGTGCGTCTTGAGTTGTGCATCATGCGCCTGTCGGAATTTTGTTTTGAAGTTATTTTAAAATTGTATAACAGTCGACTCTTCCTAAGTCGAAATTCTCCTTAACTCAAAGCCTACAAATGTATAATTTTCCACGTTCTAGCAACGCTTTTCACTCATGCTTTGCTCTTATTATTGCAAATTGATACATTCCAACATAAAAAGAATTTTTCAATTTGATTAAGCAGTTTATGAGAACAGCGCTTTCAAGCAAACAATACCAGCCTTCAAAAATGAATATTTTTTGCCGTTTTAGCAACATTTTTCTCTGACGCTTCGCGGTTATTGGTCGCGTAATATTATATCGCTTCAAGCCTTTCTTTATAAAGCGGCCATTCAACACAAAAAGAATTGTTTAATTTGACTAAGCACTTTCTGAGAAAAGAGCGTTAAAACGCAGAAAAATGAATGTTTTTTGCCGTTTTTTCAACATTTTCCACAGATTCTTCGCTCCAATTGGTCGCAGCTTATTGTAAAGTAGCCTTAAGCCTTCCTCGATTAATGGACTATCCAACACAAAAAGAATTTTACAATTCGAACCAGTAGTTCCTGAGATTACCGCGTTCAAACGAACAAACTCTTCAGCCTAATTATATTAGTATAGATAACAGAGAAAGGTATATTTTTTTGCGGAACCCCTACAAGGCTATCACGGAACCCTAGGGTTCCGCGGAACACACTTAGAGAATGGCTGCGATAGACGAATACAATTTCGAGGTAGTAAAGGACTTTGTTTACCTTGGCTCTGCTATGGACAGTGACATCATCAATGAGATCAGAAGGAGAATAACTCTTGCTAATCGCTGTTTCTTCGGGCTAAGAAAGCAATTGAGTAGTAAAGCCCTCTCCCGAACAACTAAGGTGATGCTCTTTAAACCCTCATCATCCCCGTCCTGCTATTATATGGTGCAGAAGCAGGTAGCCTGTCAAAAACGGATGATAGCACCCTAGGCCGGTTCGAGAGAAAAGTCCTGTACCTATGCATAAACGGTGAATGGAGGAGAAGATTTAACCACAAACTGTACAGCGACGGTCTAAAGACTCAGATGGCTTGGTAACGTGTAGAGCATGGACACCAATACTCCGGCATCCGGCTCATAAAGTCTTCGAATCCACCCCAGATGGATGACGCAGTAGAGGAAGACCAAGGCTCAGGTGGCGCGCGCAAGTTGAAGATGACCTCAACCAACTTGGCGTGCGAAACTGGAGACAGGTAGCTAGGGACCGAGCTGGCTGGAGAGGTTTGTTGGTTGAGGCCCGAGTCCACCCAGGACATTTCATCGAAAATACAACCAAAGGCTTTCTCACTGTTCACTAAATAGGTATTCTACACAAATATATGTGGAGTACCAGTTCATAAAAGGATCTGAATCTGTATTTTATCATCAATTCTTTCATGAAAAGAAACTCTTATAAGAAACTTTGAATCCATTAGAAAGAAATGGAAAGGAATCTATTTAAAAAGCATCTTTTTTTAATGCATTACAGAAGCAATATGTATCTAATATCTATAACTTTTGATCTAACCTCTCATGTAAATGTGAAAGGACGAATTCGAGAGTGCTTTGAATGAAAAGTATTTGCTTTGCTATGGTTCGATTAAAGAAACTGGCATTTCAAATTATACAGGGTGGCTGCTACGAAGCTGCTACAAAAAAAAAAGTAATAACTTTTTCTTGAATTTAATGAATTTAGTATTTTTTTTTTATTTTGCAGTTTGATTCTTAGATTTAATAAAAATGGATAACTGGGGCACTGAAGCAAAAATTAGGATTGTCCGTCGTTATTATGCACTGAATCCGTAATTTTTGTTCAAAGAGAATATAGGCGCACGTTTGGCGGCAATCCTCCGAGCAGTTGGACTATAATGAGGTTTGTCAACAATTTTGCCGAGCAAGGAACGGTCGAAAGAAGACCTTACCATCGAAATCCTTCAGTTCGGACGGAGGAAACAATAGCTGCTGTAGCTGCTGCCATACAAAATAATCCAAGAGTTTCGACAAGAAACTTATCTGCTCAAATGGGTATAAGCAGACAGTCATTGCAGTCAATTATGCACAATGACTTGGACTTATTCCCCTATAAAATCCAAATGGTCAACAAACTGAATGCAGCAGACTTGCCAATTCGCTTGGAATTTTGCCAAAAGATGCTCCAAATGGTGGAGGAGGACGGAAACATGTTGAACTATCTTTTTATGTCTGACGAAACCACAACATCAACAAACAAAATTGTCGAATATGGAATGCTTCCAACCCACAGATACTCCATGAGACAGAATTGCATCAAGTTCGTGTCACAGTGCGGTGTGCAGTTTCGTCACGATGCATTGTTGGGCCCTATTTTTTCGAAGAAAACGGTCACACCATTACGGTTACTGGAGACCGTTACTTGACCATGTTGAGAGAGTTTTTCTATCCAGAATTACGCCGTAAAAGAATTCCTTTCAAAACTGTTTGGTATCAGCAAAATGGTGCAGTTCCTCACATAGCCAGGCCTGTTATGACAGAATTGCGAAGAAAATTTCCGAACAAGCTGATATCCAGGAACTCCTCATTCCGTTGGCCCCCAGGTCACCTGACCTTACTGCACCTGATTTTTTTTATTGTGGGGTTATTGCAAACAGGAAGTCTACAAGTCAAAACCAACAAATTTGAATGAATTAAAGCAATTCAAGCATTCAAGAAACAATTGCGGCTATTTCAGTGTCAACTCTCCAAGCAGTAATGAACAACTTTTTGGTTGTTATTGTTTGGTGCGATATCTAATATCGCACATGCATCAACGAGCGGGGGAGACATTTAAAATCCATTATTTTTAAAACTAACTAAGCTATATTTATTAAAATTTAATGAACTTTAATATGAACAAAATTCAAATGAATTCCATACACTGAAAAAAAAAGTTATTTGAGTTTCTAAATGTAGCAATATCTATTCATCAGCCATCCTGTATTCTCAAACGAATGTCCTAAGAACTTGTTGATAGCTATTCACGACTTAATTTACACATTTAAAAAAAAACGTTGTTTTGCATAACAATATCAACAGGTGTGCTCTTATAGGTAAATCTATTCCAAAAGTAGGTATATAATTTATTGCAGATTTGCACACGATTTGCACAAATAAATAAATAAATTGAAAAATTTCAAAATGAACTAAGATTTAGAGAAAAATGCAGTCTGCACAACGTACCTCAGTATATTTCACAACCTTGTCCAAATAGCGACTGAACGCTTATCCGACACACAACTATGAATTAAACTCCGTCTTACACTATGTTCAAAGTTTTTCAATGACAAAACATAAAACCCATAGAGTCAGTGGCGGATTAAACGTTGAGGGCGCCATAGGCAAGCGTCTCATCGGCGGCGCCCCGTATTATAGTTTGACCAAAACCGCTGCACCTTGGTTTAGAAAACCGCGTTGAAATAGAGGCCAAGGAAAAAGAGAACAAGTTTACATGAGATCGATACATATTGTCCCAAAGGTATTACGATTCCGGTTTAAAATATTTAGATTAATGATGTGCCGATTTGTAAATTTCGTAAGCCAAGCTAACTCGAGTTGGTTTTTAAGCAAACTGAGTTGTAACTCGGTTTGCCAAATCGGATTCCTCGGGTATCCGCAGGGAAGGTATACTTATTTGTTTTGCCTCCATTTTGGTAAAAATTAGTCTTGACAATTCATATTTGGCAGTCGTGAAGTAGACACGTGGCTTATTTTTTATGGAAAAATATTCGATAAACCATCGTGTTTTAATCGTTGAAGTATTTAATCGAAATCAATCATCGATTATGTACTGTGAAAAAATCATAATCCGTGACGGGGCACATTTTCATTTGAAAGGATATGTGAATAAACAGAATAGTAGTTGGTTTTGGGCAATGGAAAACCCTCAAATTATTCATCAGTCACCTATGCATCCATTAAAAGTTACCGTCTGGTGTGCAATTAGGTCAGAAGGATTCATTCGACCTTACCTCCTTGAAAATGAAAACGGTGTAACGGTAACTGTGGATGGGGAGCGATATTTGGATATGATTGAAAACTTTTTAACGCCACAACTGCATGCTTTGGGCTTGATTAACATGTGGTATCAATAAGACGGTGCCACATCGCATACAGCCAGGAATACAATGGATTTACTGCGAGTCCTCTTTCCACAACAAGTTATTTCAAGAAATAGTGATGTTAATTGGCCTCCACGGACGCCCGATTTTACTGCTCCGGACTTCTTTTTGTTGAGATATCTGAATAGCTAGGTTTATGGAAACAAACCAGAAACTCTTGAGCAACTCAAACAAAATATTCGTGGGGAAATTAATTTAATAAAGCTAGTTTCCAAATTGAATATTCAAACCAAGTTGACGCTGTAAGTGGAATTGCTCTTACCGATTTTTATTTTAACGTAAGTGGCTACTGAGGTTCGCGTTCATAAGTTCGCTTCTTTAACAACCAAATATGTATATGACCTCGCTTTACTGGCCACTTTTAAACATCACTGTACCCGTGCGCCCCTTTGTTGCCTCGCGGCCCTAGGCACATGCCTAGTTTGCCTTTAGGATAATACGCCACTGCATAGAGTGCAGGTAGATACTTTGTCATGGACAATTGTGTGTAGGTATCTACTTCTCAATAGACATTTTTTCTTGCACCAATATTTGGCACTTAACAAAATCTATTTCTAATTGGTTTTGAAGCCCAGTTTAATTATTATCACCAATGCAGTTATAAAAATGTAAGGTGATACTCCTTTAAGTATCTGTGTCATTGGCAAACTTAATTATCTCTTCAAATATTTGTTTATATAAACTGTCGAAACTCAAAACAAAAAACTGCATAGTTAAGTGATGAATGATTACCAAAAGCGAATTTTCTAAAGTTAATGAAGATATATCAATTATTTGAACTATCAAACCAAAATTGCGAATGACATTCCAATAGAAGCCAATTGACTACATGCAGTTGTTACATATATCGAATATAATTGTATCCACCAAATTTGTCACACAAATTCGTAGAAGGAAGTAACAGGTTTTTCCGGGGTTACCCATGCAAAATTAAATTTAAATTTAAAAAAGCCACGAAAAGAACATTAAACACCCAACCACTAAAATTGCAGGCATTGAAAGGAAAATGAAAACTAGATTTAGAAAAATAGTTACTTCTGGCACCAAAAAAATTCAAAATAAAAGAAAAAAAACGTTTTCAACTTACAATTTAAAATTTACCAAATAAAAACGAAAACACAAATTAAAAGTCAATTAATAAAATCAACACACTACTTGATTGTTTCACGAGTTTTTAAATCTTTTTGCCCTTTCGAATCAATTAGGCAAAGATTTTTTTGCGTTTCTTGGCAGAGGTACGAGTAGAGTACGAGACCGAGGGAGCGATACGGCCAACAAGACGTTCAAACACTAACTGTGCCAATAAAATGTATATTCGAAGCTTTTAAATTGAAATTCACTTTGGTGTGTATCTTTTTTGCTCCATATCAACTTCATACGACAGAAGTAGTAGCAGCAGCAGCGGCAACAATAACAACAGGCACACAGGGTGTTGGCTTTAGCTTGGCAAAAAACAAAGCTACTCAATTGAGAGAGTTGAGGGAATTCCTACTAAAAACAAAAACCTGTAGATATGTAGGCTTCTCTTTTGAAGTTGACGCTTGAAGTAGGGAAAACCCCCTTGGTTACTCACCAAAAAGCACCAGAATCCAACAACACCGCTCACAATCACGTCACACAATACATTTTCGAGATGTCTTTAGCACACAATTTATGTATTTATGCATCTAACGGTAGGTAAGTAGATAGATATTGATAACGCTGAGAGCGCTCTTCGCTTAGCTAAAGTGATAAGTTGAAGTCTTGCTTGGTTAATGGTCGATTTCAGGGGATGGGGATGAATTTTGATGTTGAGTTCAACAAGTGCTTGGAATGATGACTTTGATTTATTTATGCTTTTGTGATTGTGGGTGAGAAGGATGGAATGACAGGAATGTTTGGATTTATTCTATGAAGTTGATGGTTGATGGAGGAGTTTTGGGTTGAGGGTAACCAGGAGGTATGAGGGTACGCAAGTCTTAAATTAATTTAACTAGTGCTTAAAGCACGTTCAAATTTAAAGGCTACACAGATTCAGATACTGGTATATTTTAAATTGAGTGTAGATAGTGTGTGGAGTTTGTGAATTGCTTTCAAGAGTTATTTTGAAGGCAATTAAGCAACAGGGTGATTTGTAAATAAAATTGTGCATATCCATTATGAGTCTGTTTTATGGGAAAGCGATAAAATTAAAATGGTTCCCAGAGTAATTTTAATCCTTTATTCCTTTGAATGCAAACAAATTTGTTAATTCATTTTTTTTTTAATATAAAATTTTATTCAAAATTTACTTCAAATTCACCTATTTGCAAGTAGTGTAACGACGCGTACAAATTTTAGCTTCAACTCGCCGAAACCGAAAATAAAAATAATAAACCGAACCATCCAACCGACCGTTGAGAAAATTAAATTTGAATTTTCAAATTATCACCAGACCCGCCCATGCATTTCTTAACCAGAATCTCACGTCAACGCTCATACGTTGATTCGATATGTACTTGCTATAATATGTACATACACTACACACCATGCATGCATTTCATTATTCGAAGACATATCCCATACCAACCGGCCGATCATTGAAGAATGCATGCATTTAGTTTATTTGCTTCCTTACAATTCACGTTAGGTTTTTACACAAAAATTCATAAGGGGAAGTAAAATTGCAAAGCAAAATTAGGTTTTTCTCTTCTTGTGGTGTGTACCACTACCAATCCTGTGTAGAGAGAAGTGAAAGACGTGTATGACCGCTTCGCCTTCTTAACTGGAACCTATTTTCTAAATTGTATTTCTTTTGCAAGTCGAAAATCCACTTCTTCAAAGTGTATCTCCGGCTAGGGAAGGCTTCTACTGACCTGTTTTTTTAATTTGCTGGACCGCATCCGTCCTTTTATTCTGTGGTTGCCCTTCTTCTAAGCGCACCACAGATAGGAGCCGTCACTGTCAGTCGGGGACCGCTTGACCGTTTATTCTCTTCTTTGGTGATAGAGACAGAAGCAGCATTTTGAGACCTGCTTGTTTAAATGTTTATTGTAAGACCGTATACAACTTATAAGACCAAATAAAAATCCGTATATTGTTCATAGATCGTAAGCATTATATGAAATACTCTGTTATTTTAAATCATAAGAAACACTTTAAAAATTTTTGATAAAACATTGGAAAGATTGGTCGTTATTCGAAGTTTGGAACTTTTTGACCCAAGTTTATTTGCTTTCTTTGGGATTGATCCTGGACACCCTGAGCTTACCTCAGCATTAAATAAAAAAGCATCACAATTCACAGTAGCTATAATAATAATGAATAAATACTCTAAGAAAAGCGGGATATACACAGTTCAAATGCTTGTCATGCACGAGCAATTGTGTTAGTAAATTTGGATTGAAGTTGCCTATACACACATCAATCATAGTCTTCAGTCTCTTATTTTACAGTGACTGTTTTGTGACAGAACATTATTATTCGATTATTTCCCCTTCTAAGTTTTAACTTTTAGGTTACCCGTTACCTATTTGTTTTATTTGCTTGTGCTTACAATGAGCGACACACACGATTGTTACATCGCCATAGGAATCGCGCTTTTTTCATCAACATATAATTCGGTGTTTCGATAGCTCATATTTTCCCTTGAGTTGCAAATATTCCAATGTTTATATTAATATTCAATATAATATTTATTTCCGTCAAGAAAGTTAAACGTTTTTGATTGAGAAGAAAATTTATAATAATAATTTAATGACAAATATTTGAGAACAAAAACTTAATGTTAAAAAAAGTTAAAAAACAACAAGTAAAAATCAAAGTTAAACTAAAATTAAAATCGTGGTCTTTTATTACAGATTCCGCATTCAAAAGGATAATTCCTTTTGTTACTTCTGGCGGCAACACATTCCCCCCGTGAATGCTCTGCTTCACTTTCAGTTTCTAACGGCAGCCGGAACAGTTTTTGTATCGGACGTTCCCAGATTATGAACGGCACTTTTTTCTCTCTTGGTTTCAACTTCCAATCTGAAGATGCGACTCGCAACCGAACGTTTCGGACTAAACCATCAGCCCCGGCGAATGTCTCAATCACTCCAGCTGTCTTCCAGAATGTTGGAGGAACATTTTCTTTACGGATAATTACTAAGTCGCTTGTTTTCAAGTTTGGTTGTGGTTGTCACCACTTCGTCCGTTGCTGCAATTGATGCAGATAATCTTGGGCCCATGCCTTCCAAAATACTTGGGTCATTTTTTGAATTCTCTGTAGTGATATCAAACGATTGCCCGTAATTTCCGAAACGTTCGCTCCAAAAAACTGTATGATCGGTTCTCCAATACGAAAATGTGCTGGAGTAAGGAAAGACAAATCCTCTGGATCTTCTGCGAGGGCCGAAAGTGGTCGAGAATTCATTACAGCACTAGTTTGAGCCAAAACTGTTTGAAATTCGATGCTCGTTAATTTGTGCGGACCAATCCCTCTTCGGAGATGGTATTTCATAGACTTCACACAAGCTTCCCAAAGCCCGCCTTGATGCGGTGCAGCTGGTGTGATAAATCGCCATTCAGTGCCATATTTCTGCAAGGCTTTTAACATATCCATTTCATTCCAACTTCAAAGTATTTTCTTGAGTTCAATCGCTGCACCTTCGAAGTTCTTACCATTATCACTCCACAAACGTAAGCAGGCACCACGAATGCTGGTGAATCTTCAAAAAGCCTAAATGAAACCTGCTGGTGTTCTCTTGTTATAAGGACAAATGCTCCGGACGAACCTTTAAAAGAAAAGATAATAATAAACAAAAACTTCCAAAAACTAACTGCGTCGCAATTGCTCTTTTGAAGGCAACTTGATAGCAATATACATTTAAGAAATCAACTAATATGAATTCTCTAGAAACAAGATAAAATAGTTAATTGTCAGCGCAACAATAACTTATTTAAATGCATAAATAATCTCCAAAATTTTCTGTATGAACGCACTTTCATTTGAAAATAGGAAATTATTAGCACAACAGCATATAAAATTTTTTTAGCAAACGCACTTTCACTAAAATTTTTGGCGCAACACATAACAATCAATAATCCATAAAGCTCTTTATGCACAACAGCATACAAAAAAACTTTTAGCGAACGCACTTTCACTAAAATATTTGTATCTGAATCGAATGGTGTCAGCGCAACACCAAACGATCTTATCCACAATCCATAAAGCTCTTCACTTTTCAATTTCCAGGCTTGAAATTCCAAATTCAAGCCTCGTCAGCGCAACGAAAACACGAATTGGAACTTTCAAACACCGAATTTAACTTTAAACAACATTCCACCTTCCATACCTGCGCCGCTTTGGCTGCTATTCTCATCTCCGTCCAAACACATTTCGTTTCTGAACTCACCCTCATCTTGATTCATTTTGCACTTGTTCTTCATAAAAAAAACAATAATAATAAATAAATACATAACGTTCAAAATGCAATTCTTCATTTTGTTGATCCTTCACAAAATTCGTGCTAAAACCCTTTGTATCCACAAGGTAGAGAGCTCGTCCATAGAATCCGGCTCGAAGGACCATGTTTCGATAGCTCATATTTTCCCTTGAGTTGCAAATATTCCAATGTTTATATTAATATTCAATATAATATTTATTTCCGTCAAGAAAGTTAAACGTTTTTGATTGAGAAGAAAATTTATAATAATAATTTAATGACAAATATTTGAGAACAAAAACTTAATGTTAAAAAAAGTTAAAAAACAACAAGTAAAAATCAAAGTTAAACTAAAATTAAAATCGTGGTCTTTTATTACAGATTCCGCATTCAAAAGGATAATTCCTTTTGTTACTTCTGGCGGCAACATTCGGAATGAGGCAAAATTCAAAGTATGATTGATCAGTCATTAATTTTGCACATACACTACTTCAATGCAGTATGCCTGATTGAAGGAAAATCAAAAGATTTTGATTTTGCTTCAAGCATACACCTGATTTATACGTGTGACTTGTTCACTAATACACTTGCTCGTGCATGACAAGCATTTGAACTGTGTATATCCGGCTAAAAACATCAAAAATAAACATTTTCAAAAAAAATAAAAATAAAAATAAAAAAACAAATTGTATTAAATTCAATCTTATATATAAAAATGAATCGCAAAATGTGTATGTAGGCGCATAACTCAACAACGCCTGGACCAATTTGGCCAATTCTTTTTTTGAAATGTTCGTTGAAGTTCAAAGATGGTTTTTTCGTCAAGAAACTTATGCTTTTTAAATCACAAATTGTACCAATGTTAAAAAAACATACTTTTTCCACCCCATCAAATTAAAAAAAATATGATCAATTTCAAATATTGAAAATTATGTTTGTCAGATATCAGATCTAAAATTATTTATGTAAATTGAAAATTTATTTTTTTATGGACGAAGGCGACACAGAATTGAATCAGCGCAAATTTGGAAACTGGAACATTTCAAAATGGGCTTACGAAAGGAACTGGGAAAACTCATTGGTTTTAAGATGGAAAATTGCATATTATCGCGTGTGCATTGGTTTTCAAATGGAAAATTTCGAAATGGGTTTTCGAAAGGAACTCGGAAAACTCATTGGTTTTCAAAGGGTAGGTGCATTGGTTTTCAAATGGAAAATTTCAAAATGGGTTTTCGAAAGGAACACGGAAAACTCATTGGTTTTTTAAAGGGTAAGTGCATTGGTTTTCAAAGGGAAAATTGTATGTAATTGTAGGTGCACTGGTTTTTAAATGGAAAACTGGAAAATTTGTGATGAGGAACTAGAAAGCAAATAAAAGTAAAAAAAAAATGGAAAATTTGAAATGCAAATAAAATTTGACTAAACAAAAATCTCAAAACACTCTTTCCAAGATCGTGCTGGGGAACTGAGAGAAGTCTTGGAAATCAAGTACATATAATTAAAAACAAACGCATTGCAAAAACATAACAAATTCGCAATGGAAAACTCCTCAAGAGCAAGAAATAACCCCAAGTCATATTTTGCATGGATTTACAAAAATGGGAAAATAGAGAATTCGTGATGGGAAAATCTCCGTAAGAGATTAGACCGTAGTATACTCGTGGCTTCACGAATGCTTACGAACCCAACTTCGGTCGTACTGTCAAGTACAGACATATGTTTATTAGCCTAACAACACGAATTTGAATCTAAATACCACACTCTGCTTTCCCCCTTCATTTCAATATTAAGGAATTCAATACTAAATGTAGATAAACCGAAACCTCCTCCTAAGATCTTTCCGTATTTTCCACCTTTCCTTATGCTCGCACTTTGAAAAGTAAAAACATAGCAGTTAATGTGTTTGCTTTAATAATAAAATAAATCAAACAAAAAAATTTAACATTACAAATCATTTTGAAAGTACTTTATTGCAATTTCAGTAGTCAGTACGAAGTCTGCCGGGTCAGCTAGTTTTAAATAAATGTTTTTTCGTTCATTTGCGCTGTTTGATATTTTTATGCAATGAAAAAAAATATAAAACATTTTTGAGGGAAATTTTTTAAATCGGATGTTTCTTAAATTATCGCAAAAAAAATTAAAAACTTTTTAAAAACGCAATTTACACAATAAATGGCTAATTTTGATTCAATTTCAAATTAAAGTTGTGGTAGAAATTCTAACACAAATTTAAACCCGATTTACATTCATACACAGCCTGACACCCCTGACTATTTAATGTTTTTCGTTGAGGCTGTTTTTGTAAAAATATTCCTTTAACGAAAACTGTCTTCGAATGCAAACTTTTTGATTAATAAAGCTCAGAATTATGGTCTTGTTTCTGTTACAAGCTCAACTCATAGTTATTGATCTGCGAAATTATTATGAAATTGCTCGATCACTTCAACTTTCAATTCTGCTTCAACATTGTAGGTACAACAAGCTACTTTCTTTTATTTGTGATTTTCTCAATCTACCCTATCCTTATTAAGATTGGCAATTAATGACCGACAACTTTTCTCCATGATAAATCGTTTCAAAGGTCTTTCCTTATGGTATGAAAAATTCCTTAATTAGTTTTTAATTCATATTAAATTTGGTTTCAAAAAAATTCTTTGCTCATTCTGCTTTAGGTAGACACCTCACCTAATTTAAGTGGAATACTTGGAAACATGAACAAAAATAAAACAAAGCCAATATTAAACTACATACATAATATGGTCATAGATCCAGCCCAGCTATAATCACAAATAAAGCAAATAACTTTTAAAAACTTTCTCATTTTGAAAAGCTGATGTTTTTTTTAAGCTCCTACACGCCAAAAGATCTCTTTATAAAATTTAAAAATAAGTAGATTTCTAGAGTCGTATTTTCTTGTAGCAACGCACTCGGTATCAGCTAGTATAACAGAAAAAAGCATAAAACATAAAAAAGAACAAAAGCTTATGCTCTCAAAAGCTCCCTTTCTTAAAGCATACACATGCTCACCCTTAAGGCCAAAGCTTTTATATCGACAATCACTGCGACTGCACTTATTTATAAAAGTGTTGTTTCATGGAAAGCTGTGGGGGTATCTATGAACGTACGTGCTTCCAAACATAATCCTGATTTTTTGTGATAAGTCTCTCTATAATACCCCTAGTGTTGCCACTTTATGCGTACGAGTAGATATTTCACATTTGAAGTTTGATTTTGTAGAACCCGTGGCGAGGTAGTTTATTTGTGTTGAACAATTTCATGGGTTGTGTTTTATTATGTTTACTTTTTTATGAAAATGTCTTCATTTTAAAAAAGAATTTATATTTATGCAGAAAGTTAAGGATCCATATAAGTAATTTTTTTCCATTAAAAAGCACTTTTTTTTTAAAAACACTTATTTTAACAAATATTTATTCTTCTTTTAATCAAATTTGTTTTTATGTAGAACATAAATATGCAATGCGTTTCGAAGACCTACTCCACACGGTGGTGATGGGCTTACAGATCCAAGGGGCGTTTTTGTTTAAGTTGCTTAGTTAAAGTTGTTTAATTTAAATAAGTAACATACAGCCAAATTAATAAACACAGACTAGCGAAGGACTAACTCTTATAGGAAAATGCTATTAATAAAATAAAATTTCTCTTAAGTGACGTTTACTAACTTAGTCCACCCTCGAGGGAGGTTCAGCATAGGACTTGGCAAGAAATGTGTCAATCGTGAAAGAAATAATAATAAATCTCTGTGTTTAGCCGCTTGGTCGATTGACTTTAAATTAACACAAAGTATTCGCGTTAAACTTCTCCGTTTTCAAGCCCCATGCACAATCTAGGCAAAAAATAAAATTTCAAAAGGTGTGTTTGTTTGGTAAATCTATCCGCAGTGCAGTAGGATTTACCAAAATAATGCATCCGCAGTTGTTAAATTTTTGTATTTAGAAGTTGGTCGCTGACGATTATTGATTTTTTCTAAATTCTATCAGCAGTATGATTCTACTTCTACTTTTATCGGCAGTATCGTGTTGTTAATAATTTGTAATACATGTAGTCTACTACTGCGGATACGGATAGAATAAAATAGAGTGGCGCGACAGCTCTTGAAAAGCCAAGGCCTAAGTGACTTACTGTCATCTACAATTGAGCGGACCTACGCCGATTCCGAACGGCAAAGTTGAGAAGCACTTTTTCATGACAGATTGATACTCTTGGAAGATTTGTCAGGTCTTCGCAAGAGGCAGTGCCCGTGAAAGATGAAATAAAAACTTGGCCTGAGTAGGACTCGAACCAACGACGTTCTGCTTAGCAGCCAACGCACTTACCAACTAAGCTACGGGCAACTACATTTTTTTTTTTATTAATATGGCTGCTAGTATTTAAAAGATTAAATATTTTTCTTTTTAAAATATTCTTACGAAATAAGTGCAGACAGTCAAGAATTTATTAACAGCATAACATACTGTGGCCCCCACATCTAATCGGACACAAGAAATAAAAATTTCAATAATGCAATTTCTCGAATAAGATATATGAAGAGTGTGCAAACCTTTAAAATTGTTTTTTATAAAAAAGATTATATTTAGGAGAAATAAGTTAAGCAATAGAGACAAAAATTCAATAAAATTAACTATTCTGTCTCCCACACAAAATCGGCCAGTTGTTACTGATGCAATTAATTGTGCTTAGTTACAGTCATTTTGCCCGGCAAAAATCCTCATTCAAACCCTCCAAGTGGGTGCCAGGCGGGCAGTGGCATATTATCCTAAAGGCAAACTAGGCACGTGCCTAGGGGCGCGGCAACAAAGGGGCGCGCGGACGCAGTAATTCTTACAACTGGCAAATAATGCTTGTTCAAACGTGGTTGTTAAAGCAGCACACTTGTGAAGTCGAATTGCACTTGCATCTTTTGTTAAAATAAAAATCGGTCCTGAGCAATTCCACTTACAGTGCAGAGTCAACTCGGTTTGCCAACTCGGCAATCGACTTAGCTTTCTTTTAATTTTGTAAGCGTTTTTGAATACATATTGATTTTACTTATTGTTGGGGCAAATAACCTATTGGTCGAAGTTCATCAGCGGATGGCCAAAATTTCGACGGATTTAAAACCTAATTTTTCTGCTTTTTAAGTTTTTTCCAGATTTATTTTCGGGGTAATCCGATTTGCGAACCTTGTTGCCACTCGGTTTGCATACGAAACAACTCGAGTTAACTTGGTTTACAAAATTTATTGTTCGGCAGATCATTAATTAAAATATTTCAAACCAAATTCGTAAAATTTTTCGGATAATACTATAATAGATCTCATTAAGTCTCTTTTTCCTTGGCCCCTATTTCAACGCCTTTTCTTCAAACTATAGTACTAGATATGTAGGGGCGCCAGTGAGATGCTTGCCTTTGGCGCCTTCAACGTTTAATCCGCCACTGCAGGCGGGCAATGATCACTACAGAGTCCTGTGCGTTTTTGGCAGGATGGTGATTAGCTAAGATTGAGTTGGGTCGCTGAATTGTTGTAACTCCTCAATAGTGCAATGTTCGGAAACCTAATTCAATCATAGTTTAGAGGTTCCTAATTTCAGTGGTGGTGTGAGCGTACTTTGTACGAAAACCGTGCCGAAGAATGAAAGGCTGGGGGATAAACCAGCCATTAACGAGCTCTTTCGGATGCTGTGGCAAGGTCCGTCATATTTCTCGCCCTGCCCCGGTAAGCGGCTCTGCCGGGGCTGACCGTCTTTCCGCCTCACTCGTGGGAACAAAAATGAAAAAATCAAACCGAATAATTATTAAAAAAATAAATCGAGCCAGGGCTGACAATGCGGTCACATCTCCTGTAAAGGCTGTCGAGCCGACTCAGGGGGGTGAACGGGTTGTTAGTCCTGTGGTTGCTACTGGCAGCGGGAATCCTGTTCCTTCTTCCAGTCGCAACCTATATATGAAGGATTTACCAGTCAGTGGTTCAGCTGTGACGCTCGGCGGTCCCAAGGACTGTAAATCCAAACCCCAACCCATCCCCACTCCTGCTAAAGTATCGCAACCGACCCCAAGAAGGGACACTCTATCCGGAGAGGCAAAATCTACGACGTGTGGAATTGACTCGAAGGATGAGGGCGCACCCCAATTGGCATCGGTGGCGACTAACTCTGGAGGTGGATCCACAACTGTGTCGCACGGACAAAGTTTTGGGTCGGCCAAAAAGAGGTACTTGAAGGCGCATGCCAGCCGAGACCAGCGTAATGCTACGCGGATTCTGGCCGCAGTCGGTGTCATACCGGCTGCGGAAAGAACCCCGGAGCAAACGCGAAAACTCGAGTGGGCAAGTGGCTTTCTTAGCAGAAACACCAAATCGACCTGCAGCGACTCAACGTCAAAGCGCAATAGGTCTCTTGAGGGCGAAAAGCCTGATGCGAAAAGGCAGAAAGTGCAACCCAGCAGCACAACAGCCTTCAATAAAGACCTTTCTTTCAGCGACGCGCTCAAAGGCAAAATCATAGCCGCGGTCATTGACAGGAGTCATGTGGATGGTAACATCTCTCATGATCAATGGGCAGACGTCAAGGCTCACCTCGGTTTCAGATTTTTATCTGTCATCGAGGAGAATCCGGGGCCTCTTCCAGACACAGCCGATGCAGGATGGTACCAAAATCGTATCAAACTCATCGCCTGTGGTGATCGGAGATCTTTCGATCTGTACAGGGCTGCTGTCAACGGCTTGCCAGAAGTCTGGCCGGGTGCCAAGCTCGAAGTTGTTACAAGGGAGAATATCCCTTGCCGACCGAGAGCACGTATAATGGTCCCGGCTCTACACAACTGTCCAGAAATGATTATGAAATTAATCAAAACAAGCAATCCTAACCTGCCCACTCATGACTGGCAAGTCCCAAAGGTTGAGAAGGAGACAGTGGGTCGCTATAGATCAGCTCTCTTGGTGATCAATAGAGAATCACTGGCTCCACTGGCCGCGACCGAAGGCGTGATTAGGTATGGTTTTGACGAAATAACAGTCCGCATATACAAAAAAGACGAAGACGCGCTAAACGCGCCCCCCATAGAAGCCCCTTCAGCGGAAGGAAACGCTTCACTTCCCCTCAAAATGGATGTCGATGCAACACCACAAGTGGAACCATCGACCTCCACAGCCCCAAACAAGCCATCCGACGTGGAGGCTCACCCGATAGTCGACAGTATTTCCGACATGGAAACTGAAGACGCAATCTTAGGCAGCACTCTGAGCGAGGAAGACCTACTTCATTCCTCCTCAGACGATGATAACGCCGACAAAACAGTGGTGGAGATCGATCTGACTAAAAGTAGCAATGCTGCGATTAGTTCAGATTAATCTCCATCACGCCATCATGGCCGCAGACAACCTGTTACTCCGACTGCATAGAAACAAAGAAGACATCGTCTTGATACAGGAGCCGTGGGTCTCTAACTCCATCATCAGAGGCCTCAAGACTCCTGGATATAAACTATTGTATGCATCGGAGAAAGGTGAACCAAGGTCATGCATGTTAGTAAAAAAATAACTTAAATGTATTTTTACTCCCCAATTACAGCGACAAAGACACCACAACAGCTGTTCTAACAACGGATAAAGCCACCTATTGGCTTATATCCTCGTATCTTGGCCACGACAGCCCTGCTCCGGGAGACACCTTGAGGAAGGCAGTTGCAGACGCGCAAACGAGGAAAGTTGGCCTAATA
Organism: Sphaerophoria taeniata; assembly: GCA_943590905.1. Taxonomy (NCBI): domain Eukaryota; kingdom Metazoa; phylum Arthropoda; class Insecta; order Diptera; family Syrphidae; genus Sphaerophoria; species Sphaerophoria taeniata. The sequence goes on along the minus strand of OX016540.1, from coordinate 81,708,504 downwards.
ATTGGATCGGACGCTAACGCCCATCACACGGTATGGGGTAGCTCTGATATTAATGAGAGAGGTGAGTCCTTATTTAATTACCTTTTAAGTACTAACCTACTCATAAGTAATATTGGTAATGAACCCACTTTTGTTACCAAGAATAGGAAAGAGGTACTCGATATTACACTAACCTCCGACTTTATCCACAATCTTATTTCAAACTGGCATGTCTCAAAGGAGAATTCTTTCTCCGATCACAGATATATTCAGTTTGAGCTCAATGATGCGACATATATACCTACAGGTTCTCGCAATTATCGCAATACAAACTGGGAACGATATAGAGAGGTTCTAGCACAACTGCTTGACCACAACCTCCTTAAAAGTTCCTCCACTAAAGATGAACTAGACCTTTCTGTAAACCATCTCACCGAAGCCTTCAACGAATCAATGAGAACTTCGTGCCCTGTAACCATTTTTAAGGGTAAAAAGAAACCTCATTGGTGGCACAAAGAACTAGAACCATTCAGGAAGAGTTGTCGCAAACTCTTCAACAGATCTAAATACACAAGATCTGCTTCTGACTGGGACTTATACAAACAAGCTCTAAAGCTTTATAAGAAAGAATTAAGGAAGAGTAAGAGGTCTTCTTGGAGAAACTTCTGTGGTAAAATAGAAAATACTTCAGAAGCCTCAAGACTCAGGAAAATTCTCTCAAAAAGTCCAACAATACCTAGTGCTTTGAAGACAGAAGCAGACACGTGGACTACCACATATGAAGAATCTCTTAATCTGCTATTAGACACCCACTTTCCAGGTAGCTCTAACATACTTAACGACTTACCATCAGAGTCGCAAGCTTCTACAAGCGATTTAGTTGATCTAATAACACGGGAAAAACTGCAATGGGCGATAGACAGCTTTGATCCATACAAATCTCCAGGACCAGACGGAATTATTCCGGCCGAACTACAAAAATGCTCAGACATGATCATTCCACCATTGGAAATCATTCTGACAGGCTGTGTAAGGTTGAAATATATTCCCAAGGCCTGGAGAATGGCAAAAGTAGTCTTCATTCCTAAAGCAGGGAAACCATCCCACGTTAACCCTAAAGATCTTCGACCAATTAGCCTATCGTCCTTCCTTCTTAAAACTTTGGAAAGACTGATTGAAATTTACATTAGACATAGCTTAAAACCATGTCTCATTTCCACAGCTCAACATGCGTACTCTAAGGGAAAATCAGTAGAAACAGCACTTCATACGCTGGTACGTATAGTATTGAATATTCCCTCAAATACAAAGAATATAATCTTGTAGCTTTCCTAGATATTGAAGGAGCTTTCAATAACGTCAGTTACCAGGCGATCACAACAGCAATGGACAAGCTGAAATTAGAGAAATCACTCAGTGATCTCATAAGTCACATGCTCAAAAGCAGGACAATAACTTCCAGCATGAGAAGTTTTACTACCACCAGATCGGTAAATCGAGGTACCCCCCAAGGTGGGGTCCTTTCACCTCTTTTATGGAATATGGTAGTAAACGACCTACTAACATCATTGGAAGCTGAGGGTTTCAGGGTGATTGCCTATGCTGACGATGTTGCAATATCTGTATCTGGAAAACATCCCCAAGTTCTCTCGGAACTCCTACAAAATGCCTTAAATAGGCTAACAAAATGGGCTAATCAATGTGGCTTGGACGTCAATCCACATAAAACAGAACTAGTACTCTTTACGAGAAGGTACAAAATTCCTCAGTTTAGCCCACCCAAGATTAAAGGAATACCATTAAGCTTTTCCGACCAAGCTAAATATTTAGGCCTCATTTTAGACAAAAAACTAAATTGGAAGGCAAATATTGATGAAAGAGTAAAAAAGGCTACCGTAGCGCTTTTTACATGTAAAAAGGCCATAGGATCAAAATGGGGCTTCTCCCCGAAAATAACCCACTGGCTATACACTTGGGTAATAAGGCCGATACTCATTTATGGAGTTGTCGTATGGTGGACCGCACTGGACAAGATGGTAAATCTAAATAAGCTCATCAAAGTTCAACGGTCAGCAGGTATGTGCATCACAGGAGCACTTCGCTCAACACCAACCGCAGCCCTGGAAGTGCTTTTAAACCTAACACCTCTCGACATCTTCTCCAAAATGGTGGCAGCCAACTCATGTGTGAGGCTTAGAGCCACCTCTCAATGGAACAGTAACAATACTGGTCATACTACTATTCTAGACAATTTCAGATCTATCCCAGATCGCTTAGATTATACCACCCCAAAAATGGTGTTCGGTAAAAACTTCATTGTTTCCATCCCTTCGAGATCCTCCTGGGAAGAACAGAGACCCCTGGAAGACAATGCGGTACACTTCTATACAGACGCCACCGTGGCCCGTTTAGGCGAGGAACGTGGCAATAATCATTTTTCGCGTGATTTTATTTTGAAAAAGTAAAAATCACATTTTGTTTAGAATTGTTTAAAGTGTAAGAATCCAAAAACAATAGAATATTAGATGAACGGTTTGGCTTGAGGAGCCGATCAAAGTCAGAAAATATTTAAAAAAAAAATATATATTTTTTTTTGTTTTTTGTTGCACTTCGAACTTGAATATTAGAAAAACGGTGCAAGTAAATCCATTTATTTTTTTTTTGTTGAAAAGTTTGACATTATTTTAATCAAATTTTGGAAACAAAAACAAAAAAAAATGCATATCTTTTTTTAATGAAAAAAAAAAAATCACTTTTTGCACCTGTTTTTGAATTTTAACTTGGCTCATATAAAAAACTTCAAAACCCGTCAAACCAAACTAAGTGAGGGATGAATGCCCACATATTCCTTAACATGTCCTCAAAAAATCAGCTGCGTAAAGTTGCATAAAGCCGAGTTATGGCAATTTAATTGGTTCAAGTCAGTGATTATTCATTTTTTTTAGTTTTTTCATATGAAAAGAATATAATTAATCTTTTTGTCGCAACCTTTATTTTGGATTTGCATGACTTAATTTAAGTATATAAATAAGTGCAATGAGTGGAAAGCTAAAAAAAAATTTGGAAATCACGGAAGTATCGGCAAAAGTTAAGCTTCAGGACATCATGGATCATACAGCAAAGAGGTTGTTACAAACCAAAACCGAGAATCAGCTTCTTGAACTACCAACAGATCTTACATTAAGGGGCAAATGGGGTTGCGATGGATCATCTTACCAAAGTGCGTACAAGCAAAAAATTAACTCAACAGGAAATGAATCGGACGAAAACATGTTTATGGCATCAGTTGTTCCACTCAGGTTAAATTGCCCAAATGGTGAAATTTGGAGAAACCCTCGCCCATCATCAGTTCATTTCTGTCGACCTATTCAATTTCAATATTCTAAGGAAACTGGCGATCTTATAAATATGACAGTCAACGATATCCGGAATCAAATATTAAATATTCAACCAACAGCTTATAAAGTGAATGAAGAAGTAACATTAATAGTTAAACACGAGTTCTTTTTAACTATGATTGATGGGAAAGTTTTAAATGAACTAACGGAAAAAGAAGTTTAATGCACAGGATGAAGGAGATATTACGGACGAACATAACTACGAGTATGGGATTTCTCCATTGCATGCTAGAATTAGGTGCATGGAATTCATTTTGAAACTTAGCTATACGATTGCTAAGGAAGGAGAGGATAGCTCTATTGGAATCAAAGAGTTAGAAAAAAAGAGGAAGCAGGATATTCAAAAGCGTTTCCATGAAGAACTTGGACTTGATGTGGATAAACCTAAGCCTGGGTTTGGAAATACCAATGATGGCAATACTTCCAGGCGATTCTTTGAACAACCGGATGCAGCTGCTCGATTAACTGAAGTCAATGAAGAAATTATTAAAAGGCTTCAAATAATATTTAATGTCTTAAACTGTCGAGAAAAAGTTAATACAGTAAAGTTTGGGGAGTATACAAGAGAAAAAAAAAGTGTTATTAAGACAACTTTATCCAGAAAAACAACTCATCACCCCTACTCTTCATAAAATTTTGGTTCGTAGTCAAAATATTATGGAGTATCAGTCACTTCCACTTGGGGAATTATCAGAAGAAGCTCAGGAATGCAAAAATAAGGACTACAAAAGATACAGGTATCAAAATACATGCAAGGTTTCAAGAATTCGGCAAAATGAAGACCTGTTTACTATGCTAGCAATCTCATCAGATCCACTTATTTCTTCCAAAAGGCATGCTAGAAATCAAAAAGAACTGAAAGCACACTACTCCCCAGAAATGTTAGATCTATTAGATTCAACATTGAATTTAGATGATAGTTTTCAAGAAATAATATAAGTAAATTATTAAGAATAAAACAAGATAAAAATCTAACATTTATGCTTTATTTTTTTCCATATTCGTACTTTTGAAACACTTTTCTAATTTGAGGGTTGTTTTTTTCATTGAAATATAGAAATTATGGTAATTTTCTGTTAAATTGAAACACCTTGTTTGATTTTGAATGTAAATATTGATGGATTGATTGGTTGCATATCAAAAATTATAAAACTTAAAAACTTTAATTTAAAAAAAAAAATTTTTTTTTGCTTTTATGACTATTCAAGTGTTATTTTTTTTCTTTTTCCTGCTTTACTTAAACTAATTGTTCTCTAATCATTCACAAAAACAAATTTTTCGCCATTATGGATATATTTTTAACAATTTTTATGACATTGAAAAAACTTCCAACTTTGGGACTTAATTCTGAAACACCCTGTGAACATATTTTGTTAAAATTTTCACGAAACATAGCTTTGGAAATTCCCTGCTAAATAAAAAAAAAATTGAAGCGATATCTTTTTTCGTTTGGGAGCTATGATTTTTGCAAGGTAAAAAGTGAAAACGGGCCACTGTGAGACGGTTCAAAGGCCGACTATGGAGTTGGAAGTGGTATCTATTCGGAACAACTGAATCTCAGTCTATCATACAGACTTCCCAATCAATGTAGTGTATTCCAGGCAGAAGTAATGGCGATTAAAGAGGCACTATCCTGGCTCAAAGAAAACGTTATATCTTGCAAGGATATACGAATCTTCTCGGACAGCCAAGCCGCTCTCAAATCTCTCGCGTCTGTCTCCACAAACTCTCAAATAGTCCACGATTGTCGATCATCTCTGAATGAGATGACGGAACAGTTTAATATTCACCTCATTTGGGTGCCGGGCCACAGAGACATTCCGGGAAATTGCAAAGCCGACGAGCTCGCCAAAAACGGAACACTTCTACCCAATGTTAGACAAAAACACAACATAGGAATACCACTCGCTACATGCAAATATCTTCTCAAACAATATGCTCTAGAATCAACCAATGCTAGATGGTCACAGGGTACCACGTGCCTAGCAACCAAGCAAATATGGCCAAGCATAGACATAAAACTGTCAAAAGGCTTGATATCCCTGAGCAGACAAAATATAAGCTCTACAATTGGAGTAATAACAGGACACTGCCTCATAGGTAGACATGCTCTGACGCTAGGGGTCTACACAAGTGACTTCTGTAGAAGCTGCATGGACGAGGAGGAAGAGGAAACAGTCCAACACCTTCTGTGTACATGTTCAGCACTCTCCATTAGAAGGAACAACTTTCTCGGTAATCCCTTCTTCGATAATACCAGTGAACTGGCAACGATCGACACAAAATGTCTCTCTAACTTCATTAAAAGCACGAATTGGTTTGTTTAAGTTCATTGCTCTCCCATGAGTATTTTTGTGGTATCACAATGGATCCTTGAGGTCTAAGTGAGTCAACAACAACTAGACAGCCACTACAACCTAACCTAACCTACAGTCATTTTCCTGTCAAATTGTTATAGGCTGTAGTTAATCTTCATTTTTAGCTTGTTTTTTTGTTTTTTTAAGTTTTTTGCTAAACGTTAAAATTGCTCCAAAAGGTAAACGGATGGTGGAAATTAGAAAACTGGTTAAAACGTAGTCAGGACGGGAAATCAGTTCGCGAAATTGCCAAAATTTTCCAACGGAGCCATTCAACAGTTCAGGACATAATTCCTCGGTACAAAAATTAAAATAGGATCCTTAATGTTAGCAGGGAAGGACAAGGGAACAAGTGCGTACGATGAAAAGTTACTTGTAAGGCAGGTCAAGGATACTCGTTTCTTATCGTCGAAAGCTCTGATATATTTTTTAAAAGACACCAGAAATAAGGAAGTCAGCAACGAAAACATACGAAGATTTTTGAGAAAACAAGATTTGAATGGCCGCGTAGCTCGAAAGAAGCCATTCATAAGCAAGAAAAAATAAAAAAAACATGACTTTCATTTGCTAGGGAACACTTAATTTCTTTTTCTTGAATTCGAATTATTTGTATACGGTTGGACATTGTAACGTTATAAAAAGGTTTTGTTCACGGATGAAAGCAAATTCAACTTGAATGGATGAGACGGACGGATGTTTGTATGGAGAAATACAAAACGAAGAATTTTCGCATAAATATACACGGGCTACGGTGAAACATGGCGGTCGATCAGTTTTGTTATGGGGGTGCATGTCGGGTTTTGGTGTAGGGAATTTACATTTTGTCGGTTGTAAAATGGATCAAATGGGTTACATTAACATTTTAGACCAACATTTGGTGCCAGGTATCAGCTGAATTGGAATATAAGACAATTTTATCTTCTACCAGGACAACGACCCCAAGTACACGTCTTTAAATTCTAGGTTGTGCTTTTTGTATAACTGTTTCAAAGTCCTCAAAACACCTGCACAGTCACCTGACCTTAATGCAATCAAGTTTCAGACGAACTTGGGCGTCGAGTTGCTCAAAATAATTTTCGAAACATTCAGGAGCTTAAGACCGGTCTTCAAGAAGAATGACAAAAAATATCTCGTGAAGTTTGTTAAAAACTAGTATCTTCAATGCTTTGATGCCTTGAGGCGGTAATTAAAGCAAAAGGATACGCCACAAAATATTGAATGTAATGCGTCTAATTATGTGTGAGACATGAAATTATGGAGTTGTTTTAATTTTTGGTTTCCAATTATTGATTAGTTATTTAAAATGTTGCTTTTATTTATTTAAAATAAATAAATGAGTTCCCTAATCGTTAAATATGATGTTTAATTTAATCAGCATCCATATATTTTTTTGGAGAAATTGCACCGTTAACATTTTTCTTTTTTATGTCCGATTATTCGTGGGAGCCACTGTATATACCTATCCATACATATCGGTCTTTTAACCGCACAATTTACACAAACTTAAGGTCGTGGTGGTGGTGGCACAAGTCACCGAACAGTTTACGGACTATGAGGAAAGAACATGTTGCGAAAAATACTTTAACTGAGTTTAGTATTGTAATTTTAGTTTTTTTCTGAAATATTCACCCCTGTTCTGATTTTCGTTTACGAAAGAAAAACTTTCGTTTTTAAAGCAGAGGTGTTCTAATTTTTTTCGTTTTCAATTCGTTTCAATTTTGCTAGCCGAATTTGAAAATCATAAATTTAAAAATGAAGGTCATTTCGGATAAAAAATTGTCAAAATTGAATGGCAAATTCTTACGAAATTTAGAACACAATTTTTTTAGCTGTGCGAAAATCAAATTCGATAACGAATTCAATTCGGAGCGAAAATCAGAACAGGGGTGTTTCATGTTTGATACTCTTCAATATAAATTTTGAGTCTGAAATTCCTCCCCCTCACAGAAATTCCAAAAAAACTGATTGGAAGAAATTCAGTCAAATAATTAACACGAAACTGCGTAGCACACCAAATCGGTGTCCAGAGCCGGTAAGCGATCTCGAGTATAAAGTAAAGACCTTTGAGGCAGCTTTTGACACGGCTTACAAAATCTCGTGCCCTATTAAATACATTCGCAAATCACTCCCTATGTGGTGGAATGAAGAACTGTCTAGTCTCAGGAAAAAGACTAGAGTGATCTTTAATATTTGCCACAAACACAAATTCTACCAACCGTACAAAGACTGTCTAAGAGTTTATAAGCGAGCCATTGCCAATTCTAAACAGCAAAACTGGAGGGATTACTGCCACAAAATAGAAAACATCCGCCAGGCTTAGTAAGGTTCTATCGAAAGACCATTGCTGTCCTTCCTTTCTTAAAAAGTCTGGCGATTCCTGGGCAGCCTCTCGTGCAGAATCCCTAGAACTGCTGTTGGCGGCGCATTTTCCGGGTTGTGAGAATAACAACCCTCAAGCTCTTATTTCTAATGGCGTGTCGACGGCGGATATCGAACACATCGATACCTTGATAAATAAAGAAAATATTGCTTGGGCAATCAACACATTTTCCCCGTACAAGTCTCCAGGCCTGGACGGCATAATGCCGATCATGCTTCAGAAAACGCAATTTCTGGCGATTCCTTGGCTGGAGATGATCTTTAAAGGATGTCTCTGTCTAAATCATGTTCCCTAGTCTTGGAGACATGTTAGAGTAGTTTTTATCCCGAAGGTCGGCGGGCGAGGACATGAATCCGCGAAGGATTTTACAAAGAATTTACTCTCGCTACCTTCTTAGACATAGAAGGAGCTTTTAACAACGTCTTAACAGAATCTATTCAAGAATCACTAGTTGATCAGGGTGTAGAGGACTACATCAGAAATTGGATTGTATCCATGCTCAGTGATAGAAGAATTCAAGCTACCTTAGGTAACACTTACTTGACCAGGCGCGTAAACAGGGGAACACCTCAAGGGGGTGTTCTGTCCCCCCTTCTTTGGCTTCTGGTCATGAACAAAATTCTTATTAAACTGGAAAGATGTGGTGTGAAGGCCGTTGCTTACGCAGATGATTTGGTGATACTGGTATCAGGAAAGTTCACTTCCTTGATTAGTGAGATTACGGAGATGGCATTGCTAAAAGTAAGCAACTGGGCTACAAGCTGTGGCCTGGGTGTCAATAAAAGCAAAACTGAACTGATGCTCTTTACTACGAAAACAAAAGTACCACCCTTCACCCTCCCCCGCCTCAACGGTGAAACTCTTTCCTTGTCTTCCAGCGCTAGATATTTGGGAGTAATACTTGACCCAAAGTTAAACTGGAAACTTTATATCGAAGAAAGGGTCAAGAAAGCCAGCATAGCTTTCTAGGCCTGCAGTAAAACCTTTGGCAAAAAGTGGGGTTTTGCAATCGAAGATAATCTTGTGGACTTATACAGCCGTGGTCCGTCCAATCTTGTCCTATGGTTCGATTGTTTGGTGGCCCGCGCTTAGCCTACAATATAACTAAACTAAAAAAGGTTCAGAGAACAGCTAGTGTTGGCTCCACTGTAGCTTTGCGCTCATGTCCATCGGACGCCCTAAACGTTTTTCTCTACCTCTTACCAATAGACCTGCATATCAAATGCTTAGTATCTTGCAGCGCGTTGAGACTTAGGGAATCGAATAGTTCTTATTCTAGGCCCCATGGTCATAGTAATATTACTAACCTCATCCCAGCGGACATCTTTTCGACAAAAACCGACTACTGCACCCCTACTGTGGACCTCAGTGCGGATTTTACAGTTATCATCCCATCTCGAAATGAATGGGATGATGACTTAGTGACGAGAGGCTTCGACACAACTATTTTCACTGACGGCTCGAAGATGGAGTGTGGGGTCGGTGCAGGAATTTTCTACGAGTCTTTAAATGTCTCCAGGTCTTTGCAACTTCCTGACTTTGCTAGTGTTTTTCAAGCTGAACTACTCGCGATTAAGGAAGCATGCAAGTTACTAAAACTAGATCCAAATCAAAACCGCAATACAGCTATTTTTTCGGACAGTCAGGCGGCTATTCAAGCGATTGGCTCGTCCACTTCATCCTCCAAATTAGTTTAACAATGCCGAAGTGAGTTAGTGGGCATGAACATTGGACTCAGGGTCACTCTCATCTGGATTCCGGGTCATAGAGGCTTTGAGGGCAATGAACGAGCTGACGAGCTGGCTAGGCAAGGATCAGCCCTTCATAGCTCACTCGCGGAAAGAGTCAACATTCCTATTGGTGCTATGAAGGGCAAGATCTTCTCAATTTTCCTCGCTGAATCAAACCACAGGTGGAACAGCCTAACCAACTGTATCATATCTAGAAGGATATGGCCCACCTACAAGAAATCCCGTACTAATAATCTTATTTGCAGACCCAGGCAGGACATAGCCAGAGTCGTTGCTACATGCACCGGACACTGGCCTGTTGGAGAACACGCATCTAAGCTGTGGGGGATCACAATACTTTCTGTCGTAGTTGTGAGGACCAGCGAGAAAAGGAAACTGTTCTTCACTTCTTATGCAAGTGTGCTGCCCTAGCCAAAACTAGAGCCAAAACATTATGAAAGTCCTTCTTCAATTACCTCAATGAGCTCTCCGAACTGGAGATCAAAGATTTGATTTCCTTTCTAAACGCAACAAAGTGGATTTGAGGCGTATTTTTTAACTAATTGTTTCAGTTCCATCTCGAACTTGAAATCGCCAGCTGGCGCACTCAAAACTCAGTATTATATTATATAATCCCTCTTTTAACTTTATAGGTCAAGCGAGTATTTTATGGTATCAAAACGGCGCAACTCAGCGCTAATTGTGTCACCGAGCTAGACTGCTCGTGACCATTATTTCAACTACTACTTGATACTCTTTTTTCCATAAATATTATCAGTAAAAATAAAAAGAAAAAAAAATTAAAAAAAAAAAATTCCTATTCTCGAACGCCTTATTTTCAATGTTTCCTAAACCCGAACACGGAGTTTCCTATTAATTATTATTCCCACGCCTCTTTCCCCCCCAGATACCGCACGCGCTGGGGTCCATTTTCACCGAGTACGACGGCAATTACGGTTGCTAGACGTATCGGCACTTAATTAGAAATTATTTGTAAAATAAAAAAGTGATGGCGATACGAATATCAGGAAGATGAGAGTTAGGGACTGCTTAATGCAAGCAGGGTCAAAAAGGAATAAAATTTTAAATTAAAAAATTTTACAAAAAGAGAAAAAAAAATTAAAATTCAAATTAAAAAATTTTAAAGACAAAATATTAAAAGTCAAAAATTAAAAAAAAAATAATTAAATAAAAATAACAAAGTAAATAAGCGTGTAAAAGACACTTGTCAAGTTCGTAAAGAAAAATAAAAATAAAAAAAAAGAAAAGAGGAGTCAGTTTCTCTCTACTACATATACATACGTATTTATTTATTTTATTAGTTGTTTAAGGAAGTACTGTATAAAAGTTTCCTTTGTGTGATATTGCTATGGTTGAAATCAAAAATATTTGAATTTTCGTTCACCTTACGTAACATTCTCGTAACTGGTTCATTACTGCCGTAATCAGTTCTGTGATGAGCTTGATGAAATTGGGGAACCGATCTTAGAGAATGAAAGTTAACGTTAACACTCATTGCATCAAGGAGGGTGGAAGATTCTGTAGCACCGGATAGAATTTGGTGTACGAAAATAATATCAGCAACTTCACGACGTTTTTCTAGAGATTGTAAGTTTATAAGCCGCAACCGTTCTTGATACGGAGGTAGGTTAAAATTGTCAACCCATGAAAGTCCTCTTAAGGCGAAACGGAGGAATCTACGTTGTATTGCTTCAATTCTATTTATATGGACTTGGTGATAAGGGGACCATACTTGGCTGGCGTATTCCAGTAGAGGCCTTACAAACGTGGTATAAAGAGATTTCGTAACGTAAGGATCCGAAAATTCCTTAGACCAGCGTTTGACGAAACCTAAAGCAGAATTAGCTCTAGCTACGATATTGTCATAGTGAGACCTAAAGTTAAGCTCACTATCACAAATAACTCCTAAATCTCGGATAGTTGTTACTCTGTGAACAATACATTCGTTGATATAATAGTCCCGTGTTTGCGGACGGAAACGTTTACGGGAATATGTGATTGTTTGGCATTTGGAAACATTAAGCTCTAAATTGTTTTTTTGACACCAAACATAGAAATTGTTCAAATCGGCCTGCAGGGGTAAAGCATCATCGGGTGAAGAAATCATTCTAAAGATTTTCATGTCGTCTGCGTACATTGAAACTTGGGAATTTTCAATCACAGATTCTACGTCATTAATAGTCAGAATAAAAATAATAGGGCCTAGATGACTACCTTGAGGGACTCCCGATTTTGCAGTAAATGGCTCTGATATAGAAGATCTAAATAAAACGCGATATTTACGTTCGGATAGGTATGATTCCATCCATTCAATGAAACCAGGAGGGAATCCAAGAGCCTTTAGCTTGAAAGATATAATATTGTGGGATATTTTATCAAACGCCTTGCTAAAGTCCGTAGCAATAACATCAACTTCTTTTTTACTTTCTATTGAGTTTAATGTATAAGAAACAAATTCAGTTAAATTAGTGGTCGTTGATTTCCCTTTTAGGAACCCATGTTGTTTGGCCGAAAATAATGATTTACAATGAAAGTACATTGTGTCGAATATAATACTTTCGAATAGTTTAGGAATGCAAGATAATTTGGCAATCGGCCTATAGTTAGAAATGTCAGATTTACAGCCTTTCTTATGAATGGGAATTATGAAAGAATCTTTCCACATAGATTGAAAAATTCTTTGAGAAAGAGATTTTTGAAAAAGAATAGTAAGAGGCTGAGCCAAATTAGCTGCACACTTTTTTAATACAATCGCAGGTAAACCATCAGGTCCCGAAGAGAAATCATCTTTTAATTTATTTATTTTGTTAAGCACATCGTCAACAGTGATGTTGATCGATACCAATGATGTTTGGTTACAATCGTTCATATAAGTGAAATAGTCAGCATCAGGTACAAAATTACTGTCGGAAAAAGCAAGACTGAAGAAATTAGCAAATAAATTAGTTATAATTTTTGAATCATTAGAAGAGTGATCTAAATATTTGAGGGAATTAGGATATCCATCTGACTTTTTTTTTACGTTAATGAATTGCCAAAAGCGTTTGGGATCTGAGATTATATCAAACTGCATTTGATTAATATATGCATCATACAGGAGTTTTGAGAGAGCAGAGAACTCGTTGTACACTACTAAATAGGAGTAATAGTCTGTCTCTGATCCTGTTTTAAGATATTTTCTCCATAGACTATTTCGGGAGTTACGGAGTGATCGAAGTTGTTTTGAATACCACGGTGGTGACGGTGAGATATTTTTATATGGTGCATAGGGAACGCATAGAAAAAAAACATTCAAAAATTATTGAGTAGAAGTTAGTGGTTAAACTATTGATGCTATTGTTAACAGTTTGGTTTAATATTAAATCAAAATTAATGTTACTAAGCAGCTCGTTTAGTTGGGCGAAGTTTGCTTTTCGGAAATTAAATCGATATGGGTTCTCAGAATCTACATCGGGATGATTGTGCTCATAGACGTAAGTTAAAGACAATGGCGGATGAAAATTGTCAATGGTGGAAAGAGTTAAGCTACTTTGCTCTACGATACAGTTATTTGCTTCATTGGAAAAAATGAGATCGAGTTGTCTGCTCAAGTTGTTTTTAACATCACTAATCTGATGCAAGCCGCAATCAGACAGATTGTCAGTAAATAACATTTCTTTTTCAGATGTTGCGTTACTTGCAACAAAATGAGAGTCATCCTCGGATCGTGACCATGACAGATTAGGGAGATTGAAATCCCCAACGAGCAATAAACCATCATGTACCTCCATAGCGTCACCCAGATTGTCAACTGCTTTTATAAGGTTATGATAAGTTTCAATTGGACTGGAAGGTCGTATGTAACAGCATAAAACAAAGATAATTTTTCGCTTGATATTGATTCTTACGCAGATCAATTCAATTTCTTCGGTGTTAGGTATTTCAAAAAGTGAACTATCATACCTAGAATGCACTGCTATTAGAACACCTCTTCCAGGCATAACCCCCAAAAGACCGTCTTTTCGGTAAACATTAAAATCCGAGGTAAAAAATTCGTTATTATTAAAATTACTAGTTAAATTAGTCTCACTAAGAGCAAAAATATCAAAAGGAAGCTCTTGTGATTTTAAAAATACTTCAGGCGCTTTTGAGCGAAGTCCCCTTACATTTTGATAATAAAGGGACAAACACTTTAGTTTTTTGAAGCCTCATTTACATTATTGTTAATAACTTGCGGTTTTTTGTTGACAAATTCTTGGATGAAGGTATTAGTGGGCCATGATGTCGGAGAAATTAATAGATTGAACATTGGTTCGGGGACGGAGACTTTAAAAGAAGCAACTCTACCATTTGCTCTAGTTATATTTTTACATTTAATTAAGTTTTGGTCATTGTATATATTTTGTTGATTTAATATAGTCTTTACATGATTAAGAATATCTGTGGAGGATGTAGAAATATCAAATTTAGAAAGAAAGATGCACTTAGGAGAAGGTACCACTCTGGGAGTCAAAATGCAAGTTGAAGGGGAAATTGCAAAAGGGGTGTTGATATTTTGAGTAATGTTTTGATTATAGCTATCGAAGTTAATATGGTTATTAATAGCAATATTGTCATTGAGAGGTCTATTTAATAAAGGAGGATTACTGTTGGAGGTGTTGTTGCATGTTAATTCGTCTTGAAGAGACACACAATTAGAAGAATTGACCGCTGCTGTAAGGACGGTACTAGCATTCAAAATTGCAGCACTTTTTAAGTCGGCAAGGCTATCTTTAACACTTCTTAATTCTTTTTCCAAAGTTGTGAAATTATTGCTACATTCATCAAGTTAAGTTTTATTAAGCGTTATCAAACTCTCAAAGTCTTTTGAAAGTTGGAGAACAGATTGGGAGATATTATTGATGTTCGAGTTATTGATTGTATTTAAATTACTAACGTTTTTATCAACCAAAGTCAAATTTTTATTGATATTAATCAAAAGACGCGAATTATTTTCTATTTCAGAGTTAATTATGCTTATTTTGTTTTCCAGTGCTTCACTAAGGGTAGAGTCTAGGTTATTTAATAATTTGACAACTTTGGAGTGGTTTTTGTCGTTGGTTAAAGTGTTAAGAGATACAGACCTAGTATTAGCGTCTACTATTTTTTCAATTTTATCAACATTGCCAACCAGATCCACAAAATGGTCAAATAGTAATCCAACTTTTTTTTCAAGATTGAAAAATCTTTCTGAATGTTTTTCTACAGATGTTTTTACCTCTTCAACATTACTTGTGAAGGTATCAACATTAGCATTCAAACCTTGCAGCTGCAAGAAAATATTTGAATGCTTACATTCATTGCATAAAAACGAAAACTTTTGCAAGGAAATCGTTTGAAGTCTGGTGAATCTTTCTGAGACTTCAGCGATAACAGATTTGCAAAAATGGCATTTTATTGTATCCATAATTGCAGAAGCAAAGGGAGCAAAGAAAAAATAATAATAATAATAATAAAAAAAGGTGAGAGAAAATTAAAAATAAATTAAAAACACAAGATTCAAGGAAAGAAAACAAAAATATAGAAATAGGTAAGAAAACAGAAAGGTGGTAACCCTAAGCTTGTGTTAACTTATTTGAGTGCAATTTCTCAGCACAAGCAAGACCACACAAAAGAAAAAGAAGAAGAAAAAAAAAACTCAATACAATAGTGTAAACTTCGATCATCAAAAGCAAAATTAATTATTTTCGAACACTGGAACCAAAAAGTCATTAGTGGTTAGAAAACTATTTTAAACCAACATTTTCGTTATTGCATATTTTTTACTATATAAAAATGTTAATAATAGTATGATCCATTTGCAAAAATAAAATAAATAAAAATCACATTTCAAATATCTTGAAAGGTACCTACTTAGTTTCATCTTAGAAATAAATATATGTACTTAAGTTCTATTTTTTTATTTTTTTTAAATATTCAGTGCAATTTATAAATTAGAAACCATTTTGAAAATCTTCATTATATGAAGTAGTTGTCACATCAAGTTTCAAAGAAAAAAAAAATTGTTAAAAT
The DNA here is from genome assembly GCA_943590905.1 of Sphaerophoria taeniata. Taxonomy (NCBI): domain Eukaryota; kingdom Metazoa; phylum Arthropoda; class Insecta; order Diptera; family Syrphidae; genus Sphaerophoria; species Sphaerophoria taeniata. The sequence goes on along the minus strand of OX016540.1, from coordinate 81,692,609 downwards.
AATAGTTAGGGGGTTGAGAGCTTTTTTAAGCAAACAACATGTTTCAGAGACTTAAATTTGTTAATTCAATAGTTTTTTCGTTTACTGTTTTTTTTTTATACATCTCTTAGCAAGAATTTAAGTCAAATGTTCTTTTTTTCCATGTTTTCTAAAACTGACTTATCAATTTTAAGCCATTCTCTTCGCAGAGCTTCATTAAGCTCTCCTGCAGATCCGTAGCTGTTTTCTTCTCCATAAATTCTCCTGTCTTTGATTTCCCATAGATTTTGTATATAGGATTAACATCGGGCAGTTGCGTTAAGAGCATCGAATTAAGCTCCAACCAATAAGTTGTTTCCCGATTTGTGTGAATTTTGGTATTGCCCCGCTGAAAAATCACAGTGATCTGCCAGAACAGGTATCAAACTGCTGCGCAGCACTTAAAGATAATCCCGACTGTTGATTTTGGATGACGTAAATCGAATTCCCAAGCACCATACTGAAGAAAAAGCACCCCATATCATCAGTGAATCTCCACCAATATTAGGCCATTCGAAATATTTCGGTTCCTTTCGGAAATAACTACATTATCCATGTAACTCTTCAAGCTCATCTAGGTTCAATTTGTTCTCATCAGAAATATTGACCTTTAATCGAATTTGAAGACACCTGTTGAAAAAACTTCCTATTGAAACTTACAAATTCCAATCCGATCTCGAACATGAAAGAAAAGGGTGTTCGACATCTAAATTAATTTTAAAACGCTGGGGAAAGTACTTACTCAAATACTTTTTCTTCAAAACAACTTTTCAGAGAGTCCTAATAGGCTGGGAGCCCCCATACAAGAAATTCCCGTCATCGCGCCCACTGAAATTTTTAATGAGGAATAAAAGATAAAGCCAAGACGAATAAGATTCGCTTGGTCGGTGTGAATTTAGTTAGCCGGAAAGGCCGCGCATACCGGTTGCAATGTGGTGAATGACGGTGAAATGTCTCCATAATCACGGATTCTATTTCTGTTTCTTTCATTACACGCGTCCTTATGTTAGATGTACAAATACCTTGGTTTGCTTGCTTTCAAGCTGTCGAAAGTGTCGCGAAAACCAGGTTTTATTATGACCTAAAGTACTGTATTTTTATTACGAACTACAGTATTTTCGTTCATAAGAAATCTGGCTTCTGCGATAGTTTCAGCAGCTTGAAGGCAAGCAAACCAAGGTATTTCTACATCTAACATAAGGACGCGTGTTATGAAAGAAACAGAAATAGAATCCGTGATGATTGAGACATTTCACCACATTGCAACAGGTATGCGCGGCCTTTCCGGCTTTCTATTTATTTATATATTTTATTTTTATTTATTCCTCATTAAAAATTTCAGTGGGCGCAATGACGGGAATTTCTTGTATGGGGGCTCCTGAGCTATAATCTATTTTTTTTTTTGAAAAACGTATTAAGACCGTATCGAAGAAAAACTACAGAGGTACTGAATTTTTTGCTCTTTTAAGGTACATTTTTTTAATGAGATGTTTTACCTTATTCGCAAAGAAAGAATGCCCACTCATGTATGTGAAGTTTTCAAAATAAAAGTATTAGAAATTATTACCTTATTGCTTTATTCAAAGTATCAAACACATATTTCCAAAGTTTATTTTCAACCTTTTATGTGAAAATTTAGTAAACCAGTTTGATTGGTATCACTTGCAAGATGCAGCCTCTATTAAGCTAAATACCTGCATTTCATACAGTAACAAGGACTGCTCAGCAATGATAAATTACTTATACGTTTACGTTTTACGTTTTGACATATGCCGGTACCCATTTTGCTGATTTAAAAACAATTTCTTACTTTCAAATCGGTGATTAAATTTGTAAAGAGTTGTTAGGTATAACTCTTCATTTCCTTTAAATTTCAACATAGTCCGAAATGTGTAGCTTCCCAGTTTTGTATTTTGAACTCACACCACGTTTCTCAGCGACATTGTTGAAAAGGAAAACGCTTTGTGTCTATTAATCGTACGAACATATCAACCCAACTTCCAATACAAGAAGTAATATTCCTTGATGTATAAAACTATGTGCATTTATATAAAATGGCTTTCTTTGTGCAGTCTGACAATTTTCAAAAATATCCGTTTCTAACACACATAAAAAGATGGTTTTTTGCTGTAGAATTTGGGCAAACATCAATCACAAAAAATGCTTCAATGGTTGATTTTTCCTTACAATACTTTGAACTAGTGTTAACTGCGATTGCGCTTTTTTTTACTCCTGTTCCTGATATTACATTAAAAAAAATATATTAATAATATCGAGAACTTTGGTACCTTTCTTCCATAATGGCCGGGGTGGAGCCTGTAAGGGAATAAATACTGGAAAACCCAATCTGCTCATGCGTACTAGAAGGAGTATTCCAAGGAATTTCCAATATCCAAAAGGATACTTGTTTCTGGTTTTTGTATATTTTTTTTTTGTATTTAAGGTTATTTCCCCAATTCGTAAAATGATGGCTGCAACGCAACCTAACGAACAAAAAAAACTTGACTTTTCCATGTAGCTTGGATATGCTTGTGTATCTGTATGTATAGAGGAAGATGTGGGTGATGAGGTGCCTTCGACTTCTGAACCGTAGTAGAAGGACACATATTGCTTGCATGTTTGTTTTAGTTTATTGTTCACAATTGAAAATTTGAACTAAAATTGAAAATATCTTTAAAATTACATTTTTGGTTGATTCAAGAAATGGATTAACACATTAACTTGACTTTTTGGTTTTTATGGAACAGTAACGAAAACCGATGTTGCTGAAATCTTATGACTTAAGTAGATGGTGTAGCATTTTTGAAAAAGGTGACAGATGTCATTGTGTTTAATTGAACATTGCTAACATGATTTTCTTGATGCGTAGACATTAATTGAAAACAAAACGATGCAATGTTAATAGTTTTAATTGGATTCTATAAGCGTTTAGAGTCCTCAAATCAAATTTTTTTGCCATGCTGCACTTGCACGGTTCATTGTTTTTCATTTATTTCATTTCATTTTATTGTTTGGTAAATGTACACAAGATACTTAATCCTATATTGTACAGAATTTTCTTGGAAGAGCCTTGATGAGAAATAGACATACCTATATATTACCAAAACAAGAGAGAAAAAAAATACATACTTCAATTTGAGTTTTAAGAGTTTTAAGCACTAGCAAAAATTAAAAATCAGTAAATTTCAATGTCATTTTTAACTTAATTTATACTTAAAACAGATTAACAAATGAATCCAATTAAAAACGTTGATACTACACGTTTATTTGAGGACAAATACGACTTTTGAACATTGATACAGTAGGTAACATCTGAACATTAGGTGGAAGTGAGTTCCACATTTTTACCATTTGAACAGGAAAAGAATTCTCCATTACTGAGCGGTTGAATCGAGGAATTAAGAAGTTTTTATTTCTTAAAGACGATGTACAATGAAAAAGCTCATGTAGATAAGATGGTTTTTTTAACAAGAATAACTTAAAGAAAAATATAAGTGATCTGTAGTCCACATACTCATCCAATGTACAACCAAGCAATCGAAATTTGAATTGAGAAACATGACTAAATCTCGACAGTCCAAAAACATACCGGACACAATCATTAAAAGCAACATTCATTCGGCGATTGCACTCATAATCGAGCTTAGGGTAAATTAATCGTCCTAATGTGAAAAATGGAAGCAAAAGTGTTTTAAATAATCTAATTTTCACATTAGGAGGAATAAGGAACGCAGTTAATCTCAAAGTTCGTAACCCACTGTAAATCCTACTAATCATTAGCTTTACATGGTCACAGCACTTCAAGCCAGAGTTTATTACGATACCTAAATTTTTGGCTTTACTAACAACTGGCAGAGCAGATCCATTCAAATAGATAGGATTGAAATCACAAGACTCAGGATTCTTGTAGAAGTGCATACATTTTGACTTATCTGGATTAAGAAGAAGCTTGTTGTTAACTGCCCAACTATTTATGAGTCCTAGATCTTCGTTGATACGGACTATAAGGTCTTCAGTCAGACCTATAGGACGACTTAAATACAACTGCACATCATCTGCATACAAATGAATTTTAGAACTAAGACTAATTCCGGCGAAGTCATTAATAAAGAGTGCAAATAGCAGGGGACCCAATATTGATCCCTGGGGAACACCTTTAGTAAGCAACAAACTGTTAGACAACGTTTCTCCTATTCGAACACACTGAGTACGATTAGATAAGAACTCACTGACAAGAGACACAGCTGACCTACAAAACCCAAACTGAAAAGTAAGCTTTTCTTCAAGGATTGTAAGTCAAATGCCTTTGAGAAATCCAATATGGCCAGAGCAACAACATTATTAACTACTGTGACAATGCCACTCAATTCATAGAGTACCTAACAAGTACCTACATATTTCAAACAAATTGACAATTTTAATTCCAAACTGGTAAAAGATACTTCCAAAAGTTTAGTTTTCATAAAAATTGGAATCTTAAAATTGTTATTTTCAAGCTCGAAGCTCGATAATACGTCGTTATTCCTTATAGTCCGGGAGGCGATCGTAAGATTACCTACCTCATCAGCAAAGTGGAAAATTTAGCCACCATCTAATGGTAAATGATATTAAATTTTCAAAACCAGTGGTCGGACAGACTTTTCCTGGGCCTTTTGGCGTAACATTGTTTTTTCTAATAAAAAATTAGGGAATCAAAACTCTAAAATTGGAAAATATGTTCGTTTATATATTACGGGAAAACCCTGTTATAATTATGGAAATAATTTAAATTCAAAGCCTTTAATTTAGTTTATTAGTCAACAATCTTCGAAAATTGCGTTAGGTAATACTTGAACGCTCCCATAGACATTTCATCGAAGATACCAAATTATATGGTCGGACAGAAATAACCCGGGGCTTTCACTTTGTCTGACCATCTTAAAAACGGCATTTCTGGTGTCGTCCTACCTCATAGGGTGAATGGGCAAATGGGGTATCAAATGAAAGCTTCGAACGTCTACATTAAGAATCTACTGGTCGGACAAACTTAAAACTTTACATGGGCCAATCATGCGACCGACCGCATTTTTCAAAAAAAGTCTGTTAATTACCTTAAAACTGGACCAACAAATCTTTCGGCAACATCCGGAATCAAAATCTGCAAGCTTTTCTAAGTTCAAAACCATTCACGGAATGCGGTCCTCATATTTGGCAAACTGAACTCCCCATAGCGCCTGCACTAATAAATTATATGTACAAAATAAAAACAAGTTCATACGAAAAGTGATAAAATATTATTAGAATTTCTTAAAATACATAATTGAATTTTTCGATTGTTAACTTTATAAAGCACTCGAAGGACTTCCATGAGATCAAATGATTAAGTTCTTTTTTTTCAAACGCTAGAAATACAAGGTTAGCCATTAGGCCAGTTCCACCTATAACAACATCTCACTGAGATCTCAATGTCACTTTGACTGAGGCAAAATCATTTGGTGGAACATAATTCTCAGTTCTCATTGAGATAAAATGGTTACCTTACAAATTGTTGTTGTACATATGTCAGTCACGTCAAAATAGCTGAGTGAGAAATCGAATCCAAAATATTTTCATCTCAGAGATCTCAGAAAAAAATCTCAATTCTCAGCTGAGATTTTTTGTTCCACCTAAAAAATCTCTGAGATCTCTGAGATCTACAGATCTACAGATGCTACAGACGCAAACAGTTCGTAAGTATCCTTAAATGCCTTTTGGTGCCTGTACAAGATCTGCATTTGGTTTTCGGATTTATCTTCGAGTTTACTCAAATAATTTTTGACCACACTACTATGGTCTTTCCCTTATTGGAATTGTTAGGCCGTGTGCGAATTCAGTTAAAAATGGGTTAAAACTTGACGTTTGGTTAAATTTTGACACTTCGCATTATTTGACTAGCTGCTGAGCAGGTTAAAATATGACAGTAGTGGTTAAAAATTCATCCATTTTAATTTTTTAACCACAATTCATCCAATTCGCACACGGCCTTAGACCTAAAAAGATAGTTCATATTTTGCATTTTTTCGATATGAACAAACTTAAATTCGTGTACTGAAGGGAAACTAAAAGAATAATGTGTAATGAGTTTATGTTAAGTTAAGTTTATAAGATGAAAAATTGGATCGTATAAATTGAACATGATATGATTCATCTATAATTCGTTCAATTTGATGAATGAGTTGCATTTTCAAAATGTAGGTACATTATCGGTTTAGATTTTTTGTTAAATACTATAGAGGATCAATGAAGTTTATATGACCAGACCATTTCTTAAAAAAGATAAGCACGACACGAAGATTATCTTGAAATTTAAATACCTTAAATTTTCAAAAAGTTCACTTTTATAGAACCTCATTTCTGAACACACATGATATTTTTGAAGGTAGGGCACAAGGCAAGCTGGAAGAATGTTGGAAGGTAGGATATTTTGATAAGAAGTGAATTTTTAAAGGTAGGGCATTCTTAAGCTGGATAATTTTTGAATGTATGTAGGAACTGTTGAAGCGTTGAAGAATTTAAAGAGAGTTTTTGATTTGGCGTCACGTCACGGACTTCGCTTTAAGTGGAAAAAATGTCATTTTCTGTGTACAAGAATCGAATACTTAGGATATGAGATTGAGAATGGTCGTATTAATCCATCTTTACTAAAAATTAAAGCTGTTAAAGAGTTTCCTGTCCCAAAATCCATGAATGCTTCACAGAGTTTTCTAGGGCTATCCGGATATTTTAGGAAATTTGTTCCAAATTAAGGTATTATAGCAAAGCCTCTTAGCTACCTTCTCAGGTCAGATACGAAGTTTGGTTTTGGCGATTTGCAAAAAGAAGCTTTGTATTAAGAAGTCTCTAATACAACAGCCTATACTGATGATCTACAATCCAGATGCAGAGACGGAGCTACATACTGATGCATCTAAAATAGGCTTTGGTGCAATTTTTATGCAAAAATCTTGCGATGACAATCTCTTCCATCCAGTATATTTCTACAGCAAAAAAAACTACACCTATTCAAGAAAAATACTGCAGTTACGAATTGGAGGTCCTTGCCATAATTTCAGCTTTGAAAAAACTGAGAGTTTATCTTCTGGGACTTAAATTTAAAATCATCACTGATTGCGCTGCGTTCAAGATGATCATGGAAAAGAAGGATTTAGCACCAAGAATAGTCGGATGGGCACTTCTACTCCAAGATTACAACTATCAGTAAGAACACGGAGCTGGAACGAAAATGAGACACGTCAATGCCCTTATTCGATATCCTGTTACAATGATGGTACAAAATGAGTTTCTTAATAAAGTGGAAAGCGGCACAAATGAAGGACGAGAGAATTTATGTTATTTTGAAAATATTAGAAAATGAAACGTACAAACATTTCTTTTCAGAAAATGGCATTCTCTACGAAATGACTGACCAGGGTGACAAACTGCTTTGTGTTCCTAAAGGTATGCAGATGGACATAATTAAATGTACGTCACATGCTCAAGGACATTTTGGAACGAAAAAGATGGAGGATATCATTAAAATGCAATATTCCATTCCGAATCTTCAAAGTAAAATTGAGAGCTGTCGTAGAAATTGCATCCCTTGCATTTTGGCAGAAAAGAAAACAGGAAAGCAAGAAGGATTGTTGAATCCCATACCCAAAGACGATCGACCGTTAGAAACTTACCATTTGGATCATGTCGGACCATTAACAGCAACGGGTACCTAAACAATATAAGTATATTTTCGTTGTAGTAGATAGCTTTTCAAAGTTTGTGTGGATCAAAAACCCTTTCTGCAAATGAAGTTTTACAAAAACTAAGCCTCCAAAGTGTTGTTTTTGGTAATCCAAAGCGTGTAGTTACGGACCGTGGCTCAGCTTTTACCTCAAAAGACTTTACCAGATACTGCAACGAAGAAAGTATTAAGCATGTTTTAGTAACGACTGGCGTACCGCTTGGCAACGGCCAAGTAGAGCGGATTAATAGAGTAATTTTATCTGTTTTAACAAAGCTATCTCTTGATGAACCAGAACATTGGTTCAAATATACAAATAAAGTTCAATAGTTTATCAACAGGAGTACAAGTAGAATCACCGGAAGGAGTCCATTTGAGCTTATGTTTGGGATCAAGATGAAAAACAAGGATGATCAGCGTATTGCAGAGATAGGGCAGAAGAAATGCTTTTAGTTTTTGACGAAGAAAGGAACCAGATGCGTGATGAAGCGAGAAGAGAGATCGAGAAGGTACAGGATGAAAATCGTAAGACCTACAACAAGAAGAGGAAACCAGCACAGCTTTAAAAGAAGGAGGAGAAGAACGCCGAACACAGTTTGGGAATGCAATTAAAATTTTGAAAAAATATTTTGGTCCTTATAGAATTTCAAAAGTGGGACCCAATGATCGCTATGACGTAGAAAAGGTGGGAGAATGTGAAGGACCGAGAAGAACAACTACTAGTGCTGACAATTTGAAGCCGTGGTTTTATTACGATGACAGCACGGATGATGAAGACGATGGCCTAGAGGAAATTGATGCTTTCTAAATGCTGTTGAAGAATTGAAATTGTTTTGAGATGAGATGTCATTCAGTTATATTTGCCAATTACTTATCCATTCTTTTGTTTAAATTTTATTTTAATCTAAACAATCTAAATCGAATTAATATTTTATTTATCTAGAATCGAGGTTCTCCGAGGCGTTGAACAACAGGGTGGGCGAGTTGTAGGAACTCTTTATTTGGCACTACAAGACTTCCCATCAATCTAATTATTCCAACTCTGGCATTACTGAATGATTGGTATAATCCAGTCCATTGCAACCAACATTCATCGATGTGATTATGATGACCTATAAAAGGAGAGCGAAAACCAAGCGCGGGTCTCTTTTTCCCCATCACGACACCGCCTGCACAACTATACTAGACCATATAGAGGAAGCGAAACCACACCAAGTCACCAACTCACCATACCATCTTATCATAAAATAGTTTCTACCATTTTATCTTAAAATTATAACTAAGAAAATTAAATTGAATTAAAATAATACTTAAATGTAACTTAAATCTAAATAATTTGAATTAAACCTACATGTATACGGCTGTTTTGTAAGCAGCACATTTTTGTAAGTAGAGCATTTTTGAAGGTAGGGCATTTTTAATTTAAGGTAGGGCACTGCCGATATCGGATAAGGCAATTCGTTAAGACTCAATAAAAAAAAGAATTCGGAGCTTTACAAATAGGAATCAATCTTAGCATGAAACTGTTTTTGGAAAGCAAAACAACAGAATTTAGAAGAATTTTGTGCATAAGATAAATATGGAATTTAACAAAAAGAATTTTTTCCGAAAGGAAGATGGATAACCAGTATTTTCTCGTTTGGAAAAAGATAATGTTTTTGAAAAATTATACCTACTATTTTTTTTTTTTTTGTGAATTTCAAAAGCTTAGGTACATATTATCTCGATTAAAGAATGTACAACAATTCGATAAAACATTGCAAAAAGCAAGTAGACACTTTTGCTTCTGCAAGTCTTATCAATAACTCCAGCAATGCAAACGTGCCTCCTCCATTTTGAAACTGTTCAGCATGAAGAAGCAATATACAAGCTACATTAGCTGATAATGGAAAATAAACATACAATTTCAAGGTGATAAGAACAAGAAGCACTATTGCTTCGCAACGAAGACAAAGCTTTTGTAATGCCGCTTTCTTTGCTTTACTTGCAACAGCCGCGTAGAGATCGTGCGTGTCGCGTCTTCGGTGTCAATATTGAAACAAAAATGGATCGAAATATTTTATCGTTTTGTTCTGGTTAAAAAATTTAAATTGCAAGAAGTTAAATTTACTGTCAGTTTCAGCTCGAAATATTTAATAAAGAGTCTTAAAAGTCAATTCATTTTAATATACCTTCTGTGGTTAGTCTGTGCCAGTGTTAGTAAATTAGGAAGACTTCACATTCCATGATTCAAGAAGCGAGAAAACCGTTTTCGGTTCAACCACAAGAACATGGTTGTATTTTGAACCCAGAGATGTTGTTAAGTCTTATTCCAAACAATAAGGCACTTGAAGGTAAGATTTTTTCCGGCTCTTTCATTTACTCAAAACTCAAAACATTCTATCGAGTCCAAGGAAACTACTTCTTCCGATAATTGGGTTTCCTGAAACACTGAAACATAGAACTCCTATTAAATATAAGAAGAATCAATCGACCAACTTGGACAGAACTTTCTAAACTACCCGAAAAAAAAGTAGAAACGCAATTAACAAAAAATCGAAGCCCTATTCTTAAAGAAAATCCTTTGAATTTTGCAAATTATAGGCCTCGATCCTTCTCAATGCGAAACTGATTTTCAAGAGATTACACAACAAAAGGCACAAACGGAGATTAAGAAAACAAATTATGATCCCTTTTAATCCTTTTGACAACAGCAGAAGTGCTTCAGTTAAAAGTGTGTACATGTGCAATTACAACCGACTGCAAAAATATAATAACCATTGTTCTTTTCTTTTCGTTTTGAGGAATGTAACTGTAGACACCTTCATATATTTCGTCCAACCCCATTGTGCTTTTTGTCGTTTTTGGTAGTGCATATTAGAAGTCACGTGTCATATATACTTAGTATAGTCTCTCCGGTCGGTGGTCGCCGCACGCCTCTTGTTATTCTTTTTTTTATTTAATTCAAAAAGTGGAACATTTGAGATTCGTGTGAACAGCTCACCCATTGTATCGAGGATGTAACAAGAACCCAAAACACGAGCAACGCGAGCACATAGACCTGAGGGTGTATATTAACAGTGAACAAATATTTATCAAATATGTTTTTAATTTTTTTCTTCCTTCAACCCTTAATGTATACATCCGACGGGTGGTGCGTGGTGGCGGACGGATGTTTGCAGAAATCGAAAACAAGTTAATCATTTCCCATGCACTGAATGATCCTGCGGTGGAAAGTCAAGCACCCTGATGAATATCCGTTAACACCACTCGGGGGTCTCAGGTTCTATTATAACTGGCTTATGATATATGAGAATGGGAATGTTTGAGGTAGTTGTTTTAAGGTACTAGAAATATTGGTAATATTGGAAATATGGTAATCCTTCTGCTAAAGTGTGACATTGAGAGCAAGACCTATTTACAAGGCTTATTATTATTTTGAAGTTCAGCTTGGGACAAAGTGGAGTTGCCGAGGAGTTAAGAACATGAAGACAATAAAGAAGTTTGAAAATTCGTTTCCAAAAAAAAAACGACAAAATAAAATACAAAAATAAATTGTAGAGATCAAAAAGCGAAGTTTTACAATCCTTTTATTTAAAAAAAAAAAATAAAGAGAAAGTAATTAGGCTAAGAACACACCAAATCAGACAAGACGTCTTTTTCTCTTTCGTCAAAAAATCGTGGACACAAGTCCATTGCTCTTACACACACCGAAAAAGACACGACACGATAAAAAGTCTTGTTCGCTCGTCGGTCGGTTGCAGTAAATACATGGGGTTGTATACGAGCAAAACACACCAAAGAAGACAAAAAGTCTGGGACAAAATGTCAACGCCTAAAATTATACTCCGTCTTATGAAGTAACACACACCAAAGTGAACAAGACAAACAAACAGAAATCGACAAAAAAACGTGTCATATACGTATAGGAGCAACACACACAGAAGCGGACAAAGACAAACCATTTTCTCTTCGTCGTCCTCGGTGTGGGTTAGAAACCAACACGATTTTTGTCTTAAGACAAAAAGACGTCTTGTCTGACTTGGTGTGTTTTTAGCCTTACACTTTGCCAGCCTTATTTATTAGATTTCACTAAAGCTAAGTATACACGATTAGAAGATCTTCCAATATTAGTCAATTTTCCGATACAAATTTTCTCCTATTTTCTTTCAATCATGTAAACACCCAATTTTTTTCCTCAAAAGTGACAGACAACAAAAATTGACAGCTAATTTTCTTCCAATTTTCTATTAAGAAATTGGCCGACTTCTTCGTTTGAAAGCGTCTAAACACACAATTTTTCCAATTTTCAAACCATTGGACGGTTGTCGACAAATTGGTTATTGGATGAAGTGCTTGCCAACGATATCGTTCAAATTTTAATTTTTAAATAACGAGAATGGATGAAATGGGCTAGGAGTTGCTCAAAATAGGAAAGAAGTTGAGAGAGATTGGACGCATGAGGTTAGTTTACAGCTTTTTCGGGAGATCGAGACCGGGTGATGTTTTTTAGATGCAGGTAACCTTTCTCCAAAAACACAGTTTGGCTTGACGTTGGTTGGGGACCTCATTGGGATGAAAATAAAATAAAAAAATAAATATATTGGCGCGACAGCTCTTGAAGAGCCAAGGCCCAAGTGGCTTACTCTCATCAACAAATCTCTTAATGCTTGTGAAGAATTTAGGGGACCTACAGTTTAACACCGATTCCGAACGGCGAGGTTGAGAATCTCTTTTTGATGACAGATTGATACTGTTGGAAGTTTTGTCAATTCTTCGCAAGAAGCAGTGCCCGTGAAAGATGGAATAAAACTATGGGCACAAGTAGGACTCGAACCCACGACGACGTTCTGCTTAGCAGCCAACGCACCTAACCACTAAGCCACGGACAGCTATATTGGGATGGCCGTCAACTAATGTAAGGGCCAGAGAACAATCTACAATGTCTTGATCTCTTGGAAGTTTTGGGCCTATGTTGTTCTTGGAAAAAAAAGATTAGTTCTGCAGTCGACCGAATCAACATCATCTTTAGAACTGTTAAGTTTGTTTGGCTGTTTATTAATTTTTAAAGTAGTCGTGTAAAATCGGTCTTTTCTTAAGGAATTGGGCAGACAAGACAAAACATGTTTTCCAACAATAGACAACAAGGAGAAAACGACCCAGAAGTGTTGCATTTTGAACACCTTATATGAACATGACATAAGAGAAATATCGGTAGATATGATGGAAAAAATATGCACCGACAACACCAAATTGAATTTTTGAAGAATATGTTGCATCCGAATTAAATGCAATTCCAAAGAAATTATGTAAGGTCTGGACTGAGAGATTTTGATCTTCATTATTTATTAAAATATTATTTCAATTATTTGCCACTCTTATGCCCGATTTCATGAACAACTTTTAAACACTAAACAGGCTTTTAAACCGTAAAATAGATTTTTTGGTTTCGCCAAGCGTTTAGACACTTTTTAAAACTAAATGGCAATTTTTAACTCATTAAATTTTAAAAGTGTAATTGAATATTTTAAAAAGTGAATATAACGCTTTCTCATTTTTTCTCACATAATTTTCATGAGGATGTCGATTTTGACAAAAATTTCCCTGATATTTCCCATTTCAAGTTGGTGAAACTCAAAAGTCTGTTAAAATTTAAAAAGATTGCTAAAAGTACTTTTAGTGTTTGTTTATGAAATTGGGTATTAATCAACTTTTTCGAAAAAGTATGACTTCAATTCTTCTCGTCCTTTGCCTTTAAGTTTCAAATTGCGTTTCATATTTTCTATCATATGGCAAGAAAATTGTCTTCCAATGAGTCTACCAATTTTTTGTTCTCGTCTTCCAATTCCAATTGTTTAAACAGACAATTTTCAATTGGATGACAAAAAATTGTCGATAATTTACAGCCAATTTTCTTCTAATAAATTGATTAAATTTTGGATAAAATTGTCCCACCGTATAAACAGAAAATTTTCATTTGATAGAAAATTAGAAATTGAAAGCTCATTGGTTGCTGTTGGAAGCTCAATATTAAAAGATCTTCCAATCGTGTATAATTAGCTTAATACTCGTCTGAAACCCGGAATAGTTGAAATGAGTAGATATGTATAAGCACATACCTACAGGTATGGCCTCAGTTATAGCTATCAGTAAAATCCATCAGTAAAAATTGAAAGGAATCTGAAATTTTTTACTATCAGTAAATTTACACCTTCACGCCGCAAAAAATTTCGTTTTTACTGTTCATCTCATCAGTAATTTTTTTAATGATGGCACCGGAACAGTAAAAAAATGAAACGCCATCAGTAAAACGAAATGGATTTTTTTTGACATTTGGCAGTCAGTTGTTCAGTAAAATGAAATTTCATCAGTAAAATTTATAAAATGGATTTGTTAATAATATTTAACACTAAATGCATTCTTTTTTTTGAAAAAAAATAGTCGAAATGTATTTTCAACTTATTTCATCAAAATTTTCTTCAAAATATGAAATTAAAGTATTCAAAATAGCAAAACAAAATTTTTACTGATAGGTATAAGCCATAAGTTGCATAAGTTTGTATTGAGCAAAAATTGATAATACCAGTAGTAGATATACAAACAAAAACCTATTCTATTATATTTTAAGAACATTAGGGATCTTTGAAATTGCGTGAACATCTTTTAATAAATCCAAGTGTCTTATCAGCTTTCTTTATTATATAGGTAGTCTAAGTGGTCGTTAAAAGTCAATTCCTAGGTCAGAGTACTGTGAGACTCTATTTAAAGGGTCCGAACTAATTGTATAGTTATAAGTTAAGGCGTTTTTTGCGAGTAAAGCTCATAACCTAACACTTGTCAACATTTAAGGTAAGTTTAATTTATAATTTAATACTTTTGTAAAGAATTTTCGACAATAGATACGACATTATTTATAAAAAGGATAAACAGGACGGTCCCTAAGTGGCTACCCTGTGGAACGCCAGAGTTAACAACAAAAGAGCTTAAACAAACGTTACGAAAAACGACACTATAATTCCTATTACATAGGTAAGTAGCAATCCATTGAACAACTATATGGTTGAATCCTAAGTTATTAAGTTTTTTTTAAGTAAAGTTAGGTGGCACAGCATGTCAAATGCTTTATTAAAGTCAGTGAAGATGCTATCTACTTGCGTCCATGGTCTTCAAAAGCATTTTAACAAAAAGATGTAAAGTCAAGTAGATTAGTCCCAGTAGGCTTATTTTTGACGAAACCATGTTGACTACTACAAAAAATATATCAAAGGGCACGGTAGTGCCCAGCCAAGTTCTAGCACTACTCCCTTTTTACAGGATCGAACTCAAGCACGTTTTTAACCCCCCATAAGTTTTGAACCCATAGAGTTAGAAGAAGAGTTTGAATAACGTATTAACTTCATGGGCACAAAGGCCCTGTGAAAAACATAATTTTGTAGAACCACTACTTCCTGAGATATTGAACAGTACAAATTTCAAAAACCGTAATTGACTGACTGACTGACTGACTGACTGATCATCAAAATTATGAAGCACTTCTAACAATAGCAGAATCTTGAAATTTGGTACAATTATAGGTTTTCGGGTGTATACAAAGAAAAAAATCGAAAATTTCAATTTGCTCATTCAGGGGGCGTGGTATCCGCCCACTTTCTAAAACTGGTCGTAGGATCTTGAAATTTGAAATTCTTTTAAGGTTTTGGTTGAATAACATGAAAAAAATGAGAAAAAAAATTATTTCCGTTTAGGGGCGTGGTATCCGCTCACTTTCTTAAAATGGTCGAAAACGTTCCAATTCGAAATTCTAATAGGTTTCGGTTGAGTATAAGAGAAAATATAAGTATAAAAATGCAGTTTTATTAAAGGAGCGTGGCTGTCGCCCACTTTCTTAAAATGGTCATAGGATGTTGAAATTTAGAATTCTGGTTTGTTTAACTTCATAAAACTCCATGAGTAACTTTCTTTAGTGGTTTCGCAATGGACCCTTGGGGTCTTAATGTGACATCTAGACAGCCACTCTAACCTAAACTTGTAAATGTTCATCCAAACTATTTTCTATTTTCTTTAAATATTGTTTTATTATCTTCTACGATTTAAAATATTCAATATAACACTTTTATTACATGTAAGAACTTGGCGCACATAAGAGAACTTGGCTCTTTTTCATAATGTAGGTAGTTTTCCAAAGATTGGGAAAAACAGAGCTTATGAGAAAATGTGAAGATATGGTTCCAGGTAAATTGCCAAAATAATTTAGGATTTGATTTTATCTCACTTTCAGTCTTCGCGATATAGTCTACAAACAAAATTTTGTGGTAATCGGCAAAAAGATGAAA
Organism: Sphaerophoria taeniata; assembly: GCA_943590905.1. Taxonomy (NCBI): domain Eukaryota; kingdom Metazoa; phylum Arthropoda; class Insecta; order Diptera; family Syrphidae; genus Sphaerophoria; species Sphaerophoria taeniata. The sequence continues at coordinate 81,676,547 of OX016540.1, read as the reverse complement.
GGAAAATATTGTAGTCGTAAAGTTTATATTTTTACAATATTGTAGTCTTCGGGTGATTATCCAATTAAGATGAGGTTGGTTAAAATCTCCTTCGATAAGGATCTCATCTTCTAGTACCACTTCTAAGAAGATTGTGTTTAGACAATTATTCAATTCTTCATACCAATCTTAGTAGAGGCAGACAGTGTATAAGTAGAGACAATTTAAAGGTACTCTTTCGTCATTTTAATTTTAAGGCACAGAAAATCGATGATAGCCTGTTGAAAGTCGTTAACTAAATTACAAGCTATTGAGTTCTTAACAGCAACAAGTAGGTATTCCACCTCCAACGTTGCTGGAAGAGTCAGTCTGATGCCAATCTCGCCTAAAGATTTGATAAGTATTGTCAAATTGCTCAATTTCAAAAAAGGAATTATACAGCCATGTTTCCGTCAGTATTATGATATCGTATGGTAAATATATTGAATTCAGGTAGACCGAATTAGTCTTTGTCCTTAATCCATTCACGATTTGATAAAAAACTAAAATCTTGGTTTGAGATTGTTTAGCTACTCTTGATTTCTTTTAATTAATGTTTTTATAAAATTTTCAAAGGAAAAGTTAAAATGACTTTCACTTTTACAGACGAACCAATTCCTTTCTTTGTACGAGTAAATAAGCAAATACAAACAAGTAGGTAAATATGACATATTGTTGCCTTATACCTCTATGAGTGCCTATTTTTCAAAATACCTCCAACATAAAACAAGCAAATATAAAGTACATACAAATTTATGACGATATTTTATTTGATATAATAGAAAAGTACCTGTCCAAGGACCAGACATTCTTTTATGAAATGTGAACATTCACTCCCCTTGACGATATCTGAAGCACAAAATATAAGTCCTTTGCCTGTCATATAGTCACAGTCGGTATAGAAAACAAGGATACCCTACCCGTACGTATTTGTTTTTATTTAAGTTCCACCTAAGGGGTTGGTTTTCAACTTTTATTTTGGTTGTTGTTGTATTTCTTCAAAAAAGTACCCCACGGCGTAGTTTATTAAATTATATCCTCTTGACAGTTGCTCGTGCTTGTTCGTTGGCTTTAATGGTTGCTTCAATGGTTCATCTAAACAAGGGGTTCATAGAGTTGAATGCTGGAAGAAGAAGATATACTCAAACAAATTACACACAGGATTTATTATGGTACACTTAGTTTTATGAAATGTTATAGATACCATTTAAAAGTGAAAAACTAACCGGGGGCGATCACTAGGGCTCACTTCCTCCTACCTGAAAAAGCTTGATGGCTATGCATAATATTATCCGGTTGTTCTGGTTAGTGATGAGGATGACTCAAGGGGTGATAATTTTTTAGGAAAACCAAGCAACAGAGTCTAAAATGAACGAAAACACAGATGTTGTTAATCGTCGTTGGAAATCACCCACAAATTCCCTAACAACATTTCTTGGTTGATCAACCAACGAAGAAATGTTTATATTTTGGCATTTCGGTTTCGTGATTCGTCGGTTGCCCTCTAGCTTTGATTACATCTCAATTGGTTATTTATTAGAATTAAATTCAATAGAAACTTGAGTTAAGTTTTTGGACGCAAAAAGTAAAAGTCTTCAGGAGGGAACAAAAGTCCAAATTGAGCTTTTGGGTCACTTAAAGATATGGGGGTTGAGAAAAGTGAAGATTCTTACTTTTCGTTTCGTTTTTTTTTTTTTTTGTAAACAACATTATTAGGTTCAAAATTTAGTACTCGAAATGATGAGAAGCATGGAGAACGAAAAGAAATGTTTATCCAAATGTTAACTAAATTTTTGTTAGGATGCAGTAGTTGTTCTTTACCGATTTTGATTAAGAAAGTTGGATACCTGTTGTTGTTGTAAATACTAACAAAATAAAATTTAAGTAAAGGGTGTTTTTCTTAGAGGTATAGAACTTTAAATTGCAATAAAACAACGATGGAATATTCGATTGACATGATTTTTTATTTATTCGAAAGATTATCTTGTGGCATTACATTTTAAATGTGGCATATGACTACCACGGCTGGCTCGGATGTAGTCCAATCTGGACGTCCAAGTTTTGATGACTTTTTCCAACATTTGTGGCCGTATATCGGCAATAACACGGCGAATGTTATCTTTCCCAGTAGTCAAGCGTTTATGGCTTATCCGGATAGACCAATGACTTTACATAACCCCACAGAAAAAAATCACAAGATCTTGAAGGCCAATTCACAGGTCCAAAACGTGAAATTAGGCGGTCACCAAACGTGTCTTTCAATAAATCGGATGTGGCACGAGCTGTGTGTTCGCCGTCTTGTTGGAACCACAGCTCCTGGACATCATGATTGTTCAATTAAGGAATGAAAAAGTTAGTAATCATGGCTCTATACGGATCACCATTGACTGTAACGTTGTGGCCATCATCGTTTTTGAAGAAGTACGGACCAATGATTCCACCAGCCCATAAAGCGCACCAAACAGTCAGTTTTTCTGCATGTAACGGTGTTTCGACATATACTTGAGGATTAGCTTCACTTCAAATGCGGCAGTTTTGTTTGTTGACGTAGCCATTCAACCAGAAGTATGCTTCATCGCTAAACAAAATTCGCTTATGAAAATCGGGAGCAACGGCTCATTCGAAGAATCTACGCCTTGCTTGATGATCGTTTGGCTTCAATTCTTGCACGAGTTGGATTTTGTAAGCACGCAAACCAAGATCCTTCTGCAAAATCATTCATAAAGTGGATGGACAGATGGACACAGATCCAATTCCTGTGCTCTATGGCGGATGGACTCATTCAAGTCTTCCTCAATGCTACGCTCCAGTAGCAAAGCTTCTTCTGTACGCACCGTACGGCGGCGTCTCTGGGGATGCGAGTTATCAATAAGAGTAAATGTGGTGTGAAAATGTTCCATGGTTAATCGAATTAACTGCTCTGATGGACGATTTTGTCGACGATAAAATGGAGGGTTGGGGTCGAAATTTTTTATGGGCCAAAATTCGGGTTCCAAAATTCTGTATTCCAAAATTCTGTAAATTCAAAATTCTGTATTCTAAAATTCTGTAAATACAAAATTCTGTACTCCTTAATTCTGTAAATGATAAAAGAAAAATTGTTTTGATAATGCACAGACGCCTTAAAGTTATAGTAGGAAGAAGTAAGGTCGGAATTTATAAAATTATTGATGATCTTAGGAGGGAACTTATTTGCTCAAAAGCACAAGTAGCTAGTGTTCAAAACGGGGAATACATTCCAAAAAAAAAATCATAGTAAAAAATAAAAAAATTAAACGTTTACTTAAAAAACGAAGATTATTAAGTAACGTAGACTATTTAAGACGGTTAGCTAAAAATCTTCATCTATATTAAATTGTGTTATTCATTTTGTTATTTGCATTTGCTTTTTTGTTATTTGCTTTTTTGTTACTTGCTTTTTTGTTATTTGCTTTTTTTTTTATAAAAAGTTACTTAATTTGTTAATTGAATAAAAATTGTTCTACAGGCAATTAAAAAACCTGTTCATAACTGTGAGTTTTAATGTAGAGATTTGGAATTACAGAATTTTTAAAAGCAGAATTTTGGATTTACAGAATTTTGAAATACAGAATAATAGAAAAGCAGAATAATGGAATACAGAATTTTGTTCATACAGAATTTTTTCTTCAGATACAGAATTTTGTTCATACAGAATTTTGGAATACAGAATAACGACCCGTTCCCTAAAATGGACGTAGTGCGCGATACGTATTCCGCACAGAACCATTATTTTCGAAATAAAATTGCACAAATTGCAAGCGTTGTTCAGTCGTGAGTCTATTCATGATGAATTGCCAAACCAAACTGAGAATAAATCTTGATAGCTGTTAAATCGGTCGCCGTCTCGAAAAGTAATGCCAACTTATGTCGTTTTCCATTGGTCTATTTTTGACGTTTCTTCTTCTACCTCCAATATGGAACGGGTTATGACGTATGTGTCATTCTTCGGACGATTCTGTTTTCAAAACAGAAGAGTTCTGCTCGTCTCAGAAGCATTCCGTCTGTCAAAGTCAGTCCAATGGAATGGTTTCAGAAGACTTCCGAATGCTTCTGGACGACCAATGGAGAACGACATTAAAGTTCTATAGGGTGATGTCTTGTGAGGTCGGCCCTCTCTAGTAGTCGGCCACTTCGTTTTAAAAAGGAGAATAATAGTAACGGTTAAGGATAAACCTCAGCAACCAATTTTTTTTTTGAAAGGCCTAACTGTTTTTTTTTCTGTGTGCAAACTTTTAAGCCAATGCAAGTGCACGTTTTCTCTTAAAAAATGCCAGTTTGTTTCAAGTTTTCGTAAAATTCGGATGTGTCGTTTTTAGTAATACAAAAATTAGTGGTAGTGTGTTGCAAACTAAGCTATAACTTCGAAAATATTTAAGTTTAGTAGGTTTCGTGATTGTTTTTATGTCATACATAGATTATTTTTGTCGTTTGTTTAAAAAAAAAGTGAAAAACATGTCTGATAAAAACTTACAAGGGGGGCCGACCTTAGAAGACAAAATTTTGTCAATTCTTCAAAGGTCGGCCTCCCCCCGGCCGACTACTGAAACCAACTTTTTTGCACGGTTTCAGTAGTCAGCCGCCTTTAAACTCAAAGGCGCTGACTTTAAAAGACACGTATTCTTATGTCAGCCTTTTATGATAAGTGTGTTTAAATGATGAATTCCTTAGTAAATTATTTGTATCTTTAATAACTTTAATAGGTAGAGTAGGCAAATTAAAAGCCTTGTTTCAAAAATTATTATTTTAAGCGTTCTGAAAACGGACACTTCTGAAAAAGAAAAACAAAACGGGAATTCCATAAATACCCCGAAGATGCACTTAAAAACACATTGGAAAAAATTATTATTATATTATATTATTAACTAGCTGACCCCACAGACTTCGTACTGCTTCAATCGATATAAAAAAGACCTAGACTTTTCTAGCCCGCTACCAAACCACCCGCTACCCTCTACCCGCTTTTCCACTACCGTCTACTCGCTTACCCGTTACCCTGTTACCCGCTACCCAATACTTACACCGATATAACCAGTAATCGCTTCCTATTACCCGCTACCCCACTACCCTCTACACGCTATCCCGTTATACCCTGTTACCCACTATCCCAGTTCCCGTTACCCAATACTTCTAAACGCTACCCGCTACACCAGTAATTGCTACCCACTACCCGCTACCGACTACCCCGCTTCCCCACTACCCGGTAACCTGGCACTAAGCATTTGGTGCCACTGGTACAAAAGTAGTGAGTCCTTAACGAATTTGCATAGGGTTGAAAAATAAAATGCTATCAAAACATAGGGGTCGGTTACAAACTAATACGATTCATGGCCCATGCGGTAATTTCAATCATTTATTGCCGTGTATGGCAGATGGAAAATGTACCAAAGGATTTCCTAAAGATTTTACTAACGATACGATCACAAATGTTGACGGATATCCAATATATCGTCGAAGGAATTCCGATAATGGCGGACAATCATTTACGAAAAGTATCAAAAACATCGATATTGACATTGATAATCGTTGGGTGGTGCCTTATTCACCTCTACTGAGCAAAACATTCCAAGCTCATATTAATGTATTGTTTTGTAGTTCAGTGAAGAGCATCAAATATATTTGCAAGTACATATGTGAATGAAGGCAGTGATATGGCATTGTTTGCTGTTTTAATGATGACAAACAGTATAGTATGAACATGTTTATTTATCTTTTATTTATTTATCCTACCTTTCACAATAATAAGCTTTAATGTCACTATCACTACTGCGATCAATGTAAAATAATATTAATAATCGACGAAATTTTCATGAAAACTGAGTAAGAAGTGGCTCTTAGAAAGTAGGGGTAAGTGGTAGGAAGTTGAAAATTAAGGACTGAATGTACTTCTTAATGCCACACCATAAAAAATTATTAAAAAAAAAAAACGAAATGCAAAAACAAAAAGTGTGAGTGCGCCATCCTTAACAATAAGGGGTATTAAAATTGTTATTAATGTATTCTCATACCTACTGAATACGCATATAAAATTTCATCAACATGGGTCAAGCCGTTTCGGAGGAGTATAACCACTAAAACTGTGACAGAAGAATTTTATATATTAGATTATAAAAATTACAAAAAAATAATTTACTAATGGGGGCCGACTACTGACAACTCTAGTGGCCGACAACTGGAATCTAGGGGGCCGACTATACAAGAATTTGACTTTTATCAGAATTTTGGTTAATAATTTTTTTAAGGTAGTTATTTAAACAAATAACAGTATTGTTTCTTAATCTGTAAATGTCAACGAATCAGCAAAACTATGGTTCACGTACAACAATCAAAAAACGTATTTTTAGGAACCAGTTCAACATAAAAATAAAGTTAAGGGGCCGACTACTAGTGCCATCACCCTACCTCGAAAAAAAAACACCCTTTATAATGTGCTTTAAATGTGTTGTAAGTTTTTCTAAGCTACCTTCTCATATTCTTAACGACATTGCAACACTAACTATATTGAGTCAATGAATCAACATTTTCATGTTATGTGTCTGTGTACTATGTCGCGAAAATCATTTTAATTGTTGAAAACATCAGTGTTTTGATTATATCAATAACAACGTTTTATTGCTATATAGCAACAAATTGTGTTTTATTTTGAGTTCCCGTAAACGAGGTACATGTAAAACTGCTAGAAGAGACTACTTATCGAAGATCTTTAACTGAACCTGAATATTTATTTATCTCCCATCATTTATAATGTGTTTCTTATCGCAAAAAATTTGAAAACATGGTACAGGCACTACCGTTCTTGTTTTCGGAATGTATAGCTTCGCAATAAGAACACAAATCTACCTTTATTTTGGAACCTACCGGTTGAATTAATGGGAACAAAGATAAAACCATTTTGTTTTTATTTGTTTCGGAATTCAACGAAGATAACTTTCATAGTAGATACCTAGCTGAATAATATAGACACTTGTTTGGCAATCCTCTCGCTCTCATATTTTGAATAAAGCGCAGAATGACTTAGGTATAAAGGCTTGAAGAGTTTGGCATCTATACATATCAAGGGGCACGGTAGTGCCCAGCCAAGTTCTCTAGCAACTTTGGCACTACACCCTTATTTACAGGAAACAACTCAGGGCATTTTCTACACCCCTCTAACTTCTATACCAAAGAAGCCAAAAGTTTCAAACTCACATCATTTGTTAAGCCAGTCAAGAAGAAGCACCTCAGTATATTTCAGATATTTAGCATAATTAGTTTCTAAGATACAATGTTCCAAAAATCACGAAAACCGTAACTGACTGACTCACTGACTCACTGACAGATCATCAAAATTATGAAGCACTTCCCGTTGCCCTAGAAACTTGAAATTTGGCACAGTGGTAGGTCATGTGGTACATACAAAGGAAAAAATCGAAAATTTGAAAATTTTCAATCAGGGGGCGTGGTAGCCGCCTACTTTTACATTATTAGTTTAAATTATATGGAGCACTTTGGAGTACAGTAGAATCAAGAAATTTGGCACAGTGATATGTCATGTCATGAAGTATATACAAAGGAAAAAATCGAAAATTTGAAATTTTTCAGTCAGGGGGCGTGGTAGCCGCCTACTTTTACATTATTAATTTAAATTATATGGAGCACTTTGGAGTGCAGTAGAATCATGAAATTTGGCATACAAGTACATCGTGCAATAGAACAAATAAAATATTAAATTTATGATTTTCAACTGAGGGGGCATGGTACCCACCCATTTAAAAATAAATTTTATAAAATATATGGGGCACCTCTGATCATCGTAGAATATTGTAATTTGGCAAACTAGCAATTCTGCCAGTCAATATAAAGAAATAAAATTAATTTTTAGATGTTTCTGCTTATCAAAAAAAAAAAAAATCTTTGCAAAAAGTAATGATATCACACCAAAAACATAAATGTAAACAAAGAGCCAAGTTCTCCCGTACAAAAATTCTGCCTAACAAATCAGCCACGAAAAGTAATGAGATCTAAAAGAATGCCAAGTTCTAAGATTCAGCAAGTACTCGTAGGTGCATTGCAAATGTTTTAAGTGGACTTACATCGAATCAACTATTAGTTTTGAAAGTAACTTGTAAACTAATGTAAATTAGTTAATTTTTTTTACTTGGCGGGTTTTCTCTTAGTAACCTAATATTAAAAAAGTTTGGAAAACTTGCTAAGTAAAAAAAATTAACTAATTTACATTAGTTTACAAGTTACTTTCAAAACTAATAGTTGATTCGATGTAAGTCCACTTAAAACATTTGCAATGCACCTACGAGTACTTGCTGAATCTTAGAACTTGGCATTCTTTTAGATCTCATTACTTTTCGTGGCTGATTTGTTAGGCAGAATTTTTGTACGGGAGAACTTGGCTCTTTGTTTACATTTATGTTTTTGGTGTGATTTGTTTTTCTAAGTTGAATTCGATTTCTTTAGTTTATTTATAAAAAAAAAAAATCCAACGTAGAAAAACCAAACAAAGGTAAGGTTAGGTTAGGTTAGAGTGGCTGTCTAGATGTTATTGGCTCACTTAGACCTCAAGGGTCCATAGTGATACCACTAAAGAAGTTACTCATGGGAGAGTTATGAACTTAAACAAACCATTTTGTGCTCCTAATAAAGTTAGAGAGACATTTTGTGTCCATCGTTGCCAGTTCACTGGTATTATCGAAGAAGGGATTACCGAAATAGTTATTCCTTTTATTGGAGAGTGCCGGACATGTACATAGAAGGTTTTGGACTGTTTCCTCTTCCTCCTCGTCCAGGCAGCTTCTACAGAAGTCGTTTGCGTAGACCCCTAGCCTCAAAGCATGTCTACCTATGAGGCAGTGTCCTGTTATGACTCCAATTGTAGAGCTTATATTTTGTCTGCTCAGGGAAATCAAGCCTTTTGACCGTTTCAGGTCTATGCTTGGCCATATTTGTTTGGTTGCTAGGCAGGTGGTACCCTGTGACCATCCAGCATTTGTTGATTCTAGAGCATATTGTTTGAGAAGATATTTGCATGTAGCAAGAGGTGTTCCTATGTTATGTCTTTGTCTAACAGTAGGCAGAAGTGTTCCGTCTTTGGAGAGCTCATCGGCTTTGCAATATCCCGGGAACAAAACGAAATGTGAAAAGACCAAGAACTCAAAAGATCAAACAGTCAAATAGACCAAAAGTACAAACACCAACAAGTCTAGAGACAAAATAATTTGAAGAGACCAAATGGTTTAATGGGCAAAAACCCAAAATTACGAAACAACTATAAAATACCAAAATGGCGAAAAATTCAAACCTCTTCGTAAAGGTTTTAATTTCAGGTTTCCAGTGTTTGATTTGTTATCTTCGATTTCTGGTTTTTGAATTATGATTTTCCACACTTAAGAACACGTACTTTAGCTACTACTAAAGGTATGCATCTTAAATAATTAAAATAATATTAAGGAGGCGGCTTATACTCTTCAACAATTCCTTGAGTTCGTGTAAGAAATTGAGGGGACCTATGTACAATCTTATGCCGCTTCCACAGAGCTTAACTCTTGAGAGATGAAATAAAAACATTGAACCACTCCACTGCACTGGTACCATTTGCATTCGGAAAAATCTGAGTTATCCTCCACAATGCGCCTAAGTCAGGTTTGCTTTAGAAATAAAATTTAAGACATAGGTACATATATTTCGACTTCTGCGTATATGTACATTCGTAATTTCATTAAAATTGTTAAAACCATTGAATTGACAAATCTAAGCCTCTCATTCCACTTCCCAAATCATTGTAGCGTCTTCCAAGTGGAAATTTCAGCGATCACAGAAGTTCTATCCTGGCTAAGAGAAAACGTGATATCAAGTTCTGATATTCGCATCTTCTCTGACAGTCAGGCTGATCTAAAATCTCTCAACGGTGGTGTCTCAACCAACTTTCAAACGGCCCTCTATTGTCGATCATCTCTTATGGAGTTTGTGGAGTAATTTGATATTCACTTGTGTTGGGTGCAGGGCCACAGAGACATCACAGGAAATTTTAGAGCCGATGAATTCGTGGAAAATGGAACCGTCATACCTATCTCACCGGAAAAGGAAATGATGGATATACCGATAGCTACATATATAAACTTATGCTAAAAGAAACTGCCTTAGCGATAACAAGCTCTATGTGGTACAATTTACCAACATGGTCAGCCACAAAACTCATATGGCCGGCACTTGACTTAAAGCGCTCCAAAGACTTGTTATCTCAAAACAGATCTCATATTGGCTCCCTAATAAGCGTCCGCACGGGACACTTTCCTATATGCAGACACGCAATACGCAATACTTGGTGTAGACTCAAATGACCTCTGCGCTCCGCATTAGCTGTATGGACGAAGAAGAAGAGGAACACATCTCTCACCTTCTCTGCACTTGCCCTGCTATTTTCCTGCTATTTTCCTAAGACGCAAACTGCACCTGGGAGAGTATTTTTACGATAATCCCAGTGAACTAGCTAACACGAATATTAAAAAATAGCTTCTTCGCTTTATAAAAAGCTCAAAATGGTTCGATTAATAAGAAATAATTCCCTATAGATTCATGTGGAAACACAATGGGCCTTTTCTTCAGGCCTAAGTGTGAGGATCTTGTATCCACACTCCGCAGCCACTTTGACCTAACCTAACCTGAATTGACAATTTTAACGAATGTGATACTTCATATAAATTGTCGTTGATAGTAAAATTAATTTTTATTTAAGAAGATGAATTTGATTTAAATTGAAAGCAAGTTTATGTCTAGGTAGATTAATCACAATCAGTGGATTTCTGTTTCCATCTTACTTACTTACTTATGGTATCGCTACAGTCCAGGTCGGACCAGGCCTAATCCAACAAGCATCTCCAGCCAGCTCGGTCCCTAGCTAGATGTCTCCAGTTTCGCACACCAAGTTGATTCAGGTCCTCTACCACCTAAGTCACGGTCTTCCTCTTCTGCGACGTCTTTCCAGGTTGGATTCGAAGACCCTACGAGCCGGAGCATTATTTTCCATTCGCTCTACTGTGATGGTATTTTAGGTTTATAGCTGAGGTATGCTCAGGGAAGTCCAGGGTATGTTAAATAAAATACCGAAATTTAACTTGTGGTCTATTTCTTTATTCGATTAAAACTGTACAATTGATATAGAATTCATTTATCGTTAAATCGGCGGGATACCGGTATTTGTTCCTCTCTCCCTTACGCTAAATTGTCACTCCCGGGTTTCTTCCTTCAGACGGTGGTTGCTTATGCTTTCGATGACGGGTTTCGCTTACTGGAATTGAACGGTTTTATCACCACTTACCGTGGGTAATCGCGGTCGGAACCGGTACAATCGCCGCCGTAGCGGGTTATCGCTGTAATAACAGGTAAATCGCCACTTACCGTGGGGAATCGCGGTCGGAACCGGTACAATCGCCACCGAAACGGGTAATCGCTGTACAAACAGGTTAATCGCCACTTACCGTGGGGAATCGCGGTCGGAACCGGTACAATCGCCGCCGAAACGGGTAATCGCTGTATACACAGGTTAATCGCCACTAACGTGGGTAATCACGGTCGTAAATGGTACAATCGCCGCCGAAACGGGTAATCGCTGTAAACACAGGTTAATCGCCACTAACGTGGGTAATCGCGGTCGTAACCGGTACAATCGCCGCCGAAGCGGGTAATCGCTGTATACCCAGGTTAATCGCCACTAACGTGGGTAATCGCGGTCGTAACCGGTACAATCGCCGCCGAAACGGGTAATCGCTGTAAACACAGGTTAATCGGCACTAACGTGGGTAATCGCGGTCGTAACCGGTACAATCGCCGCCGAAACGGGTAATCGCTGTAAACACAGTTTAATCGCCACTAACGTGGGTAATCGCGATCGTAACCGGTACAATCGCCGCCGAAACGGGTAATCGCTGTATATACAGGTTAATCGCCACTAACGTGGGTAATCGCGATCGTAACCGGTACAATCGCCGCCGAAACGGGTAATCGCTGTATACACAGGTTAATCGCCACTAACGTGGGTAATCACGGTCGTAACCGGTACAATCGCCGCCGAAACGGGTAATCGCTGTAAACACAGGTTAATCGCCACTAACGTGGGTAATCGCGGTCGTAACCGGTACAATCGCAGTCGAGACTGGTATTACACTTACCTTCGATGAACTGAATACTTCACAAGAAGCCCCTTACCACTGGTGGGGGGAAGCCTTTGTTATATATTCAGCAACTTACCTATGGTCCTTACTCCACGGCGGTCGGCATCAGACTGATTGCTTCTTCACTTATTGACTGATTTTATTACTCACACTGTTGCTATCGGCTTCCTTACTATACTCGTTGATGTCGGATGTATAACTTAACTTTTTCCTTCTTCTTTAGCCTCTACTAGTCAACCTTTTGGGAAAAACAAAATGTGAACTATACGTAGGGCGAAGTTTAAAATAACGTAACGATTGTGTTTTCTTTTCTTTCCATATGATTTACGTTTGTTTCGGGCTTGTTTTGTTGAGTGTGAGTGTGAGTTGAGTGTCCCAATGTATTACGATGTTGCATGTGTTTTTGTGTTTGCGATTTGAATTATGTGGCGACTGAATTGTAATGCATCATTACACTACATGACCCAACCATCTAAGTCGTTGAACCTTAACTTTTCTGGCTAGGTCAGTGTCGCTGAACAGCTCGTACAGTTCTTGATTGAATCTTCGTCTCCATTCTCCATTTATGCAGATGAGTTTACTACTCAATTGCCTTCTAAGTCCAAAGAAGCAGCGATTGGCAAGAGTGATTCTTCGTTTGATTTCAGCGCTGTTGTTGTTGTCTGAGTTGATAGCGGATCCTAGGTAGACGAAGCCCTTAACTACCTCGAAGTTAAATCTGTCTATGTTGACGTTTGTTCCAAGACGTCGATGTTGGTTGTCCATTCTTGTTGACAGCATTAACTTGGTCTTGCCCTCGTTAAGCGCTAGACCAATCTTCCTGGCCTCCGTCTCAAGACTCACAAACGCTTCACTGACACCACGCTGTGTTCTTCCAATTATGTCAATGTCGTCTGCGTATCCTAGTAGCTGGACGGACTTTTGAAAGATTGTGCCTCTGGTGTTGACGTTGGAGTTTTGCATAATCTTCTCAAGAATGATGTTGAAGAAATCGCATGACAACGCATCGCCTTGTCTAAAACCTTTTTTCACATCAAATGCTTCTTGTTAAACGTTCACACTGCTTCTGTGTTTATTCATAGTTTATGCTTCGAAAACTTTCGGAATAATTTTATATTTCATGAAAACATGTGCAAATAAAACAATGGAAAAGTAAAGGAAAAAACCCCTGATTTTTTTTTTTAACAGAACTCGGCCAGATATAACACAATCCTTTGTATTTGTTCGTATATGCACAGGTGGGCCTTTGTGCCATTGAATTATTTTCCGATTTCATTCACACACAAATCGAAAAAATTTCAAAGAGTAAAAAAATAAAATAAAACACTGCACCCACCGCTCGCCACCTGTTCACAAAGTTTGAGTTTGAACTTAAACCAGCCTTTAACCAACCCTTCTAATCTTAAGTTGCGTAAACACTAGTAGAGTCCAAACTAACCTTTTCAATTCACTTCAATCAATTTTTTTTTTTTTTTTTATAATTTGCACCCACTCAAGGGATTTTGTATACCCTTTTTATGCCAGAGACACAGTGAGTGCATTAAGAAGAAGGGAAGGGGTGAGAAAGGAGGTGTCGGTGTACATTGGTCTTGAATTCCTGAACATTATAATGACCGGGAAAGACAGAGTGTGGAAGAGAGTTCCACATTCGCGTAGTACGGCTAAAGAATGATTCTCTATACTTGACAGTACGTCCGAAGTTGGGCTCGAGGGTGAACTGATGGGCATTCCTAGAAGCGCGAGTATTACGGGTGAATTGCTTAAGGGGAGGAATGCAACTGGCTATTTCTCTAGAGCACTTACCGAAGAAGTAACGGTAGAATAAAGAGAGACATGAAACGTTACGACGGTGATCTAATGATTGGAATGACGCAGTGATGTCTCTGTCACCGATCATTCGTAGAGCTCTTTTTTGAATACCATCCAAGAGGCTTAAGTATGTAGCTGGAGCACCAGCCCAGAGATGAGAGTTGTACTCAAGCTTTGGACGGATATAAGTCTTATAGATAGTAGCCAGATCAGACGGGGAAAAGAATTTCTTGCACCGTCTTAAGAAACCCAAACATCTTGCGGCATTTTTGGCGACATCGCAAATGTGCTCGTTCCACAAAAGGTGGTCAGTGATGCACATACCGAGAATCTCGAGATGTTCGGTCTCGTTGATGCAAGTACCACTCATGGACAGTGGCAAGGGGGGTATATCTCGCTTCGACGATATAAGACAGCATTGAGTTTTCGAAGCATTAAACTCTACGCGGTTTTTAATTCCCCATTGTACAATGCTGTTTAAGTCAGAGTTTAATGAGCTTATCATATTTTGTCGTTGCAGTTCCACATCCGAAGAGGAAGGATGTGAGTCTGGAAACGAATATGAAAAGCTAAGGGTGCTATCGTCAGCGAAACAGTTTATTGGATTAGAAGTTACAGACAAGAGATCATTTATGAAAATGAGGAAGAGGGTTGGGGACAAAACGGAGCCCTGAGGCACACCAGCATTTATGTTGTGGGTTTCAGACCTGAATCCGTCCAATACAACTTGTATTGAACGGTTCGATAGAAAATTTCTAATCCAACGAAGGAGGGATTCGTCGAGACCGAAGGCACGCATTTTCGATAAAAGAGCAGGATGCCAGACTTTATCAAATGCCTTTGAAATATCAAGTGCAACAATCTTACTTTCTCCAAAACGATGTAAAGATTTGTTCCACTGTTCGGTGAGATAGACCATCAGATCACCAGTGGACCTGTTGCTGCGAAAGCCGTACTGTCGGTCATTAAGAAGCTTTCGGTCTTCGAGATATTTCTTGAGCTGATAATTTATCAGCGTTTCCATGACCTTAGAAAGAAGGGACGTAAGTGCAATCGGTCGATAATTGGAGGGAGAAGAAGAGTCGCCTTTTTTTGGGATTGGCTGGACAAATGCTGTTTTCCAACTACTCGGAACGAGCCCAGAAGAATAGGATAGATGGAAAAGCTTACGCAAGGGTTTTGCCAGCGTGGAAGAACACCTCTTCAGAATAATAGCGGGGATACCATCCGGACCAGCGGATTTATGTATGTTGAGATCCTTTAGGACTCTCGCCACAGCACGAGTGCGGAAGAAGATTTGTCCCATGGAATCATTGACGCGCTCAAGAGCTGGAGGAGTCATGACACTCTCTGGTAGCGAAGAGTTGGAGGCGAACTGCCTAGCAAAAAGGTTAGCTTTCGCGAGAGAGCTAACAACTGGAGTGTCATTGTCAACGAGCGTAGGGACCGAGGAAGAAGAAGAATTCTTCATATTTTTAACAAAAGACCAAAAATTCTTACTGCCTTTGGGACATTGCAGTATTTTTTGCCTTAATTTTTGGTCATGCAAAAACTTTGTCCGTCGAATATGGGCATTGCAGGCCTTTCTGGCTTGTTTAAACTTGTTCCGGTTTTCCTCAGTTGGGTTGGCTCTATAACACCGGAACTTTACTTCCTTAACCCTGATAACCTCTTTACAGCTTGAATCAAACCATGAGTTTTCCTTGGGTTTGATGCTTTTAACCCTATTCGGGATAAAAGTTTTCATTCCCAAAATAATCATGTTAGTAATCATATCTGCGCTGGAGTCGACGTCACTATCGAGGAAGCATAGTGACCAGTTAAAGATCCGGAAAAAGTTGTTAAGACCGTCCCAGTTGGCTTTCTCGTATTGCCATACGGTTCTCTTCGGAGCTCTTTCTTTAACTGGATTAGTTTGACACGAGAAATTTGCAGATATAATACTATGGTCTGATCTGCCTAGAGGCGTTAATACATTGATATTGTATTTATCAGGGTCAGACGTAAGGAACAAGTCAAGAGTATTTTCCGCTTGGCCATCAATATCCGATATTCGTGTGGGCTCAGTGACAAGCTGAGTAAGGTGGTTAAACTCAGCAAAGATTTCAGCACACATTCCTTCGGGTGTTGTCTGGCCCGAATGGAGAAGCCACGAAGAATTGTGTACATTGAAATCGCCCGTAATAACGATTTCAGTGTGAGGATATATGGATACAATTCTTTGGATGGAGTCAGACAAAGCGTCAAATTCGCAAGAAGTTGAAGCTCTGTCCAAATTTGGGCTTCGATAAAGGAAACAATAGTGAATGATGCGCTTATTTACAGTGAATTTGAACCACATTGAATTGAAAAAAGGGTCGGAGCAATTCCCATATTGTGGAAGAAATTGATAGGCGACATCATCCCTAATGTAGACGGCGAGACCATGGTGGGAGAGGAATAGAGGCACTAAGCGATACCCATGAATAAGAAATTCAGTAGGGTCGGTATTCTCACCTACTTGGGTCTCACTCAGTGCCAATACGGCTGGCCTGTTTGTAACAGTGTGGATGTAAACAGCAAGAAAATTAATCCTTAGCCCACGAATATTGCAATAATCGACTCTGAAATTATCGATCATTACAAGTTAAAAAATAAAAAGACCAAAACAGACAAGATCTAAGAGAGTACTGAATTGAATATCAGATATCTTTACGATTCAGCGCCACTGCCAGTGTTATGCCTTAACGGCAGCGTGAATCGATCCGACCCTGTATTCAAACAGCAAATCTCTATTTATCTGTTATTGACAACACACCATATGCACACATTGAATGAGTAAAAAAAACTCAATGCAATGTAATGCATATGATAAGCTGTGCAATTGCACAAAGGGGAAACAAAGAGAATGGGATGATGGGATTTGTACACACAGTGCTCTTGTGGCTAGCGGGATATTTTTTTTGCCTTTTTTTGTGGGTGCATTAGGATTTTAACGGTGGCGGTGGCAATATCTTGCAATTGGAAGCCTCGTAACATCAGTTCATCAGTCCGTGGCGGTCGGTCGCTGTCGTGTGGTTTGGAATTGAAGTATTTCGTTGTATATTTTCGATTTGCACCTTCAAAAATGCTTGGCAGTTCTCGTTAGCCTAAATGAAAATCAAAGCATAAAGCATTCTTTTGCACTAACGTGCACTTGAATTGTGGGAGGATCGGCAAAACCAATAACAGGGTGTGCTGTGCTCTGTGTTCAAACACCTTCTGAATTGACCACATTACAAAGTGCAGAGATGTATATTTATTAAATTCATTTTTACCGATTGAACTTATGATTTTGAGGCGGTCCAGAATTACTCGCAGTCGCAGCTAATGCAATAAAAGGAATAAGAGAATGAACACAGAAAAACACAACATGCGAAGATGACAGGAAACACCCTGCATAGATTTAAACTCTCATACAATACAAAATTGGTGGTGGGTGATGTCAGGGTGAGGTAAATAGATTTTTTTTTCCCAGTATAATGTATTTGGAATCAGACCGACAATTATAATGCATTGAGCAAACATTTGTGTTTGCCATTGCGCGGCATGTGTTTTTTGTTTGCATCTTTCATTGAAAGCAAAGATCTTTTGATTTCTTTTATGCTTTCAGCGCACGACCGAAACAAAACAAAAAAGAAAAACAGACAAAGAGGTAAAATGTTGTAGGAACAAATTTTAGTCAAAAAGTCAATGAATAGCTTTAGTATACATCTGGTTCCATTGGAGTACCTAAGGCTTACACAAATGGCTATTCATCCTGGAACTTCATTGAAATCATGAATGATGGCGTAATTGAAAAGTGCTTTTTGAACTTGGCTCTTCTTTTTAAAGGAAGTTAAGGCTGACGATTGATGAGATATCCAGTTGAAGGATAATTTCTAAAGGTTTTTCGAAGCAAACTGATTTTGATTAAGCTTTGATGATGCAGTTTTTTTCTAAGGATCTGACGGGTTTGTCGCAGGACTGCAGACTTTGTCTGCGTTTTTTGTTATTTGGAACTATGTAGATACATATACATATATCCATATGCACTATGCAGTATATATTTTAAGTCTTAACTTTTAATTAGGGGAGACCGGGGATAGTAGACTCAAAATTTACTTATCTTTTTTTTTTAATAACTAAAGAAGGTACCAACACGAATTAAATGCCTTTTGACTAACCATTTTTTGTGCTTTATAAAAAAATATTTATTTATTTATTTATTTATTGAAATAATTTACAAAATAAATTTATAAACTATTTATTTAAGGCATCAAGGTACTTACTTACTTACTTACTTAAGGTGGCGCTACAGTCCGGTGTGGACTTGGGCCTCAATCAACAGTCTCCGCCAGTCAGCTCGGTCCCTAGCTAGCTGTCTCCAGTTTTGCACTCCAAGTTGATTGAGGTCCTCTTCCACTTGTGTGCGCCACCTGAGTCGCGGTCTTCCTCTCCTTTTGCGTCCCTCGGGAATAGTGTCGAAGGCTTTCCGGGCCGGAGCATTGGTGTCCATGCGCTCTAAATGACCGAGCCATCTGAGTCTCTGGACCTTGACCCCTCTGGCTAGGTTCACGTCGTTGTACAACCCGTAAAGTTCGCTGTTGTATCTCCTTCTCCATTCCCCATCAATGCACACGGGGCCAAAGATGACCCGAAGAATTTTCCTCTCGAAACAGCCTAAGGCACATTCATCCGATTTTGTTAGGGTCCATGCTTCTGCACCATACAGCAGGACAGGGATGATGAGGGTGTTGTACAGTTTAACCTTAGTTGCTCGAGAGAGGGCTTTTCCACTCAGTTGCTTTCTTAGCCCAAAGAAACAGCGATTAGCAAGAGTAATTCTCCGTCTTATCTCAGCGCTGGTGTTATTGCCCGTGTTGATAGCGGAGCCTAGGTAGACAAACTCCTTAACTACCTCGAAGTTGTATGCGTCTATTGTGACGTTCTGTCCGAGCCGTCGATGTTGGGTGTCCTTACTCGAAGACAGCATGTACTTCGTTTTTCCCTCATTTACCGCTAAACCCATTTTTGCCGCTTCTGTCTCAATTCTCACAAAGGAGCCATTGACATCACGCTGTGTTCTTCCCATTATATCAATATCGTCGGCGTACGCGAGAAGTTGAACAGATTTATAGAAGATAGCGCCTCTGGTGTTGACGGTGGAGTTTTGGACTATCTTCTCAAGAACGATGTTAAAGAAATCGCACGACAGTGCATCGCCTTGTCTGAATCCTTTTTTGACGTCGAATGATTCCGTAAGCTCATTGCCAACCATGATAGAGCAGCGTGAGTTCTCCATCGTCATTTTGCACAAGCATTTCATAGGTTTTTTCCAGAATCTGCCGCAACGTGAAAATTTGGTCGATGGTAGACTTTCCTGGCCTGAAGCCACATTGATAAGGACCAATCAGATTGTTGACGAAAGGCTTCAGACGTTCACATATTACGGCAAAGAGGATCTTGTAGGCGATGTTAAGCAGACTGATTCCTCTGTAGTTTGCGCAGTTTAGAGGATCTCCCTTTTTCAGGATCGGGCAAACAATGCTGAGGTTCCATTCATCGGGCATGCATTCCTCCGACCATATCTTACAGATGATTTGGTGCATGCTCCTATCTAGCTCGTCGCCTGCGGCTTTGAACAGCTCGGCAGCTAGACCATCTGCTCCAGCGGCTTTGTTGGTTTTCAGCCGTGATATAGCTGTTTTCACTTCTTCTAGGTCGGGTTCACGGAAATGTTGGCTGTCATCGTGTATGATAAAAGGCTCCTGTCTGACGGCGGGGTTCTGTTCGTCGTCGCCGTTATTAAGTCTACAGAAGTGGTCTTTCCAAATCCCCAGCACTGACTGCGGTTCTACTATGATGTTCCCTTGTTGGTCTCTGCAGGTATCGGTTCTTGCTCGATGACCTTGAGCCAGCTGTTTTACTTTCCGATAAAACCTCCAAACTTCATTCCTGCTGTTAGCTTTCTCATCATCTTCGATCTGACGCTTCTCATGCTCTCTCTTTTTTCTCCTGAGAAGCCGGCGTTCTTCTCTCCTCTTTTGCTCGTAGAGCTCACGAGAAGCTCTTGTCCTTCTTTGCAGCGCCGCTTTGTATGCATCCTGCTTGGCTGCATGGGCCTGCCTGCATTCTTCGTCAAACCAGGGGTTTCTTTTTGGTGGCTGTGTGAAACCCAGCACATTAGAGGCGGCATCTCTAACTGCATTCTGGCAATGTTGCCACTGGTCTTCGATAGTTGATGTTGGCGGCATAGGACTCCTTAAGAGGTTACTTGACACTCGATCAGAGAAGGATCTGGCGATCTCTTGCGATTGTAGCCCTCCGACGTCGAATTTTCAGGGTAGCCAGACCATATGATGCCGTTTAATAGGCTTAAAGGACTTTAAGAAACTACATACATCTTTACGTTAAAATAATTATGTTATTTAAAAGCACATTATTCAAGAGAAAAATAAAAGTTAGGATGGTAATATAAATTAAGTTAAATTTCTTCGAACTTCTGGTGGGCGGATACGGCGGCTTTGATTCGACGGAGAGTGTTGACACATGATGGATTTAGAATGTTGGCGAGAAACTTCGGTAAATCGTCTGGCAGAGCATCTGTTTGTCGAGACATTGGAAACTCCACGAAAATATGCAAGATAGTAAGCGTTGTTCCACAACTGGAGCATTCCTCTGGGGCTTCACGAGTATAAAAATGCTTGCTTGTAAACAGAGTTTTTCCTACTCTGACTCTTAATATTTTAATGCAATCTTCTCTACTTAAGGATCGATTATACGGGGTGCGGGTGAGATTGGGTTGATGTTTTCGAAGAAATGTATATGATTTTCGCCAGTTTTCTGTGAGGTCTTGTTTTTGAAGATGCATAAAAGTTTTTCACAGAAGTTGGTGTAATATATGTTACTCAATGATAAGAGGGTAGCGAATAGCGTTTTTTGCTGCAAGGTCGGCGGCGGCGCACACTGGGACTCACTGTATGGGAGAGATGACCAAAACTCATATTTTAAAATAAATACAGTTACTATTTCTTTTTTCATATTTTGTTAGCACATGCTCCCCCACTACTTTTGGTAAGCTTATCATTATCATTCGTGTTAAAGTAGTGACCATACCAATGCTTCAAAGTTAAGATTTTTGCATTTTTAAGCGATTGAAAATTGTGGTAGAAATAATTCATACTGTTTTTTTTAAGTGTTAAACTAAAAACACGTTTATCAAATATTATCAGCTTTGGACCAAGGTAAGCAGAGTTAATATAAGTGATTATTAGATTGTTCCCTCATAATGTACGAGACATATTTGATGTGACATTAGAGGCTCCGGTTTTAGTAAAAATATCAAAAATATTTTTATAATAATAATATTATATATAATATTTTTATTTATATATCACTTTCAAAACTGTTGTTTTTTATTTATGCATTAGAGTTTCCTTAACACGAAACTGAAAGCAAAAGTAAAAGGGACATGTGCATTTTTTTTTTAATTGACTTTTTTCTCTCAAAAGTCTAAAACGCGTTTTCCGTATTTTTCTAGAAACCGAGCCTAGATTAAGAATAAAAAGAGAAAAAATGTTTGATGTATTTTACAAAAGTGAAAATGAGGGTTTCAATGAAAAATTCAAAGATATTGTTGAATATGTAGCTCTTGAATCGAATTGTTCCACAACAAAAAGGCCAAAACTGTTATACGAGCTTCGCAATTTCAAAAGCCAATTAAAAGCAAAATGGATGAAGAATGCCAAGCATTATGATAGGTTGATTAAAAATGAAAGAGCTTGGTTGAATGGAAGGTGCGAGTTCACTCTTCACAACCCAAACAAAGGTGGTAGACCCACACTTTCTTTTGAAGAAAGCAGCGAAAACTCAAAACGCAGGAAAACTGCAGATATTAGGGCTGAACATGATTCACATATGCTGACGTTTGCAGCACAAATGAGTTTGAGAGCTGAGGGAAAAAAACCGAAGCTGATGTTATTAAAAAAAATTCGAGCGTTCCAACATACGCTAAAGATTGTATGGACATCAAGCCTTCCGTAAACATAAAAAAAATTACACCCCGCGAAGCTCTTTCTATAATTATTGAAGCAAAACTGAGTAGGAACCAATATAATATTATCCGAAGCTATGCAAATGACGTTTTTCCATCTTATAAGATGGTGCAAGCAGAAAAACGGAAGTGTTACCCTAATGATGTAAAAATTGCAGAATCGGAAGCTGAAGTGCCTTTGCAATCACTCTTAGATCATACGGCAACGCAAATCTTAAAAAGCCAAAATGCAGTTGTTGAAACACAAGATAATGAATGTTCCGAAATGATTTTATTTTCAAAATGGGGGTTTGATGGGAGTTCAAGCCATAATCAATTTAAGCAAAAGTTTATTTCCGAAGATGCGGACGACAAATATATGTTTTTGACATGTCTTGTGCCCTTACGAATAACAATAGAAAAAAATGACACCATTACTGTTTTGTGGCAAAATCCTAAGCCATCTTCACCCCGATTTTGTAGGCCGATAAGCCTTGAATACCAAAAGGAAACTGCAGAATTGGCGCTTTCAAAAAAAGAGCATATGGATCGTCAAATCGAAGCATTGATTCCAACTAAGGTCACATTAAATAATAAATGTTTTTCCGTTTCTCACAAACTTATGTTCACTATGGTTGATGGAAAAATATGCAATGCGATTTCCGGCACAAGATCTTCTCTGAGATGCTACTTGTGTGATGCCACTTCAAAAGATTTTAATGATATTGAAAACGTTCGTAGAAGGCCTTTAAATACTGAATACATATCTTTTGGTATCTCAGTTTTGCATGCTTGGATACGGTTGTTTGAGTCGTTGCTGCATTTGAGCTATAAGCTACCAACTCTTTCTTGGCGATCAACAATAGAAAACAAAAATTTAGTGGAAGAAACAAAAAAAAATATTCAACAACAATTTAAAAGCCAGCTTGGCCTTATAGTGGACAAGCCAAAGCCGGGTTTTGGAAACACTAATGATGGCAATGTGGCTCGAAAATTTTTCCAAAATCATGATATTTCATCTTCAATCACAAACATTGACCCGAACCTCATACGACGAATTTATATCATTTTACAAACAATATCAAGTGGATTCAGAATCAACCACGAAAAGTTTGAAGACTATTGTATGGAGACGGCTTCACTTTATGTACGATTATATCCTTGGATGCCCATGACGCCTACTCTACATAAAATTTTAATTCATGGATCTTTAATTGTACGTGACGCGTTATTACCAATCGGAATGTTAAGCGAAGAGGCGCAGGAGTCAAGAAACAAGGATTTTAAATCCTACAGGGAATTTTTTTCAAGGAAAACTTCCAGACATGATAACATAACTGATGTTTTTAATAGATTACTTATTTCATCAGATCCTATTATAAGCCTTATGCGAAAGATGCCACTATGCGAAAAAAAAATGTTTGATAATGATGTTATAAACATGCTTGAAGAAGAATTATAAATAATAATATATAAACAAGTATTTGAAAGCGTTTTAAATCAGTTCAACACAAAAAGTTTTCCTTTTTCAGTTTTGGGTGTGACTTCCCATACGTTGGCCCCAGTGTGCGGCGTCATTACTTTTAATTCCACAGTGTCTAGGTATCCAAGCTAGTGTGATGTTTCTGTGGTGATACAAGGAGTTCCTAATACTTTCGAGCGATGGGCATTTGTTTGTGGCATTGTTTAATCCCTTAATTATGCTAAGGTTGTCTGTTTAAGGAACGTTCCGAAATTTGTTGGGCGACAGAAATGGCTTTGTAAATTGCGGCTAGCTCGGCAATGTAACTGCCTGCATATTCTGGGAGCCGAGCCTGGTGAACAATAGAGAATTGTTCCCTGTTTTGGAGTTCGACTGCAGCATAAGCGCACCATTGATTCTCTTTTTGTGAGCCATCGGTGTAGAAGATTTTATCTGAAATTGGTGAATTTTAAGACCTTTTTTTTCCTAAATTTATAA
The DNA here is from genome assembly GCA_943590905.1 of Sphaerophoria taeniata. NCBI lineage: Eukaryota > Metazoa > Arthropoda > Insecta > Diptera > Syrphidae > Sphaerophoria > Sphaerophoria taeniata. Next base: position 81,652,549 of record OX016540.1, on the reverse strand, counting down.
AACTATCTCAGGTGGGTCAACTAACCCAAAACCCGGGGTAAGTAGACTATGACTATGGGGTCAGTTGGCTATATCCTTTTTCCAGCTTTTTGATATCAAACTATAAAAAAAACACTTAAATTAATTTTATTTGGAATAAAAATTAATATTCAAGAGACAGCACGACAATAGGGATAGAAGGATGGAAATTTTTGCCGTTTGGGAATATCTTTGCATCGTTTTGAAGGGAACCGATACTCATGAGCAACATATCGTATGGTTTTTCCGTTTTCAAGAATAATTTTTTGACATATCTAAGCTCCAAAACTGATTTTTCATTCGCCTCCTTGTTGTGTTTCTACTGGAAATTACTAAAAACAAGTGAGTCGATTTACCCCCAACAAAAAAAGTCAACTTACCCCGATCGGTCTCTCAGCACTTAATGATTATTTTTCGGTACTCAGAAATCAAATAAATATATAACTGCTAGGTGTTGTGAGTACAAACATTCACTTGCTCTTATTCTTAAAAAAAAAAAATTGGCGTTAAAAGCAAACACCTTTTCGAAAGAAAAAAAAAAGAAATTAGGTAAAGCAAAAAAATGACTCACGAAAGCAAAAAAGTGTTTTTTTCGCGATACCTCTCGAACGGCTCTAGACTTTATCAAAAGTCAACATTTAACTAACCAGGCTGCTGTGCTTAATGTAATCACAAGAACATAATTGTTTTGTTTTGAAGTTATTGGCAGTTAGTCTACTTACTTATTTTTCGTTTCTACTTTGTTTTTTGATAACAGCAGACAGTATCAATGTTCGCTGGCCAAGTCTAAAAACTGCTTTTAGTTGATGCCACAACAACTATTTCTCCTGCTTCATCCTATCACTTCGGTTCCATTCGAAAGAGCCCTTCACTTTTTTTTCGTATATCTATACTCGTCTGTCAAAACAGCCGTTAAGAAGGCTCCTGCCCCTGGTCAGAGAAGCATTTATCCACTGGTCACTGGTCAGTCACATCCTTACACCAATTCTTGGACGCTATCAAAAACGAAAATTCGGCATGAGTTAATGTCCAGTGTGTTTTCCGCAACCCCACGTAGTCAGAGTCGTAGATACATGTGTGGTATGGTAGATTGTGATCTAAGGATAGTTAGAAGGCGGATTCGTTCAATATTATTTGAGACTTTTATTATAAGAAATCCGGTATCGATTAGAGTAACATTATGTTGGGGCTATTTGTAATAGTTCTGGATCGATGCCATTTAATAGCCTTTTCACATCAGACGCAAAACGCGGTTTTGCAAAACTTTTCAAAAACTTGAAGGAAATCCAGTGTTTTCCCATACAAATTTGTTGACAGCCGTGTTTTGCAAAACAACAAGTTTTTGTGAAAACCAGTCAAAACCAAAAAAGTGAAAGCATTCAGCAGTCTATAATTCGTTATATCGTATATATCGTATGTATCGATCGTATATATTTCTCCCTCCCTCCAATAGCAAGAGTAGATTGACAGTCTGCTTGTAAAATTGTTCACGACTAAACGTGTCAGTTGATATAGGGTTGCCATTTGAGAACATATAAAAATACAAATGAACAAATTCTTAGCAGCGACAAACAAATATTTTTTTCTTTTGAAAAATCGATGAGGAAAACTTTTTCATCCTGTGGTTTTCAATTTTTAATATCTTACACTAACGTGAATCAAACTTGCAACGAAAAACAAAGAGCAAATGTGTGTGAAAAAAGTGTGAATCTTCTAAAAAGAGAACATATGGCATCCCTTACTTGACATCAAAGATTTTTAATGTCAAACAAAAACCTTAAATTTAGGTGTGAACAGATTTCGAGTTTTTGAAAACTGACAGCTGAAAACAGCGTTTTGCGTCTGGTGCAGTGTTCCCAGGTTTTCAAAAACAAAATCCCCCTTTTCTGACACCAAAACACTTATTTTTCCCCTTGAACGAAAAAAAATCCCTAATTTTCCCCGAAAAAAGTTATTAGGATTTTCATGTAATTTTTATAAAATTTTATTGTTTATTTTTTCATATATATTCATACAAAAAGAAAAACAATTCAAAAAGGGGACTTCAGTACGAAGAAAACATTATTTTTTATGAGTTCCATCACAATAGAGTTGAATAGATAATAACTTAAAGAAATACAAAATCAATTTCAGAAATATTTGGAATACTATTTAAATATCCGCTTTTAAATAAACAATCAGCAAGTTTAGTGTCTTAAGTGACAGTTCAACTCGGTCAAATAAAATATGAATTTTAACGTCTTCCGATTGCATTTCAAGGTTCAGTTTCGTAAAAAACGGTAAGAAGAAATCTAAAGATTCTAAATATAAAACCGTTGTTGGTTTTCCAAGAACCCTGTATATTTTTTCACATTGAATTTTGTTAATAGAATCTTCCAGATATCTTTCCAAAAAATACAATACTAAAGCTTGGTATTACTCAATAAGTCTTTTGATAACCATATGCAGGGACAACCATTGTGTTTGCGATATGGCTTAACTTTGCAAAAGGCTTGAAATTCCTTAAAACCATGTTGTCTTTTGGCACTGCAATTGAAATGCGAGAGATGGAACGAATGGCACACATACCGCATGATAAACAAATTTGAAATGACATCTTTGAAAAGTTTCGAGACAGAATTTTGTTTTCCCACCAAAACACTGGCACGTCCGAAGCAAATGCTACTAAATTTTTTTCAAATGGAATATTGTGCATTTAAAAAAAATATGTTTTGTTTTTATTAAAGTTTTAAGCTGTTTTCCCCTTTTTTGGATTTTTTCCCCTTACTTATCCCCGTCCCCTTTTTTCCCCTTTAGCTGAAAAAAATCGGCAAGAATGGTGATTTTCCCCTCAACCTGGGAACACTGGTCTGGTGTGAAAAGGCTATAAACATACAGTTTACTGTATGGTAGTCAACTGACCTAGACAGTTATCAACGCATACCCAATCGACTTCACTAATATGGCAAATGTTCCCAAGTTAGGTATTTTCTGTTGCGAAACTTTTTTAAAGTTGAACTGTAGACCATCAGTAGCAAGGAAGCAAGGCCAAATTTAAAGGAATGTAGCGATTACATTTTGAAAAGTATGAAAAACGTTTTAAAATTTTTCCATGGCCAGAAAAGACCTTAGTTTCATATCCATCGAACAAATCAAAAAGTGAACGCGTGTCTTTTAAGATGATTGAGGGAAAACGTTTTTTTGAAAATTCAGAAATAATCGAACTGATTTTTTTGTTTCATGTTTGAGAATTCCGATTGCATACTTCATACATGTCTTTCGGCATTTCTGATGATGTTTTTGTTTTCCAACTTCCGATTTAAAAAGACAGTTAAGCAACCGAGACTGGCTTACGTAATACAAGAATACCAACAATTTAAGTTACTCTCTTCCAGGCGTGGATTCAGAGGGGGGGGGGTGTCACAGGGGTCATGACCCCCCCCCCCCCTTCCCGAATAGGGAATTTTTCGTATTTTTTATCTTTTGTCTTTCATAACTTCGAAACTATTTATCTAAAAAACATGAAAACATTTTTAGATTACTACTGAATACTAAAATATGTGTACCAAATTTCATTGCAATCGGCCTAACAGATTCGAAGAAATCGCTTGTGAAAGACGAATGAACAGAAAATGAAGTGATGTTATAAGGGTTTCGTTTACACTCTGTGTACGGAACCCTAATACATATTCGGATTTATGCTTATTTACATCATCACTGTAATGTTTTTTGTATTATCTGTAACCTACACGTTTTAACTACATTTTGAAATTATTTTGGAAATGCCTGGCCAAGCCCTTTCGGATATGAGGAGGGGGTGAAATTGAGTGTTTTTCATAGTCCTTTTTTGTTGGTTTTTTTTTTGAATAACTTCAAAACCATTTTCCTTGAAAATATATCGTTATTTACATTATAACTGCAATTTTTTTTGTTGTTCTGTAATCTATACGTATGGAACTTGTTTTACGAGAAATTAATATTTTTTAATTCCAAATTATGATAAATGAAAAATCAAATTATTTTAATTTTAAATGTATAAAAAGTTCATTTATTTAAGGGCTAACACGATTAGCAGAGTATTAAGAGCTTATTAAGACAGATGAATCAAGAAGAAAGAGATAAGCTTGTTACACTTCAATTTATAGTTTTTCTTTAGTTAAGTTTAAGTTTAAGTTTAGTTGTAAGAGAATCATTTTAAGCTCACAATTGTTTAGAATAGGTATGTTTGATTTTTAAGTACAATAGTTCTGTTCGAATATTATTTAGAAATAAGAGTAAACCTTTAAATTAAGAATTCATGCAAATTTTAATTAACATCCACCCGGCCTTGAGGAGATATAGATTCCTCAAAATCTTTTATAGGTAATCTTCTTAGTTTCATTGATGCTCGTTGAATAATACTTGTAGAGGTTTTAATGGTTGCTGCGCGAACAACGTCATCTTTTCCAGGGTGTGTCTCTATGATTCTTCCAAGTTTCCATTTAAGTGGTGGGGTATTTTCATCAGCTATCAGTACGACGTCACCGATCTTAAGGTTATTTCCTGACGTTTTCCACTTCGTCCTCTGTTGTAAACTTTGGAGATATTCTCTGGACCATCGTTTCCAAAATATTTGAAAATACCATTGAAGTAGCTGATATCGACTTAAAGAGTTTAGAGACTTAACCTCAGTGATGTCTGGTTCTGGCAAACAGGTGAGTGGGCAACCTATAATGAAATGACCTGGTTTTAGTGCATTTAAATCAGAAGGATTATCAGATAATGGAGTTATAGGTCGTGAGTTAAGAACGGATTCGATCTGAATTATGATCGTATTTAGTTCTTGAAAAGTCAAGGATGCATCTTCCAGTATACGTTTCATGTGAAATTTCGCTGACTTAACAGCAGCTTCCCACAAACCACCAAAATGTGGGGATCTGGCAGGAATTGTTTTCCAAGTTATATTATCCGAGGCGCAGGCACGAGTTATTTCATTATGAATTTCTGGGGTTTGAAGCATTTTATAAACGCATAAAAGTTCATTGCGAGCTCCAATGAAATTGGTAGCATTATCGCTAAATATTGTGGACGGGTAACCGCGACGTCCAATGAATCTTTTTAAAGCCGCAAGGAATGCGACAGTTGACAAGTCTTCGACAACTTCCAGATGAACAGCACGCGTAGCAAAACAGACAAAAACTGCAACATATCCCTTAACAGGGCATGTCCCTCGTCGTCGGAAGTGTATATTGAATGGTCCACAAAGATCAATCCCAACAACTAAGAAGGGGCGACATTGTTGTACTCTAGTTCTAGGCAAATCTCCCATTATATGATTTCCGGACACAGGTTGAGCACGAAAACATCTTACGCAGCGGCGACAAACCTTTTTGCAAATTATCTTCCCATGTATTGGCCAGTACTTTTCGCGGATTACACTAAGAAGAGTTTGAGGACCAACATGTAAATATTTTTCATGATAGAAACGAACCATTGCGTCAGTAAATGTATGATCTTTGGGTATTAATATTGGAAACTTGCATCATAATCCAGATCAGAATTTCTTATTCTTCCACCTACGCGTAAGAGATTATCACCATCAATAAACGGGCGAAGGGATGCTAAGTGTGATCTTCCAGGGATAGGTTTATTGTTGCGGATAAGATCAAGTTCCGATGAGAATCGTTCTTGCTGGATCATTCGGATTGTGCAGGTTAATGATCTTTGTAATTCCTTCGGTGTAATTTCTCCATACACCGGTTCTTCATTGTCTCGTTTGACTGCCAAGCAGTTGTTTTTAAATCTTAATAAATATGCCACGACTCTAAGTGGCTTAAGATAGTCGTTATGAAATTTAATTGTTTGCCAAAAGGGCTCAGTATTCAATCCTAATAGGATAATTTTTTGGTTTTTTCTTTCAAGAAGTGATTCATCAAATACGTTTTTATAGTTAAGATTTAAGACTGGCCACTTCTCTGCTTCTAGCTTAAGATACTCTGGACCATGAAACCATAAATCGGACTTGAGTAAATCAAGGGGGTATGATCCACGAGATATGATGTCTGCAGGATTCAGTTTAGAACGAACGTGATGCCATTGCTCGAAATTTGTTGACCTTTGAATAGTTGCGACACGATTGGCAACGAATGTTTCAAAATTTGATGATTCTTCCGAGATCCAGCTTAACACAATAGAAGAATCGGTCCAGAAATGAACCTTAGAAAACTCTCCATCAAAGATATGCAGAACCTTGTCAACGAGACGAACCATCAACACAGCTGCGCATAATTCCAAGCGAGGGATTGAGACTTTCTTTACGGGGGCAACTCTCGATTTTGAACATAGGAGGTTAACAGAAATATCTCCATTTTCCTTGATGGAACGCACATATAAACATGCACCGTAAGCGTAGTCAGAGCTATCAGAAAATGCATGTAGTTGAGTATCTGAAGTGCCATAAAAAACTCTACGATCGAACTGAAATTTTCCAACATGTTCTAGTTCTTCTCTAAAGCGTAACCATCGACAGTGATACTCCATTGGTAAACTTTCATCCCAATCAAAACCATGTCTCCAAAGCTGTTGCATAAAAACCTTTGCCAAGACTATTATAGGATTAATTAGTCCCAATGGATCGAAAAGACTCGCAATTTCCGACAGTACAGTTCTTTTAGTAACGGACTTGTTTTTGTTCTTAGGGCAGTCATAAAGCAGCTTATCCGAAGTTGGGTTCCAAAACGTTCCTAAGGTTTTTATTGCATTGGAATCGGAAATTCTAAACAATGTCTCCCTATCAACCTCATCTACAGTCTTCAAAATTGTTTCTTCATTAGAACACCATTTTCGCAATATAAATCCGCCCTTAGCTAGTAAGTCTATCAACTCTGATTTTAACTTTAAGGCTTCCTCCAGAGTTGCCGCACCTGTTAACAAATCGTCAACATAAAAATCCATGTTGATAGCTTTTGTTGCATTAGGGAAATTTTGACCTTCATCTACTGATAGTTGTTGTAATGATTTCGTAGCTAGATAGGAGGCGGGGGCAGTTCCATATGTGACAGTTTTTAGTTGAAAAGTTTTCACCTCATCAGACTCACTCTCTCTCCAGAGAATGAGGTGAAAACAGCGGTCAGCTGGGTGCAATGCAACCTGGCGGTACATTTTTGATATATCCGCAGTAAAGACGAAAGCAAAATACCGAAATTTGATTATAATGGAGAACAAATCGTTTTGAATAACTGGACCAGTGAGAAGAGTGTCATTGAGAGATACTCCTGTTGTCGTTTTTGCTGAACCATCAAATACGACTCTCATTTTTGTGGTAGAGCTTGATGGTTTCATCACACAATGATGAGGAAGAAAGAAATGAGGTTTAGAGAAATCAATATTTGGTGCAATTTCCATATGATCCAAATCAAGAAATTCGTTAATAACAGCGGCGTATTCTTGGCGAAGTTCATTATTTTTGTGAAAACGTCTTTCTAAATATTTAAATCGGTTTAGAGCTTGTGAAAATGATTCACCCAACTTCAGTGAATTTGATTTAAAAGGTAAGCGAACCTGGTATCTACCATCATCCAGTCTACAATAATTTTTGTTAAAGTGCTCTTCACAATCAATCTCCGACCTTTTCAATTTGTGTTCAATTTCATTTATGTCAAAACCATTCTCAATTTCCCAGAATTTCTTAAGTTCCTCATGTAATAACATGTCTCCTTGGGGTTGGCTTGCAAAATAGTTAACCTGTCTATATAGCATGTTCTGATTGTGCTGGTATGGTCCTGATACTACCCATCCGAGTGTAGTTTTTTGGAGTATTGGTAAATTAGATCCTAATCTAATTTGTCCGACGGCCATCAAATCAAAAAATATTTCAGCGCCCAATACCAAATCAATTTTTTGCGAAATATGGAACAACGGATCAGACAAAGTGATATTTTTTGGTATATTCCAATTAGATATATCTATGTTTTGATCAGGAATGTTCGTAGTTAACGTTTTTAATACAATAACTTCAACGGTTGTTTTGAATGCAGATGATCGTGAAGCTATGGTCAATGAGCCTTTAAATTTTGAAGACGAAAGGCTCTGTGCTATTCCGCTAATCAATTGATTTACTTTCAACATTTTGATTCCGAGAAGTCTAGCAAAACTTTGGGTAATAAGATTTAGCTGAGATCCTGAATCAAGAAGTACGCGACATGGGACTTGATGATTAAGGCTATCGTAAACATTAATTAAAGCAGTAGCAAGAAGTGTATTTGAACCTAGCCCATCACTAGGAGATGATGACGCAAGTGTTTGCTTAGAATCAACATCGGAAGACGAGAAGTAATCGAAAACTGCTGCGTTTGTATTCAATTGGCAATTTGGAGGTTCAATGATAACGGAGTTTGATGAGGGTGTACAAGCATAGTGCAATAAAGTGTGATGTCTTTCACCACAGATGTGACAGCCACTAGCAGAACAATTGGATGGTGCATGCTGATCTGTTTTTAGACAATTACTACACACTTTGAGTTCAGTTATTTGTTTATGACGATCATAGGTAGATAAATTTAAAAACTTAAAGCACTTGTATATGACATGACCAGCTTTGAGGCAGAATGAACATTTGACTTTCGATTCTACTTTGGCAATTAATGATTTTTGAATAGAACGCTGATTGTTTGGAACGCCCTTATTGTTAGTAACATTTTGACGTGAAATTGTGTTAGATAGCGAATGATTCAAGATATTACCTTCTATTATTTGGCATCTTTTTTTTATGAAAGCGTTGAACTCTATGAGGGTAGGTAGACGATCGACAGGTGATTCTTCATTCCAACGGTTTGCAGTAAAGTTATCCAATTTCGATGTCAGTAGGTACACAATAAGATCATCCCATTGATCGACGGGGCGTTTCAAATTCTTAAGACAGGTTAGATGATTGTTGGTCTTGTCCATTAAATTTCGAAGATCGTCAGCCGACGCCGATGGTTTCATTATTCGTGGCAAGTTAAAGATGCGATGGAGATGCTCTTGTGCAATGACGCGTTTGTTTTCAAAGCGCTCCTTAAGCCTCTTCAGTGCCTCTTCATAGTTTTCATCCACAATTTTCAATCCGTCAATCGGAGACCTTGCTGCTTCTCCTAATTTGCTTACCAAATGATGAAACTTTGAAAGATTGTTGAGGTGTGGATTATTGTGGACAAGAGAGCTAAAGGTCTCGAACCATGACATCCACGTGGTTATATCGCCTGAAAAAATAGGGAGTTCAATCTTCGGTAGTTTAATTGGATCAAACCTGGTCTGAGTTGCGTTAAATGACACTGAAGCGTCTAACGAAGGGCTTTCCAATTTATGCATCATAACCTGCAGCGATGACGATGTAGAGTAGTATGATTCCTCATTATCAGATCGAGTTGTAGTTTTTATTTCAGTTGGGTCTGCTTCTTCAATTTTTAATTGAACCTTTTGAAAGTTCGTGAATGATTCAAGAAGAGCCTCGTGTCGAAGTTTTATTTCAGGAACTGAAGTAAGGTCGGGATTTTTTTCAACTTTAGAGACAAAATCACTGCAGCGTTTTATTTGATCGATAACAACGGATCGACGTGTTCGAAGTAAGTCTACTTGCTTTTGCTTTTTATCGTGCGTGGAGCCTTTATACCCATCGTCATCATTTTCGTTTGCCATGTGGTTACGATTAGGTTATACAGGGTGATTCACGAGCGTTGTGCCAAAAAGCTAGAGCGTGTAGGATGAGTTGAGACAAGAAAAAAATCGTATAGGAGGGGGGGTCTATTCCCCCCCGTTTAGCCGGGAGGGGCAATTTTCTGAAAAATTTACTTATTTTGTAAAAAAAAATATTAAAAATCAACGTCTTCGCTTACAACACCGTGCTATACCTTTCTGAAAAGCCAAAAACTTCTTCTTTCACTTTGTTTTTAAATTAAATTGTTTTAACGAATAGTTTAAAAAAAATAAATTTTCAAACTCAAAATTTTCCAAAAAAAAGCAAAAAAAAACCTTTTTTGAACTAATTTTTTTCAAAATTTTATGTAATTAAGTACTAATTTTGTTTTAAAAACTCAATGTCTTTTTTAATTTTTAGTCTAAAACAAAAACTCCGATGCAAAAATGTCTTTTCGTTTTTGAGAAATAAAAAAAAACCAAAACCACTTTTTTCAAAAAAAAATCTTTATTTTTATTTTTACCTATCTGCACTTTTAGTTTAATTTATTAGTTTAATTTATAAATTTAATTTTTTGTGATTGGAGTCTTATGAGGACTCAATAAAGTAGAAAAGTGTTGGATTTTCCCTGGATTAATAATTTTTTTCATTGATAACGTCTGCCATTGGCCTTTCACTTCTAGCTCTCAGTGCTCTAGTCGGCGGATTCTTGAAAACATGCTACGACTAGGGCGCCATCTATTGGGATATCTTTCAGCGTAGAGTCTTTCAGCTTCCCGATCTCGACAATAAGTTAAACCGTAGAAGAAGTTCCTGTCCGCTAACTCTTCTCGAGCGTATGAGTTTGTTATTGTTATGTGTTGATGAGTTAATATTTTAATTGTAAATGGTTGTTTAGTAAATATGCGATGCCTTTTATTTACCTGTAGGTTGTTAATTTTTTTTTATTCAAGAAAAATTGCGGTTTAATTATCTTAAGCCCCTTGTAGGTAGAACCCTTCGCAGGCGAGTGGCCGCGGCCCCAGGTATAGTAAGAAAAAATTGCAGATCAGTTTTCAGACGTTATCAATGAACAAAATGGTTAATCCAGGGATAATGTAATACTTTTCTACTTTATTGAGTCCTCATAAAACTCCAATCACAAAAAATTAAATTTATAAATTAAACTAATAAATTAAACTAAAAGTCCAGATAGGTAAAAATAAAAACAAAGATTTTTTTTAGAAAAAAGTGGTTTTGGTTTTATCTTAATTTCTCAAAAACGAAAAGACATTTTTGCATCCGGTTTTCTGTTTTCGACTAAAAATTTACAAACACATTGAACTTTTAAAACAAAATTAGTACTTAATTACATAAAATTTTGAAAAAAATGTTTTTTTTTGCTTTTTTTTTTGAAAATTTTGAGTTTGAAATTTTTTTTTTTAAACTATTCGTTAAAACAAATAAATTTAAAATTAAGGTGAAAGAAGAAGTTTTTGGCTTTTCAGAAAGGTATAGCACGGTTTTGTGAACAAAGCCGTTGATTTTTAATATTTTTTTAAACAAAATAAGTCAATTTTTCAGAAAATTGCCCCTCCTGGCTAAACGGGGGGGGGAATAGACCCCCCCCCCCCTTCCATACGATTTTTTTCTTGTCTCAACTCAACCTACACGCTCAAGCTTTTTGGCACAACGCTCGTGAATCACCCTGTATATGCAGACAGAAAAGCTTTCAATTGACGTGTATCTTGATGATATCACGTCGGGGTCACCAATGTTTTACGAGAAATTAATATTTTTTAATTCCAAATTATGATAAATGAAAAATCAAATTATTTTTATTTTAAATGTATAAAAAGTTCATTTATTTAAGGGCTAACACGATTAGCAGAGTATTAAGAGCTTATTAAGACAGATGAATCAAGAAGAAAGAGATAAGCTTGTTACACTTTACAATTTATAGTTTTTCTTTAGTTAAGTTTAAGTTTAAGTTTAGTTGTAAGAGAATCATTTTAAGCTCACAATTGTTTAGAATAGGTATGTTTGATTTTTAAGTACAATAGTTCTGTTCGAATATTATTTAGAAATAAGAGTAAACCTTTAAATTAAGAATTCATGCAAATTTTAATTAACAGAACTATTTTGTGAATTTTTTTCAGAAATTCCAGGCCCACCCTTTTTGATGATGAGGAGGGAGTAAAGTTTAGTTATTTGCATTTTCGGCCTTTTTTGTTGTGTTTTCTTGAATAATTTCAAAACTATTTGTCTTAAAAATACAAAAAAAATATGTTTGTCATTGCAGGCAATTAATGAATGATTGTACTTAATTTGAAGTCAATAGGGTTACCACCTGTTCAAAAAAATGGTTTTAAAATTTAATGAAATTGGAAATTAGTATATTGAAAATTTTGCATGTTACATAAATAACTGTGACTTCTTATCACTTTTCCGGTAATATTCATGTTATAGACCTATATCTCAATTTTTTTAAAGAATTTTAGGTCCAGTAGTTTCGGAGATTAGGGGGGGGGGGAATGGCCTGTTTTTGACATTTTTGCCTATTTTTTCATATTTTCTTATATAACTACAAAACTATTTCTCTTAAAAATATAAAAAAATATGATTGTATTTCAACTTAACACGTTGATATATTGGCCAACTTTTAACTCAATCGGTATAACGGTTTTGGAGGAAATAAATTGTAAAGTTGAGTCAAAAATTAAAAAGTTACTCCAAATATTGAGTCATATCTGTGTTGTATGTAACAGTACAGACTTCTTATTTGCTTTTTTGTAATCTACAGGTTGAGACCTTTTCTCAGTGTCTTTTTCATAATTTTAGGCCCAGTAGTTTCGGAGATCAGGGGGGAGAATGGTCATTTTTGTATTTTTTTATCTTTTCTCTTTAATAACTTCGAAACTATTTATCTTAAAAATATGAAAACAACATTTTTAGATTACTACTGAATACTAAAATATGTGTACCAAATTTCATTGCAATCGGCCTAACAGATTCGAAGAAATCGCTTGTGAAAGACGAATGAACAGAAAATGAAGTGATGTTATAAGGGTTTCTTTTACACTCTGTGTACGGAACCCTAAAAAAGAGCTGAACCAATATTTTGCAAACCGAATAACAAAAAGAAAACAAACAAATTAGTTATTTTCCTTCGGCATGGAAAAAAGCAAAAATTATTCCTTTATTAAAACCCGGTAAAAGTGCTTGCGTCCCTACTCACTATAGACCAATAAGTTTATTAAGTTCACTCAGCAAATGCTTTGAATTATTGATTAAATCTAAAATGCTAATCCATATACATAAATCAAAATAACCTACTGCTTCCAGAACAGTTTGGCTTTAGAGCTTTTCACAGTACTGTTCAACAAATTAACAGAACAACTCAATATGTTAAAAATAACTTAAGCTCTGGAAAAAGTACCGGTTTGGTACTTTTAGATATTGAAAAGGCATTTGACTCCGTCTGGCATAAAGGGCTCATATATAGATTAAAAACTTTAAATTTTCCTTTATACAATTCAAAAATTGTAAAGTCCTTCCTTTTCGAGAGGCAGTTTCAAGTTTCTGTGAACAATGAACTTTCCGATCTATTTTACATTAATGCAGGAGTACCTCCTGGGTCTGTTCTTGGGCCAATTTTATACATAGGTACTTTATGCATCCGATTTCCCGAATTTAAGATACTGTGAAAAGGGTATTTTTGCCGATGACACTTGCATTTACGTATCAGATTCACTTGGTTCCGTTATTGAAACCAAGCTGCAATACGATCTAAATGTAATTAATTCATATTTCAATGATTGGAAAATAAAAATAAATGGTGATAAGACTCAGGCTATCTTTTTCACAAGAAAAAGAAAGTCTTGCCTCTTACCCAATAACAGCATCCATATCGATGGTAAAATTATTGAATGGGGTAATTCGGCTAAGTACCTTGGGGTATTCCTTGACTCTAAACTTACCTTTGGATTCCATGTACGTCAAATTGTAAATGAAATCAACGTTACAATAAAAAAGCTTTATCCTTTCATAAATCGAAGATCCAAACTAAGTATTGAAAATAAAATACTTATATTTAAATCCATATTTCAAGCAATTATGTTTTATGGTTCTCCAGTATGGGGTAATTGTGCAAAAACACATATAAAAAAATTGCAAATAGCTCAAAACAAAATTTTAAAAATGATGCTCAACTTGCCTTGGCACTTCTCAATGCAGGAACTTCATTCTGTTACAAATACTGAGCTAGTCCAAGATAGAATTTCAAAGTTAAATGTAAAGTATATTCTTTCATGCCAAACATCAGATAATTTCTTAATTTCTAATCTCAATTTTGGTTAATTTCTTAAAATAAAAAAAGGAGTAAAACTATAAAAAAAAACAAGTGATTTTATAGATGTGTTTAATTAATAAAATACAGTTATTTACATATCGTTCTATATTTATATAATAAATTTGTTTTAGTTACTTTAATTATTTATTTATTTATTAGTCCTATTTATTTATTTACTTCTTTCAAAATGAAAAGACTGATTGAACTATTATTAAAAATATTATTGTACTGTGATATTTATATACAATTGTTAGCATTATTTCTATTTATTTAATTTACTTATTTTGTTTTTAATTTGTTACACAAACTGTAAAATAAATGTATCTTGCAAATAACTTGTTTAGATAAACTACCATCCCTACTCTCGTTCCCACCTTAATTTAAGCATATTTACTATGTAATCATTGATGAAGGTTTTTACCATTAGCTTTTCCTTCCAATTATATTTGATCACGTTCCTTCAAATTTTTTTTCAAACATATTATTGACATCAGTAAGGTATCGAAACCATATCTATTTAAATTGTGCAATTGCTATTTTGTAAAAAAAAAGATAAATTAACGCTAATAAATATATATTATATAAACCTAGTTTTTGCAAACTTAAGAACCGGGAACCAACCAAACGATCACAGTTAAGTTAAGAAAAAAATAGAATAAAAAAATCAATTTTTTTAAAACAATACTGACATTTTTTTATAATTTTTTCTATATTTGGATTGTAGCTATAGTTTATATGCTAGCATTTGCTTACAATCTGTTTACAAGTTCTGATGAAATAAAAGACGGATTTAAAAGAACAATATTTGGATTTTGTTATAACTAGTAAACATGTTAATAATTGAAAGTACAGAACAGAAGTGAAAAAAATAAAAAAGAAAAATTATTGACGAGTATGAAAGTTGCTAGGATATTATAATTAGGCAAACAGAGTTTTCATTATTTAGCAAAGTATATTATAGCAAAGTATTGAATTCCAACAAGTTCCAACCAAAAGCATAATTTATAACACAAAATGCAATCTTCTATTTTGTTTCGCAGATCTGTTAATGATCGCATCGTTGTCTAATTCGATGTCAACGAAGTTTTGAGGCGATAGAGAGTTGAAGAACTCCTTTCTGGCTCTAGTAACAGAGAGCGTTTCCAAAATCGTAGGCAGTGTATTAATAACCGGATAAATTACCATCACACGCATCAACGGCGAGAGGAACCGAATCTGGGAGTTCACCGCCGTTTTCAACAATTCAGTTCCTTTTAGCTACCTACAACTCAAATTCGGCAACAACGCTCGAAGAGGGAGAGTTCAGAAGCTTCTTGTACGTTTCTGCTACAAGATGAAGTTCTTCAATGTCCTCCGCTGTATAGGAAGTCCGAGGCAGAAATACTGTCAACCCAAAAAGCCTTATCACGTCTGGATAGAGACTTTCGTTGAGGTCCGTCACAACGTTGTCCAATAGAAGAATGTAAATTGCTCTCCTGAAATATTCCTCCGGGGTTTGGTTCTATTGGTGGTTATCTCGATGTTTTTGACGAGAAATAACGCGTGGTACTTTAAACTCCACATCCAACTGTGTTGCGAGATTTTCAGTCGTGCGTTATTTCACGTCACCGCTATTGATACTCCCTATAGTTGATGCTTCCTATAACTGTTTTTTTTTTAGTTATTTCTCACTAACTACTTGTTTAATTTTGGCACATAAACATTTAAATTAATACCACAATCAAAACCTTTTTTAATCGAATTAAACCTTATGACGAACTGGCTCTGAAAAAATATTTAATTGGGTGTTTAAGACTAAGAAACGGTGGTTCGGGAAGCTAGTTTATTTTTTTCATTCGAAAGTATATTGAATAAAATCAAACACATTACTTTGTTTTTATTTCTTCAAAAACGTATGGAAAAATTAATTTTGCTCATAAGTTCTGAATGGGTGAATTTATGAAAAATTTCTAACCGTTTAAACCTTCCCTTCTTTATTTATTTGGTTATTCTTGTTATTTTTGATTTTTTTGTATCCTGTGACCCCCTCCGGAAAAAAATCTAGATCCGCGCCTGCTCTCTTCACGACTCGCTAAACTAGTTTCACTTTGTAAAATTCTCAAAGAGAATTTAAAAAAAAGCAAATATTGAATTAAATTGAAAATTTTTTTTTCCATAACTTACGGCCCATTTCTTTGGTCTTGTTTCCGTTTTGGAACATTAGCCTTGAAAATATATTCCGCACTAAGCTAGGTGAGTTTTCGCCCCCTTCAGCTTGTCAAACATTGTAAGTCATGAATACTTACAAGATTCTGTACAAGTTCCTATCTAGAAAGACAAGGTAAATTTTGGGACACTAAAATTGACACCTTGGGGAATTGTCAATTGTTTCTTTCCGACAAGTAGGTATGGCGTGACAGTGAAAGTTCTAGTTCAAAATCCTTGCCACGTGTTAACTGTGAACAAAGCAAAAAAAAACAAAAGAATAAAGGGATGCTTACTTAATGTTCGTGTATCCTTTATTACAAAGGAAGAGACGCACTTGTGCGAACTATTTTTCACAAAGGGGATATTTTAGACCCTTGAGAGTTAAGTGCGCGTAGAGAACAGATTGTGAATAAAGGACAAGACTCCAGATCAATGCGATTTTATGCTGGTTTCTTTATTTATGTGTAGTTGAAGTGGGCACTTTACCTTCTGATGTTTGTTATTTACTCTTTTTTGTCGGCGTTATCTATGGCTTCATAAAACGTCAACAGCAACAAAAAAAAAAACTTACTTGCATCTTTATGTTTGTCAAAGCACATCTACTCCGTTTGACTTTGTTTGCATTCTTTCAATGAAAATCTGGGTATATCAAATATGTTAGAAGTTAGAATAATAAACACTCTTGACAGTTCTGAATCTGAGCCAAAGAAATGAGTATTTCTCATTCATACCCGGAAAGCTTGTTTATGCAATGAAATGCAAATGAAGGAAGAAGAAAGTTAAACCAAGAATTCTAGTACATCCTCAACAGTTGTGGACATGCAAATCAAGGGCATTCTTCTATGAAAATAGATTCTCCACTGCAGTTACCACACAACTATCCACGTCAAGGCATCTTAACTTTTTTTTTTTTTTTAAATGGCACACTCAAAATGGATGTTTATTTGAGCATGCAGGAAATCCTCTCTATCTAATCAACACAAATTTCAGCAAATAATTCAGAACTGCAGTCAGTCACGTGTGCCGCTCTACCTTAAGATCCTTGAATTTGGATTTGGATTCAAACAAAACTCAGTTGTGGGATTGTGGGTGTTTCAAAATCAACGCTCTATGGATTCTGTGCAGCTGTGCATTTGTTCCTCGTTTATGAGTAAAACAAACTCGACGGTTTTGTTGCTTGATTATTGTAGACTTTAATCATCATTTGAAATCAACTGTGATGTAGTGTGCACGTGCCCATAATTTAATAAATTGTTACTTGCAGTATGAATTGTGGCTTGCTCGCTGGCAAGTCAGTTGGTTGTCATTTTCGTTGGAGTTTCATTGGATTTTATATGGGTTCATCCTGGCTGTGGCTGGTGTGCCTGTTGAGTGTAAATATTTAATATTTAGTACCAACTTACCCAACCCAAACTCTCGACGATGTGCAGTGAAACGTTTGTTTTCTCTATGGAATTGCCAACAACCAACGACAACGACGACGGACGGCTGTCAAAGTGCGCTGCGGTCGTTACGTATTTACTAGGCCCAGGACAAATAAAAGTTGAATGTCTAATGTGCATATGGTCGATAAATTGATTTTTTATGCTTTTTTAAGCCCAAAACACTCCTCGCTAATTAACACAAGCACCTCTTACGCAAAAATGTGCTGATTTATGTTCTTGCATATAAAGGGTTTTAAGTTTGGTCCTTAGAAATTACATACCTATATTTCTAAGGCCCAAACTTAAAACCCTTTACCTTCATTTTATTTATTATAGAAAAATCCGAGTTTTAGTAAATCCTTGCAGTTAATCAAAACGAGACAAGGTTCGCGGGGTCAGCTAGTACCTAATATTTGAAACAAATCTTTCTGAAATGAGGCATGATTTTTTTTTTAATAAAATATTTGTTGCGATATTTCTTCCAAGAAATGCTGGCAAGTTGAATAGCTCGAGTTAACAATCAATATCGCTTGAGCTGTTCCATTTTTTGTTTTTGACAATCAGCTGTCAACAAGAAAGGAAAAAAAACTACTGTCGTTTTCCATTGGTCGTCCAGAAGCATTCGGAAGAGTCCAGAAGTCTTCTGAAACCATTCCATTGGACTGACTTTGACAGACGGAATGCTTCTGAGAAGAGCAGAACTCTTCTGTTTTGAAAACAGAATGGTCCGGAGAATGACAGATACATCATAACCCGTTCCATTGGCGGTAGAAGAAGAAACGTCAAAAAAAGACCAATGGAAAACGACATACGAGTGCGTAAAGAAGTGATGTGTCATGCATTTTGTTTTATAAAATTATGGTAGCGTTCAGTTAAGCAAGTATTGTAAAAATAAATCGAAAGGAAAATGTGAGCTCGATTTTATGGAACGACACGGGGTCATCTTTTGATTTTGTGGGACAATTTTTAGTGTGGGACAGATCACGTCCCAAGTAATTTAGGACGAAAAGTCACTTTACTCTTCTTCTTCAAAAATATTGCCGTAGTCGACTGACAAAATTTAATTTGATTATTGAAAAAATAAATCTTTTAAGGAATCCGGAAGGGTGCGCGGTGATGCGATGGTGGTTGTTGCTCGATTAAAACCATTAAAACTCTGTTATTTTACCTTTGTTTTTACCTGCTAATATGGTGTATCCCGAAAAGTCAGCTTAGTAAGTTCGCCTTTGTACTTACTGTGTTCATGGTAGGAATCCGAAACTACAAATATTTAATAATTAGCACCCACTCAAGGGGTTTTTTATACCCTTTTTATGGCCAAAAACACAGTGAGTGCTTTAGGAAGGAGGAAAGAGGTTGGAAAGGAGGTGCCGGTGTACATTGGTCATGAATTCCTGAATATTGCAATGATTTAGAAAAACAGAGTGTGGAAGGGAGTTCCACATTCGCGTAGTACGGCTAAAGAACGATTATCTATACTTGAAGGTACGTCCAAAGTTGGGCTCGAGGGTACGTTACGACGCGACGGTGGTCTAACGAGGTGAATGAGTTGGTTATGTCCAATTATTCTAAGGGCTCTTTTTTGTATACCGTCCAAGAGACTTAAGTATGTAGCTAGAGCACCAGCCCAGAGATGAGAATTGTACTCAAGTTTTGGACGGACGACGGGGAAAAGAATTTCTTGCACCACCTTAGAAAACCCAAACATCTTGCGGTATTTTTGTCGACATCGCATTTGTGCTCGTTCTACAAGAGGTAGAATCTGGAGATGTTCGGCCTCATTGATGCAAGTGCCACTCATGGAAAGTGGCAAAGGGGGTATATCTCGCTTTAACGACAAAATACAGCATTGGGTTTTTCAAGCATTAAGCTCTGCGCGGCTTTTATTCCCCATTGTACAATGCTTTTCAAATCATAGTTTAATGAGCTTATCATATTTTGCCGTTGCAGTTCCACATCCGAAGAGGAGGGATGTGAGTCTGGGAACGAATATGAAAAGCTAAGGGTACTATCGTCTGTGAAACAGTTTATTGGACTAGAAGTTACAGACAAGAGATCATTTATAAAATCGAGAAAGAGTTTGTCTGCTGAGTGAAATATGCGGATGCTCGGTAGAGAACACGTTCGTTATAATTTGGACTTTCTATGGCTTAGCCAAAGGCCTTTATGGTAAACATAGCAGGTGAACAACGGCAATTGTAAAAGAGTTGGAGTCATAACGGCCGTAAAAGGCAGCATTCACTGCAGTATACGAGGTGACATCAACACTTTTGGAATAAGCAAAAGACGCTTCAATCAGGTTTGATAGCAGAACTATCAACAACTAATTAATGGGCGCATTGTAAAGCACATTGCACATCATCTCCAAATAACTCCTTTCCCTTAAGACCTTTGGAAAATAACCAAATTAATCTGATATCAAATAAGAGGCTTTCGCATAACAGAAGAAAAACTCAAATTCGGGACCAAACATCAGGTGCGTTCTCGAGTTGAGTGAGGTGGGATTAAGCTTTTAACGTCAAATGGGATTTAACTTCACCTCAAGTGGGAAATAACTTCACTTTTTTCTGGTAAAGTTATATCCCAACTATGGTGGGATATTACTTCACTTTTCTGTGGGTAATAACTTCACTTTGATGTGAAGCTATTTTCCACAGGAGGTTAGAAATAATTTCACTTTGTATATTAGAGTAACGCATTATAATCATGTTTTGTAGTTTACTTTCGCATCAAAATCAGTGACAAATTTATTTCCAATGGTAGGGAAAAAGAAACTTTCGTGAGATCAATGGTGCTCTTCTATTTTAATGTTTGCATTGAAAAGTCTGCTTATATTGGAACTTAGTTATTATTTTTTAAGAGTACCTTATTCTTTGAATCTATATAAATGAATAGCTTTTTTGTCTGTACGTTCGATACCGAGCCAAACCGGTTGACCGATTTTCTTAATTGTTTTTTTTTTCTTAACTAAAGAGGAATAATGTAGAAGGTTTAGGATAAACAAATTGTTAACTTTTCAAATCAAAAATGTTAAAAAATGATACACTTCCTACTACAAAAAAGTAAGAACCAATTTCCTTAGAACATTTTTTCAAATTCTTTTTTTTAAACTATCATCGTACAAAAAATAAATGTTAGTGCAAATTGTGTTAGAGAACTTAATTGCAGCACTGCAAAGCGAGCCGAATTTTTTTTGCCAAACAGAGAAACAATTTGGGGTGTGAAAATAAAAAAATTCGCGCTAATTTTTTTATTTTCACACCCCAAATTGTTTCTCTGTTTGGCAAAAAAAAAATTCGACTCGCTTTGTATATTGTATTTCCCGAAGAAGACCTCAAAGGATGTTGGTTCTATTATACGCGGGCAATCCGCAGAAGGATGTGCAAACTCCATGATATTAAAGCAAACCTGACATCCAATCGCAATCTTCCTAACTGGTACAAGGAGCTCCTGGTTTTACCATTGTTAAATCTAAATAATATACAAAGAGCGTTCGATTTATTAAAAGCTGAAGCTAAAACTATGATTTAAAGCTATTTATCTACTCTGGTAGCGTATTATCAAAAACATGGCTTTTTTGAATGCATATATTCATAATTCTTTTCATTCGGCTGGTTGTTTTTCTTAAAATCTATTAATAACGGGTGGGAATTAACTTCACACAAATTTCTGATGAAGTAATTTCCCACCATAGTTTTGAAATAACTTCACCAGAAAAAAGTGAAGAAATTTCCCGGTGAAGTTAATTCCCATGTGAAGTTAGTTCCCAGTGAAGTTAGTTCCCTGCACCAAGCTTTTATTGTTTTCGCGATGATCGAGGCCGACTGCAATAGAATTATCTTAATTGGCGAAGTCCAGATTTTGATTTAAAAACGGCTATGATGGTTGCCCGTAGAGAACTTTTTTAAGCAAAATGATTCCTTCCGGGAACAGGTAAACAGTTTTCTTAGCGGAAATCGAGCTTTGTTTCATAGAATGGTGACACTCTTTAACCAGTGGCAAGTTCATGAGTAAAGTAATAAGTAAAAAAGTCTCCGCTTGATTTTTATCCCGTCGGCATCAATGGAGAATGCAGACGAAGATTCAACCTAGACATGAAGGCCTGTACAGCAATACAGATCTAGCCTTAAAAGTTTTATGGTGGGAAGAATAGAGCGAATGGATCCAACACTGAAAGAGGAAAGCCCAGGGCCGTCTTTACCCTTTTGGGGGCCCTGGGCACTATTCGAAAATGGGGCCCCTGTATGATTATATAAAAATGTTATGTTGTGTAATAAAGGTACCTATACAGAAAAAATCACATAACTTTGAATTGATATTTATTCTTTTAACTTTTTAAATAAATAATTTTTTTTAATTCATTAAAAAGATAAATAGTTATTGCAGCATTTAAAACATAAACATAAACAATAAAAAAAATAAATATTTTATATAAAAATTCAAAAATAAACAAAATTTAAATAACAGACAATTAAAGAAGTTATTGAGAATGTAATTTAAAGAACAATATAGTGACACAGACTTTATTTTTTCAGGTAAAAGAAAGGAATATTTATTGAACGGGTCTTTTTCTTGATTTGAGATTAGCAAAATCATTGATCACATCTTCAAGATCGATGCCTCTGAGGATGTCGCTTTCGATTGACATCAGCGACAATCATGTCAATCTTTTTTGAATCATTGTAGTTCTGAGTTCGTTTTTGATTCTTTTTATCTTAGAGAAGGAACGTTCCCCACTGCAATTGGTCACCCTCACCATCATACTTAAGAAAATTCTTAGTGCAATTTCAACATTTGGAAATTCATCTTCAATTTTATTAGTTTTTAAAAAATTGTAAAGCTCTAGAATGTTGTCAGTTGTTTCATTTTCGTGTCGACTAATTTTCAAGTAGTCTTTTAAATTCAGGCATTCAGCATGTAGTTCATCTCCGTTCACATCTTCGGTGTAAAATTCAGCAAAAGATTTGCAGTTCTCTTTTAAGTCTTTTGAATTCAGATTTTTAATCGAAAAAAAGTCAAAACATTGGCCAATCTTCGTATACGAACCTAGTCGCTGTTTCAAATGAACGCTTAGTGTGTCGACAATGGGAAGAAAGGTTTCAATTTTAAATCTTTCTTTTCCAGTCAGAATTACTGAGGGTCCAGAGCCGTAAAAAAAAAGTGTGGCGTGAGCTTCTACACCTCATCCTTTCAGAAAGGTCCTCATATTCGGAATCCGTTTTTTTTGTCTGGCCGATAAATCAAAGTTATCGAAATTGTCCCTGAGCCCAATTATAAATTCATCTTGCACTCAGCAAATTTATTGCAACATCCAGGGTAATATTTTGTTTTTGGAAGTTAAGTACTTGTTTTATTAATTCTTTGCAATACAGAGTTCCAAAGTTCTGTAAGTATGGTAAATTCAAGCTTGGACATTTTTTTGCAAAGACTAAATGCTTCCTCTCTGGCCTCTCGTGCCTGTCCTAAATCTTTCGCGATAGACATCAAAGCTTCTTCAATTTCTTGATGACCATAAGGCGCTTAGTGCATCAGCTCGCGCCGACCATCTTGTTTGAGAAAGACTTTTTAAAACTTTTTTTGGACCTAAATGAGCAGTCAACACACTCCATCGATGAGAAGATACTGAAAAAAAGTTAAACAATTTTTGAATAATGTCAAAGAATTTGGTTGCTTCTAAGACACACCCAGTGGCATGCACTCCTACCAAGTCAGAAAGCAAACTGCATTGCCACTCAGTTAGTTATTCATATTTCTGTTTTAATTTGAATATAATTTCGCAGGGAATGTGGTTTAAATTGTTCAGCAGGGAAAGTACGAATTCTGATCATGCATCTAAATTTGTATCGAAATATTTTTTTTTTTTTGAAAATAGACCAATAGAGGTTAAGTGATGTTTCAGCAATGCGGGGCCCTGGGCCTGGGCCCAGTGGTAAAGAGGGGTCTGGGAAAGCCGTGATTGAGGTGGGGCATACCTACTGGTGGTAGAGGACCTCAAACAACTTGGAGTGCGAAAGTGGACCGCTAGTTAGGGATTGAGCTGCCTGGATCCGTTTGTTGTTGGTATGGATTATAGCCCCACGCCCCCACCGTTGGAAGTAAATTCTTTTTCTATAATACATATACAAGAAGATTAATGGCTAACATGAAATTCATATCCATTACGCATCTCCTCTGCTTCTTCCAGAATTCGTATTTAAAAATACTTTAACACTGGACTTTTGCCCAACAAAACTAAGTTGTAATTATTGCAGTTGCCCGTGGCTTATTGGTTGGGTGCGTTGGCTGCTATAAGCAGAACGTAATGGGTTCGAGTCCTACTCGCGCCCATAAAGTATTTATTTCATCTTTCACGGAAACTGCCTCTTGCGAAGAACTGACAAAACTTCCAGGAGTATCAATCTGTCATGAAAAAGTGCTTCTCAACTTTGCCGTTCGGAATCAGCGTTAAATTGTAGGTCCCCTCAATTCTTCACACGCACTCAGAGAATTGTTGATGAGAGTAAGCCACTTAGACCTTGGCTCTCCAAGAGCTGTCGCGCCACTCTATATTTATTTTATTATTTTATTTTATTTATTTTTTTGCTATTTAGCGACCATGAGTTGGTAAGCAGAAACAAAAGATAAAAAAAATAGTTCCCTTATTCACTTAAGTACGACAAACTTTTAGGGGTTGGTGAGTGACACTCTTATAGACAATTGAATAGGACTCACGTCTACGAGTAGGTATAATGTTTAACTTGAAGGGAAACAATTTATTGTTAGCACTAATGTAAGTAATTGAGTGCGAAAATGCTGTCGCACTTAAATCTCTCATCCTTTGACTATAAGCGATAGCTTAGTTGCCAAAGAACGAATGCTCTGTAAAAAAGAGTGGTAATAATCGCTTTGCATGGTTATACTCGTAACTGTTAGAATTGAAAAAAAAATAGAAGTTAAAGTCGTCAGACTTTGGGGTGATTATTCACTCAGTCACTTGTCAAGCTTTAATTTTATTGCTGTGGCTAAATGACACCCTATAGTTGCATTAAGAACTACCATTTATCCAAACACAAAAAAAAAACTATACCTAGTCTTAAAAGCAGAAAATTTCTTAAATATGGTTGTGATTTAAGAAACAGGGGTGCGGATAAGGTCTTCGTCCAGCATTACTATGCAAACGCATATGTTGCTTATTGAATATGTTAATGGTTTTATTGATCCTATGGGCATTACGAGACGGGTTATCGTTTTTATCCTTTTAAGAAAATTAAAACAAGCGCAATGTACGAAATGTCTGCGAGTATTTTGGTTTCTAGGTGTAACATAAGTAAATCCAGCGGAAATGCATATAAAAGTCATGTAAACTGTTGAGATTAAAAGTCTACTTTGTCAAGTTATACTTTGATATTAATATTTTTGTTAGCTGGGATTTTGTTTCTTATCAAAATAATTTTTATTATCGTTAGTTCTGTAACAATATTCGTTCAATAAACAACTTGTTCATTTAATAAGCAACTCATCGAGTTTATTAATTCCAAAGGAACTTTTCGTATCAGGTTATGGGCCCAGGAACATAACTCCTGGAAATTTAAATAAAATTATTTAAAGATTGATATGGTTGCAAAAGTAAGTTTTCTTCCAGCCTTGAGCAAAAGAGAAAAATGGAGACTGAAACTGCACGCATCGTCAAACTTAAAGGAATTGAAAATTGATCAATCTGGAAATTTCAAGTTCAAGTTTCGCTGATTACCAATGATTTTTGGGATATTGTGAATGGTACATATCCTATTCCTCCTACTGATAAAATTCCTGAAAGAGCAGCGTGGATAAGAAAGGCAATCAAGCTCAACGAATTCTAGCTCTGTCAGTCGATGAAAAACCACTTCTCCATATTATCAATTGTGATTGTGAATCCTCAACGACAATGTTGAATAAATTATGTTCTGTTTTTGAACAGAAATCAGAAATGAGCATCCACATTCTACTTCAGCAATGGTATACTTTCGAAATGAATAAAAATGATGACATAGTCACGCATGTAGAAGTAGCTAGAATTGAAGATCTTTCTCACCGTTTACAAATTCTTGGTGAGAAAATCCCAGATCAAATGATTATGACGAAAGTATTAATGACCTTACTAACGAACTATAAGCATTTTATTAGAGCTTGGGAATCCACAAGTTCTAACGAACGAACACTAGCAAATTTAGTTGCAAGGCTAACAGCTGAAGAAACTACATAGTATTGGCATTAACAACAATCTAGAAAATACAGCCTTCACAGTGAAGAAAAATTTAAACAATTTTATGGAAAGAAAACAGATATCTAAGCCAGGTTTATGCCATTATTGTCAAAAACCAGGTCATTGGATAAAAGATTGTCGAAAACGCAAAGCTGTAAGTTCCAAGCGACCAGAAGAAAAAGAGGTGATGAATTAATCGGGGAGACATCATCTGCACTTCAAGATTCAAACTCTGATGACGACTTTTATTTAGATTCAGGTGCAACAGACCATATGTCAAATCGGTTAGGTTAAGTTAGGTTTAGGGGCTGACAGTTGATGTCATTACCGTCACACTTAGATCAATACAGATCCATTGTGATACCCGCGGGCATTGCTACTCAAGCTAATAAGAAAAACCTATGTGTTCAGTTAGTCAAGCCATTTAGAGGCCTTGACGAAGTTCAGGATGCTAGTACCTGGCGTACTAGAGAGTTCCTCTAAATCCTCAAAGAAAAAGTTGCCAAGCATTCTCTTCCTTTGATGGGAAAGTGCGGGACAGTGACACAGAAAGTGCGAAGTATCTTCATGCACCTCCTCGTCTCCGCATCCTCTGCATAGATCATCTGAACTGATTCTCATCTTCTTCATATGATAACCTAACAGATTATGTCCAGTGATTATGCTTACAAGAGATCGAAGTG
Source organism: Sphaerophoria taeniata (assembly GCA_943590905.1). NCBI lineage: Eukaryota > Metazoa > Arthropoda > Insecta > Diptera > Syrphidae > Sphaerophoria > Sphaerophoria taeniata. The sequence goes on along the minus strand of OX016540.1, from coordinate 81,626,055 downwards.
ATCCCTTGTGTAGCTGCATAATTTTTTCCGTTCTTTGTTTGTTAAAACAGGGCCAGATCTTTCTTGTTAAGCCGCAGGTGTCAAGAAGGTTCCACCTTTCATTGGCCTTGATAGTTATTCTTTTTGAGATTTCCTGTTTTAAATAACAGGTAAGGGTGCTAACTAGCTGAGCTTGGCTTACGTCAAGCGTTGACCCTAATATTGCTAGTTCATCGGCTTTCTCGTTTCCTGGTATATCGCTGTGGCCTGGGACCCAGCAGAGTCTAATGTTGTGCTGTGCGCCAAGAACCTTAAGCTCTTCGCGGCAGCATGAAACAAGCTTTGATTTTACCTCAGTTGCAGTAATCGCTTTTATTGCCGCTTGGCTATCAATGTAAAAGGTGATATCAGCTCGTGGTATCGCCATCATTGATACCTTTTTAGCAGCTGTTGTCACTGCCAGGACCTCCGCTTGGAAGACGCTACTGTAGTCTGGAAGCCTAAGCGAGGCGGCTAACTTGAGAGATTCGGAATAGAAGCCTGCTCATACACCAGTGTCCATTTTAGAGCCATCAGTATAGATAGCTATTGACGACTCACTGGAGTACGGTATATTATCTATCCATTCCTCTCTGCTTGGGAAGGCAGTCTGGAATGGTTTGTGAAAAACAAGCTCGGGTGTTTTATAGTCCGTTGTAGTACTATGACCTTTAACTTTATCGAGGATCTGGGCATGTCCTATGGAACTATTTTTCCAGATTTTAGTTTGACTAAGTCTCAGGGCACTTTTGGCCGCAGATTCTTGAACGAAAAGGTCTAGGGGAATAAGATCGAGTATTACTTCCAATCCCGCAGTTGGAGTGGATCTCATTGCCCCCGTAATGCCAGTGCACGCCAGTCTTTGAACTTTTGTCAAAGTTTTCAGGTTCGTGCTCTTTTCTAAAGCTTTCCACCATACCAAATTACCGTAGGTTAGTATTGGTCTAATTATTGCCGAATACATCCATCTGATAATTTTTGGGTTTGGTCCCCAGGTTTTCCCGAAAATTCTATTGCAGGAGTAAAAGGCTGTCGATGCCTTTTTGAATCTATCTTTGGTGTTCAAGCCCCAGTTAAGTTTTTTATCCAGGATCACACCTAGATACTTCGCGTGATCGGAGATCTTAAGAGGGCAGCCTTCAATTGAAGGCATTTTAAAATCAGGTATTTTACGTTTGTTAGTAAATAGCACTAGTTCTGTTTTAGCTGGATTGACCGTCAGCCCATAGTTCTTAGTCCATTTGCTTACCAACGAGAGGGCGTATTCTGTTTGTTCACTGATAGTGGGTAGGAACCTGCCAGTCGCTAGTAATGCAAGATCATCAGCGTAGGCTACTATCCTTACTCCACTTGATTTCAATTTAGAGAGTATGCCGTTCATGACAAGAACCCAGAGTAGCGGTGAGAGAACTCCACCCTGAGGGGTGCCCCTGGATGTGGTTACTCTCACCCTTTCCTCCGCTAGTTCAGAGTTAATCTGTCTCTTTCTGAGCATACACATAATCCACTGCGTTATTGCCTTTTCGACTTTGTGGTCGTCCAAGGCTTGCTTCACTGTTGCGTTCTTCACGTTATTGAAGGCTCCCTCAATATCCAAGAACGTTGCAAGGGTGTATTCCTTGTCATTCAGTGATTTTTCTATGACGCTGACAACACTGTGCAATGCCGTTTCAACGCTTTTTCCTTTAATGTATGCATGTTGAAATTCCGATATACAGTCCGGTTTCAGGGTGCTTCGGATGTGTATATCAATTAGCCTTTCAAACGTTTTCAAAATAAACAATGTTAGACTAATGGGTCTAAAGTCTTTGGCCTCCGTATGGCTAGGTTTACCAGCCTTAGGGATGAAAACTACCTTTACCTCACGCCACGATAAGGGAACATACCCCCATTTAAGGCTATTATTGAAAATGCTAGCTAGGTGTGGGATGATAAGGTTTATGCTCTTCTGAAGCATCATAGGGAAGATTCCGTCTAGACCAGGGGATTTGTACGGGGAAAAGGAGTGAATGGCCCATTTTATCCTTTCTTCCGTTATAATATCCGATGATACTAGAGTTTCTGCATGAGACTCTGATTCTGGACTGCGGATATCAGCTACGCAGCCAGGAAAATGAGTATTCACAAGTAGTTCAAGTGTTTCGCGACCGGATTCAGTCCAGCTGCCTGTAAGTTTTTTAAGAGAACCGAGAGTGGCTGAATCCTTGGTCAGAATTTTCCTGAGTCTTGCCGATTCATTTGTGCTTTCTATTTCGTCGCAAAAGGCCCTCCATGAGCTACGTTTTGCTCGTTGTGTTTCGGCCTTAAACATACGTTGACTGGTCTTATAATGTTCCCAGTCAGCTTCTTTCCAAGTTCTTTTTGCAACGTTGAAAAGTCTTCTAGTTTCTTTTCTTAAGTTGCCTAATTCAGTTGTCCACCAGGGTGGTTTTTTCCTACCTTTTCCCATATGATTGATGGGACAGCTTTTTTCTAAAGCGTGGTTCAGAACAACTCTGAGTTTTTCTGACGCAAGATCTATGTCGGAAGGGTCTTGAATTAAGAGTGAGTCCGGGTTTTGAATTCCCAGTCCTACTTACTAACAGAATACATTCCAGTTTGTTTTCCTGAAATTCCTGAAGGGTTTTGGAGTTGCTACTTCATTTTGTATCAAGAAGCCTATCAGTTTATGGTCTGAGAATGATTCTTCTTTAAGAACATTCCATTGATCTATTACTATTGTGCTTTGAGTTATTGGTTAGGGTAACGTCAAGCACTTCTTTTCTATTTTTAGTTACAAACGTGGGTTCTTTGCCCCTGTTTGCTATTAGTAGATTTTGGTCTAGTATAAATTCAAAAAGAGACTCACCTCTGTTGTTGATGTCGGTACTACCCCATTGGGTATGATGTGAGTTAGCATCACAACCTAGTACCACGTCCCATCTCTCAGAGGCAGCTTTCTCCACAAGCTGGCTTGTGATGTTAGCGGGAGGTCCTTCTGTTCCGTCATGCGGCATATAGCACGATGTCAGGATCAGTGGTGGGAGTCCCTCCCTTTCAAGCTTGACAGCACACTGGTCTGGATCGCTGTAATTTGCTAAAAGAAAGAGATTAAACTTCTTCCTGGCTAAAATACAGGATCTAATATTACTATTTGCTACTTGTGTGGCTTTGTATAGTATAAAGTCTGATGCATGTAGTCCTCTAATTCTGCCACCTGAAATCCAGGGTTCTTGAATCAGGGCAATGTCTATTTGTCTACTTCCCAAGATGTAGACAAGATTGGAGCTGGCGGCTTTACTGTGTTGAAGATTTATTTGTATCAATTTCATATTCAAATTACATTAAAGGCCCGTCCGCCTTACTTACTTGTTTTTTGGTTATAAGCCGCAGTTTGCACCTGTTTATGCCGATGCGCACTTTATAGCCAATTTTCCTCAGAAGGGGTATAGATTTGTGGCTGAGTTGCACCACCACTTCTGTACCTTCCTCCGTTCTTTCTCCCATCTCTATTACCTTCCAGCTTTGGCTTAGCTGTTCTGTATTTAGAGATTGAAGATATCTCTCTACTCGATCTCGGGGTATCGCAGGACCTTTGATAGTCATCTTGGCCTTGGGTTTGACGAGGTCGCTGATTTCGCTCAGAGCTACCGTTCTTTTGACAAAGTCCTGCAGAAAAGCGAGAGTATTTTCGTCCTCGCACGTCAAGACTTTGAACCCATGGATGGTTCTGAGGTTCCCAAAGAGTGGTGGTGGCCTGCTGTTAACAATGGCATCGTTAACCTCATCCAGGATCCTCATTTCTAGTAATTGCCATTGGTCTTCTGAGAGTTTTCTTGAGGGATTTCCGAAATCCGCAATGGCGAATTTACGCGCCTCTAACGTCTCATCTGTAAATGTCTTTTTTCTTTTCTGCAGGGGTGATCTTTTCGTGGGCGAAATTGTGTCATCCTGCCTAGTTCTCTTGGACGTTTTTGCCACTGAATCAGGGTCCAGGGGAGGCACATGGCCCAGCATCTCCTTCTCCTTCAACAGGTTCTTTGTCCATATATTCTTGTTTTTATTTGTCGATGTCAGAGTCATTGTCCTAAGGTTTCGTGTAGCGTTTTCGAGCACTATCTTATCCCTTGCCGTAAAGGAGTTTGGATCTTTGTTAGATAGGCGTCGAATTGTCCGTTCCGTGTTTCGTATCCTCCTTTGAAGTACTTTGTCCTCGGTGAGAGTTTTGGTCGTTTTCTTCTCGATCACCGTTTTTGTTGTCCTCGAGCTTTCCCTAGTTTCGTCCAGGACACCGCCGCTTGACGAAGGTGAAGGGGTTATGTTAGAGCTGCATTCGGGCACATGGCCCTTTGTACTGCTTTCACAAGCACCCTCCAGATTCGATTCCCTCGAGACCGTCTTAGCATCTTCCAAGCCCGTTGTTGCACATGGCCCCGTACTGGATTTGGCGGATGTAGACGGCTTCGAAGTCAGCAACGGCGTCTGTTCCCTAACCGGGGTGCAACTGAAGGGGTCGTCCCTTTCTTGGATTGAATTATATCAATCGGCGGATTGGGCGGTCCCATCAGCGCACCTGCGCCCGTGTTTCCTTTGGAATCCGCCTCCTTCAATGTTTGGGCACATGGCCCCCCCCATCATAAGAGGCTCGTTCTTTAGGAAATCACGAGCGTTGAAAAGCCTAACCTGTTCGTTCGCTGTTAATTCCTCCCATTTCCTTTTTCCAAGTCGTTTGATCGTCTTCTTACAGTTGGAGATTCTACTACGAACTGAAGTGGTCGACGATCGTGAGAGGGTAGAGCTAGCAACTGAACACGCGTCGTCGTCAGTTACGAGTGTTCCGATGCTAGCTCCATCCTCCACACCGAGGTTGGAAAAAGGAGTGAGAAGAAGGTCCTCTTCCTCCTGCGTAATGGTCATTGTCGTTTTTCCTGCAGTCCTGTCCTTAAGTTCGTTCATGTCTGTCACTGGCGACTTCTCCCCTCCTACTGTTGGAAGGGCAAAGCCCGCGCCGGCAGCCGTGACTTCTGTCGACGTTTCAGCGTATATCCCCGCTGGTTTTTCATTGTTCTGTTTTGTACTGTCCATTGGTTTTTCGTTTTTGGGTTCCTCTTAGTTTGCCTAAAATTCTCAGCTGATCAGCTGAGGACTTAAGAAATAAAAGTCTACAGCTGATCAGCTGTAAAATTAAGCGTAAGCCTCCCCACCACTACAAGGTGGAAACCCCAGGGGAGGTATGTCAAATCGGAGAGAGTAGTTTACCAATTTCAGGACATTTGTAGAGCCAAATAATGTTCGAATATGTGATGGCAATAATATTCCAGCTATCGGTGCAGGTGAAATCGATATTATAGCATTTGACGGAAAAGGCTTTAAGCCGAAGCATTTGATTAATGTCCTTTATGTTCCTAACATAAGTTATAACCTCTCTTGGTGCAGCACTAGACAAAGGGATAAAACATAAACATGAGGCAGACAACAAAACATGTACGCATATTAAAAAAGAAATAGGAGCAAGTGTCGCTACCAGTTGCTCACTTATGGAATGGCACAAACGTTTGGCTCACTAGAACATAGCTCACGTCAAGAAATTTTTTTCAAAATCATCAATCGATTTTGAAGAGAAAGTAAATAACTCAAATCTTGAAACATTAACGAATCAATCATCAGAAGTATTTTTCTATTTACCAACAACTAGCTCCAATCGAATTCAAACTCAAGAAAACAATGCAGAAGAAAACCCAATTACAGTTCAAGAAATAAGAAAATATCGAAAAAGAAAATTCAAATCGTGATCAAGAATTACCAAATTCCTTAAACCAAATTCAATCTAAAAATATCGATGAATGTCTGAGAAGTCCTCAACCTCAAGAATTTTATGATGTTCAACAATTTTTAGAACCATAAACACATGAAAACAGTAAACGATACAACCTAAGAAATCGAAACTTAATCAAATCACCCAACAGATATCCTAATGCTTTAGTTGCTTATACAGATCAGTTCGAACCCGATACTTGCGAGGAAGCTATCTAAAAAAAGCAACGATGCAATGAAATGGAAACAAGCAATGGACGAAGAGATGACGGCTTTGATAGATAATGGAACCTGGATAATGGTCAATCCACCTGATGGGCAACAAGTTATAGATAATCGATGCACTTACAAATTGAAGCGTAATTGTGATGGTAGTATTCAAAGATACAAGGCAAGGTTAGTAGCAAGAGGCTTCAAACAAACACCAGGTATCGACTATCATGAAACATTTAGTCCTGTTACCAGATTCGACGCATAATTTTATCAATTGCTGCATCACGAAAAATGATTCTTCGTCAATTTGATGTCAAAAAAGCATTCCTTCATGGTGAAATTGAAGAGAAAATGTCAGACGTAAGGAACAAGTCAAGAGTATTTTCCGCTTGGCCATTAATGTCCGATGTTCGAGTAGGCTCAGTGACTAGCTGAGGAAGGTGGTTAAACTCAGCAAAGATCTCGGCACACATTCCTTCGGGTTGGTTCAAAATTTTAATCACTGACTTTCACTGTTGCATAGCCAAACAACATATTTGTATAAACACCACTTGGAATTTATTATTAGTGTTTCAATGGCCCTAACCGCGTTACTAGCAGTAATGCACAGAGACTACCCCAGTTTGCCATAGACAATTTGGTTTTGACCAACCAATACTTACTCAACCTTCCAATGCATGCAATTCAACCATATTTGCTTTTAGAAAATGAATAATCTTCCTCGATCTTGATTTTATCTTACAAATCTTCAATTTTATTAATGTTTCTTCATACTCTACCTTTTCCATTTATACTGTCTCCATCAATCTTTCCATAAAAAAACCCTAACCACTCATCGTTCCACACCTTATCTCTTCCCTGAAAGCACTCAAGTCGTAAAGCACGTTGGCTTTTTGAACTTATACAAAAAAAAAGTATAAATCTAAAAACCGTACACATGTTGTTTTGTATAATTACCGAGTATCATCCCACTACACTGAACCTCCTCAACAAAATAGTCTTCACTTTGTTTTTGAATTTTGGTTTGGTTTGCAATTCCATATCACGTAAATTTTACACCTTGCCATATGTTGTCCATTTGCCGGTATCGACCTCTCGACCCTTTAGTGTTGGACACTACTTCCACCACCTGATGGAAAAAATCGCGTGACGGGAAATAATTTAGTTTTTTTTTGGAATGAAGCATATAGTTTACGAACATTACGTTGGCACTTAAGGGGCTTGTTTTGATGCGTTCCTGGGGTGTAGGATGATATGACTTTAATATAGCACGCGCCACAGTTTACGCTCTCGATTTGTTTTTGTTGCCTTAAACTATTATCTAATTAAGGGAAGAGTGTCTGAAGCTAAGAGCTAATGTTTCTGCAACGGGGCAATTCGATTTGCATGCGAGGACACATTGAGAAGATAAGGGCCGTCTGGGAAGCAGCCATTTAGAAATAGAGCCTTATTAGCTTGCAATGATTATACCCACAATAGAACTGAAGACGGTTTTACTGGTCAAGCATATATAAGCTTCTCGGCGCCAACAGACTTAACGCTTGCAAATTTTGAATCTTTGAAGAGGTTGATAAGCCCTCTCCAAAGGCAAAAAGTTCCTAAAAGTCAGCTCTGCCTTCTCTTCCGACCAAGTCATTGATGCAGGTGATTATTTTAAAGATGCCTTTGAAATAAGCAGAACATTGTATCCCTTTAATGCGTTCGTTCCATTCAGCATTCATCGATAAATTGAATAAAGTACTTAGTACACAAGTCATTCCCTCTAAATCTCTGCCAAATCTTACTCTACATTTCCAAATGGGCTGAACAATTCTTTTCAAACTCCCCCATTAAACATTTAGACAAAACGAATCCATTCAGAGTCTCTTAGTCGGGGTAGAGATTATATTGTAAGCCGGCTGTGTTCAATAGAACATTACCAAAGTCACTGTCAGTCGGGCGGTGATAGCATAGGATGGCGGGTGGTGCGCCACTCTAAATGATTTTATCCTCTTTGCTCTAAGAATTTGTTAACTCGTGTGGTGTTTAACCAGAGCACATTTTTGTAAATAAATAAAACAAAAAAATACAAAAACATAAAATTGACGTGACAGTCGGAGGAAATTTATGTGTCATACAAAATTCAACCCTCGCACAACTCAAACACGCAAAAACACAACACACATACATTTTTCATTTATTTATTTATTCATTGCCAGAAGAACCACACCAAAAATGCCAGACTATTAAATCCTCTGCGATGATAATATGCCAGGTCCAGGACGTTTAAACGAGGGCACATACAGGCATGTATATGGGGAATATAACGACTGTTTGCTAAGTGATCATTTTATTAAGGGCACTTAACACACTATCGTTATCCATATCGTTCCTTCAAAGGATAAACAAATTATTGCACTTGCAAGCTATTCGTCCATTTGTTGATTGTCAACGAATATTTTGAGCAGATGCAAACAGAAAGAGTGAATGGAAGGTTAGAGTCTTTGAAGTCAAGAATATTAATTTATTCATTCAATTCTTGTATTGGGACTTGCAAGAATGATAAGCTGTCATATTTTTGTTCATTCCGGGCGCACCTTAGTCTCTCCGTGTCTATATATGCCTACGAAGTGGCTTCAGAGAGTTAACCTTAGCATTTTTAAGTTTGTAAAATCAAAACATTTTGAGAAATAAAATTGAACAAAAACTTGCGTTCCTGAGAAAATTTGAAGGCTACACCTAGTTTTGATCTTAAAAATAAAACAAAGCAATAATTCAGTGGGTGGTCAAGACATTAGCTTCGAATGCACCAGAGACAGTCAGAGCCTGAGCTTTCTCTATAGGACAGCCGTTGGTTGCTGATCCGGTATTATGCCCCGTGTGGCACGGATCGGCAGGTATAATGCCCCTGGTGGCACGGATCGGCAGGTACGAAACCCCTGCTGGTGGCACTAAAAACGGACAGCCGTAGCACTTACCGTGGATCAGCAGGTATAACAAAGCCCCTGGTGGCAATTAATACGGACGACCGTAGCACTAACCGTGGATCAGCAGGTACCAAAGTCCTTGGTGGCAATCAAAACGGACTGTAGCCCCCTTACCACTGGTGGGGGGAAGTTCCAATTATGAAATGGTAGGACTTTTTCAGACTGAATTTTTGACCAATATTACTAGTTGATACGATAGTATCATTCGGTAGTAGTAGTAGAGGCGATTTTATATCTTTTTAATATTTTCTGAAGGGAGTGAGTGTGAATTGAATAACGAAGTTCAGTTCTGTATGGAAAAGTATTTTTTATGAAAATGGCATGCGACTTCGTTGCAACGGAACAGCTGGACACACTTTTTTCGACTTCTCTTGATCCTAGTTGATCAAACCTTTCGAATTTAATTTACGAATGAATAACTTGCAATGTATTCTATTTTTTTTTTCATCAATCAGGGCTTGACAATTTAAAAAAATAAAACGCAAGCCATTTGAGGTGTTTCAAAATCTTAAATATCGACTAAGGAACCAATCAAAACATTTGTTTATGGAACTCGGCTTCGTTCATATGGCCACCGCGGGCACGTTACCAGAGGTCGATTTTTAGGATTACATTCGATGACTCGGCCACATGTTTCGGTCGACACAAACCAAAGATTTAACATAGCCCCATAGAAAAGTCTATAGAGGCTAAAAATTGCACGAACGAGAAGGCCAATCGACTGATCCATAAATCGATTTTAAGGTGTTGAAATAACATGTCGTCTCAGACTATAACTTCGATTTCGGGCCAAAAAAATGTGGCCTGAGCCCAATTTTTGAGAACGCCGTTGAATTGACAGATTTGCATCGTTTGTTACGGACGCCTGAAAGACAGGAGACAGCGATATTTTCGCACCTGTTGTCTCACTGACATAGTAATGCCACACGACAAATATGTATTTTTGCACTAAACTTGTTATTGCCTGTCTATCTAGTCCGAGAATAACGACCGAAAATTTGAGTTAACGCTCTGAAAATTGCGGTTACCAAAGCCGAGTTTCTGTAGACAATTTTTATAATTTGCAGACGTTGCTCGTTGGTTTTTTTTTTGAAATTCATTTTTTTATTCATTTTAAACTTAAATCTACTTACATGCTAGACAAAAATGTGAAACTAGCCTAATTATTACTACTTATTCATAACTTACTGGCCCTAATCGGGCGCTTTAAGTAATTCATTGTTCTTAAAATTAATGCCTTTCGGCCTACGACGCGACGCGACGTTGCTCGTTCGTATTAACCATGATGAAAATGTTGAGTTTACTGAATTAATGATTACCTAATGAATGGCGTGCGGGGAAATAACTCCACGGGAACTAACTCCACTGAGGGATTTGTCTCCCACCAAGTGAGAACTTACTCCACTTTTGTAAAGTGGATCTAGTTCCCATGTACGGTGAGAACTTAGTTCACTTTCTTATGGGAACTAAGTTCACACGTTTATACATGGCGCGGGGAAACTGGTCCGGAAGTCAGAAATCCCGAAAAAAACTTAAATTTGTGTATACATACATAACTACAACCCCTAAAATGTCTTATAAATAAATAAGATCATTTTTATTTACTACCTATTTGTCGACAAAATGGATAGAGCAATTCATTTTTCAAAGCTGTTGCCGTTTCCTTTAATTTGGAAAGCATGCTAGTGTCTGGAAAGCAGGTACTGCACCTCAATGATTCATTTCGAGCATCTTTTTTCACCTTGGTGTGAGGATGATGACTATGTGTAACATTCAAAATCAATTTGGATTGATTGGGAGCGAATTTTTTTTTATTTTCACACCCCAAATTGATTCTCTTTTGGGCAAAATTTTTTCGGCTCGCTTTGCTCGCTTGCAATTTTTGGTTCAAGCTCCAAATCCTTTATAATACAATTTTTTTACCATTTGAGACGGATTGTAGAGTTAAGGTCTAGTATTGAAAAAGTAATAAAGTAAAAAAAATGTTATTGAAATAGCTCAGTCATTTAAGGGGACAAAAAGATGCAACAAGATGAAACTGGGTTCAAGTACAGTGTGCTTGTAGAATGCCCTACTCTCACCGAACACCGTACTTCAGAATAACGTTTGCATTGGAAAAAGTTTCCTTTATCTCACATAAACTTAGAGCATGCGGCATATTTCAACCGTTATAAAAAGTTTCTCAATATTTTTGTACTTGCGATTTATTAAAATTATTTTCAGTCTTGAAAACTGAATTTCGGAATGACTTCAGTGCTGTTTTTTTGGCAGGCTAAGCAAAATGTTACTAACATTTCCATGTTAAATACAACAACACAGTTAGGACAGATAAATAAAAGTCCTATCGCTAAGGAATTTTAGGGTTTAGTGCTGCCAGGTATTAGTTGGCGTTGAATTCATTCAAACTGTCAAAATATTTATCGAAAATTCATCGAATTGAACTGTGAAAGGCAAAAAAAAAAAAAAACAAAGGTGGACGAATTTAAAGTTTTATGAACCTAAAAATTTAAAGAAAAATCAAACCAATTGAAATTTTAAATTGAATAATGGCTGAAGATGACAATAAAAGGTTAGTATTAACTGCTTATTGAGAAAATTTAAAAAAAACGTACGTAAATAAACACATATTTGCATTTTAATTGCTTTTTCAGTATGCGCAAATTTTGGAGTAAGGAGGAGACACTTGGGCTTCTTAAGTGCTATTCGGCACGTAAAGAAGAGTTTGTCCATAGCCGCAAGAGAAAAAATGCATACCAAAATGTCCTTGAAGACATGATTTACCAGGGGTATACGGTCATTGAAAAAAAGAAGAGAAGAATCCAAGGAGGCACAGCGGGCTCAATTCATGCAGAACATGATGAGCTGTTTTCAAGAAAAATGGAAGAAGGATCTCGAGTTAAAAGAAAAAAGTTGGCTTTGCTGGAAAAAATTTCCAAAAATAAGTTTAATGTATTTACAATGTACATGTACCTACACGAAATAGTATCTTTAAAAAAGTGTAAAATCAAATTAATATGTATGTACATGCATATCAAAAGTATGAATAAAGAAAACAATATATGTATATGCATGTACGAATATGCATTAATAACCTCTACAAAGTTTGAGACTTTAATGTAGTGTTGTGGTGGTATTTATTGTGGTTCAGTTTGTGAATCTTCAGGTGTTGGACTAGAGCTGGAGCTTGAGGTCGCGGCATACACGAAATTTGAAATTTTTTCCATTGCTGCTTCATCATCGCTGCTGCTGTCTTCAGCAAACAAGTGTATTATCTAAACAAAATTGACTAAATAAATCAGAAATATTTTCGTATTTAAATATTTGCCTGTGAGTTTTCAAAATTGTCCATCTTTTATTCAAATTTAAAACACCAACAAATTCAAACAATAAAATCATCTGTTTACAAATTGACAGTCGAAAGTGCATGTGCTGCCAAATCATGCGTTGGTCGTTTTTTTGCACAAGTTCATTCTATCGCGCTAAGCATTTGCAAAAAAACACAACTTTCGTTTCTAAAAGATTCACAAACAAAATTGCTCTGTATACTTGAATTCTTATTTTAATTTTTTCTCAATTAAAGTGGCAAATTATTTCAAATTCGAAGGGAACTATATCCACTAATTTTTCTAGGAATTTAATTCCCACCGTACATAGGAACTAGATCCACTTTACAAAAGTGGATTAAGTTCTCACTTGGTGGGAAGTAAATCCCTCAGTGGAGTTAGTTTCCGTGGAGTTATTTCCCTGCACCATGAATGGCTGTGTTCACAAATTAAATTAAAAGTTGTCAAGTCCCTTTTGGATGCGATGCATGTAAAAAAGCTTTCGCGTAGGACACAATTAGCGCTGAGTGCGCCGTTTTGATACCATACCTCGTGAGATTCTAAATAGATTTGAAAATGGGTTATGGATGATGTATATGTTCCACACGTACAGTCCTATATATAATGTTGTATTATTCTCCTACCCTACGGCCTACTATCTCATAGTGCCATTTCGTGAGGGAGGAATAAGGGGGAGGGGTGGCTAAAGCCACTTTGTGTTATTGAGGTATGAGATCATATCTTTGATCTTGAATTCTGAGGGTTCCTCAATACCGTTGAAGAATTCTTTACCTAAGTAGAGTGCTCTTTTCCTAGCCAGGGCCGGACAATGGCATAGAAAATGTGGGACTGTTTCTTTTCCATCCTGGTTCTCATAGCTACGGCAGAAAGAGTTAAAAAATGCCAAGTTGCGGACATTTTCCTTCTTCTTCCCTTCATTCGATCATTTTAGTTTTTATATAATTTCGCCTTCATTTTCTGATGATTTTATTATCAAATTCCCAAAAATTTAGATTTTACTAGTGTGGTTTCATTCGCTCGATGCAAGTGAATTTGACAAGAAAGAATATTTGAGAAAAAAGAACTCGCAGCGAAACAAACTAAAATGGGCTTGAAAGATAAAGAGTAGTTCTAAAGAATGCTGTAGTTACAAATGTCTATACAAATTTTTTGTCCTCAAAAAATTACTTCAAACAACACCAAAAACCGTGTTGGAGCACTTTGAGATAAGAAAATCAGAACAAAAACATAAAATGTAAAAAAGAGCCAAGTTCTTTTATGTGCGAACAACACTGTGTAAAAAGTTAGCCACCAAAAGCAATGAGATCTAAAAGAACGCCAAGGTCTTACATGTAAAAGTGTTATATTGAATATTTTAAATCACAGAAGATAATACAATAATCTTAAAAGAAAATAGAAAATAGTTTGGATGAAAATTTACAAGTTCACTGTTCAAGTTTTAAAATGTTATTAATTACGCTTCAAACGAAAACTTGTCAAGTGAACTAGTAAATTTTCATCCAAACTATTTTCTATTTTCTTTTAATATTGTTGTATTATCTTCTATGATTTAAAATATTCAATATCAAAGGACACGGTAGTGCCCAGCCAAGTTCTAGCACTACCCCCTTTTTACAGGATCGAACTCAAGCACATTTGTAACCCCCAATAACTTTTGAACCCATAGAGTTAGAAGCTTCAAATTTGAATTACGTATTAACTTCATGGGCACAAAGGCCCTGTAAATAATTTATTAGAACCACTACTTCCTGAGATATTGAACAACAAAAATTTCAAAAACCGTAATTGACTCACTGACTGACTCACTGACTCACTGACTCACTGATCATCAAAATTATGAAGCACTTCTAACAATGGCAGAATCTTAAAATTTGGTACAGTGGTAGGTTCTCGGGTTTCAATTTGCTCATTCAGGGGGCGTGGTATCCGCCCACTTTCTAAAACTGGTCGTAGGAACTTGAAATTCGGAATTCTTACAGGGTTTTGGTTGAATATAAGGAAAAATATAAGTAAAATATTTTGGTTTCATTTAGGGGCGTGGTTTCCGCCCACTATCTTAAAACGGTCGTAGGATGTTGAAATTTGGAATTCTTGTAAGGTTTTGATTGAAAAACATAAAAAAAAAATTAGAAAAAAAATCTATTTCCATTTAGGGGCATGGTATCCCCCCACTTTGTTAAAATGGTCGAAAATGTTTAAATTCGAAATTCTGATAGGGTTTCGGGTGAGTATAAGAGAAAATATAAGTACAAAAAGGGAGTAGTGCTAGAACTTGGCTGGGCACTACCGTGCCCTTTGATCTCGAAATCCTGACGTGCTAGAACAATTCTGTGTCCGGATTTAGTTTCAGCATCACAAAATCTACAAGATATGATGTGTCTCACCCTTGTTGCAAGAATGTTGTTGACCAGTGTTATTATACATTTTGCGTATGATAATGGTCTCCAACCTTACATCATATTGGAGCAACAATTATCATACATACATGTAGCATATTATGCTACGAGTGGTAGTACGGGACTCAGTACTCAGAATAGTTGGGACAGCCACTGTAAGCTTACCTAAACCTACGTTCGCATATATATGTTATAGATGAAAAGTACTTTGTGCTTATATACTCTGTTTATACACTTGAAAATGATCGATGAACTATGAAGAAATAATTTGTCTGAAAAGTCAGGTGAAAATTGTATAAAAGTGAGAATCTGTGCTTCTGGAGTCAATCAAAGTTTGACTGTGAAGGAAGTTAGCCAAATAGTTGGCACAGAATCAAGCTATCATCAGAAGTGGGATTACCTGAAAATTAATTAAAAGAAAAAAAAAGAAGCAAAAGCAACAAATATTCAAGAAAAGAAAAATAATCTGACGATGGAAGAAACTGGCAATTCTGGAGATCCTGTCCCTCAAGTCTCCCACGACCAAGGGCATACCAATAATAATGCTTTGCTCATAACAGCTGATGCACTATCTAAATATTTTCAAATTGCTCAGCGTGCAGAGCGAAAAGACGATATGGTTGGTTTTCCAGTTTTTGATCCCGACAATTCAAGGGTTGATATTTTAAAATGGTGTTCTGATATCGATGCAAGAATAGAACGCAACGTTCTTAAATATTTTGATGTCATACCCCGTGTACGTTCCTCATTAATGGGTAGATCTAAGACCTGGTCATTTAAAAGCTAATTGCCATCGAATTGTTCTCCAGAAATAATTTTGATGGTAAGGAAAAAATTAAAATATGTTCCTATTGCAATAGGACATGAAGAAAGAACATGTTGGGCCAAGCAGACTTCCGAACAAAGGAAAGTTAATTTATGTACCAACTATTTTATGTGTGACAACACAACTGATGTTTTCATAAATAGCAATTTATATCACTGCTTATTAGATACTGGTTCCGATTGTTCATTGCTAAGAACCAATATTGCAAATAAAATTGGCTAAGAAAGAGTTCCTCATTTACTTAGCATATAAGGTATTTCTAATCATCCGATTCTTTTTACAGAGAAAATGAAACTGATGGTTGAATTCGAAAAACTCAACATGGTGATAACATTCATATCATCAAAGAAAAATACCTTAAAAATGAAATAATTATTGGACGTGATGTGCTGAGTGGTCTTTCATTGGAAATACGAGTTGATAAACATGGCTCAAAGTTACAGCGAAAAAACCAAGAGATGGTATCCTCAAATATGTTGAAAAAGAGTATTGAAGAAAATGCTTTTGATCAAAATAAGAACGTGAACAACTTGTTGAAAAAGTATTCATCTTCTATCGTTCGGGGTTTTCCTTTGTCCTTACGGACTGTAACGCAATTAAGAAAACAAAGGAAAAGAAAGATATTGTCCCTCGAGTGGCTAGATGGTGGATCTATTTACAAGATTTCGAATTCAACATTGTATATCGAAAAGGTAAAATTATGCAACATGCCGATTATTTCAGCCGCAACCCACAAGAGAAGAAATGTTACCAGCTAAACAGCTTATCTGAACATTGGCTTAGTGTAGAACAACATTCCGACTCCAATTGCAAAGAAATAATCGAAAAAAATTAGGGGGAGACATGAAGATGCGATTTCCCAATTCGCATTGAAGAATGGGTTATTGTACCGAAAAATCCAAAGTGAAATTACGAAATTATTTATTCCACAAAATTGTCGCTTAGCTTTGATGAGACGCTATCAAGAGGATAATTACCATTTTGGATGGGAGAAAACGCTAACGAAGATGAGAGAACACTTTTGGATGCCTAAAATGTCACGAAATGTAAGAAAATTTGTTGAATCATGTCTTATCTGTTTAGTAGCAAAGAGGCCCTCTTGAGAGAAACAGTGCGAGCTGCATTCAACTGAAAAGAAAATGATACCTTTTCACACTATTCATATCGATTGTATGGACTGCCGTTACATTTTCGTAATTGTTGATGCATTTACAAAATTTATAGTCTTATGTCCTTGCAGAACCATATCTACAAGCGAACCTTTTGAGAACTAATCTGGAAGTTCATGTGGAGTGGAGTGGACAAGCTATTTAAGTCAAGTTCAATTGGCATTGAATACGACAGTCAGTAAAACAACTGGACTTTCACCTTAAAAAATATTAAATGGAATTACTGGATGAACCCCTGAGATAAGCGCTTTGCTTTGTTGTAAAATCTTAAGATTGAACCAGAGTATGAAAATGTTGATGCTACTCGTGAACTATAGCTGATAATCGTATTCAAGAAAATGCTTTAAGAATGAAGGCCAGATTTGACAGAGGTAAATGTAGTCCAACTAGATTGCAGATAGGCACGACTGTTTTGTACAAAACAAACCAAATTCGTAAATCCAAAATGGAGTAATAGGGTTGTTGCCAAATGGCAGATACAAATTAAAGAAAGTTAACTTTAAAAATGTAATAGTAGCTTAGCTGCAAGAGAAACATAAAGCCAGTTCCAAATGAAACTGATAGACAAATTGTTTAAGGTTGTTACTTTTTTTTTAAACAAAATTTCATAAAATCATGTTATGAACAAACATTTGTTTGGTTGAAAAAATTGAAGTAGTGTTGTTTATTTGAAGGATTTATAGTGATTTGAGTCATTATTGGTCGTGAATAAGACATGTTGACGCCTGAGATCTAAACCTCTGAGCTTATAAGTATTGGTTGAAAAGAGTAAATCGTTTTGAAGGTATGAGAACACAAGCCAAGTTTAAGTTTGAGTCTTAAACCTCTGAGCTTATGGTTTATATAAGGATGGCCTGAGAGTTTTGACACGAGACAAGTCAAGGCTTGCGAGCTTAACCTCTGAGCTCCTAGATTATCGAATGTTGTTTTTAAAGAAAATGTGTGTTTATGACACGAGACAAGTTTAAGCTTGCAAGCTGAACCTCTGAGCTCATAAATGATAAAACTTGTTTTCATCGAGAACGATGAAAGTTACAGGATGGCCGTGTTATAGATGAAAAGTACTTTGTGCTTATATACTCTGTTTATACACTTGAAAATGATCGATGAACTATGAAGAAATAATTTGTCTGAAAAGTCAGGTGAAAATTGTATAAAAGTGAGTATCTGTGCTTCTGGAGTCAATCAAAGTTTGACTGTGAAGGAAGTTAGCCAAATAGTTGGCACAGAATCAAGCTATCATATATGAAGGAGTATTAAAAAGCTCAAACGTATCCTTAGTTAAAATATAGGTTCCAACTTTCAATATGTTACTTTTTTCACAAGAGAAAGTGTCCGTAAACATTTTGAAATTGATTGATATTTGATACTAATAAAATATATAATGGAGTAATGAATAAATGAAAAACAAAGCAAATAAATTAATGAATTTAGTAATAGATAACTATCCATCAATATTTATTTTTCACATAGCTCTCTCATTAAGCGTTATATTTTAGTTGTCCTCCTAAATGTAGATACATGTATGTATATTGCAGGTGGCCATGGTTCAGAGGATAGAGTAGTGGATTGTTAAGCCGAATGCTACGGGTTCAAACCCCAGCTTCAGCAGCATTCTTTTTCTACAAAAATCGCCAGCTTATCTGAGGCCACCTGTGCGATAACATGAGACAATACAAATCTAAGTCTCCTCCTCTGAGCCACGTAGGTTTCTGTTATGTGTGCTTTCTTTCTATGTGTATATCTGTCTCTCTCTGTTGTATGTCTTGTTCTGTCCCAGCCGATGGTCTCAGTCACCAGTGCTGCTATGTGTCTGTAGTTCGTTACATTTATGTGCGAAGTACTGTGAAATGTAATGTAATGTAATGTATGTATATTCAAATTAAATAAAGTGCATGAATTGGAAGTAAATGTCACTTAGAACCTTATAAACATTTTGATTTTATTATTCAACGTTTGTGTAACTTCGCTGTATGCAGTATATTGAAGTTATAACTTCGCAATATCGCAATATATATGTACATGTCAAGTCGTACGCTCACACTATGACCCATTTATGGATTCTCATTCTCATACATGTTAGATACATTCTTGACTCCTCTTCATTTGTATGAAAATGTTTCCCCACTTTAATCCCTGCAACCTAAACGTCTTTTTGTTTTATATGTAAGAAAAAACCTCGTTATCTAATTAGAACGGAGTTCTTTTAAAAATAAATTAAGTATCCAAAACAAATGTGGCCTTTCATACTCAAGAAAAAAGAAAAAAACAACGTGCCAAAGTGTTAAAGACCACGTATAGGAATTTATTTAAACGGAAAAGGCGTATTCACTTAAGTAATTGTTTTTCCTATACTCCATTATGTCCTATGTGATGCGCTTTTCCCACTTCTGACATTCACATAACTAAAACAAACAAACATCTTCCATGCTCCCTTGAACCAACCCATTGTCTTCTGTTTGCTCCAACTTATACAAAAGTCATAAGCCCTAACGGCCAAAAGGATCTTCTAGGTTACCTGAACAGCACAGTGTCACATTTAATTATGATATTCACTTAAGAAAGGCCGACACACAGAGCCAACCATAAAGTAATGTAAAATGACACCAAAATTGAAAGCAAGTTGCACAAGAAATTAACGTAACGAGTATGGTCCTTTTACCTTTTACATAATAATAATAAATTTCTTTTGGTTGTTGTTTCTTTCACTACCTAGACGCAACCCCATTGCAGTTGGAGACAAGGTCTTCTTTTTTTTTTTTTGAGGGCTTGACGGCCGTCGAAAGGCTGGCGGTGGTCGATGGGTGGTAGATGGCGCAGTCGATGGACGACATTTCGAAGAGCAGGTGTTTTCGTTTGGAGGATAAGTGCTGGTCGTTAGGTATGTCTTAAATGGAATGTTATGTGGAAAGCACTTTTATATTAAGACTTTCTTCGGATTAGTTAAAACGTGCCAGAACGTTTGACCTTAAGGGTTAGAGGGGAAAACTTTGTTCTATTCAAATGGAAATTATTTTTGGAATAGACTTTTTTCAATTGAATTTTATAGTTTATGCGCTTAGAAATTGGAAACTTTTAAGGAAGTTGAATGAGATAAAGCGTAAAGTTTGCTGTTTTGTAAATCAAAATATTAATTCTAGACTAGTGCCGATAGCTTCAAAAATGGAAAAAAACGAAAAAAAATCACAGTAGAATAAAACAAATTAGAAATGGTGCGGAATGCGATAAAAATGAAAGGAAAAATAAATTACGGGCGATCGGAGTTCAGGAAGTGGGTGGGGGGCGGGTATTAAGGGGAAAAATGGTTTTTATTGATTTCCGGCAAAACTAGAGGTCGAAAATCGAATTAGAGTTTTTCCATTTTTTGCATTTTCTGAGAATATTTACTATGGTAATGTATATTTTTTTTACACCATCAGAAAGTAGAGGTTTGAACGAAAAAAAAGCATGCCGACTTTTTAAGAAAATGCGAAATTTTGACACGTGAATTTTCGATTCAAAATTAGGGTATTTTTTTGATATTATGTCAAAATAAGATGAAAAAATAAATATTTTTAGCCAAATAAATTACAGTGTATCTGGGATGTAATAAGGGAAGTTTTTACCAAACTTCGTAGAAAAAAATTGTTTTTTTAAAAAGATAAAAATAAAAAAAAAACTTGGTTTTTTGAATTTTTCACATATACTTAGAGGTTATGTGAAAAAGTTGTCTGAACAAAAGTTGTAGATCCTTTTGTTACCTACAACTTTGCCTACATTTTTCCATAGGACCTCTAGTTTTGCCGGAAATCAAGCAAAACCATTTTTTCCCCTTAATAACCGCCCCCCACCCACTTCCCGAACTCGGATCGCCCGTAATTTATTTTTCCTTTTATTTTTATCGCATTCCCCACCATTTCTAATTTCTTTTATTCTACTGTGATTTTTTTTCGTTTTCAAAAATTATATCTACCCTGGGTCCATGTTCTGTAACTCTCACATCGAATAAGTTTTCGCATAAACAGTACGAATCAGAACAAAACTACGACGGAATGGGTCGAAAATCTCTTTTTCGCATTCAACTGTTTCTGTAACTTGTTTTCACTCGATCAGGAATATAATGAAATGAAATTATTGGAAATCCTGGAAAAATGTGAGTAAAACTGTGTCTATAACTCTGAAGTCGAAATAATTATTCGACTTATCAGTCAAAATAACTCGACCACTCTCAAGCAAGTGAGATAATATTTTGAAGCTGAATTCAAGCTCGTTTATTGTTTTTACTCGAGCTATAAATTCTTTATTTATTTTTTGAGGAGGAAATAAACTTTTTAAGAATTATAATTGCACTATTTTTTACTTTTCCGTCTTGTTTGCATAAATTTTTGTTGCCTGTGTGTTTTGAGGATAATTTTATAATCATCAATTTTGATTTTTTTAGGGCTGTTTAGTTCACTCAAAGTTGAAGTCAACTTTGGGACTTTTGAATTTCTTTTTATTCAGTCAAAGGTTAGTTTTCGACTTTTAATTGTGAACTCTTGAGTTAATCAACTTAAGATTTTTTCAATTTTCAAAAATAGAAGAAGCTGAGATAGAAAAACAAGGATTGTCTCTATTTTTTCAAAAGTTGAAAATGAAAGTCACAAAATTGAATTCAAATTTGAGTGAACAAAATCGCCCTTTAACTGTCACTGTGACTGGAAAACTGGAAATTGTAATTTTCACACAGGCTGTTTTCGAATCAAGTTATAGACACAGTTTATTTTCCAAAATAGAGAAACGTTGGAATATTGTGTTCCACCTTGAATCGAATGGGAAACTTTTCGACCAAGTTACAGAACATGGTTACTGGTCTATACCTTTAATAAACAAATGAAAAGCAACTGTTTATTATTTCTGTATTTCTTAGAAACAAATGAAATAATTGACAGGCGGTTTTTGACGTTCGTCGTGAAAAAAAAAATTGCTCTTGGCATTGGCACTGTTAATTTTAAAGAAATTATATATGAATTTGAAGTAACTCCAATGCAAACTGCATTAAAAGAACGCAAGATATTTAATTTACGTTCCATAAATCACATTCAATGGGTGATTTGTATAAAAGGAAAGCATTTACTTAAAAAAAAACAAAAAGATAAAAGTAAACACAATATAACTTTGTTTTTTCTCAGAAACTTTATTATTGAGTGGAATTACAATCAAAACATTTTTGAATGGAATTCGACTTGGTTCATATTGCCACCGGGAGCAAGTTTACAGCGGTCGATTCGTTGGACCCAATTATAGAAGACTGGGCCACACATTTCGTTCGAAACTGCCACTATTTCGCGTTCAATGTTGGCTCTGAGCTCTTCCAACGTGCGACATCGGCCAATCGACTGGCCCATTTTTTAAGATCACACAATTATGTATATCAAACTTACGGCCCGATTCTCCCCATCATCACTGATACCTCACAAGTCATTAGAAGAGGTGAAATTGATTTTGTGACTTTTTCGTATTCTCCCCCAAAGTCACAACTTGTGAGAGTCACAAAAACAATCAAAATTGTGATCTCCTTCAGAGGAGACATTGACATTTGGATTTTTGAGTAGTGAAAAAAAATGGAAGTTGATATGATTAAGGCGCATATTATTGACCAATGATTTTTTTTTCGTTCAAAGCTTTATTTAAAAAAATGGTCCTACTCACAGTCAACATAGAAGTCCTTGGAACAAGAGAACGATTTATATACTGTCTGGGTTGTCCTAGAAAAATGTAATTTACCTTTTTGGAATCTTTGATTAATGCTGAAGAGAGCCTCATCAAACCTTTTTCTTTCAACGATATATTATAAAAATTGATCTTACAAGTCAATATAACAAAAGTTGTTGGTGAACAAAATTGAAAAATTATTTAAGTTCATTCAATTCAAAACAGCATCAGTGTAAGCATGATAAAATATTTGATACAAATTTCTTAAAAGGAACTTCAGTCTGTAGAGCTGAGTTGTTGATTGGCAAATTTGAAATCTTTTAAATTTTTTTAATGAGAAGCTGATGACATTTCCATATTCACCTTAGCTGTGGTGAGTTTCGTTGTGACTTTAGTTGTGAGGATTATGGGAGAATCCGACAAATGTTATCGAATCAAAACAATCCTCACAAGAATTAGTCACAAGGGCTTATGACTTGTGATTCCTCACAAGGGGGAGAATCAGGCTGTTACTCTTCAATAAATCGATTATAAACTGTGTGTTGTTGAATCTACATATTATCCACAGGGTAGTCATTTAGGACCTCTTCTATTTATTTTATCAATAAATGATGCACCGTTATGTGTTCTAAACAGTGAAATTATTATTTTTGCAGATGATATGAAGATCTTTAAGAAAATTACATCTAACAATGATCGCATTCTTCTGCAAAATGATATTAATAGGTTTTCTGTATGGTGTAATAAGAATAGTTTAAATCTTAATCCGTCGAAATGTCAGACAATGACATTCTCAAAGAAACGAGCAACTTCGACTTATGAGTATTATATATCTCAGCAAAATCTTTCTCGTGTTTTTAAAGTAAGGGACTTAGGGATTCTTTTTACACCGAATTTAGATTTTACAGAGCACATTAACAACATTGTTAATAAAGCTAACTCTATGCTAGGGTTCGTGAAACGTTGGTCAAAAGAATTTCTTGATCCTAATGTCACCCCTACTCTTTATAATTGCCTTGTTCGTCCCCACCTTGAATATGCTTCACAGATTTGGAGTCCTTAATATGACGTTCATATTGACAGGTTAGAATCGGTGCAACGTAATTTTACTCGTTTCGCATAAAAAGGTATTCAATGGCATGATCCTCGAAATATTCCATCTTATGAGGATCGAGTATCACTTCTTCAAATGCAAACGCTGTCTCAAAGAAGGATCAACAATGATATAGTTTTCCTTCATCAACTTATTACAGATGCACCAGACCTTCTTAGTGCTATACTTTTTCACTATCGGGGAGGAGGTTATCACCTTCGTAGCACCGATCTAATTAAAGTCCCAAGACATAGGACCAATTACGAAATGCATGAGTCCTTGACAAGGATGAGTAGGCTTTTTAATTATAATACGGATCTTATTGACTTTCATATTAATAAGAATAAATTAAAGATTATACTTAAAACCAGTGTGGCACGCTCTTAAATGTGTTTTGTTGTCTACTAACGTATTTTTTTCTTTTTTTTTATTATTTGTAAAAAAAAAAAGAAACTGACTCTTTTTTCCTTTTTTTCTTGTATTTTTTACGAACTTGACAAGTGTTTTCTAAACGCGTATTTACTTTTTTCTTTGTTTTTTTATATTTTTAAAATTTTTTGACTTAAAATTTATTAAATTTTTTATTTTAAAATTTTGCATTTTTTCTTTATTTACTTTTTGTAATATTTTAATATAAAATTTTAATTTATTTTGTTTTTCTTGTTGTACCTGCTTGTTTTAAGCAGTCCCAAACTCTTGTCTTCCTTGTACCTATTCGTGTCGCCATCACTTTTTTTTTTATTATTTATTTATTTCAAATAATTTCAAATAAAGTGCCGATACGACTTGCAACCGTAATTGTAATCGTACTCGGTGAAAATGGACCCCAGTGCGTGCGGTATCTGGGGGGGAATGAGGCGTGGGATATACATATATAAAAAAAAAGTCCATTTCTTCCGATTTGGCCAAAAAATATAATCGGTAATCATAGCGCTATAACGCTGCCCGTTCACAGTAACGTGACGATCGTATAGTCGAAAAAATATGGCCTAATAAAGCACTATTCACATGAGCACCAACAACGGCAAACGAATGAACGATAATTCGTCAATTTTGACATTTCTGTATTTTGAACAACTATAGCAACTTAGAGGTGCTTCCACCAATGCCTTTTTCCGTCAATTCCTTTATTAGCCGATCATCAGACTCCTTTATTAGTGGTGCTGTCTAGTTATTTTTCATATCAATCGATGTAGTGTGTTCCAGGCAGAAGAAATGGCGATTAAAGAGGCACTATCCTGGCTCCCAGTAAACGTTATATCTTACAATTATATACGTATTTTCTGGGACAGCCAAGCCGCTCTCAAATCTCTCGCGTCTGTCTCCACAAACTCTCTAATAGTCCACGACTGTCGATCATCTCTGAATGAGATGACGGAACAGTTTAACACCTCATTTGGGTGCCGGGCCACATCCCGGGAAATTGCAAAGCCGATGAGCTTGCCAAAAACGGAACACTTCTGCCTACTGTTAGACAAAGACATAACATACGAACACCATTTGCTGCATGCAAATATCTTCTCAAACAATATGCTCCATAATCAACAAATGCTAGATGGTCACAGTGTACCAGCTGCCTAGCAACCAAACAAATATGGCCAAGCATAGACCTGAAATGGTCAAAAGGCTTGATTTCCCTGAACAGACAAAATATAAGCTCCATAATTGGAGTCATAACAGGACACTACCTCATAGGTAGACATGCTTTAAGGCTAGGGGTCTACGCAAACGACTTCTTTAGAAGCTGCATGGACGAGGAGGAAGAGAGAGCTAAAGCAGTGTACCGGCCCGGCCGGCCGTAGGTAATTTTAGTGATGGCTAAAAGTACCTATACGGCCGGGCCGGTACACTGCTTCACCGTCAACACCGTAGCCCGGTACATCGATTTCAATTCCTGGGATTGTTATTGATTACCGTATCATTAACACTACTTAATTGCTGGTCAGCCACGTAGCCCCTTAGAAACCGTATCTCATAGACATTCAAAATATGTTTCAATTGCCCTAAATCACTAAGTATGTAGTTCATCCTAACTGGAATTGGTGAAACTATAGTTGATCTGATCGTCACCAGGAATCTTTTGCTATCTTTTTATTTTTGGATTTTGGATGTGCCTTTTCGAGAACACTCCTTCGTTGCAAGGTTATTAAGTTATACCCCTTTTTCTCTTTGTTTTTTCGACAGAAAAACTTCAACGATAGAAAGATGTTCTACACGTGTAAGGTGTTAGGTACATCAGATAATTTGTATAAGAATCATACTTGACGTTCTTGAAAAAAACTCAAACTCTTGAAGACAGACAGACAGACGAGCGGATTACCCGGACGCTACTTTTTTCGACTTCTCTGTCATCATAATGTCATATTTGATCAAAATATCGAGATTGAATGCAAAACTTGTCGAATGTTTATATAGGTTCTAGCGTATAAAACTATAAACCTCATACATATATCAAACCCCGAAGAATTCTTATCTTGTTTAGTCACATGAAAATGAGGGCAGATTTGCTTAGCAAAAATCCTTTCAGTCTTTTTTCCATTCCATGAAAAAACTTATTTAAACTTCCTCCAAGTCTCCAAGACAACTTTTTAAGGAAACCCTTTCAATGCTCCCATGTCCCATCCACTTACTTCTGTCTTACCCGCAAAATTAAAATAAATATTTATTTTATTTTTAAACCAGGTAGATACCTACTATTTTTTTATGTAAATTTTAAAGATCTGTCTTCTGTTTAAACGAACTGAAGATGAAGACGCAACAGGGGAATGGAATACATTTATTACGAGCTTCATCTATAATGCAAGTTCTTTACACCAAAACTCCCCATGCGTATAAAAAAAAGGAAAAAGCAGAAAAAAAAAATTGCCTACGAATTATATACTGCGAGAAATGTTTATAGCTCAGAAATGAATTCTGGAGAAGAACAAAAAACAAAAAATAAAAACACCTTCAATTCACCCCAGTTCAACGTCAACCACCCAACTTAGCAGCCCCAATCTTGGGAAAGTATGTGTGTCAGCCCACAAAAAAGAAAAACTCTGATACCTCTCCGCAACTTATATTTCCGATCATCAATGGAGAATGGAGTTTTTTTTTGTTCTTCCACTTCTGTCTATGAACATTGAACATCCCTTCCGCTTTTGTTTTTAATAAAGACTCGTATCGGGAAATTGTGTGGGGGTGGCAGGCATTGAATCGGGGGGGTTTCAAAACTCCTCTCTTAACATGGAAAACGACCAACAAAAATATATGTACATAAGTTGACTGTGTAGGTGTGTGTTTCTTTTGTAGAACAAAAAACATTTTCTAAAACCTACTGGGGGTTTGCGGCGAATTGTTATCATAGTTGAATTATCTAACATAGTCCTATAACGTATGCACAAACACACCACATCGTGTACGGCACAGTAACAACAATTCACACACAAACACCAAAAATAACCCCATTTGTTTAAAAGCCACACCCTTAATTGTAACCCAACAACCAATCCAGAATTGTATTCTATTGTATTTTGTATTGTGCGCCCTCTATCTGTGTTCTGTACGTAGATAGAGATTACTATTAAAGCTGAGCTGCTGGAAAGCATTCAAAACGCTCTCATGTCATACAAAGGGGGAAAAAGAATTTAAGGGTTGGGCCGACCAAACACACCCCTGTTTTTTTTATATTTCTTTCCAAAATTTTCATTCCAATGAAAAACTGGAAACGAATATTGTCATCGGATTTTGGTGTTTTTTCTAATTCTGTTTTAGTCTTTATCATGACATTGACTATACGGTGATCAATTTAAGCGCGGATCAAACATTGTGTCAATGGTCAAGTCAACGGGTTAAAAAACGGTCAATTACCTACCTGCTTAGATTTTATTTTGAGAAGTACTCGTGCTTACGTGCTTTGCGGTGAATTAAAATTTGTTTAGTGAACAAAAAAGAAAAGTGATATCAAATCCCCACTTAGCCCTACAAATAGCTTCAGATTATTATCAACCAAATGAAAAATCAATTGATATGGATACCGATGTAGCATCGCCGTCGTCGTTCTTGCTTTCGCCGCTGCTGTGGTCATCAACGTCGTCGTCGGATAAAGAAATGTTAACAATTTCTTTGCGTACAAAGACTAAATGTTTTTGTGCTCTTGTTTGAAGCTATTTGAGCTTATTTCAACCAACTCGGAACTACAATGGAACTATTAAAGTTAATGATGTACAAAAGTGAATTTTTAAGTAGTTGCAAGAGTGAAGAACGGGTTCCGCCAATTAATTTGGATCAGTTACCAGTGTTTTTGCTGTGTAAGTTAAATCAATTGGACAGAAATATATTCCAAAACGCAGTCTTATATACATGGTTTATTTTTTATCATAATCTTAACCTGCAGATTTCAAAACGCTAATCGTAATGAAAATATCAGTTGCTTTCAAAAACTAGAGAACTTGCTTGGATACCCTTATAAGGAGAGTTCAAAACTTTTGGACTATATCAAATTTTTCAACACTTTACTCTTCAAAAACCAAATTGTTCAACGCTTTACACCTCAAAAACCAAAGTAAAAAGAATCTTCGGTTTTGAATGAAAAATCATTGAAAATCTCTATGAGAAAAATCCATAAATACTATCTGTGTATCGCAGACATTTTTTTAAACGAAAAAGAAAGGTCACAATCTGAATTTAACTTAAAACACTGGTCAAAACGTAAGACGGAAGTAGGTACATATAAATACTGCTTACACAACTTTTTGCGTCGCCGAAACATATACAGTCAGTTTTTTCAAAATTAAACTTACAATGGAATGATTCTGATGTACTTCCGTCGCTTTGTGTAGTCCACCGTGCTTGCGTCGCGTCGGCGGGCTTTGCATATAAATTACCTAGTGTTACCGAGGATCTTGTTTTCAGCTTTCTCTCATTTTTTTTTCTCCATGCCAACTTACATATATATGTAAAAAAATGGATACTTCTGCTTATAACTAGATGACGCCACAATCAAATGCAGATCGATTGTAGATACTAGCCAAAGGTCTATATACAAAGTCGGTAGGTTATTATCTGCCAAATTTTGTGCGTCGCGTTTGTCGTTTTGAACGTCGCGTGTAAGTGTTTCATACCTTACACTCAGGAATACAGCCCAAAATGTCTTGGCGTAAATTCGCCAAGACAATTCTCTTTAAAATTATGAGTACCGTCAGAGCGGGTTAATTTGGCCAGGGCGGGTGACTTTGGCCACTGAATGGATACTTTTTAGAAAAATTGTTAAAATATGAAGAAGTGGTTTAATTTTTTCCAAACTTCTTTGTAAATTCGTATAATTGAATGGATTAAAAAATGATCATACTAGCCTTATTTAATTAACATTAGGTAAAAATATATACCAATTTTTATTTTTATTAAAAATGTTCACAAAAAAATCACCTGAAAATGTTGTATATTTTCAACATGTTGCAGAAACATAATTGCAAAATGACTTTGAATCCGATGTATGTAGGTATTGTTTTTCAAATTGAATCCTCCTAATTTTACCCTTGTAACTATTTTATAAACAATAAATTTTATTTTTTTATGATAAATGCCAAATGGTAGGGTGACTTTTGCCGGGTTGTCAAAGTCACCCTCTCAAATTTTAATAAAGTGTTAGCAATATTGTTTATTGCTCTGCCATAGTGTTGGTATATTATTCATTTTTAGAAAACAATTAAGATGCTCCAAGGATATAAAAAAACCGGGCACGAAAAGCTTTATAAAATCTACTAGCTGACCCGGCAGACTTCGCTCTGCCTAAATCGATAAATAAAAGATCTAAACTTTTGTAGCCCACTACACAACCCGCTACCCTGCTACCCCACTACTCTGTTACCCAGTTACCCCGCTACCCGTCACCCCACTAAACACTGCCGGCTACCCAGTATTTCCACGCGCTACATGCTACCTCGTTACCTATTACCCCGCTTCCCCTTACACTGCTTCTAACTACTCACTATCCGTCAACCCGCTACTCGCTTCCCATTACCCCACTACCCCATCGACTACTTCCCTGGCCATTTCTCATGAAAACGGCTTGGTCGATTTCGTACAAAATACTAAGAACCCATCTACGCCACTAACCGAAAATTCCCTCAGCATTTGGTTCTAAACACTCCACTGGTATAAAATCAGTGAGTCCTCAGCGAATTTGTATGAGATTTTTATATATCTAAGAAAACAACGTTAACTTTGTCAGCTAGTAAGGTCGTGACAACTCAGAAATCTTCGTTGCCTCATGCACAACAACTTTGTTAAGGATATGGTCAAATGCATAGTTAACGTTCTATAGGGAAAATTGTATTTCCATATTTTTTGCTATATCTTATGAACGGCTTGGCCAATTTTGTAGAATTATCTTAAAAACCCTACTCTAATAATACTCGAGCATTTTGTCAAAATTTGATGACAAACGGCACGAACTTTCCTTTTTACGAACTTTCCATTTTACCATTTCAAAAGTAATGCATTTCATTTGAAAGAGTGTTTTGAGATTTTGTTTAATCAATTTTTTTTTGCATTTCTAATTTTCCATTTTTTTTTTACTTTTTCTTGCATTCTAGTTCCCCATCACAAATGTTCCAGTTTTCCATTTGAAAACCACTGCACCTGCAATAACATGCAATTTTCCCTTTGCAAACCAATGATTTTTCCGAGTTTTTCATCAAAAAATTTATATTTTCTATTCGAAAACCCACTTTGAAATTTTCCATTTGAAAACCAATGCACCTGCAATAATATGCAATTTTCCATTTTAAAACCAATGAGTTTTCCGAGTTCCTTTCGGAAATCCATTTTGAAATTTTGCAGTTTTCCATTTGAGAACCACTTTACTACAATTACATGCAATTCTCCCCTTGAAAACCAATGAGTTTTCCGAGTTTTTCATCAAAAAAAATCTGATAAAAAAAAGACCTTAACTATTGTACCCTGTTAGTACACTGCCCACTACCCTCCTATACCTACTACCCACTACCAGCTACTTCTACCTGCTACCCGCTACCCCCTTACCCGCTCCTCGCTACCCCACTACCTCGCTACTCCACTTCCCGCTTCCAAGGCCATATCTCAAAAGAAACAAATCTAAAAAAGGAAAAATATCGACAACAAAAAAATGTCAAGTAATGTATTTTTTTTTCGATGAAAAACAATTTTTGACAAATATTTTTCCTTCACTGACATTTTTTTTTTGTGATGAAAATAAAAATATTTGACGAAATTTTAAATGAAATTGATTAATCGTAGGTATATTGATATATTTTGTTGTAGTGTGAAAAGCATTATATTTAACATTTAAACCGTTTGTGATTTAAAAAGTACTAATTTTGTTTGTCTTAAACCATCTACCCTTAATCCTCTTTAGTTTAAGACAAACATTAAGAAAATCTGCCAAACGGTTTTTATGCCTATATGCCGCAAACGAACGACACTAGATTTTTATAATATGTATATAGATAGATATAGAATAGATAAACTCTAAAACCTCAGAAGGCACTTTATTGCAAGTTCGGGAAGGCAACATGTCATTGAACAAGGCTTTAAAAGTGTTTGAAATATCAAGATCCACGCTCCAAAACAAAATTTAAAACGTGTCTACAAAATCTGTTGGTGGAAGAAGAAGCCTTCATAGTCAAAATGCTACTAACAACTAGTATCTGGGGATTTCGGCTTTCCATACTTGATCTTCGTCACTCAAGGCTTTTCTGGACAAAAAACACAAATATGTCGCCAAGTTCAGCAACAATTTGCCGGGGAAGGATTTGGCAAGTTCATTTTTAGAAAGGCACAAGAACCAAATAAAATCGCTAGAGTGCCAAAATATAACACAGCTTTAAGTACCTTGGTTTGTTGTTAGATTTTCGGAAGAGTTGGAATGACCACACCACACACCTAAAAGACTATTTTAATAAGGTGGTAAGGCAAATGTACAATTTGAGCCATTACTGTCGTCAACCTCTTCTGAGTTTAGTCTATAACGGCCTTTTTAAGTCCAAACTACAATACGGTCTCTCTTGTTGGGGTGGTACAAATTACAATAAAATAGAACCATTACTTATAAAACAAAAATATGCTATAAGAATTATCTGTAGATCACACCGCCTAACCCCAAGCTTTAATCTTTTCAAAAACCTGTAAATCCTACCACTTCAACATCTATATTTCTATAAAGTCTTAAAAATATTTTTTGAAAAATCTGGTTACCTGCAAACTAGGGCGAACAGTTCTCACAATTTACGAGTCAATAATAGAATCTTAGTTGTAGTTCCCACTATTAAGAAATCTATCTATTCTCACTTCTACGAAGTTACAGCACCTCGTCTTTTTAATAACCTTCCACAAGAAATTAGATTTAACACAATCAAATGGTCATATTTGAACAACATTAAGCTTTTCCTATTTTCTTTAAACTTTGATGAAGTTGGTAGTTTATTGAATAATATAACTTAAGATTACACAAAGATGTTTATTTGTTTAATTACTTTAACTGTTGTGATTTTTTTTTTTTTTGCTTTGGTCTTCTGTTTGTATTTTGTGCATTGCGAACTTATAATTTTTAATTTTTGTACTTATTTATATTTATATTTTGTATACTACACTTTTTTAAATGATCCCCATCAATATTGCTGTGTTTATTTGTTCGCGGTAAATCCAACTCTTGTCCTTAAGACAACCGGATTTACCTATCTATTTTGTTAAATATGTATTTATTTCTTAATTTAAAATGTTATAACTTTATGTAAATATTCTTTTTCATGAATGTAAGAATAACATGTTTAATAAAATAAAGTTTTAAATAATAAAAAATAAAAATAACTCCATCAAGAGCAGCAATATCAATTTCAACAATATCAAACATTTTTCAACAATTTGGTAATCTGGTGACATTTGGTAATTTGGTGACAATTTTGCGAGCCATTTCTCAGAAAATGTTATCTAGCTGAAGAAAATCTTCCAACCATTTGCACTCACATAGCACAACCATTATATGTAGCCATCTTTCGACGTTTGTAGGCATTATGGTAGAAAAACTTAACAAACTATAAGTTGGCAAACAAAACAGTGCCCAAAGAAGTGTTTCCTAGACTTTTGAAAAACTCTGGGATAGCTCACTTGAGGATTTAATACCTGGCTACTGTGCAACTAGAATTTATCCATGCGATAGGCAAAAAATTATATCTAGAAAATATGATCACCCTATGTGAGTCAGTTTTGGATTATATGAAGAGCCTTTGGACCCCAGATACCTCACGAAGAAAGCCAAGAAAAAAACCTGTCTCTAGTATAAATATGGCACACTTCACAACATCACCGAACGTCTTAACACAGTCTTCCAGTATGCAAGCAAAAGAAGATTTCACTGAAGAAATGTACATATACTGATGAACCTAGTCCATCAAAGATATGTCGCAACTGCAAGCCAAGACGCCGCGGCGGCGCGCCGCAAGGTTAGGGTAGGTATACCTTTTTAACTATTTCATTGAATAAAATAGGTAAATTAACTAGGTATACCTATGTGCATTAACAGGTCATAGTTTCATCAGAATCCTCTACTAATAATACCACCTTTAACTCAATGAAATCCTTATCTTTGGATGACTCGTATAGGATTAACCTCGCTGAATGGCTAGAACAAAAAATCATGAGTGACGATGATATAACGGCCAACGAGGATATTTCTATCAGTGTTGGTGACTATTTTTTGGTCAGGTTTCCAGTAAAGAAAAAATTAACACATTACGTTAGCTGTATCTTAAAAATATACAACGATTAGTTAACAGTCTCGTTCTTACGACGAGGTGCTGGGCGGAGCTTTATAGATCCATAAAGACAAGATGTTGCACAGGTGAACAAAAGTAATCTGAAGAAAAAACTTCATGTTCCAACAGTGGATCGCCGAGAGAGACTGTTTTTTTTCAATATCTTAAATTAAATTAACAAAATTGTATTTAAATAAAATTGTTTAAATACCGAAACTACAGTGAAAACTTTGTACATGTACATAGGTAATATATAAATGAAAAAAGAATTTGGAAAAATTATTTGTCGGATTCATAATAATCCAATGGAACTTCTAGTATATTGTCTTCGTTTTCTTCTTTCTATTTTTCTTCATCTTCCTGCTGGATACAACTATGCTCTTAAAGTAATGCATATCATAATAATATGTCTCATCACTGATGTAGCAATATTATCCTCATCTAGTATCGATTCAATATGGAGCACAACTTTCCTTGACAATAATTGGAACATGCTAAAGACCGAAACAGTCCAACCTTTTTACAGCCGCATTTAGCATTGCTGGAAAAAGATCATGTAAAGAGAACACTCTAGGAGGCTTTGTACGTCTTGAGAATCTTCATTCGAGAATCATTTGCTTCAACATGCTGATCTATTGTATCCATTCTAACATAAGCGAAATCTCCCAAGCCTACACAAATAGCAATCATTGCATGCATACCATATACCCATTTACTTATGACACTCTATTTCGTACTTCTCCCTCGAGAAAGCTAACTGAAGTAATGTATATGAGCTCGAATAGCTCTTGCATGCATGACCTTTAAACATTTTATCTAATGACCCAGGTGCATAAATCAAAGAAAGTATTTCTTTTATGCCGCTTCCTTGCATGATGTAACCAATTGCTCCTAGAAATGACACAATTAAACGAAATCCTCCGAGCCTGATTATGATTTTCGATAATTCAGACCCTTCAGGTGTCGACCTTCACAAGTAGAAGTAGCACAAAATTACTTTAGAAGGCTTTAAAAAGTATTATACGCTCTCATTCCTCTTCTTTCAGACTTCTTTAGGTACCTATGGAGTACATAAAAGGCGAAAGTGGTCGATCCGATAGAAGGAATTAAGAAGATAATTTGGTTCTTATTAAGGTTTTGAAACGGAATATTTCTTCTTAAATTTTTCTTTTCCTCCGTCTTTACAAAATTCTCAAAAAAAAAGTAATCAGAGAATTGTATCTATTTTTTTTTTTTTTTTGTTCTCATTCTTATGGTTCTGCAAGTGTATTTTGTTGGCTTGATAGATTTGTAAAGTTCCTTTATAAGTAAAACAACGTCGTCTATGTAACAATATTTTATTCAGACAGAAAAAACTAAAAAGAAAATTTTCTGATTTTCAACAAACTGATACAGTGATTATAATTTAATATTTAATATTGAGTGATAAGAACAAAGTGTTGTCACTTAACGAATGTAATATTTAACATCTTTTAGTGTGTGTATTTTCTCGATATACACAGTCCCTGTCTCTCCCGTACTGCGCCGCCCCACCTATACTTTTGCTTGATGACTTAGGTAAATGACTAGAACTTTTAACGCCTTGAGTTGTTATTTAAACAAGCAAATCCATTCGTATTTATACAAGCTCGGTTACGAAAATTAATCTGTGAACTCTAAGAATCACAAGAAAATTAATAAAAATTAACCACTGGAAATAGTGGATTTAAGGAGCTCGGAACAAACCGATATAAGAAATACCGATTTAAGAACCTATTAATAATTCTTTAAGAAAGAACAAACAGAACGAATAAAGAATTCAAATTAATAGACAATTTAAGTAGGAAAAAATACTGAAGTGTAAAAGTCAAAAAAAAAAAGTGTAACAAATAAAGGTGTTAGTACAGTTCTGGTAATTTATAGATAGAAAGATACAGAATTCTCTGATTATTATTATTTTTTTTTGAGAATTTTGTAAAGAAGGAGTGCAAAAATAAGTATTTAAGAAGTGTGCGAATGTAAAATATTCGCATCAATTAAAACGCCTTAGATTATAATTCATTGTAAATTCATTTTATGTCATTTTATTTGTATTGTAATTAACTTAATTTTATTGAATACTTAGTACAAGCATATCTTAAATCTAAGGTTAAAAATTTAATATGATTAACATTATATTATTGTATAGGTACATAGTCATAAAATTATAAATAAGTTAGGTTGGTAAACTAAGAAGATAATTTTTAAGTGAGGATTTGGAAAGGCAGGGGTCAAAAATGTCTAAATTATTTGCTTTACGTAGCATTCTGGTCATAGGCTCATTTTGGCCATATATAGTCCGGTGAAAAGGGAGATGAAAAAAATTAACCGATCTCAAACGACACGTGGGTTGGTATTAATTGAAATCTTTCGAAGCAAAGATGGGCAGTCAATGTTTCCGGCTAACAGCTGATGTATAAAAACGATATCAGCATTGTTACGGCGAATAAATAAGGGATACATGCTCAACAGAAGAAGGCGAGACTCATAAGGTGGTAAATTAAATGGATCTTCCCAGCCAGAACCAAGGTCACGAAGGGCAAAACGAATAAATCTACGCTGGACAGCTTCAATCCTTTGAATATGAACTTGATAGTGAGGACACCAAACTTGGGAAGCATATTCAAGTACAGGTCTAACGAACGTTATATAAAGGGATTTAGTGACATATGGATCACAGAACTCTTTAGACCAGCGTTTAATAAATCCTAAAGTGGAATTAGCCTTATTAATAATATTGTCGATATGCGATTTAAAATTCAATTGGGAGTCAAATAATATGCCTAAATCAGAGATCGATGTTACTCTTGGAATAGATTCGTCATTGATATTATAAGTTCTACAAGAAACTGTAGAACACTTACGAGAAAACGTTATAGATTGACACTTATTAATATTTAGTTCAAGGTCATTCATTTGGCACCAAGTACTAAAGTTATTAATATCAGTTTGGAGTAGGTCAATATCCACGGAACAACATATTTCTTTGTAAATTTTCATATCGTCTGCATATATAAGTAGTTGAGCATTGGAAATAATTTTTTCAACGTCATTGGTGGTCAATATAAAAAGAAGAGGTCCGAGGTGGCTACCTTGGGGAACACCAGATGTTGCATTTATTTCCGTTGAAATGCTATTCCTAAACAAAACCCTGTACTGGCGATTATATAAGTAAGATTGTATCCATGAGACAATAAGAGGTGGAAAGCCAAGTTTATTAAGTTTAAACAGAATAAGCTTATGGGAGATTTTGTCAAAAGCCTTACTAAAATCTGTGGCTATGGAATCGACCTCCTTTCCACTTTCTAGAGCGCTCAAGCTAAAAGAAACAAATTCAATAAGATTTGTGGTGGTTGATCTTCCTTTAAGAAATCCATGTTGATTGGGCGAAAAGATAGGTTTGCAGTGGAAAAACATATTGTCATAGATTATACTTTCAAAAAGTTTGGGAATGCAAGAAAGTTTTGCTATGGGTCGATAATTATTTATATCATTCTTGGGCCCCTTTTTGTGAACAGGAATAATAAAAGCTTCTTTCCAAACCTTAGGAAATATACCTGTTGAAATTGACAGTTGATATAAGACTGTTAAAGGTATTGCTAAACTGTCAACACATTTCTTTAGCACTATTGGAGGAATAGCATCAGGACCAGAAGAGTAATCGTCCTTGAGTAAATTAATTTTTTGTATCACGATAGAAATGTCGATATTAATAGAGCATAAAGATGTTTGATTGCATGTGTTCATGTAATTAAAATAATTTTCATCGATTTCGAAATTGTTGGAAGAAAAAGATTGACTGAAAAATTCAGCAAAATGGTTTGAGATTGTAACAGGATCGGAAGATGATTGATCATGTAATTTAAAGGCCGAAGGGTAACCATCAGACTTTCTTTTACTGTTTATAAACTGAAAAAATTCTTTCGGGTTGGATAAAATATTTAATTGCATCTGAGATATATAGTTAAGATAAAGATATTCACATAAAGTATTAAAATCATTATACACTTCGATATAGTCAGAGAATTGTTGATTAGATCGATTCATTAGAAACTTTTTCCATAGTTTGTTACGTTTGTTACGAAGACAACGAAGTTCTTTTGTATACCAAGGGGGGGGGATGAAGAAACGTTTTTTTGCATAAGAATTGGGACAGATTGAGAAAAACAACTATGTAAGAGAGAGTAAAACGTCTGAAGTTTGAGGTCTATTATGGTCAAGCAAAAAGTCAAAATTAATATCATTAATAAGTTGGTTTAATAAGTTGAAGTTAGCTTTACGAAAGTTGAATTTAGTGTTAGTTTGAAACTCCGGACGTACGTTGGGACTAACAAAAGCAAAAATTGTTGAAAGGGGTGGGTGGTGGGTGTCCAGTTTAGTCAACAGATGCTTACTTTCAGTGACAATTGTATTCTCAACATCAGATGTAAAAAAGAAGTCAAGCTGTCTGCCAAGACTATTTTTGATGCCACTCATTTGAACAAACCCTGAAGCAAGAAGGCGATCAGTAAAAAGAATTTCTTTGTCAGACGTTGTATTTATAGCAGAATAATAGGTACCATCTTCAGAGAGGGACCATGTCAAGTAAGGAAGATTGAAATCTCCAAGAATAATGAGATCGTCATTGGGGTTACACAAATCAACTATATATTCAATAGCTTCAATGAAACATTTGTAAACTGATGTAGGTTGGGTTGGATGGATATAACAACAAATGATAAAAATATTTCGATTAGGAAGATTAATCTTAACACAGATTATTTCTAAGTCAAGAGTATCAGGTATTGTTATCAAAGATGTATTTAGGTCAGAATGGATCGCTATTAGAACACCACGGCCCTTGCTAGAAGAATTAGAAACAACAACATCTTTTCGGAAAACACTGAAATCGGATGTAAAAAGTTCATTGTTATTTATATCACTTGACAGATTGGTTTCCGTTAAAGCAAAGAGGTTGTATGGAAGTTTTTGGGCATTAAGGTAGAGTTGGGAAGTTTTTGTGCGAAGTCCTCTCACATTCTGGTAGTAAATTGATAGACAATGGATGCAATTTTGGTCAAGAGGTAATGACTGGTTAGTTCAAAAACCTGTCAAAATTGACCTTAAAGTTTTATACAATGTCAAATTAGCTTTACGAATTACTGGTATTAATGTAAAAATCGAGTGTACAACTCAAAAATTGCTATTCTGCGAATATTAAAATCTTAAATTGTTAAATTGAAATATCGAAACTACGTCTTTTATTTATCTGAGCTTTTTCTACTAGTTGTAAACTAGCTAGTCGATACAAGAATATTGCGTTTTAAAACCTTAATAAGAACCAAATTATTTTCTTAATTCCTTCTATCGGACCGCCCACTTTCGCCTTTTATGGTACTTAATAGGTATTTAAAGAAGTCTTCAAGAAGAGTAATGAGAGCTTATAGTACTTCTTAAAGACTTCTATAAGTAATTTTGTGCTACTTGTGTAAGTAAGGGGTCATGTAATCTGTGCACACGTTGTTGATTTTACGGTATGACCGTTTTGTCTAGTGCTCTAGATGTTGGTTTGACTGAGTTCAAGATAACTTTTTTTCTGCCGGTTTGCTTCAAGGCGCGCATGCTTGGCAAATCACCGTGCTTCGAGTAAAGGAATAGAAAACAACTGCTTTTGATCACCGAATTTCTTACTTGAAGAGTGACATAATTTTTGTTTCTTTTTTTTGTTTTTTTTTTTACAATTTCACTATCTACCTGATATGTGCATACAAAATTCTAGCAAATATCTCCAATATATATCGGAAAGCTATGCTCAATTTCTTACTGGTTGTAGCGTTGAAAAATCATTTCTGTATTTCAACCTTAGTGTTTGCAAACAGTTTGTGATACCTCAACTTATAAGCATAAAACCACGGGTTGCATATTTGATGAGCTTTTCTGTAGAAAAAATGTACCTAAATACGGAACGGACATCCAAAAGAAAACATAAAGAACTGACAGACACACTTATAAAATATCGACGAAGTAAATTATCAAGTTTTTATATGCAAATTACACTTGAATAGGAAGACGTCTTGATTGTCATTTATATATTTTTTTCAGGTTGTGAATGACAAATAATAATTAATAATGAACGGCGCGGCGGCGGCGTTAGCAAACAAAAACTGCAAAGTTTAACTTTCAAATCTTGCTTTAGTAAGGTAATATGTAACATACCAATCACGACCTTGAAGCAAAGCTTCCTTAAGATATTCGTCTTCTACTAATTTTCTGAACCAAATCTCAATGTTTGTACATTGTTTTCTTTTTCCATTGCATTGTCTTAGGAATACAAGTTTTCTGTCTTCGTTTTGCATCTCCTTTCATATTCCGTAAAAAAAAAAAACTCTCAAGAAGCAGAACCCTCACTTCGCAAATCGCAAGAAACAAAAACTAACACACTGTGGCGTATACGTGTTTTTTTCTGAATGCATTGAAATCTTTATAGTATTTCATTTATTTGCCATTTAGGTAGTAAAAATTGAGATCTGTATGGATTGTAATATAGTCAACAATCATATTGATATAGAGCGTCCATTTTTTCCTAAGAAATCCCCAATTTAAAAAGCAAAATGCAAAAGCAAAAAAAAATATTTGCTTTTAAACGCAGCTATTCATATAGTTTTGATTTCCTTGTATTTCCAGCAACCATTCCAAAATGCGGGGGATGCCATGAGCTGATATTGGATCGATTTATATTGAAAGTTCTTGAAAGAACGTGGCATGCGCAGTGCTTGCAATGCAGCGAGTGCCGAGCTCAACTAAACGATAAATGTTTTGCTCGAAATGGCCAACTCTTTTGTAAAGATGACTTTTTTAAGTGATTAAATCTCTCCAAGTAAAAACAAAAATCAATTACTAATAAAAATATAAATTTTTGCAGAAGATATGGCACAAAATGTTCAGCATGTGATCTGGGTATCCCGCCAACTCAAGTTG
This sequence comes from Sphaerophoria taeniata, assembly GCA_943590905.1. Classification (NCBI taxonomy): domain Eukaryota; kingdom Metazoa; phylum Arthropoda; class Insecta; order Diptera; family Syrphidae; genus Sphaerophoria; species Sphaerophoria taeniata. The sequence goes on along the minus strand of OX016540.1, from coordinate 81,585,819 downwards.
TGCGGAGAGCACAGGATAATGTTTACCACCTGCAATGTTTCCTCTGTGTCATGTGCTCGAGAACACTCAATACCGGTGATGAATTCTACCTAATGGAAGACCGGAAGTTGGTTTGCAAACGCGACTATGAAGAAGCCAAATCGAAAGGTTAGTTCTAGTTAGTGAAAAGTAGCATTTTCAATTTATTGTTTGATGATTGTTATTTGTTTGTTCCCAAAGGCCTTTATTTGGAAGGTTCATTGGATGGAGATCAACCAAACAAAAGACCTCGCACCACAATTACTGCAAAACAATTAGAAACACTTAAAAACGCCTACAACAGTAGTCCGAAACCTGCCCGCCATGTACGAGAACAACTGTCTCAGGACACCGGCCTTGATATGAGGGTTGTGCAAGTTTGGTTCCAAAATAGGCAAGTAGCAGTAAGCCTTGATAATTGCACAAAACAGAGATCATTAATAAGTGATTTGTATTATTTTAGGAGAGCAAAAGAGAAACGACTGAAAAAGGATGCGGGTCGTACTAGATGGAGCCAATATTTCCGATCGATGAAGGGTGGCGGTTCACCGCGGACTGATAAATTTCTAGACAAGGACGAGTTGAAAGTCGATTATGATAGCTTTAGTCACAATGGTAATTATATTTTTCGAAGGCTGCAGAAGTGCAGAGTCTTGTATTTAATTGCAAGCCAAGATTTTTAAGTTCTTCGTGACACAATCGACAGCGGCGATTATTTTAACTTAAAATAAACATGGCTGTCAATAAAAATGACAGCATTGAGACCATTTTATAGCCAAGATCTTGGCGTGCTATATTCAGGCAGTCTAAAAGTACGTTAAGAGTTTTTGAAAAGAGCAGCTTCCGTTTTTTAGCCATCACTCGTGTGAGTTTCATTGTTCTCCTAATGAACTGTCAAGGTAGACAGTTGAAATCACATGTTGGCCTGTGTGCATCATTAACGTTTGAAAACATTACTTCCGTCTTTCAAATAAGTCTTAATTACTCTTTCTTTCAAGCGTTAGGAAGCAAAAATGAGAGCGCTACAAAACAAAAATGGTTTTGGATATCAATGAAATTCTTTAATCCTGTGAAAGTACGTTCGATGCCGTTATGTATGAAACTCGATTTCTTTTACTTGGCCACCACGGGCACTTGACGGTTTTGAAGCATAAGTCGGCCGATACTGCTGGAATTTCACGTTCGATATTCGTACGAAGTTCATAAATCGTCGCTGGCTTGTTGGCATAGACCATAGTCTTGACGTAGCCCCAGAGGAAATAGTCTAACGGCGGCGTCAAATCGCACGACCGAGGCGGCCAAGTGACTGGACGTTCTTGGATATTGAAGGAGCCTTCAATAACGTGAAGAACGAAACAATGAAGCAAGCCTTGGACGACCACATGGTCGAGAGGGCATTAATACAGTGGATAATGTGTATGCTTAGGAAGAGACAAAAACACTGAGCTAGCAGAGGAAAGGGTGAGAGTATCCACATGCAGGGGTACCCCACAGGGTGGAGTTCTTTGTCTCACTGGCACGGGAATATTTTGTACTGTGCCTGTGGATTCAATTTTTCCACTAGACGCTCAATTGTTGATCTGCTAAGACGATAATTTCGACTCGTTGTTGGCTCGTATATCTTTCCATCATGAAATGGCAAACATTACAGAAGAGAAACGTCAAAAGAACGGAAAGAAATATGGCTTCGTTTGCTGTCCCTGTCGCTCTACTTTTGTAGAGTCCCTGTTGAAAAACCCTTAACATGTCTCAATAACAGTTCTTTGAGAGATTTTTGTTTGATATTTCGAGGCAAATATGTAAAATTAAAATTTTATTGAACTGTTCAAAATTATAAATATTTGAATTTCTAATTTTCTTTTTCAGATCAAAGTAACGACAGTTACAGCACGGTCAATCTGGGACTTGAAGAAGGTGCTTCACCACATAGTGTCCGAGGATCATATACCCGAGGAAGTGGTAGTCCGCACATATATCCACCCAACAATTCACCTCCAGCAATTGGATCTGGACATTCTTTTGGATCATATTCCGATAATATCGTTTACACCCATTTAGGTTTGATAAATTGTAAATAAAATCTGGCGAATGGTTTACATTAAACTTCTTATTCTCTAGGTCATTCAGTTAATTCAGTGACAAAAGGTTCTGGTAACCTGCATGTCGTTCCAGGAAGTGGTATATCAGATTTAAGTAATGACTCCAGTCCAGCACAAGGTTATCCCGACTTTCCTCCTAGTCCTGACTCATGGCTAGGTGATTCAACTAGTGCCAATGCCAATTCATCAACTCCTGCCGTGCAATACTGATATACAACTATAAGGGCCATGCTTAAAGTTTCACGCGCTACCCTATTTTCATCTCAATCATAGAGCATGAAAAGTCAGCCGCCAGTCCTTTTGGGTGAACTGTCTCAAGACAATTGTGGAACTACTAAGTTGTTTTTTTAATCATAAAAGGAGATATGTCAGAACAATGACATATGAAGTTTGTACACAATTTAACAATTAAACTATTGAAAAAGTGTTTTAGCACCCTTCAATCATCAGTAAAAATTCGAAAAAATCCAGCATCAACTTTAACATGTCTCCTTAAAAAATATTTGTGATTTATGGAGTTGAAAATACCTTGTGTTTTCGTTCTCGATTGTTAAGTATGTAATTTATATGTATAGTAAAAATAATTGTAGTGTACTTAATAAGAGTGGCGGATGCTGGCAACGCTGTTTACGAAATACACCTTGTAAATAAGTTTCGTTGTTTCGTCTCAGTCGATAGTCGATACTCAGCAAGCGTTGCAGTTGCGGCCACGGTTTCGCGTTGCTGCTCATCCACTGTTTGGCCACCCGTGTCTTGGAACTCGTCATCTGATTCCTTCATCTGATTCACCAATTTGGGTTCCGTAATCCTATGCCCAAGAATTAAGAAAATAAAGATTTCTTAAAAGTAAATAATTTCTTTATTTTATTTAATTATTGCCAAAGCAAAAATGTTCGGATTATTTGTTTGCTGATATTGATGTTGTTCGTTCGCTTGCTGAGTATCGACTGAGACAAAACAATGAAACTTATTTACAAGGTGAATTTCGTAAACAGCGTTGCCAGCATCCGCCACACTTATTTACTTTTTTCCAATTTAAAAAAAAAAAAGAGAAAATGAATTTGAGTTATTTTTAAACAAATGAAAGGTCTAATGGAAATCATTTTTTCAAATTTAGTACCAAACATTTAACACGCTCTTATCTCTAGAACAACTGTGACAGAAGTAAACAGATCATTCTTGGTGTATAGAGTCTAGAATTCGGAAATTATTTAATAAAAGTCAGTTTTTTCGAAGCCGCATTATTAGTTCATGTTATTTATCAAAATACATATATCAATTTTTATATTAGGAATCCGGGCAATAATCCACAATCATGAATTTCCTTTGGACCAATCAAATGTTGAACGTGAATTATTTAGTTCCTTTTTAAGTGTAAAACATATTAACTGGTCAAACAAATCTTCAAAAAACTAAAACAATAGATAAGAACTAATTGCTTAACTTTATTAAAAAAAAAATAACAAAACATTTAATTTTAAGAGTTTAGGTGTAAAAAATTTAAAAAAGATTTATGCATGTGTATTTATTTAAAACAAACTAAAAATTAATAAAAAACCCACTGTGACATAAACGTAATGCTAAACATGTATGTTTGAAATATACATCCTTAGAAAATTATTTGTTTAAGTTAATTTTTTATTTCATAACAAAGAACGAAGCTCCATCTGTCGGGGCAGATCATTGATATCTGATCAATGAATTCAGGTGTAATTCCTTGCCGCCTTACTTGCTTAAGGTGGCGCTACAGTCTGGTGTGGACTTAGGCCTCAATCAACAGTCTCCGCAAACCAGCTCGTCCCCTAGCTAGCTGTCTCCAGTCTTGCACTCCAAGTTAATTGAGGTGCGCCACCTGAGTCGCGGTCTTCCTCTCCTTCTACGTCCCTTGGGAATAGTGTCGAAGGCTTTCCGGGCCGGAGCATTGGTGTCCATCCGCTATAAATGGCCGAGCCATCTGAGTCTCTGGAGCCAGAAGGGTCAGGCTAGGTCCATGTCGTTGTACAACCCGTAAAGTTTGATGTTGTATCTTCTTCGCCATTCCCCTTCAATGCGCACGGGGCCAAAGATGACCCGAAGAACTTTCCTCTCGAAACAGCCTAAGGCACATTCAACCGATTTTGTCAAGATTCATGCTTCTGCACCATACAGCAAGATGGGATGATGAGGGTGTTGTACAGTTTTACCTTAGTTGCTCGAGAGAGGGCTTTTCCACTCAATTGCTTTCTTATAGCCCAAAGAAAGAGCAATTAGCTAGAGTAATTCTTATTTATTTATTTATTTATTTATTTGGAAATCGTTAATTACTAACGTTACATAAAAAAACTTAAATCTAATTATAAATCTAATGTTCTATAAAACATAGTTTTGAATTTTACAGTTTTCAAATTGTCATTGACAGCAGTAATAAGAAAGTATAATTTATTATATTATATTGAGATCATTTGGTTTAAAGAACTATTTGCACCATAGTTTGACCTGCTAAAAATAGGGCATAAAGGTTGCCTAAGTCTAATGCTAGATTGGCTGCAGTTAAAATTCAGTCGACAAAGAAGTGAAGTCGATATTTTACCATTTATAATACCAGCGATGAAACAGAATTGGATAAATTTTCGATGAGTGATGGAAGATTTATCAAAAGAAGTCTTTGTGAGTACATTACAAGTGCAGATCCCTGTGACCAGGAGAGAAAACGGAGACAAAATCGTGTAAACCTTCGCTGAATTGCTTCAATCCTATATATATGAACAGAGTAGTAAGGTGCCCAAACTACGCAGCCGTACTCAAGAATTGGTCTCACAAACGAAATATAGAGAGTTTTGAGAACATATGGATCGTTGAAGTCCCGAGAAAATCGCTTAATAAAACCGAGTGTTTTGTTAGCTTTTTTAATTATAAAGTCTAAGTGGTCATTAAAAGTAAGTTTAGAGTCTAAAATAATTCCTAAGTCAGAGAAGAGTGAAACTCTATTCAAAGGGTCCGAGCTAAATGTGTAGTTATATGTTATAGTCGTTTTTTTGCGTGTAAAGCTCATTACTTTACACTTGTCAATATTTAGATAAAGTCTGTTGTTATTGCACCAATCCCTAAATCTAATTAAATCGTCTTGCAAAAGAGTACAGTCAGTTTCGAATCTTATTCGTTTGTAAAGTTTAATGTCATCGGCATAAATAAGAATATTTGAATTATGGACAGTTGAGACGACATCATTAATAAAAAGGATAAACAAGACAGGCCCTAAATGGCTACCCTGGGGTACACCTGAATTAACAATAAAGTTATTTGAACAAACATTACGAAAAACTACACGATAATTTCTATTTTTAAGGTACGAAGAAATCCATTTAAGAAATTGGGTATTGAAACCTAGTTTGTTTAATTTATTAATAAGGGTTTTGTGGCACAGTTTGTCAAAAGCCTTACTAAAATCAGTGAAGATACAATCAACTTGATCACGCTCTTCAAAAGCATCTAAGCAAAACGATGTGAAGTCAAGTAAATTAGTTACACTGGACTTATTTTTGACGAAACCATGTTGACTACTACATAAAATAGATTTACAGTGAAAAGAGAGGACATTACACACAATGGACTCAAACAATTTAGGAATAACAGAAAGTTTTGCAATCGGACGGTAGTTTTGTATCTCCGATTTCAAACCCTTCTTGTGTATAGGAGTTATGAAAGCACTTTTCCAAAGATCGGGAAAAATAGAGCTACTCAATGACTTATTAAACAGTAAATAAAGTGGGTAACTCAAATGAGAGACACATTTTTTTAAGATAGATGCTGGAACACCATCAGGTCCCGGACAGTTATTATCGTCAAGCCTTAAAATGCCTTGGATTATTGCATCCTCAGTAATGTTAAAATTTATTGAGTTGAGATGTGTAAACTGGACAAAAGAAGAGATATTGGAGTCAAAGATAGGGTCAACAGGTTCATCAAAAGCATTCTTAAAAAAGTCCGCAAACATATTAGCAATTTCTTCAGAATTTTGTCGCGTGGAGTTCATGTAAGTCATAGAGCTAGGAAAGCCACCATTATTTCGTTTTGCATTTACTAATTGCCAAAATAATTTAGGATTTATTTTTAACTCACTTTCTGTCTTTGCGGTATAATCTTCAAATAAAAGGTTGTGGTAGTCAAGAAAAAGATTTTTCAATATTAGGAAAATATTATAATCTTCAACTGTCCTTGAAGTATTAAATTTTAACCAAGCTTTGTTCCTTTTGTTTTTTAAATTCTTTAAATGGCGGTCAAACCATGGTGGGTCATTAGAATCCTTATAAGATGTCTTAAAAGGTGTCGTTTGAATAAAGATCTCAAATAATTTGCTATAAAATGAATTACACATTACATTAATATCACAGTTTATAAATAGTTGGTTCCAGTTAATATTGTTTAGTAAAATGGATAAATTATCGATGTTTGATTTGCTGAAGTTAAATTCAATTTTGTTGCTGAGTTTGTTAAAGTGGGGATTCATGTTTAAATTTAACGATATGTCAAGTGCTGGATGGTGACGGTCTTCTTTGGTAAGTTCTAAGGCAGTGGTCAAAACAGCAGCATCAGAATTAGCATTGTCGGAGAAAAAAACGAGGTCCAATGTTTTACCCGAAGAGTTTCTTGAGCCATTCAATTGGTTTAACCCAAATGATGACATACCGTCAATTAAGGTGTATTCTTTCAGGTTGGAGGCTTTAGTTGGAATGTAGCTATAACTATCTTCGTTGCAGATCCAGATTAAATTAGGCAGGTTAAAATCTCCTACGATAAGAATTTCATCTTCAAGTTCCAGCCCCAAAAAGATGTTGTCCAGACAGTTGTTTAGTTCCTCATAAATTTCAATGGAAGAGGCAGGAGGTATATATACGGAGACAATGTATAAATGACCTTCCTGCGTTTTAATTTTCACGCACAAGAGTTCGATGAATGATTGTCGAAAGTCATTGACTAAATTACAGGCTAGGTGATTCTTCACTGCCACAAGTAATCCACCTCCAACAATGGTGGAAGAATCAGTAATATGTCGATCCCGTCTGAAGGTTTGGTAGTTCGTGTCAAAAAGCTCAGTATCAAGAATTGAACTATCCAACCAGGTTTCCGTCAAAATGATGATATCATGTGGAAGATTATTTGAGTTAAGGAAGACCGAGTTGGTCTTTGTCCTCAGTCCATTTACGTTTTGGTAATATATTAATACCTTTTGAAGCTGCTTTGTCGAAGATTCTGCATTGTCTTGTTGTGTTGAAAATGGAGCTGATTTGATTGTTTCTTAATATGTCTATTGTCAAATTCATGATATATGCTACCATTTGGCCAGAACGAAGAAGAATTTATCAAGTGAAAGTAGGAGTCAGGAATGCGAATTTTAAACGATGAATACTTTGAATGGTTACGATGGATCATCTTTTCAACGTGCGGCTTCAGATGTGCACCAATTTTTATGTTAATATGATTTTTGATGTCTAAAGCATTGGTTGAGGGATGAAGCTTAGAGACAAATAAGGTTTTTTGTCCTTCAATAGCCCTTAGACCTGTCGTAATGGGAGATATGAATTCATTTCCATCAGTGCTTTCCGAAGCTACTGGGATTGATTTTGTTTGAGGTGTTGTAGATGCTGATAATGATGATGTTGATGATGACGACGATGATGAGGATGATGAAGATGATGAAGCTGAAGACGATGTTGAATTAATAGGTGGTGACGATGATGATGATGCCGGAGACAATGATGACGCTGATTGTGAAGACGACGTTGCTTGAATACTATCAGATTCAGGTAATGGTGGAAGAAGACATGACGGCAAAGGCATACCATTACTGAAATTGAATTTAGAGATGGATCTTGCCGGCATAAAAGATTGAAATACAGATGTAGCTGGTTTTTTAGATATTTGAGTTTCGCTCGTATTGTCAAGTACTTCACAAGATATTTTAGTCGTTGGTTCATTGTTTAAGTTAGGGTTCAAGTTTTTATTTTTTGCTTTACTCCGGGTTTGCATAATGTTGTTTTGTGGCTTATTACTCAAATTTTCAACTTTTTCTGAAAGCTGAGTCAATTGGCGGCTTAGGTTTTCTAGTTGTCTAGTATTTTGTATTAAATCTCGAGCCATATTTGTAAGTGCAAACGGATCACAATCGTCGCAGAAGAAGTAAAAAGACTTGTTCTTTCCAAATAGCTTGATTGTGCTAAACGGTGCGTCTAAGCATTTAACATGGAAACATCTTCTGCAGTTGCCGTTAAAAATAATTGAATCAATCATATAATCTGATATTTTGTCACAAGATGCACAATTCGCCATGTTTACAATGTTTAAAATTTAAAATTATTTGTTTAAAAGTTAGATTAGAAAATTTTGGTTCTTAGTGTACAAGAAAGTAATAATTCAATTTAGCACATGCACGAACCAATTTGTCGGTAATGTAGTTGTCGGTAATTGTAGTTGGCACTTGACAGATGATATTGGCTGATGACAGATCACAGATGCTTAGTTCTGGTTGCAAAGAGTTGTTGTAATTAATAAATTCTTCGTCTGATCTCGGCGTTGTAATAATAAATTCTTCGTCTGATCTCGGCGCTGGTGTTATTGCCCGTGTTAATAGCGGAGCGCCGGAGCCTAGGTAGACAAACTCCTCTACTACCTCGAAGTTGTATGCGTCTATTATGACGTTCTGTCCAAGCCGTCAGACGCTGTGTTCTTCCCATTATACCAATATCATCCGCGTACGCGAGGAGTTAAACAGATTTTTGGAAGATAGTGCCTCTGGTGTTGACGGTGGAGTTTTGCACTATCTTCTCAAGAACGATGTTAAAGAAATCGCACGACAGTGCATTGCCTTGTCTGAATCCTCGTTTCACATTGAAAGAGTCCGTAAGCTCGTTGCTAACCTTGATGGAAAAGCGAGAGTTCTACATCGTCATTTTGCACAAGCGAACGAGCTTGACAGGGATGCCAAAACTAGGCATAGCTTTATACAGTTTGTCTCTGTACATGCTGTCATCCGCGGCCTGAAAATCGATGAAAAGGTTGTGGGTATCGATTTGGAGTTCAAAGGTTTTTTACCGGATCTGCCGCAATGTGAAAATTTGGTCGATGGTTGACTTTCCTTGTTATAAAATACTAAAAAAGAAACTGTCTTACTGTATTGTTTACTTATAATAAGTGGCCTGAAGCCACATTGATAAGGACCAATCAGATTGTTGACGAAAGGCTTGTAGGCGATGTTAACCAGACTGATACCTCTGTAGTTGGCGCAGTTGAGAGGATCTCCCTTTTTCAGGATCCGGCAAACAATGCTGAGGTTCCATTCATCGGGCATGCATTCTTCCGACCAAATCTTACAGATGATTTGGTGCATGTTCCTATCTAAATCGTCGCCTGCTGCTTTAAACAGCTCGGCAGCTAGACCATCTGCTCCAGCGGCTTTGTTGGATTTCAGCCGTAATATTGCCGTTTTCACTTCTTCTAGATCGGGTTCACGGAATTGTTGGCTATAATCGTGTCCGACGAGAGGCTCCTGCTTGACGGCGGGGTTTCGTTCGTCATAACCGTTATACAGTCTACAGAAGTGGTCTTTCCAAATCCCCAGCATTGACTGCGATTCTACTATGATGTTCCCGTAGCGTTAAAAAAGTGTTCCAATGAAGTGAATGAGTTAGTGATGAATCTATCAGCAATAATTCTTACAGCCCTTTTTTGTATACCATTCAACAGGCTTAAGTAAGTAGCCGGATCAGACGGGGAGAAAAATTGCTTGCAACTTCTTAAGAAGCCCAAATATTTTTCGGTATTTTTGGCGACATCGCATATGTGCTCGTTCCACAAAAGGTGGTCAGTGATGCACATACCGAGAATCTCGAGACGTTCGGTCTCATTGATGAAAGTGCCACTCATGGATAGTGGCAAGGGGGGTATATCTCGCTTCAACGATACAAGGCAGTATTGAGTTTTTGAAGCATTAAACTCCACGCGGTTTTTTATTCCCCATTGTACAATGCTGTTTAAGTCATAGTTTAATGGGCTTATCATATTTTGCCGTTGCAGTTCCACATCCTAAGAGGAGGGATGTGAGTCTGGAAACCAATATGAAAAGCTAAGAGTACTATCGTCAGCGAAACAATTAATCGGATTAGATGTTACAGACAAGAGAGCATAAATGAAAATGAGGAAGAGGATCGGAGACAAAGCGGAGCCCTGAGGCACACCAGCATTTATATTGTCGGTTTCAGACTTGAATTGAACGTTTCGAAAGAAAATTTCTAATCCAACGAAGAAGGGATTCATCGATACCGAAAGCACGCATTTTCGATAAAATTGAAAGATGCCAGACTTAATCAAATGCCCTTGAATTATCAAGTGCAACCATCTTACTTTCTCCAAAACGATGTAAAGATTTGTTCCACCGTTCGGTGAGATAAACCATCAGATCACCAGTGGACCTGTTGCTGCGAAAGCCGTACCGCCGCTCATTAAGAAGCTTTCGGTCTTCGAGATATTTCTTGAGCTGATAGTTTATCAGCGTTTCCATGACCTTAGAAAGAAGGGACGTAAGTGCAATCGGACGACAATTGGAGGGAGAAGAAAATTCGCCTATTTTAGGGATTGGCTGGACAAATGCTATTTTCCAACTGCTCGGAACGAGTCCAGAAGAATAGGATAGATGGAAAAGCTTACGCAAGGGTTTTCCCAGCGTGGAAGAACACCTCTTCAGAATAATAGCGGGGAAAACCATCCGGACCAGCGGATTTATGTATGTTGAGATCCATTAGGACTCTCGCCACAGCACGAGTGTGGAAGAAGATTTGTCCCATGGAATCATTGACGCGCTCAAGAGCAGGTGGAGTCATAACACTCTCTGGCAGCGAAGAGTTGGCGGCGAACTGCCTAGCAAAAAGGTTATAGCTTTCTCAAACGAGCTAACAACTGGAGTGTCATTGTCAACGAGCGTAGGGACCGAGGAAGATGAAGAATTCTTCATATTTTTTACAATGACCAAAAATTCTAACTGCCTTTGGGACATTGCAGTTATTTTTGCCTTAATTTTTGGTCATGTGAAAATTTGTTCCGACGAATATGGACATTGCAAGTCTTCTTGGCTTGTTTAAACTTGTTCTGGTTTTCCTCAGTTGGGTTGGCTCTAAAACACCGGAACTTTACTTCTTTTTCCCTGATAACCTCTTCACAGCTTGAATCAAACCATGACTTTTCCTTGGGTTTGATGCTTACCCTATTCGGGATAAAAGTTTTCATTCCCAAAATAATCATGTAAGTAATCATATCTGCTCTGGAGTCTACGTCACCTTCGAGGAAGCATAGTGACCAGTTAAAGATCCGCAAGAAGTTATTGAGATTGCCCCAGTTGGCTTTCTCGTATTGCCATACGGTTCTCTTCGGGGCTCTTTCTTTAACTGGATTAGTTTGACAGGTGAAATTTGCAGAAATAATACTATGGTCTGATCTGCCTAGAGGCGATAATACATTGATAGTGTATTTATCAGGGTCAGACGTAAGGACCAAGTCAAGGGTATTTTCCGCTTGGCCATTAATGTCCGATATTCGAGTGGGCTCAGTGACAAGCTGAGTAAGGTGGTTAAACTCAGCAAAGATTTCAGCACACATTACTTTGAGTGTTGTCGGGCCCATTGCGTGTCGTGTGTAGCTAGCATTAGCAACAACGAAAAAAAAAAACTAAAATAAAAAAAAAAAACCAGTGCTTCGGAAATAGTGGCATCCGTTACATCCTTGAGCTGGTAACGTTGACGCATATCCGCCTTGTGCTGATTTTGCTGGCATCATCAACTTTAAAAGCAAAATTAACTGGTGGACAACTGAATAAAATTTTTGAATTTTATGCTTTACTCTTTTAACGAAGCACTAGCCTTTCTAGTCTATCATCATTCCTTCTTAAGACATTAGAAAGACTATTTAATATACACCTCAGAGCAAACATTAACACAAGACTCATGTCTATGTCCCAGAATGCTTACTGTATAAGGGTAAATCGGTGGAAACGGCGCGCGTTATACACTTTAGTACGCACTATCGAATACTCCCTCCATCATAAAGAGTATACTATGGTCGCATTCCTTGATATAGAAGGCGCTTTTAACAACGTGGACACATCTGGAATCACATCAGCACTGTCATCTTTGAATGTGGAGAGTTAATTCATACAATGCTAACTAGCAGAATAATTAACTCAGAACTAGGCGGCTGTTCCGCTAGAAGATCTGTCAGCAGAGGCATGCCGCAAGGAGGTGTTCTCTCCCCTCTACTCTGGAATCTGGTAGTTAACGAAAATCTTACCTGTCTAGATAGGGAGGGTTTCAGAGTGATAGCCTATGCTGATGACGTTGCTATAGCTGTTTCAGGGAAGCATCTTAATACCTTAAAAGAACTCTAAGAAAACGCTCTTAATAAGCTAACACTTTGGGGGAATCGGTGTGGTTTAAGCGTTTACCCACACAAAGCCGATTTAGTCCTATTCCTTCCTCCTTCTATAAACGGTACCCAATTAAAGTTTTCAAAGGAAACAATATATCTGGGTCGTATTTTAGACATTAAGCTAAATTGGAAGAGCAACATACACGAAAGAATAAGGAAATCTATGGCAGCTCTTTTCACCTGCAAGAAAGCCATTGCCAGTAAATGGGGTCTACAACCCAGAATCACTCATTGGCTATACACATCGGTAATCAGACCGATTCTTCTTTACGGTGTGACAGTATGGTGGACTGCCTTAAACCTAAATATTAACTGTGATAAACTTAGCAAAGTCCAACGCTCAGCATGCCTAAGTATAAGCGGATCACTTCGTACGACCCCATCTGCAACAATAGACACCCTACTCTATCTGACACCTCTGGATAAAATCAGCAAACAAATAGCTGGTAGTTCTGCTTTACGCCTGAATCCCTCTTCAAGGTGGACCAACAATAACATTGGCCCCTCTCTTATTCTTAATTATCTAGAATCAATTGCAAAGCACACAGACTGCACCATTCCCCAACTACAGTTCGATAGAAACTTCCAAATTTCTATACCTTCCAGATCCTTCTGGGAAAATAGAACATTCCTGGAAGACGAGGCAATCCACTTCTATACAGATGAATCGAAAACTAGTGATGGGGTTCGTGGAGGTGTGTACTCTGAACGACTAAAACTAAGTCTCTCATTCAGCCTTCCAAATCATTGTAGCGTGTTTCAGGCAGAACTTTTGGCGATTAAGGAGGTCCTGTCCTGGCTCAGAGAAAACGTGGTATCCACATCGGATATCCGGATTTTCTCAGAGAGTCAGGCAGCTATAAAATCCCTGGACTCTGTCTCTACAAACTCAATTACGGTCCAAAACTGTCGATCGTCTCTAATGGAGACGGCACAATAGTTTATTAACATTCACCTTCACTGGGTGCCGGGCCATAGAGACATTCCAGGAAACTGCAAAGCCGATGAACTCACCAAATATGGTACAACATTACCCATTAAACCACAAATGGCTAATGTTGGTATACTTTTCGTTACATGCAAGCTTTTGCTACAACAAGATGCTATTAAGAGAACTAACATCAGGTGGAATAACATAACCACCTGTCAGGCGATCAAAAACTTTTGGCCTAAACTGGACTTAAAGAGATCTAGGTGTATCATATCTCTAAGCAGATTGCATATAAGCTCGTTAATTGGTGTCATTACTGGACACTGTCTAATAGGAAGACACGCCGCGCGACTGGGCGTATTTTCTATAGTGGATTTCTGCAGAAGCTGCATGGATGAGGAGCAGGAGGAAACAGTTCTTCACCTCATCTGCACCTGTTCTGCTCTAGCTCATAAACGTATGATTCACAGGAGAATACTTTTATGATGATCTAAACGATCTCGAACACATTAATATAATCAATCTTCTACGTTTCGTAAGGAACTCTAATTGGTTTCATTGAGCTTTCGAAGAAAGCCTTTTAGATTTATCGTTCATGTGGTATCACAATGGGCCTTCAACTGGCCTAAGTGTGTCTTTTAACATCCATGACAGCCACTTTAACCTAACCTTACCTAACTAGCCTTGGTGGAGAACCAAATTCTCAGCATTGAATTAAACATCTCTTTAAGCCAGATTCACAAAAAACAAATATTATGTATGAAGTCATCTCTGGCAGGGCTGCCAAAGGAAAATCAAAATCAGTTTATAACCGAAGTAAATGTTTACTAAATACAGACAGACCTAGTTAAATTGTTTGTATGTAAAAAAAAAAAAAACTGTAAGCAGTTTACCAGTGAGACTGTTCTGTGTAGGCCCATGAAGCACTCATTCATATTATTTATTTTCTTAAGTCCCTACAAGATAAAGTATCGTCCAATATCATTTGCTTAGATCTCTTTGGAGTTTTGAGTGAATCTTTTCCACATACATTGATGGTATTAAGATATTTCATAAGTCCAAGAGAGAGAAAGTGCTAGCAAACAAAAATTTAAAAAAAATCTTTGTTTTGTTTCGACTTGTGCTGTAAGGTGGTTGCACCTACACCAAAAGTCTTAGACTTCCTATAAACTACAGCCTCAAGAGTCGAGGGTGATTCCGTAGTCTGCACACATTAACAATGCTCACCAACCGAATAATTAGAGACAGTTCCAGTAAGGTTGGATGGAGGTGATGCAGTTTAGACGTAATCAGTGTTGCTATAGTATCCGAGCATGACGGTTTAATTTTGTATAGAAATATTCTTTTAAATTCTTAAGTTAACATTTGTAACTCTTGGAAAAAGTGTCTGCCTTCTCAAAACTATAACAAGGTGCTTAGCTTAGAAACTTAAGGTTTTCAACGAATTTTGAATGTCAGCTAACATATCGACCTACATTTCAGACTTGGTGGATTTAACAATTTTGAAACATTTTTGATTTATTTTAACAAGAATTAAGTCCAAATCAAACAAAGTTGTGCTTAATTACCGTGAAATTCGTATTGGAAGGAATCTTAAAGCAAGTGAGAACTCAATAGTTTATAGATATGTTAGAACACTGCGAAAGTGGTCAACATGGATTCTCTGCGAAAAGAAAAAGTGAATTCTTGAATACCTAAAAAGCAATGTACAAATTGTTTCCATTCTTCCAAGTCCAAACGATCTCAATCTTAATTTCGCTTTTGGTTGTAAACATGTGTGTATTTCTTCATAACGGAAATGTTACATAACGCAGTTGGAATTAGTTTTAATTGAGATATGCTTGTGTGAAGTGGTTTCCTCAATCTGTTTGTTTCAACAAAGTGAAATCTACAAAAACAGAAAACAAATCGCCAAATGGCGAAAAAGACCAAATTGAAAAGTCTTCGGAAAAATATGAAAGAAGCAACGCCTGACATCGAAACTGTTAAAACAAATCCTTTGCTCAACAAAACTCTGCTCAAGGGATATCAGAGGAATGACAATATTATTTTAAATAATTTTGAGGTTTGAAACTCATGTGCTTGTTTGATATTCAGCGAATGAAATAATTTTTTGTTGTAGAACATCACACAATTGGAAGTTAGTGAAAATCATATTGACTACTTGGACTTGAGTACGTTGAAGCAGCTTCAGGTCTTACAATGTAGAGGAAATGTGCTGGGGGAACTTATTGTTGATGGCAGGAATCTACTTAGACTGACTGCAACACATAATGGTAAAAATAATTTATTATTTTCAATTGCATAGCGTGTAGATCGGGTTGAGACAAACATTTTTTATTTACACTATCCAGAATTGGTCGAAGAGAGCTTATAAAGGGTACGCCAAATAACTTTTTTTTATTGTGAAAATGCTATGAAAAAAAAAACTAGTGAATATTTTCTCAAATTTCTTTTTTTATTTGAAAGTACAATCCTTCCGGTTAATAATGGAAAATAATTTCATTCAAATGGCTACCTCGGTTGGCCTACATGATCGGTCCAATTTTTATTATCGATTGTGTGCGGTAGTATTTCACCAATGGCTTCACGAATATTGTCCTTTAAAGCGTCAATTGTCCCTGGCTTATCAGCGTAAAACTTATCTTTTACCGCACTCCACAAATAATAGTCCAACGGTGTCAAATCGGAGCTCCGAGGTGGCCAAACGACATCAGCTCTGCGGCTGATAATGTGATCTTCAAAAACAGGGCGCAAAACATCGAGTGTAGCTTCGGCTGTGTGGCACGTAGCGCCGCGCCGCCGGCCGCCATCCTGTTGAAATCAAATGTTGCCAATATCCTTTCAATGTATGCGTGCGGGTTTTCTCTGCCCCAAATGCGACAATTTCTTGTTTACATACCCGCCAAGATAAAAATGAGCTTCATCTGAGATCCATACGCAATTTTCGCACACATTCTGCAACATTACCATGATTTTCAAAGTAATGTCGCAATATTTCCCAGCGTTGTTCAAGCGTATTAACAACCATATTCGTTCAGCGGAAAGATAAAACTAATAATCTGTCAAATCAGACATGGGCTAAGTGTTACCATTCACGAAATAAGCACAAGTTGAAAAAAAAACGTTAGATGGCGGACCCTTTATATTTTTCAACCGAATTCAATGAAACCTAGACCATAATTATGTGCTATTTATGTGCTAATTATGTGTGAAGTTCGCGATTTATATTTAAAAATATATAGAGATTGCGTATATTACTCCGGATGCAATGAAACTGTACACTCGGGCGTATACGTGTTTTTATAGATTAATTTTTTTTTAAACGCTTCTTTTTACTTTTTGTTTGAGAACCTTACGTAGGATTCATATTAAATCCTCCTTGCTACGACCTCATATGATATTCTAGTATAAAACGATTACAAAACGACCACCAAGGAGTCAGTCGGACGTTACCTTGACTCATTAACTCGGCGTACTCAACCTCATCGTCGTCATTAACAAAAACTCTATTCTTGAGGTTGTTAAAAATAACAAGATAACAATTGATACAAAAAACGTAAGGTTCTCAAACAAAAAGTAAAAAGAAGCGTAATAAAAAATAAAATCTATAAAAACACGTATACGCCCGAGTGATCTTTTCAGGAACTCAAAATAAAGTTGAGTCTTGTGCCCGGTGCACACGGTGATTTTTTTACACTGCTATTTCTTATCGCAGCGATATCGCAACTATTCAGTGCAAACATGCGGGATTTTACCGCAGGTTTCAATCTGTAGTTTAAGTTTGTCTTTCAGCAATGGAGGCATACAAGAAAAAAAAGAATTATTTTCGCGTACCTAGTGCAAAAAAAATTATGTGTAATGGCCATCGGCTAACAAGTGGATTATTTTATTCATCATTTCAAAATGTGACAGTAAATTCTAAGAAATTGTTTAACTATTTTCAATCGAATATAAAATAATCTGTTGAGTTGACTTGATGTCAACCAAATCTTCAATAAACACTCCAACCACAAATGCTTCCATCTTTTTTTTATTTTCAATGAGAATGGAACTTGCGGTAAAATAACGCATGTGCACAATAAAAAAACCAAGAAAATAAAAACTAAAAAGAAAATGTTCAATAATTCATAAGTTAGTTAAGTAAGTTTTAATTGACTCTTTATTTCATTTTAAGTACAAAGTAACAATTTGTTGTATATTCAACAAAAGCTTATCTTAAGTCATCATGGTTTGGCCTATGGCCATCTACCAGACTGACATTTTGAAATATAGAAATAATATTTATTGTGGCAAAGATTAAAACAAAATTACAGCAAATAACAATTTTAGGGATCTAGAAATCTTCGTTTACTATACAATTTCTATATCGAAGCGCAGCAACAACATACGAATAAAGTGCATCCCATCCAGAGCATCCGTTTAGGCAGCTGATTTTCATTCAGACTTTGTTTACCGAAGTGTCTGTTCCTAAACTCATTTAAAATTGGACATATTGCAATGAAATGCTTAATGTCTTCACGTTCGTTTCGATTGCACAGACTGCAGAGTATTGGCAGGTCAGGACGGAGTGGAATAAAATTGAGAGGGAGCAGTTCTCCTCGCGTTTTGAAAATAATACTAATCTTATGTAATTGGTTCTTAATTACTTACTTATGGTGGCGCTACAGTCCAGGTTGGACCAAGGCCTCACCCAACAAACATCTCCAGCCAGCTCGGTCCCTAGCTAATTGTCTCCAGTTTGGTACGTCAAGTTGGTTCAGGTCCTCTACCACCTGTGGGCTCCACCTGAGTCGCGGTCTTCCTCTTCTGCGACGTCCTTCCGGGTTGGATTCGAAGACTCTACGAGCCGGAGCATTATTTTCCATTCGCTCAACATGACCCAACCATCTAAGTCGTTGGACCTTAACTTTTCTGGCAATGTCAGTGTCGCTGTACAGCTCGTACAGTTCTTGGTTGAATCTTCGTCTCCATTCTCCATTAAGACAGGTCCAAAAATCACTGGAAGAATTTTTCTCTCAGAGCAGCCCAAAGCGTTTTCATCAGCTGTTGTCATGGTCCATGTCTCTGCACCATACATGAGGACCGGGATGATAAGGGTTTTGTAGAGTGTCACTTTAGTTGTTCGGGAGAGGACTTTACAACTCAATTGCCTTCTAAGTCCAAAGGAAGCAGCGATTGGCAAGAGTGATTCTTCGTTTGATTTCAGCGCTGGTGTTGTTGTCTGAGTTGATAGCGGATCCCAGGTAGACAAAGTCCTTAACTACCTCGAAGTTAAATCTGTCTTTGTTAACGTTTGCTCCGAGACGTCGATGTTGGCAGTCCTTACTTGTAGGTGCCAACATTTGCAATAGTCCTTAAATTTGTTCATTATAAGTTGTAAGCCATCTACTCATTCCGAAAAGGAAACTATATCATCTGCATACATTAGGGCTGATATTTTGATTCCTCCAAATGTGATACCACCGCCTACAGCATCTGTTATGTCGTTTATATATAAAACAAAAAGCAAAGCACTTAGGACTAGGACACATCCTTGTTTGAGTCCCGTTTCTGTTCTGAATTCAGCGGAGATAGATTTTCCGTCCCAAACATAAGCTGTGTTGGTGTACAGTGCTCTTAGCGTATTTATTATTTTGCTTGACAAACCAATTGCAGTTGCCCGTAGCTTAGTTGGTAAGTGCATTGGCTGCTAAGCAGAACGTCGTTGGTTCGATCCTACTCAGGCCATGTTTTTATTTCATCTTTCACGGGTACTGCCTCTTGCGAAGACCTGACAAATTATCCAAGAGTATCAATCTGTCATGAAAAAGTGCTTCTCAACTTTGCCGTTCGGAATCGGCGTTAAATTGTAGGTCCCCTCAATTCTCCACATGCACTCAGAGAATTGTTGATGAGAGTAAGCCACTTAGGCCTTGGCTCTTCATGAGCTGTCGCGCCACTCTGTTTATTTTTTTGACAAACCAATCGTGGAAAACTTATAGAAGAGGCGGTCACGGGTGACGGAGTCAAAGGCTGCACGGAAATCAACGAAAAACACATACAGTTTTTTCTTTCTCTGAAGATAATAGCCTCCTGAAGCCGGCCTATAACTCTGACAAGATTCTTTTGCTTCGAACCCAATCCGACAATCTACTTTCAATAATCCCTGCAAACAGTTTTGCAATGGTTTTTAAGAAAGCAATTCCTCGATAATTAGCTGGTTCTTCAGAGTTTCCTTTCTTGAAGAGTGGGAAAATAATGGACTTCTTGAATTCATCAGAGAGAGAGAGATATACTCATCAGTGGCATTTTTATAGAATTCATACGGAATTCGGTTATCGCCTTGTGCTTTGTTTGGTATACAGTTTTCATTGATATTTTTAACTCCAGCTATCGAAAAAGGTGCATCAAGGAAAGTGTACATAACAAGGGGGGCAGCGTACAGGAACAGAGATGAAAATAATGTTGTGTGAAGAAGGGACTTAAAGTGATCCTGAAGACTTTGTACCTCCAAATTAATAGAGATGATATTCGTTGATTCATTTAAGGTTTTAACAGCTTTCCAGAACTGAACAGAGTTACAAGCTTTATTTATAGCCATTATTATCTTTTGTTCAAGAGATGATTTTTTGGCGAGACAAATTCTTTTGTATTGACTGTTTGCATCAGCATAGAGTTTTTTGAAGATCGGTAGGTTTTGAGATCGGAAGAGTTTCAGGAAACTGAAAGACGTCTCCCTAGCTTTTGCGCACTCTGAGTCGAACCACTTCTGTTTATAAATTACTTTCTTTTCCGTTTGTTAAATTTGAGGGTTAGAATCTTTAATAAATGTTATAAGAACCTTAGGCTCAAAGTTTACATTCAGTTCATGAAGGTTACGTATTTCGTTATTTAAGTTGGTTTGGAACTTTTGTTTATTTCTGTCGTTCCAGAATAATTCATAATAAGACATGTAAAAGGAATTTATTATTTTATTTTCAGATCTCACCAGCATATTGATTTTATCAGAGCCCACTAAGCTAAACTATTTGGATATTAGTTTTAACAAATTTAAAGAGCTGCCATTATGGATTACTAAATGCAAAAACCTAAACCACCTATCCGCCAATGACAACAGTATTAAAACAATTATTCCAGAAATTCTAAACAACGACAATTTTCCGCTACAAACCTTGCAGTTAGGTAACAATAAACTGTCGTCTTTCCCAGATCTCTCAAGGCAAAACACAAATCTCCAGAAAATACAGCTACATGGCAATGAATTGGAGAAATTACCACAAAACTTCTTTTCACTATGTTCAGAACTGAGATGTCTTAATATTTCTTACAACAGGCTTAAATCGCTACCAGAAATTACGAACGAACATCTGAATCTCGAAAACCTCTTAGCAACCAATAATCTCCTTGATAACACTGCCCTGGAAGTTATAACAAAATTCAAAACGCTTAAGATTCTTCATCTGGCTTACAATAACTTGACAAGTTTAACCAATACCTTCATTCAGAATTTGAAAGATTTAGAAGAACTGATAGTTTCGGGAAACAAATTAGAAGAACTCCCCCATGATATTTCATCACTTAAAAAGTTAAGGGTCCTAAGGTTACACTCAAACCTCATCAAAACATTGCCTGACATTTCTTGTTTGATCTCTCTCCAAGTCCTTGACTTGGCCCATAATCAATTGAGTAAAATAAATCTCGAAAAGATTTTACCAAAAAAAATTAAGTTTTTAGATTTATCATGTAACCTTAAACTCCAAGTCGATTCAGCTGAGCTCAAGACCTTCCAATCTCGAAGATCCATTCGTTTTGTAGATGTCACCGGAAAAGATCGTTTCTGTCTGCCAACATCAGTAATGTTCCGTAGCAATACGAACTCTTTTTCACCATGGAAATTAGGATTCTCAGAGACTCCCGGCAACTGTCCAAAACTTTGGGTAAGTCAACTTCGACTACCGCAATTTTGTAACACTGAAGGTCTATTCGGAATGTTCGACGGACAAGAGAGCAAAAGCGTCATGAGCTCATTACCGAAAATCATTCCAACAATTCTTCTACAACATCGCGGAAATCGGGCAAACTCTGCGGAATACATGAGATATACTCTGATATCAGCTTTCGAAAATCTCAAATCGAACCAACGAATGTTCGACAATTGCGCAGTCTTATGTCACATTGCCAAGGAGAACGAGTGCCATGGACCTACGGAAAAAATTCGAAGATCGAAAAAGTACATCCTCCGCGTGGCAGCCGTAGGAGAAACTTCGGCATTTCTAATTACGAAACAAGGACCGTTTCATCTCCCACCAGCTTTAAAAACCAGCAAACAAAAATTTCAAACCTATTCAAACATTTCGAACTTAATGAAGGAAACAAACGTTTTCGAAATGACTCTTCGTTCAGACGACGAATATTTGGTGATGTGCAGTAAGAATGTGTGCCGAGCAGTTCGAATCGAAACTATAATACAAGAGATCCAAAAGGAAGAAAACCTAGTATTGGCCGCTAAAAAAATTCAAGACATCGCTCAGAGTTTTGGTGTGGAACAAAATATAAGCATTATTATTTTGAAGTTTCAGAACGTCGAGTCTTACGTTGACCGTTTGATGAGCGAACTTAAACAGAATGCTCGGAACAATGTCTACAAGTGCCCCAGCTGCATCACATCGCGAGAGGGCAGCAATTTCGAAAATCGCAACAATTTTCGTTCTTCGCCAATTGGTCAGTCCGATCAGGAAATCAGTGAGTTGAGTGTATGCTTGAAGCGCATCGAATCCGATGCTCATTGTTTTGCCGAGGGTCATGTGTCGTCTATTAAATCCCAATCACATGCAGGCGATAATATTTCAAGGGTTCTTGAAGAAGAAAGTGATATCACCGAGACCGATTCACTGCTATCGGACGAACAGTACAAGTGCTGGGAGTACATGTTGGAACAAAACACTCAATTGCTTTTTGACAAAGAACTCAACAAAATCACCAATTTGTTTATGAAGCATGAAAACTCTGCGAGTAGTGGAAATTTAAATAGCAACAAGAATTCCTCATACTTTGGGGCGGCCAAAAGCAAAATGTCTTCGAGTTTTCCGCAACTAATTTGTCGGGACGTTAAGGAATTCCCACCAAAACACACAAAATCAACAACAAACTTTGGTTCTGCAACGTCGTTCCAACAGTATTCTTTACTGAAAGCAAGATCAAATCAGAACGCCAGAGATCGATTGACAGCCGGAAGTGGAGACACCAATTTAGGATATTTCGGTTCGCTTCAGCAGCTTTTACCTTATAATTTCGAAAATGAATTCGAAATTACACACGAGAGGAAAGTGGGCGGCGATGATTCGTCGGAATATGCGAGTCGCATTAACCAGTATTGGGGAGTAACGTCGACAGAGTTGTGAATTGTGTTTGTTAAATTATAAAATTGTACCTTTTACTAAAAAAAAAAAAATGTTTATTAATAAACTTTAATCGATAAAATGTATGCATCACTTCATAAGCACTGCACCTGTCATTATCAAGACAAAGTTTATAAAGGAAGAAGAATAAAATCGAGCAAACTTCAATCTCACCAAATCTGACAGTCCAAATGCCCATTAGGTACTTCAGAACATTTGCAATAAATATCATCTCTATTTATTTTTTGAGTTCTAATAGTTCAGCAAAGGTTTGTACGACGACGCAATGCTAGACATAAAAATAGGTTCACAATTCGCGTTTAAGATCAATCTGATAAAATAACGAAGATATTTGAATGTTTACAGATTCGAAATATTTTATTGAATGAAGAAAAATAATGAGAAAAAGTTAGCTTGGATTCATATCCATTCTTCCTTACCATCACTACCTCATATCTCATATGATATTCCAGTATGAAACGACCACAAAGGAATCAGCCGGACGGTTCTTTGAGTAATTAACTCGGTTAGGTTCTCTTCGTTAACATTATTGCACGAAAGTTGGTCGAGTTGTGAACTTATAAGTTAACCAGATGCTTTTTTGGAGGCTTTATACCCAAATATTGACAATATTGACTGACAAACATTTTCATATTATTGATTGAAAAAAAAAACTCTACGGTAGAGATTGTAAACATTAACAAGATAACAATTTATTCAAAAAACGTAAAGTTCACAAACAAAAAGTAAAAAAAAACATATAAAACAAATAATCTAAAAAATAACACGTATACGCCCGAGTGTACATTTTCATTTCATCCGTAGTAATATACAAAATCTCTACATACAAAAATAGATGTATGTTCGTTTGGTTTTATGTCTGGTATGGGTTCCTAAAGGGGCATTTTCCATTATGGCCTTATGTGCATCTGTGCTCGCGATCAAATTTAGTGTGTGACTGGCACACCGGAAATGATAAGAGATAAGAGATAAGTCAACAGGCACATTTTCCATGAGCAGATCACTTTCCTCATTTTCAATGTTGTCATCCTCAACATCACTATTGTCGCTGTGTTGATTATCTTGTTCTTCATCCTCATTTGTTTGGAATGGACATGATATATCATCTGGAAACACATTTTTTTTCAATTTAATCTTTCTTATAAAAAAATGAGAGCTGATTTTAGAATCATAAGCTATCAAAAGGAGAAATACTAAATCAACATTGATTTATCTGAAGATTATGTACACTATTTAAGGTTTAACTGATTATTGAAAAAGAAAGTTTAAGAAATGAAATAAAAATATTTGTTTATCAGTAAATCGACAGAGGTTTCAGAAGCGACATTTTAAAATTTAATCTTAATGGGCCTTACCAATAATCAAATTTAGTGACGACTTAAATATTTAAGTGGACTCTAAATAATGAACCATACCAATAATCAATTTAATAGTCAGCTTAGCGCTAAACGTCACTCTAAATTTTAGAGTAGAGAAACGCGTGTTTAACTTCGTGATTAAGTGTAAACGTCATGTTTGTGCTGTCATTCTGACAATTGGTAGTTGTTCCGTGTGACCCGTATTAAACATGTCATGAAGGAAAAAGAGGGAACATTCCGATGAGCAGGCGGATGAAGAGGATGGCGACAGATTTATGGTGCGGAACCTTAATCGACCACAGGAAAACGATAGCGAATCTGAAGAAGACGAAACAGATTCCTCGGAAGAGGATTAAGGAAACCAGTTACAAGATTACGTGCTTTATTTTTTGAAAACAAATGCGTACAAATTAAGCGAATAAAAAATGGTTAAATAGAAACGATGATCTCTTACGACATACAAATTTATTGAATGTTTCCACTCTAACCTTGACGATAGATGTCTTTGCTGTGTGTCCAGAATTGCGCCATCATGTTGTAGCCCTCGACATCTAGATCCTGATCGCCTCCAAACAAGATAACCTAAAAATTTATTGCATTTTCTCATGTTACTGCTTTTTTATGGCCAAACTAGTTTACGAACTCACTTCTCTTGCCCGTATAGCATCAGGACCAGCTGGCGTTCCAATAATCTCGACCCAATCCGATGAGCGGGCACTAATTGGTTCCGGGAGAGTAATCCTTACATCTTGGTCGTCGGTTGTTTTGGCGCGGATAGATAAACTATTGCTTTCCGATTCGATTTTCACAAAAAGACTCGCCTTGGATGCCAAGGCTCTCACAAACTTTTTAACACAATTGCTCACTGATTGTTGTGAAATGTTGTGGCAGTCTTTTATGCTGACATTTCATAAATAAAACAAATGTCATTTCGACAGCAGCTGTCTGTTTGGCAACAAATGTAGTAGATAATGGCTACGTTCAATCATGTATCGGATAGGCTATCTGAGATACCCGTATCTGGGATATATTTTTGGACGAGACAGATACCTGTATCCAGATAGCTGTCAAAACGCTTGAGAACAGGGAATTGTTTATGACTGTAAATTCGTCGGCAAACATCTTCCGAGTCATTTAAATTATAAAAAATATTGTTAAAAATAACATCGACAGTTATTTTTTTTATATTTCATTCAAATCTCTTCTAAATTGGAAGCTGGTAAAATAGCGCGCCAAACAATACAAGACAAAAAATCATGTGTTGATCAGCTGATCACACGGATACCCAAGGTATACCAAAAATTCTCAGATACCTTTGGATTTTTTTTTGACAGAAAATGGTTCATGTATTTGCTATTTTTTACTATGGATTACACTAACAAAAAGCTATCCGATACCTTTTGGTTACATGATTGAACGTAGCCAATGTAATAGAGCAC
This sequence comes from Sphaerophoria taeniata, assembly GCA_943590905.1. Lineage (NCBI taxonomy): Eukaryota > Metazoa > Arthropoda > Insecta > Diptera > Syrphidae > Sphaerophoria > Sphaerophoria taeniata. Next base: position 81,560,124 of record OX016540.1, on the reverse strand, counting down.
AGTTTAGTTAAAGACGTGTTTAATTTGGTTCTTGGTTAAGGCCGTGTGCGAATTCAGTTAAAAATGGGTTAAAACTTGACGTTTGGTTAAATTTTGACACTTCGCATTATTTGACTAGCTGCTGAGCAGGTTAAAATATGACAGTAGTGGTTAAAAATTCATCCATTTTTATTTTTTTAACCAAAATCCAATTCGCACACGGCCTAACACACAAATAAACTCGTCTCTAAAGTTTAACGTGGCGTTTATCTAAACGCTTGTTTAGTCAATAATTATTGGTAAGGCCCAATGTAGATAGTAGATGAGCTATCAACCTCACGATGTATAGAAATCAAACAAAGACTGGATGTCATAATTGACTATTCAAACTTTGTAAACATTTTTATTTAAATTTCTAGAGCCAGAATTTACTATGTACATATACGAATATAAAAATCGAGTTACGATAGTAATATTCTAAGGAACAATATAAAGGTTGAAAGGCTTAAGAAACCAATTAGCAAATTAAACAAAATTCAAAATTTTCAAAAATTGTGTATTATGTATTCAGAAAAAATATTACCTTCAATAAAAGTTTCAAAACTATTGACTCCAAACTCTCGAAAAGCTTTTTTTTAAATTGGAACCATTATCTGTAATTATTGTTTCCGTTATTTTTTCATTCAATCCCAATCTTTTGTGAATTTCATCAATTTTACTTGCAACGTTCATATAATCATGTGTTCCATAAAAGCGCTTGCAGGGTATTTTTTTTTTTTTTTTATAATTTGCACACACTAAAGGGGCTTTTTATACCCTTATTATGCCAGAGACACAGTGAGTGCATTAAGAATCAAGAAAGGGGTTTGAAAGTAAGTGTCGGTGTACATTGGTTTTGAATTCATCAACATTGCAATGACTGGGAAAGACAGTGTGTGGAAGGGAGTTCCACATTCGCGTAGTACGGCTAAAGAACGATTCTCTATACTTAACAGTACGTCCGAAGTTGGGCTCGAGGGTAAACTGATGGGCATTCCTGGAAGCGCGGGTATTACGGTTAAATTGTTTAAGGGGAGGAATGCAACTGGCTATTTCACCAGAGCAATTACCGTAGAAGTAACGGTAGAACAAAGAGAGACATGAGACGTTACGACGGTGTTCCAATGAAGTGAATGAATTAGTGATGTCTCTCACACCAATCATTCTTATAGCTCTTTTTTGTATATCATCCAAGAGGATTAAGTATGTAACTGGAGCACCAGCCCAGAGATGGGAATTGTACTCAAGCTTTGGACGGATATAAGTCTTGTAAATAATAGCCAGATCAGACGGGGAGAAGAATTTCTTGCACCTTCTTAAGAAACCCAAACATCTTGCGGCATTTTTGGCGACATCGCATATGTGCTCGTTCCACAAAAGGTGGTCTGTAATGCACATACCGAGAATCTCGAGATGTTCGGTCTCATTGATGCAAGTGCCACTCATGGATAGTGGCAAGGGGGGTATATCTCGCTTCGACGATACAAGACAGCATTGAGTTTTCGAAGCATTAAACTCTACGCGATTTTGTATTCCCCATTGCACAATGCTGTTTAAGTCAGAGTTTAATGAGCTTATCATATTTTGCCGTTGCAGTTCCACATCCGAAGAGGAGGGATGTGAGTCTGGAAACGAATATGAAAAGCTAAGGGTACTATCGTCAGCGAAACAGTTAATTGGATTAGAAGTTACAGACAGGAGATCATTTATGAAAATGAGAAAGAGGGTCGGAGACAAAACGGAGCCCTGGGGCACACCAGCATTTATATTGTGGGTTTCAGACTTGAAACCGTCCAATACAACTTGTATTGAACGGTTCGAAAGAAAGTTTCTAATCCAACGAAGAAGGGATTCATCGACACCGAAAGCACGCATTTTCGATAAAAGAGCAAGATGCCAGACTTTATCAAATGCCTTTGAAATATCAAGTGCAACAATCTTACTTTCTCCAAAACGATGTAAAGATTTGTTCCACTGTTCGGTGAGATAAACCATCAGATCACCAGTGGACCTGTTGCTGCGAAAGCCGTATTGCCGGTCATTAAGAAGCTTTCGGTCTTCGAGATATTTCTTGAGCTGATAGTTTATCAGCGTTTCCATGACCTTAGAAAGAAGGGACGTAAGTGCAATCGGTCGATAATTTGAGGGAGAAGAAGATTCGCCTTTTTTTGGTATTGGCTGGACAAATGCTGTTTTCCAACTGCTCGGAACGAGCCCAGAAGAATAGGAATAGGCTATGGCAGCTGACGTTCTACTTAAGTCTTCTTCGTTAAGCTGATTAGAAATTATCATTTTTAATATTATGCAAACATGTAGAGTCCCTCACATTCACCATCTCATAGTCACAATCCTAGGAACTTAAGGTTTTCGTCGGGCACGGTGACTGTAAGACATTGTGCAAGGACATTTATTGTGTCTTTTCTTTTCTTACCCAATGTGCTGTCATTCCGAAAAAATCTTTTTCATGCACTTGTCCACACGTCAACTGTCGTGCAGACATATTTAGCTCTACTAATACAAAAGATTTTTTTGATGTTATTAATTAAATTTTCATAATTCTCTGTCAACCGACTCAAGTGCCGAAGTGGTTGGTCTCCATGTTTTATTTCAAAATCTTAAAAAAAATCGAAATGTGCCCAATGTTTTGTTTCTTTTATAAATATGAATCTGAATTTGGCTTGGAAACATCCTTATGATTTCTTAAAAGATTGGATAAAAGTTCAAATTGTAAATTTTGTAAAAATGCTTGACTTTTAAAATATTTAATTTTTCATAATGCAATTATAGTTGTTTTCCATTCTATCTCAGATCTATAAATGTTCTATAAAAAAATGCATAAGAAATTTATGGTTACCATCAAAAAAATTTCTAAACACTGAACCTTCTACCAAGCGTATTGGTAGTTGATTTTTTAAAACAAAATCTATAACATTATTTTCGAAGAGATTTTTCGAAAATTCACAAATCACTCGTCGAATGACGCGGGACACATGCGAACTCTAAAGCAAAATGTTTTTCTTCGATAATTTGTATAAAGCGTTTTTTAGGCAAAATACTAAACAAATGTTGCGTGGGCCCTATTTTGTTTTGCGTAGTTTAGTTGGCACTTGTTTAAGGGGCCAGTTATAGCGACCATTGAAATCCATCAGGAAAAATGTTTGAATGGATATTTAACTAAGTTTTCTTTTGATTACTAATGCAATTTATATACCAATCGACCGGAAAATACTTGAAGAATTTTTTTTGAGAAGAAAATAAAAGTTCGCAAACTCATTTTTCGTTAAAAATGTATTTTTGTATTTTCCGTACGGAAATTCGTTTTCCTGAACAGCTGATGGATTTTTGTCAAAAAATGAAACAAATCGTTCCAATGATTTGCGTTTCAATTTTGTACAATTCCAATGTTCTGTGTTTCAACTTCTCACAGTTCCAATGATAGAATTACGGCAGGAAAAAAATTCCTGACAGAAATTTTCATTGATTGCTATAAACGCTCATCAGGAAAAAATTTCAGATTCCTCCTGTTCCAATTTTTCCTGATGAAAACCAATGATCGCTATAACTGGCCCCTAAAGTTTAAGTGATTTCGTGCCATCACACATGGCGAGCATCAAGAAAGGAGGAGAGAAAAGGATATGTGGATGCAAGGCCACCACTTTCAATTTTTTCCGACCATCCAACATTAGCCCTCTATAACTCAACATCTTCAAATTCAAGTTTTTTTGTGGATTTAGATAGGTTTATAAGGCCCATTTGCTGATTCGAAACATAAATTTATGTTCTACATAAAGTTTTCATTTTTATATTATTTATGGGGATTTTATGTGGAACTTAAGAATTCCGGTACGTCCCATATAAAAATGAAAACTTTAGTAGAACATAAATTTATGTTTCGAATCAGCAAATGGGCCTAAATAACAAAAAATACATTGTTTTTTAAATTTTGATTTTTTTTATTTATAACGCATAATGTAGAAAATGAGGGTATGTAGCTTATAGGCAACATTGCATTTTAATATCCAAAAAATGTATGAGATTGAAAGGAAAAAAAATTTGATTCGAAACTAAATCATTTACGATAAATGCAAGTTCCTGAAACAATTTTTGTTTTTTTGTATAGCATAGGGCTCAGTTATAGCTATCAGTAAAATCCATCAGTAAAAATTTTGTTTTGCTATTTTGAAAACCTTAATCTTTTATTTTGAGGAAAATTTTGATGAAACAAGTTGAAAATACATTTCGTCTAATTTTTCCAAGAAAAAAAAATGCATTTAGTGTTAAATATTATTAACAAATCAATTTTTATAAATTTTACTGATGAAATTTCATTTTACTGAACAACTGACTGCCAAATGTCAAAAAAAATTCCATTTCGTTTTACTGATGGCGTTTCATTTTTTTACTGTTCCGGTGCCATCATTAAAAAAATTACTGATGAGATGAACAGTAAAAACGAAATTGTTTTGCGGCGCGAAGGTGTAAATTTACTGATAGTTATAAACGCTCATCAGTAAAAAATTTCAGATTCCAGATATTTCAATTTTTACTGATGGATTTTACTGATAGCTATAACTGCGGCCATAAGGCGACGCCGCACTTCTCGCAGACCTTATGGGTAAATCCAACACATTTCGGAAACTAACATCAAATATTTTGTTCAACCCATTGCAATTGAGGCCAGTGACCGACTTGATCTTGCTTGTGGTGGCACATGTTTGGCAGGTCCCTTATGTTTCTTTGCCAAGATCTCCCCTTCTATAAATCGGCGTGTGGTAGGAACGGTTTTGTCGCCATCTTGCACAGAGTTTCAGCGACTTCTAAGCGATGCCATGACAGCCTTGTCAGGAACATTTTTGGACTTGCATACCCGTTTATAGAGCAACCAAGAGTTAGCCATTGTGAGATCCAAATAATGATAAAAAAGGTGCATTTGCCATCGTTTGCTTTTCAGTCGTATTTTATAAATACCCATTATGCTGTCGATAAGGTCAACACCTCCCATATGTCGGTTGTACTCGCGGACATCAGGTCGCGGGATGGTGATATACCGTGAGTTCATAAATGCAGCCTAGTTGCTCATGCTCTGCCGAAAAAATTCGTTAAATGCATTTATGAACAGAAAAACTGCTGAAAGAATGCGGCAGCTATACAATATCAAAAAACTGTTCATAAATAAAGAAGACGGCTATGAAAAAAATAGAAGTTTTTTTTTGGGTCTTAACAATTTTTTTTTTTAATGTCCAATAAAAATGTAGTATAAGGACTAGTTTTTTGGAAGCGTCCAAGACAAACTTTATTTTTAATTCTTATGAATGTGGTCTTTGTTTGTTTTTTTGAACGTCCTCTTGACTGTGGGCAAACAAGGGCAAAACGGTTTTTATTTCCGTTAAACATTTTCCCCACAAAACAGATGCAAATTGCATTCCATCGCCAGACGAACTGTTATCAGCTTAACATCTGCATCTGACCAGAATTTTCGGCCACCACAGTCATATCTATGAAGTAAAAGTATTATATCTTAAATTATAAACAACAAAAATATTTTATTTTTGCCAAAAATTTAATTATTTTGCTCATTCATTTTGTTCCGACAATTTTCTGCAGAGCGGCAACAGAAATAAAACGACTGAAGTGCGTTTTTGCGCTGACTATAATCAACAATGGTTGACTATTTCTCGTTTTTGCACGCCAATAGTTACGATTCGTAATCACAATTGTCGTTTTTGCGGTCTGTGTTTATGTGTCAAATCGTAACTATCTCTAACTATTTCCAATCCATCTCAGGAGGTGAGTTGAAAGTGGTTGGTGTGTCAAAGTGTGACACAAAAACTATAGTGAACTATCGTCAGCGCAAAAACGCACCTCTGCAGACTTGATCGCAGTTTAGCTGTCAGTTTGTTTTTATGAACACACTGCCTGACTGCTATACTGCAAACATAATACAATTTATCTTCATTTATGAACGCAAATCTTGCAGTACTGCTGCATGTTGACATTTATGAACTTACCCATACCTGGAGTTCTTCTTATCGTATCTCCGGACTTCAAACACGGGATTTTGATCAGTAAATGTAGAGGCCAATGTTACGAGCTTATTGTCCTTCCAAACAACCATTGATACGTCGATGCCGTTGATTTGAGCTACGTACTCCTCGAAAAATCCTCGATCTTTTTTCAAACGAAAACGTTTGATAGCTTACAGTCAGGAATTCTATTCCTTCGGATAGTAGGTACCTAGACTAAGAACACCATTTTTAGCCAAATATTCCAAAAGAGGCAAGGAAGTAAAGTAGTTGCCGAAGTAGATCCTGTAATTTTGGTGCCGTGGAATCATACTGGCTTTTCCGCTCTTACAACATTTTCTTTCCCAGTTTCAACCTCTGTCGTATTACTAAAACCAGAAACACCACTCAAAACATATACAGCCGTATTTATAAAGATTTCTTAAGAGCGCTTTAAGACGTTAATTAGTTAAGCATATGCTTAAATATTTAAGTTGCCTTTAAGTAACGTTGCTTAAATTCTTATTTATAATCGATTATCGGCTTTTACTTAGCTAAGCGACGTCAAAGTCAACAATGTAATAGAAATGACGATTCTATTACAGGAAATTTAAGTTTTATGTGTCAAATTTAACGTCAGTAAAAACAAAAATAAACAAAATCAGACAGAAAGTTTCTTAAAATTGGGCTAGGCAAGAAATTATTGATTCTGAATGATGATGCATCTACCGACGATGATACCAAAAAAGGACTACATCGCGCCGGCCGCCGCACAGTGGGGAAAACGTGGAAATAAGTCATTTCCAAAAAGTTTTTTTTTTTTTTTGTTGGTAGCGCGTTTGAATAGTCAATTATTGGTATGATCAAGTAACAACTTTATTTCGTCAAAAAAATATATATATCTAGAGATTTTTTCACTCAAAGTTGATAATTGAGTGAAATGAATAAAATCGGAGTCATTTTTAAACCATGTTTTCTCAGTCAATTATGAGCCGATTTGAAAGATTTTTTTTTTATTTTATTAAGTTATTATTATAGAAAATTTTAAAAATAAAATTGGATGAAAATAACCATTTTACATATAAAAAAAAAATAAAGTAATCAATTTTATTGCTCGTCCATTTTCTCTGAATGATTTTAAAACTAGCGCCATCTGGCGCTGCTTTATTTTTAGTATGAGCATATAGTGTAGCCTCTAAGCTTCAATAATCAGTAAAAACCGTATCCGGATTCGTCCGGATGGGACTTCTAGACCAATTTTAGTGAATTTTAATGACTAAAAATTAGACATTGCCCAGATTATAAAGCGTCCTTGGGCTGTGCTTTATTTTTAAATAAATATAATATAATATATAACTATAAAAATATGAACTAGACTTTGGCAATATAAATCAAACTGTAATTTATACCACTTAGGTCTGGAAACAAATCTTCTCATTTTTCTGCAACTCGCTCAAAATTTCTTAACATAACTGCACTTCTGTTATCTTCAATTAAAATGCTCTTTCGACTCTTTGAAAACTTTGGGGGTCGTTTCAAGGTGTTGATTTCATGTTTTTTTTTTATTTTTGGTTTAAATTGTTACGATTCACGATGTCGCGGTCAAGTGTTTTTTCAGTGCCTCGTTCAATTTTAACTGAATTGATTTTGGATGCTAAAGAAAGCTTTGAAAACTTTTTAAAAAACCAATACCCACATTTAAGTGAAACGGACCTAGACATTATAAATAGAAGTTACCGGAAAATTTTTTTATCAAAATTCAATTCGCGACTTCGTGACGTGCACTACAAAAAAAATGTTTTTCTTAAAACATACTCCAAATGGGTGAGTGGTGTGTTTCAAGTAAAATTGTTAAATAGCAATCATGTTGAAGCTGCTTTGAATTTAAACAATTCACGTACTGGAAGGCCATCTAAGAGTTTTGAAGAATGCTGTAATCGAAGCAAGAAAAACAAAATTAAAAAACTGCGAAACAATTTTTCTCAGGACTTAATTGATGCTGCATCACAACCACCTGAACAAAAAGTATTTGACCCGGATTCTGCACTGGCATTAACAATACAAGCCAAGCTGTCAAAAGACCAGTATGAAGTCCTGAGAAAAGCAACGAAAGACATTGGGCACGACATTTTTCCTTCATACAAAAACGTAACCGAAGCTAGAAAAAAGTGTTACCCAGGAAATACAACTGTAAGTGAAAAATCTGCTTGTGTTCCTCTGCAAGATCTTTTGGACCATACATGCAAAAGAATTTTTGAAGGTAATGAATCGCTTTATAACCCTCAGGGTCAAGACCTTACACTTCACACCAAATGGGGATGTGATGGTGCTAGTGGACAAAGCTGCTATATGCAGAAGTTTTCGGTGTCAGAGGATAATGTTTCCGATGAACATTTGTTTCTTACATCGATTGTGCCTTTAAAAATGGTTGAAGAAGAAAGTCAACAGATAATTTGGAAAAATCCTCGGCCATCATCAACTCGTTTTTGTCGACCCCTTCAGTTTTCTTGTTTGAAAGAAACACCCGAGGTAATCAAAAGAGAACAAGATCGCGTTGAATGTGAAATTCGTGACCTTCAGGACACGGAAATTCAATTAAGAGGTTGCTCCATTAAAATTCATCATGTTTTGCATTTCACCATGATTGATGGCAAAACTGCACAAGTAGTGACAAACACGTCTTCAAGCAGTAACTGCACGGTCTGTGGAGCAAAGCCATCAGAGATGAACGATATTTTTAAAGTTCAATCAAAACCAACGAATGCTGCTTCACTAAAATTGGGAATGTCAACCCTGCACGCGAGGATTCGTTTTATGGAGTATGTTCTTCATTTGGCATACAACTTACCTTTTAAGGCTTGGAGAACGTGTCCGGTTACTGCTGTTGTAAAAAAAGAAACGAAAAAAAAATTCAACAACAATTCCGAGAAAAAATGGGACTTCTAGTGGACATAGTCAAACAGGGAACTGGCACAACAAATTCCGGAAACACTTCAAGACGGTTCTTTGAAAATCCGTCCTTGACAGCAGAAATAACAAACATTGATGAAACCCTTATTAAAAGACTTGGTACTATCCTAGAAGTCGTGTGTTGCAATTTGAATATAGATCCGGAAAAATTTGACAATTATGCCTTAGAAACGGCCAAAATGGCCATTGAATTGTACCCTTGGTACTACCTACCCGCAAGTGTGCACAAAATTTTAATGCACGGCAAGGACATTATTGAATCCTGTGCTTTGCCAATTGGGTCCTTATCTGAAGAAGCTCAAGAAAGTCGTAATAAGGATTTTCGACTTTTCAGATCGCATAATAGCCGAAAATCATCAAGAACAGCTACAAATGAGGACGTGTTTCATATGCTCTTAATATCATCAGATCCTCATATAACAAGCTTACGACCTGAACCAAAATCGAAAAACTTTACGGTCAGCGAGGAGGCAAAACTTCTTTTAAAAATAAGTGAAAGTGAATAGTTAAAAAAAAAAATATGAACACATTTAAAAAATGTTAAAGGATTGAAGTTACCTTTTTTTTTTCTTTACTTTTTCTTTTCTATTCTTTTCTTTTTACTTTACTTTTCTATTAATTTATTGAATTAATGTTTTTTTTTAATTAAGTTTCTTTCTATACAACATTCTTACTCGTTATGCTTACATATGCTAACATCTTTCCACTGAATTTTTTTTTATTTGTGTATTTCTAATTTTTTGCATGAAAGAATATTTTTTTTTTTAATGCATGATGCCTTAGTTTGTAGTTAACTAACCTATAACAATGCGCTAAGTGATGTGCCGGTGAACAAACATGTTTGTGAGGCAAGTCTTTGATCGATTTATGGCTTGATATAAGCTTTTTCGATTAAGATCTGATAGCGTAAAAAAAATTTTTTTTTTATTTTAATGTCTGATGTAAAAGCAGTTTGAAAATCAATTTATAAGTTCATAACTTTTGATTTTTTCAAATTATAACAATCGCTTCTATGATAATTTGAACATTTTTATATTAATTCCTTCCTTCTTCTTTTTTTTTTCAGATTTAAAGAAAAATGTTTATCAATGTTTTTTTTTTATATGTAACAGGTTTTGTTTTACTTTCTTGATTACTTTCCTAAAAAAAAAAAATTATATTCTTTTTCATTTCATTTTCATTTTCTCTTCTTGAGGGCGTGGCAGGGGGTGGTTATTTATGGAGTAGATTCTCCTTGCTTTAAGCAATTTTTTCTGAAAATTTCAACAAAATCGGTTCTGTGGTTTGGTTTTTACAGAGTTTTTTCCACTCTCCCATACAAGTGTCCCCACTGTGCGCCGCGCCGCTGCTTCAGCGAAACTAACCGAACGCAGACGAACGGAAAAAGAAAATGTGGAGAATATCAAACATCCCGCAATGAAATAAAAACATTGGAGAATGCCAACATGTCGTCAATTCGTCATTAATTAAAATAGTAGGGGTATTCACGTAAACGCGGAAAACCCATAGAAACCGTAGAAACCGTAGAATTTTCTATCGGTAGAAATGAGCTGTCAAAATTTGTATGGGAAAAATTTTCTGCAAATCGTAGAATTTTATCTCACAAATTTGAAGCACAAACTGCAGAAAAAAAACCTGATACAATTTATGACGTTTATTTTGACGTTTAATTTGGCGCTCATTTCATCTTTTCTCCAACTGAACTGACATAAGTTGATTTGTTCATACAATTGAATGAATATTGTTTTAAAGCTACTTCTTGGCATCTTGAAGAGCAAAAATTAAAATGTAATTAGAATAAAAAAAAAGAATCACTTTAACATAAATTATCGAATGACGTGAATTGAACAAATTCACTTTGACGTTTAACAAACAGCTGTTTGTTTCCCTTGTTTACGCAACTATTTTCTGCTGGGGTGTTCATTTAAATCTTTTGCGGAATTTTCTATTTTTCCGCAAAGTAGAAAATTATCTCGTTACGTGAATACCCTTACAACCATATTTATAAACAAATCTTAAAGGTTGCTTAACTTTAAGCAACCTTTAAGTATGATTTAAGTAGAAAATCCATATTTATAATCAATTTGAAGATTTAAGCAACGTTACTTAAAGCTGTCTTAAGTTAAACGCAAAATTTGTTGTTTAAAGGTTGCTTAAATGTTGATTAAATGTTGACGTTTTCATACATTGTGAAATTATATCTTCTCCGTTTGGTTATTTTAGTGGTTTCAATAGGAATATGGAATATAAAAAGAGTGTTAACACTACAATTTTTACTAAAATTTTCCACAACCTTCAATATTGTCAAGGAATGTTAAAGAAGACTTCATATGGGAAGAAAAAAACAACAGTTTCCTCGGAATAGTATTCGAAGAAGATTGAAGATTAGCACGATGAACCAAGAATGTTTGTAGTCCATACAGTAAGCGAAACGACCTGGCATGATTCGTGCCTGGTGTAAGACCAAGACCCCTCCTGAGATAGCATGCGGAATGGTAGTTGAAAGATGTACTAATAGATTTTCTTTGCGAATATCCAAACACAACATCATTTGGTTTTTTTTTAGATGACATTATGTGCAAAATATATTATTTTCCATCGAAAATTTACAAAAGATTTTAATTTAAATTGTCAAAGAAACGACGATATTTTAAATGGTTTAATAAAAGTGCCACAGCTTTTAAAAAGACCAATTGACCACGAGTTTGGTTTGCCAAATAAATAAAAAAAAATCTTCCAGCTTCTCTGACATGTAGAAATTAGAAATTCTCCAGATTTTGTTGCAGTGACCGTTCGCGGCGAAGTCTTCTTTTTCGTCGGTATCGTTCCGTCGTCATCACCATTTTCTTCCTCTTTACGAAACCCATAAAAGAAACTATCTTCTCTGCACCGCACCGTATCGCCTATTTTTTGTTTTTATTGAATTTTGTTTTTTGACGTCAGACATTTAATTTGACAAATAAATCTTAAGTTTTCTGTAATAGATTCGTCGTTTCTATTACTTTTTTGACAGAGACGTCGCTTAACTAAGTAACAATCGATAATCGATTATAAATAAGAATTTAAGTAACGTTACTTAAAGGCAACTTAAATATTTAAGCATGCTTAACTAATTAACGTCTTAAAGCGCTATTAAGGAATCTTTATAAATACGGCTGATAACTTATAGCCCCACTTATGAGGTTTGTTGGGGTTATACCTTTTGAGTATATTCCGTGCTTTTGTAGAGCACATTTGCTCATCTACACAAAGCCATTGTTCAAATGGAACTTTGGTATACGCTTCGTTCAAGGCCTCAACAACTGGACGAATTTTGAAGATCCTATTAGCGTTGGGATTGCTCCTAGGAAGACATTTAGCGTTGTCGTTGACCATCTTTTGAAGTTAAATAAAAACTTTTGCCAGGGTGCAGGCAGCGTTGCAAAAAAGTGTCCGATCGGGCCCACTGCTGTCGTTTTTGCTACTATAGTAGTATTTTACTCCTTTCGAGAGTCAAATGCTACTCTACTACCCTTAGACGAAATATACTCCCCAAACTTAGTGAACAAAATCTATCTATATTCCATGTAGTATGAGATAAAACAAGAATCGAAAATCAAAATTTTCACATTTCTTAGCTCATTTATGTTTATCAGTGAGATAGTCGGCCTAAATTTAAGTCATAGTAACCAATTTACGAAAATTGCCAAACATTTTAATGTACATTTTAAGGTTCCTAAAACTACACACCTAATTCCACACCTTAATTAATCGAAAATGTTGAAAAAATGAGCCTGCATTTTTTAAACACTTTTTTATGGATCAGGATCACTCAAGTCTGTATTTGTAGGTACATTAATGATTTTGGATCACTACAACCTAGAACCTACACTGAAGAGCCAGAAACAAAATTATAAGCATTAACAGAAAGGTAAAAGTTGAAAACTTGATTAAACATTTTGTAAAGAAATAAATAAAATTCAACTGGTGGCATTACTATAAATAGAACTGTAAGAAAATCTAACCTTTATAATAACAAGAACTTCGTCGCATGACAGCATTCAACTTTTTCAAATCTGAAGTAATATTTTCTGTGCATTTCCGTTGTTAAATTTATAATTAAGGGACAACTTGGGGAATTTTGAATATCAATTCGTGGGAAACTAGCGATAAGGAATTATAGGTAAAAACAATTGATTTGGTGCCGTTTTCTTCACTTTGGAGACGGTGAAAGCAGCTGCGCGATGAAATTCTGAATCAAGAAGAAAAAAGACGACAGATACCTCTTCATAATGACATAATAGCCTCCTCCGGTAAAAAATGTTCTCTAGGAAGTACCAGGCCAAAATGACGATACAGGAAACTACTTTTGTGTTCGAAGACCCTCCAATCAAAGAAATCTCTTGGGAAAGAGTGTAAACCCTTAAAAATAAACGCAATACATACCTAATTGAGTGCAGATATTGCATAGTCACTAATCAGTTAGATTTTTAAACTTTTTCTTTCCTACTCTATATTTGTATATTTAAAAAAAGTGTTTTACTAAATGTAGAAAACACACAATATCTGACAGAAAAATGTAGGAATGTTTAATGATCTAATTTAGTTTTTTGGCAGTTGAGAACAATAATTTGAGAGTGACAGCCTCTAATGAAGACAACTTAAATCGAAATTTAAGGATAAAATCCTCAAGTTGATATCAACTTCAATTGAATAAAAGGCTCCTCCTATCCCCCAAACACACAACTTGGGTTTTAAAACTCCCAAAAATTTATAAGAAACTATCGATTGCTAATAAACTTCAACCACATCATTTTTCAAACTTCAAAACGATCTGCAAAACCCATTATAAGTGATACATTTTTCCGGAGGTGATTTATCGGGCTAAGTTCCTATAGTTAAAAAATTATACTACCCAAATATAGAAATACTCCTCAAAATAATTCAAAAATACTCCCCATTACATTTTTGAAACGACAGCACTGATCGGGCCATTCGGCCCTTAGTTTTTTATTTTGGCCCGTGGCCCGGGGCCAACATGAAATGACCCGAACATCATATTTTTTCTTTTTTCTAAAACAAAATATTCTACAAAACACAATCTTTTAATTCCATCAATAAAATCATTAATGTGTTTTCTCCATAAACAAGTTCCCATATTGAAAATGACACTGAACTCATTCATTCAGATTTCAGACTGACGATTGCTTTTCATTTGTTTTGGATTTTGAGACTCACGACTCCTGTTTGAGGGCGATGTCCTCTCTGATTTTATGTAGCCGGAGTAGAAGGTTTGTAGAGGCAATAATGGAGTGATAAAAATTAATCTGAACTAATCGCAGCACTGCTATTTTTAGCCAGATTAACCTCCAACACTGTCTTATCGGCGTTTTCATTGTCTGAGAAGGAATGAAGTAGGACTTCCTCGCTTAGAGTGATGCCTAGAGTAGAGTCTTCAGTTTCCATTTCGGAATAACTGTCGACTGCGAGATCAGCTTTCACTTAATCACGCCTTCGGTCGCGGCCAGTGGAGCCAGTGATTCCCTATTGATCACCAAGAGAGCTGATCTTTAGCGACCCACTGTCTCCTTCTCAAACTTTGGGACTTTCCAGTCGTGAGTAGGCTCGTTTGGATTACATACTCATTTTAATCAGTTTCACAGTTTCATGATAATATTTGGGCAGTTGTGTAGAGCCGGGACCATTATGCGTGCTCTTGGTCGGTAAGGAATATTCTCCGGCCGGACTTCTGGCAAGCCATTGACAGCAGCCCTGTACAGATTGAAAGATCTCTTATCTCCACAGGCGATGAGTTTGATACGATTTTGGTACCATCCTGCATCGGCTGTGTCTGGGAGCGGTCCCGGATTCTTCTCGATAACAGATAAAAATCTAAAAGCGAGATGAGCCTTGACGTCTGCCCATTGATCATGGGATATATTACCATCCACATGACCCCTGTAAATGACCGTTGCTATGATCTTGCATTTGAGAGTGTCGCAAAAGGAAAGATTTTTATTGAAGGCTGTTGTGCTGCTGGAATGCACCATCTGCCTTTTCGCTTCACGCTTGTCGCCCTCAAGAGATCTATTACGCTTTGACGTTGATTCGCTGCAGGTTGGTTTGGTGGTTCTGTTAAGGAAGCCACTAGCCCACTCGAGTTTTCGCATTTGCTCCGGGGTTCTTTCCGCCGCTAATAATATACCGACTGCTACCTGAATTCGCGTAGCATTACGCTGATCTCGATCGCATGTACCTTCGAGGACCTCTTTCTGGCTGTCCGTGTCCGTGTGACACAGTTGTGGATCCACCTCCGGAGTTAATCGCTACCGATACCGATTGGGGAGCGCCCTCACCCGACGCGTCATTTCCACATGTATATTTTGCCTCTCCGGATGGAGTGACTTCTCTTGGGATCGCTTGCAAAGTTCTAGCAGGAAGGAGCGGAGATGGGGTGGGGTGTTTATTTAGTTTATTTAGAAAAGACAATATTTTTTTTTAACAAATTTTCTCTAGGGACTAGTGGCCCGCAAATTTTGGAAACGGCCCCTAAAATGGCCCTTAAAATTTTTTTTTCTCCGCGGCAACGCTGGGTGCAGGGCTAACGGCAAACAAAATAAAACCACCATACATCAGTCGAAGTAATTTAATTAATTTTCTATTTTGGTTTTTTGTTAATAAGAATAGTATGTTGTCAAAAAGTACGTTTTTTTAATCGCTTAATAACTAGCAAGTCATTTAAAGTTTTTTTTTATTTTTTATTGTTTGCAAGCTAATATTTAACTTTTCTTTTATTCTTAACTTTCTTTCCTATTTTTTTTTTGTTTTTAGTTTAAATAAGTATTTTTTACATTTAATAATTGTATTTAAAATTTAAGTAAGTTGTTGTACGCTAAATTAGCATTACGCTAAACACTGTGTTTTGTTTTTGTTTTTTTTTTGCATAATTTTGTTCTTATTACATGAAGTTTAAATGGGAGTCGTAACGTAATGTCGTATTGAATACATGCTGTTGTGGTGCGCATTTTCTTGTTGTTTGTGTAAATCATGTACTTTTTAACAATTGTCTAAAAAAAATGGCACTCGTAAAACTTCATTTTAACCAAATTTGCTTAAATTTTAACTGAAAAAAAGTAAATTTAAAAAAATATTTCATTTTTTTTTTTGCCATCCTAGTGATACAGTTAGAAATTTGATTTCTGCCTTCGATTAAATGTACACAAATATTTTTTTTGTTTTTTTATAGATTTTCATAGAATTTTAAGGGAAAAAAAAACAACAACGGATTAAAAGTTTAACAACTGACGTTGGACATATTATTTTGACATTTGATGAAAAACTAATTTTATATATATATAGGGGTTTATATTTTATTCCTCATCTAGTATTATAGTCTTATTGTAAAAATTATAAAATGATCACTTCGGATTAAGGTTGCTATTGGATAACGAAGACGACGATGACGTTGAGGCCGTGGGAGATGTTGATTCTGGGCCCATTTCGGTTGTTGTCATGGACTGTTGTGTGCAAGTAATGCAGTTGATATTACTGTCTGCAGTGGGTTGGGATGCAGTGGGCGAAACTGATGATGAAACTGAATAGTCTAGTTTGTAGATTGCCCCTCGGGTGACATCCTCCATGGATGCTTCGTTACAATCGCGACCATTGTGAGTTTGTGAGCCGCAATTATAGCAGGACAATTGTTTGCTAACACCAACTGTTAATGATGTGTAAGGCGACGTGGTCAATAGCGCGGCGGCGGCACTGGGTGGAGGAGGATTTGTTTGAGCCTGCTGAGTCAGTATTGACGACTGTTGCTGTAGGGATGGTGGTTGCGGCGGCAGTTGTATGACATTCGTTGTTGTCGGGGGAGGTACAGAAGTTGTTGGGGATGAGCGGACAGCTGCGACGGCTGTGGGCGGTGGCGCTGTTCCCGATAAAAATGCAATACCGGCTGGATGATACGGATAGATTAGTTCTCCGTTTGGTGGAATTTGAAAGGAGGGCAAGCGAAATGTTCCGTGAGGCGATGGGCCGGCTATTCCATGGCTATGGGGGATTATTGGCGGTCGCGTCGTCGATGCTATATGCTGGGCATGGTAGGGATGGCCTGTTGTATATTGCTGATGCTGGGCCGGTTGCAAGATAACTGAATTCGAAGTGATGACGTTGCTTAACACACCGCCAGCACTGCCGCCTCCGCCACCACCACCAGCAGCAGCGTTTATCGCCGAAGGTGACGTTATGAGTACTGTATTTGCGCCAAGATTATTATTGCCCGATACCGCAGCGTCAGTTGCTGACTGATTATTATTTGTAAGGGACGTTTGCATTATATTAGGACCACTGCTCAGTATGATGTCGTTACCTAAATAATGCTGCTGGGGACTAGTTGCAGGTGGATAGATGAGTGTTGCCGAGCCCGCCGAATTCGAACCAACATTTATTGGCAACAATTTATCTGAGCGTCCATTTATTCGACCCAAGTTAATTTGTTTGTTGTAGTTGAGTTGTTTTTGAGTGGTTTGTTGTTGTTGTTTATGCTGTTGATCGCTTAGTTTGCTATTGGCAAGTAAGCTGGGTGTTTCGGGCGGTGAGATATCACCGCAAGAACCAATTGAACTTCCCGAATCGCTTCCAGCACTTTTTTGTTGGTTCATCACTGTCATCATGCTATTTTCCATTTGTGGATTGTGTCCATCGACAAGTGACATGTTCTGCAAAGTGAAGGGTAGACTGGAACTTATGCCAAAACTACTCGACGTCAGTGGCTGAAAGTGTTGGCTTAGTTGCTGTTGTTGTTGTTGGTGCTGCTGCTGCTGTTGTTGTTGTTGTTGTTGTTGCTGCTGATGCTGTTGTTGGTGTTGTTGCATTTGGCTGTGATGCTGTTGCAGATTGATTGATGACTTTGACAGCCTTGGCAGCGTGTGGTTGCCGGGTCTGGCATATCCGTTACGAATCAAAGCCTGAAGCTGTGTCATAGAGCTTTCACTGCTGGCTATACCCTGTAAATTTAGGAGAACAACAAATTGTTAAAAGGCAAAACATAACTCAAAATAATTTTATCTGGAAAATGTTATCCAATTCTAGCACCTCGGAGAATGCCAGAGACTACAGTGAGCGCCTGAATGAGCGACTCTCCGCCGTCCTTCCAAATACCACAGACGTCAACACCTTGTGGAACAAATATCGCGAAATAATAAAAAAATGTAGCCGAGACCACCATAGGTTACCAGCCACCCCCGAAAAAGAACCCTTGGTATGATGATGAGTGCGCGATATTGAAAAGAGAGACGGAAAATGCACGTTTGCAGATGCTGCAACGGAAAACAAGAGCAGCAAGAGAAGAGTACCGCACAAAAAGGAGAAATGAGAAAAAGGCCCTGCGAAGGAAGTAAAGAGCATCCGTAGTTTTTCAGCTCAAAGATCTAGAAGAGTCTCGGGCCAAAAACAACACCTGGCGTGTCTTTAAGCAATTAGCTTCTGGTTTCAGAACCGGGACACAGGCTCTTCGAAACAGTGAAGGAAACCTAGTCACCGAAGCACAGGGAATTGTAGATGTTTTCAAGCAGCACTACCAACAGTTGCTGAATGCACAAAATGTCAAACGAGCTAATGAAGACCAGTCAATGAAGACCCAGTCCCAGCACCCAGCACAGAAGAGGTAGAAAGAGCCATCCAAAGCTAAAAAATAACAAGTCCGCTGGATCGGATGACATACCTGCGGAAATCTTTAAACATGGAGGAGGTGTTTTGATGAACCGCATGCACCAGGTCATCACCAAAGTGTGGGAGGAAGAATGCATGCCCACTGACTGGTCGATAAGCTCCATATGCCCCATCTACAAAAAAGGCGATCCAATGTCATGCAAAAACTACCGTGGCATATCCCTGCTTAATGTTGCATACAAAATCCTATCCAACGTACTGTGTGAGCGTCTTAAACCTTTCTGCTACACAATAATCGGCACGTACCAGTGTGGCTTTAGGGCAGACAGAACAACGATAGACCAAATATTCACACTGAGGCAGATCCTGGAAAAGACCAACGAATTTCAGGTCGAAACCCACCATCTTTTCATCGCCTTTAAAGCTGCTTATGATAGCATCCACCGCCAAGAGCTTATGATGGCGATATCTGAATTCGGGATCCCGAACAAACTGATCCAGCTGTGCCGCATGACGTTAAACGATACGCAGTGCAGTGTGCAAATGGGTAACAGCTCATCCGAGTTATTCCAAACATGCGCAGGGTTTAGACAAGGATCTCCTTGTTGTCATGTCATGTGATTTCTTCAACAAAGTCCTGGAGCAGATAGTGCGCAAGGCGGGTGTGAGCACGGAAAACACTATCTTCAACAAGTCCACCCTGCTCCTTGGCTATGCGGACGACATAGACATTATCGGTCGATCCAGAAAGCTGTGCTTGAGGCCTTCACAGCCATTGAAGAACAGGCGAAACTAGTTGGTCTTGAAGTGAATGAGGACAAAACAAAGTACATCTGTCCACAGCCTAGGACAAAACATCACTGTTGGTAGCAGCAATTTCGAGGTAGTTAAGGAGTTCACCTACCTTGGAACAAACATCAATCCCACAAACGACACCTTAGAGGAGATCCGAAGAAGAATTACCCTAGCAAACCGCTGCTGCTCCGGTTTGGCCAAACAACATTGGTTCAAACTCTTCACTCTTAACTAAAACGACAACTTTGATTTTACCAGTCCTACTCTACGGCGAAAAATTCTTCGACGGATTTTCGGTCCCGTATGCGACTATGGCGAATGGAGAAGAAGGTTCAACCGAGAACTGTCCCCAGATGTGGATGTAGTTCAGAAGGCCAAGAAAAGACGACTACATTGGCTCGGCCACATCGAACGAATGGACGACAACGCTCCAGCCAAGAAAGCCTTCTCATCCCAGCCCCCAGGTTCGAGACGACAAGGAAGACCGAACCTACGGTACAAGGACCAAGTGACTGAGGATGCAAGAGCGCTTGGTCTCGGCGACTGGAGAGTGCATGCGAGGGACCGTTCTCGATGGAAGGCTGCAGTATCTCAGGCTGAGATCCTTCATGGATTGTGAGCCGGATAAGTAAGTAAGTAGCTCGAATTGCCTAAAAATAACCAACTCGGTATCTACTTGCAGGGACAGAGCAGGCTTTTGTCTTCATTCGATTTCGATTTCTATTTTCAACGTCACCTACCTCATCCATTGTTTTAATGGTCTGCGATGTGATCATTTCATTGCTAATGGATCCCATCATTTGTTGGTGTTGTTGCTGCATAGCCGGTGGAGGTGTTGTTTCTGCCGATGGTCGTCTCACAGTTCTCAATGGTAATCCAGTTCGCTGTAAGTTACGCACTTGCTGTATCGTTTGTTGTTGGCCCTGTCCTTGTCCCTGAAACAAATTGCTGCCACTTGTTCGACTGGGACTTGTTGCACGACTATTTGAAGGAGAAGATTGCTGACTTAACATTGGGGAAGAGGATTGCGGATGGTGTTGCTAAAAAAAAATTAGATAACTCTCGTTTCTTGCGGAAATTTGAATTTTTAAATGAAATTTATTACCTCAACTGGATTGGGTGGATAATTTTGCATATTTGACCTTACAGTCCATGGATTAGGATGCGCTAGAGTCAGTTCAGCTGGAATGGCAATATTTGATGATAGCATATGTGTTATACCGTCAACTGTGATCTGATGCTGAAGTGTACCATCAGTTGGAATCATCTAAAAAAGCGAAGAGGATATGATATTAAAAGTTAGTTTTCATAAGAAAAACGTCTTGTGAACGTGGTAATGCTATAAGTAATGTCGAAAGTTAGAAGCCCAGAGAGAATAGGAATGGGATAAGAAATAATGTCGGCCTAATAGATCCTCAGGAAACGCAGATAGTTACATCGATATTAAGCTAGCTTTATTATTAAACTGTTATAAAACTTTTTGAAAAAAATAACAGCTATGTATTTGAGAGCGCGAGTCTAATCTATAAAAAAAGTTAAGTCATTAAAATCTTATCTAACAAAATTCTTATAGAGTCCCTACTCAAAAAGTCTGATTAAACCAAAACTTTCTGATCCTCCTTTGTGCGCTTTGAACTCGATCAAAAAGTCGATGAGCTTACAGCAGCCCTTAATATAGCCATGAAAACGGCCTGCCCCTTCACTACAGTACGGGGAAAGAGGAAACCATACTGGTGGGCTGCTGAACTAGAAATACTCAGGAAAGGTTGAAGAAGGCTTTTCAATCGTACAAAAAAGTCTAGACACCCCCAAGATTGGGATTCCTATAAGGAATTGAGAATAGCCAAAAGATCCTCATGGAGAACCTTCTTTAGCTCAATAGAACAATCTTCGGAGGCATCGAGGTTAAGGAAGATTCTCCCGACAAATACAACCATGCTTAGTTGTCTTAAAATCTCGGATGGTACATGGACTAATTCTTGCGAAGAAACACTATCCCTGCTATTAGACATCCACTTCCCAGATAGCTCCAAATCTGTTAATACAACAAACCCCCCTAGGTCTGGTATTAACTTAACTTTCCCTCAAGTTCTTGTTACAAAAGAAAAATTGACATGGGCTCTGAATAGAAACAGCCTAGCAAACTCTGGTAAGAACTATCGAATACTCCGTAGAACAAAAGGAATATACTATGGTTGCCTTCCTGGATATTGAAGGTGATTTCAACAACGTTGACACATCTGCTATCACTTCTGCTATGACGACCCTAAACGTCGAATACTCACTCTGTGAGTTGATTAATCTTATGCTAAAAAGCAGGATCATCAACTCTAAGATGGGGGATTTTTGTACGAAAAGGTCTGTCAGCAGAGGCACTCCGCAAGGTGGTGTTCCCCTCTTTTGTGGAACATAGTAGTTGACGAACTGCTAATATCCCTCGAGAAGAAAGGCTACAGAGTGATTGCGTATGCCGGTGATGTTGCTATCGCCTCCTCCGAAACGCACTTAATATGCTCACCAGATGGGCTGATCACTGTGGACTTAATATTAATCCTCAAAAAACAGACCTCGTCCTTTTTACACGGAGAAAGAAGAAAGCCATAGGAAGCAAATGGGGTTTTCAACCTCGCATAACCTACTGGCTATATATGTACAGCGGTCATCCGACCAATACTCATGTACGGGGTTGCAGTATGGTGGACTGCACTGGAGAGTTACTTACTGCGAAAAACTCAGAAGAGTCCAACGCACTGCATGTCTCTGCATAAGCGGGGCATTGAGAACCACACCCTCAGCGGAGCTAGACACTCTCCTCCATCTGGCACCCCTCGACATTTTCAGCTAACAAGTGGCAGCTAGTACATCTACAAGACTCAACGCCTCCTCTCAATGGACCAACAATAACGTGGGACATCCCATCATTTTGAACTTCTTCGGTTCTGTACCAAAGTACATAGACTTCACCATTCCAAAACCCCAATTTGGGAAAAACTTCCAGGTCTACATTCCATCCAGAGATGATTGGGAAGACAAGAAATTCCTGGAGAAGACAGGAGCATTCATTTTTATACAGATGGATCCAAGACAAATGATAGTGTTGGTAGTGGTGTGTACTCGGAAAAGCTTAATCTAAGCCTCTCATTTCGCCTCCCTAATCATTGTAGCGTCTTTCAAGCGGAAATTTTGGCTATCAGAGAGGTTTTATCCTGGCTAAGAGAAAACGTAATATCAACTTCTGATATCCGCATCTTCTCTGACAGTAAGGCTGCTTTTAAATCGTAGAGCCGATGAACTCGCTAAAAATGGAACCGTCATACCTATCTCACCTGAAAGAAAAAAGCTAGGTATACCGATAGCTCCATGCAAACTTCTGCTAAAAGAAACAGCCTTAACGATAACAAGGTCTTGGTGGTACAATTTACCTACGTGCGCAGCTACAAAACTCAAATGGCCGTGATTTGACCTAAAGCGCTCCAAGGACTTGTTATCTCAAAGCAGATTTCATATTAGCTTCCTAATTGTTGTCCTTACGGGACACTGTCTTATAGGCAGACACGCAATACGCAAATGACTTCTGCTTAGCTGTATGGACGAAGAAGAAGAAGAAACAATCTCTCACCTTCTCTGCATTTGCCCTGCTCTTTCCCTAAGATTCAAACTTCATCTGGGAGAATATTTTTACGATAATCGCAGTGAACTAGCTAACAAGAATATAAAATATCTTCCTCGCTTTATAAAAAGCTCAAAATGGTTTGACTAGTAATATGTAATTCTCTAGATTCATGTGGTATCACAATGGGCCTTTCCTTTGGCCTAAGTGTGCGGATCCTGTATCCGCAACCACCTTAACCTAACCTAACCTAACGGACAGAAGGACACTTGTGCTCGTTGCAAGGTCCCTATTTCTGAACGATTATTGTCTTTAATATCCACATTACGGCAGATCCTGGAAAAAACTCAAGAACTCCAAATCGACACCTACCATCTTTTTATCGATTTTAAGGCCGCGTATGACAGCATCTACAGAGAAGAACTGTATAAGGCCATGTCCAGTTTTGGCATCCCTACAAAACTCATTCCTCTGAGCAGGATGACAATGGAGAACTCGCGCTGCTCCATTAAAGTCGGTAACGACCTCACCGAGGCCTTCGATGTCAAAAAAGTCGTTAGACAAGGTGATGCATTGTCATGCGACTTCTTTAACATCATATTGGAACGAATAGTGCAGAACTCCCACGTCAACACTGGAGGCACTATCGTCCAGAAGTCTGTGCAACTACTCGCGTACGCTGATGGCATTGGTATCATTGGGAGAACGCAGCGTGATGTCAACAGTGATTTTGCGAGTATACAGACAGAGGCTACGAAAATGGTTTTAGCGGTCAATGAGGGCAAAACAAAGTATATGCGTCATCAAGAAAGGACACCCAACACCGACGTCTTGGACAAAACGTCACGATAGACGCATATAATTTCGAGGCAGTTAGGGACTTTATATACACTCTTGCTAATCGCTGTATTTTCGGGCTAAGAAAGCAATTGAGTAGTAAAGCCCTCGCCCGAACAACTAAGGTGACGCTCTATAAGACCCTTATAATCCCCGTCCTGCTGTATGGTACAGAAGCATGGACCCTGTTAAAAACGGATGAGAGCGCCCTAGGCCGGTTCGAGAGAAAAGTTCTACGGAAGATCTATGGTCCTGTCTGCATAAACGGTGAATGGAGGAGAAGATTTAACCACGAACTGTACGGGCTGTACAGCGACACTGACCTAGCTCAAAGAGTGAAGGTTAAAAAGACTCAGATGGCTTGGTCACGTGGAGAGGATGGACACCAATACTCCAGCCCGTAAAGTCTTGGAATCCACCCCAGAGGGGCGGCGCAGTAGAGGAAGACCAAAGCTCAGGTAGCACGCGCAAGTTGAAGATGACCTCAACCAACTCGGCGTGCGAAACTGGAAACAGCTAGCTAGGGACCGAGGTGGCTGGAGGGGTTTGTTAGCTGAGGCCCAAGTCCACCCCGGACTGTAGAGCCACCTGCAATTTTTTTATGTAACAAATTTTACCTTTGATTCACAAAAAGACCGATTGAGGTAGGTCGTCAGTTGTTCAATGAACGCATCCAATCAAACAGGAATATTGATAAAATCTTTTTGTCTTTGTCAAAGATTAAACGAAAAAAACGATAGAAAATATAGAAGTACCTTTGACAAGTGGGCTGCTTGGGGAAAACTTATTGGTATGCTGCCTTGGGATATCACTTGAATTGGCGCCTGCATCGATTGATGTTGTCCGGGATGCATGTGCAGCGTTTGGTGTTGCTGCTGGTGCGGCATTACCAAGTGATGATGTTCATTCGAAGGCGTCGTCACTGGCCTCGTCTGCTGCTGCTGTTGCTGTTGCTGCTGCTGCTGCTCCCTATAATCACAAACTAGCCTGTTCTCTTTGATCTTCTCAAAAATCTCCGCACAAGTCATATGCTGTTCAAAAGTAAACACCGGATGATTCGCTGCCATTGTATAGACCAACAACAACTCCTGCAGCGTATCCGGGTCGTTCAACTTGCTAAAATCCCGCCGACCCCAACCGTCCAAGGTCTTGAAAATCTCCGTAACACAAGATCGATTACACGCCCGTATCAATGCCAAATACAATGCCATTTTGCGGCGGATTTTCTTGTCGGTCGGCTCACCTTTCTGGCATGCAACCATATCAATAGCCAAATCCTGAGGATTATTCACTCGCAGCTCAATGCCACGCAATTCTTGCGAGTCCCGCCGACCCAATTCCTCCAGACATGTTCCCAGAAATCTCAACTCAAATGGGAGGCACAAATTCAAAAGGGCGCACATCGTGTCAATCCTTTTATAGCTCTCGAGTTCTCTAAACCATGAAATGACGTCCTTTTTACAAATCATTTCCAGAGATGCATTGATATCGTTCACAGTGTACCGATAATCGCTCCTCTGATATGTGTAGCAATCGGATAGATTTTCTTCTTCTTCGTGCAAAATCCACGGATCTCTGCAATCGGAATGCACTTTTTTAGCAATTACAGAAGCAATTTTGCTTTTTTTCAGTTTCGCCTTTCTTTTACTTTCGATTGCAACTCTTTGGGCTACACATCAGCCGTCAGATTCAGATTCAATGAATAATTTATTTAATATCGAGTTGGATCCTAATTTGTTTCATTCATTTTTCGAACAATAGTTAACCACACGATTTTGCAACTTTTTTTTTCTTTTCTTTAGATTTTTACATATACAATTCTTGGATTTGGCTTATTAAATATATTTTAACTTTTTGTGTATTTGCTTGGAGCAGTTTTGTGAAAATGTTTAGGAAAAACTGAAATTTACCATCGACTAAAAAGAATTGTGGTGAAAACAAGCTGCGATGCTGATTGTTCTTTTCTTTATTTTTTTTTTTTTACTACTGACAATTTTTTTCTTCACTCGGTGAACCAACGAATTGCAAACTTTAACGTCGATTCTTTTTTCTCTTGATGAGATTGGAAATTTTGTTGGGTTTTTCGTGCAATACTGTTTATTTACACAGTAATTTTGGCAGCATGTTTGGGATGAAATGTGATAGTTTTTTATTTTGTGGTTTTGATGTTAATCGAATAAAGTAATTTGTTGAGTAGCCTCCTAAATAGAAGGGAATTAAATTATTTTGTCCGCCCGAGACAGTTCTCTACGATCAAAATTTCTTGTTCGACACATCGATGTTCGAAAGTTGTCATGTTCGCAGAATCTTGTTCGAAAAATATATAATTCGTTTGTTTGTGACGAAAAAAGTGATGCCAGAATGTCAATGTCTTATCCTATAAAAATTAAGGGCCAGCTCACAGTTACGTTGAAAAATCTATTAGACAATGCAAAGTTAATAAAATGCTAAATTACGTGCTAATCAAAATAAAATATGTTTGCATTTTGCTATTGCTTTTATTTTTGTTTGAAAAAGACATAATAACATTCAAATTGTATAGCTTTTAAAACACATCTCGTTTCTTTCTCGACTTTACTCAGAAAGTCCCTAAATTAAGAGATTTAACGATTTATTCAAAACTTCGATTTTTCCAAAATTTAGAGAAGTAGATTAAAGATTTATCTCATCTTTTCTTGGATTTAAGTTATAATACTACGTGTTTATGTTGCATAATTTCGAGAAAAGTCCAGATTTTTACTAATCTAAATTCAAGATTTTGAATGTTAACATTAATCTAACAAAATCCAGTGGAAACACTTTTAGATCATTTTTAATCAAACTGGGAAGATAATCTAGATTATCGTTCAGTGGAAACGTAATCTTGCCATTTACTTACTTACTTATGGTGGCGCTACAGTCCAGGTCGGACTAGGGCCTCAAGCAGCAAACTTCTCCAGCCAGCTCGGTCCCTAGCTAGCTGTCTCCAGTTTCGCACGACAAGTTGGTTCAGGTTCTCTACCACCCGTGTGCTCCACCTGAGTCGCGGTCTTCCTCTTCTGCGACGTCCTTCCGGGTTGGATTCGAAGACTCTACGAGCCGGAGCATTATTTTCCATTCGCTCAGCATGACCCAACCATCCAAGTCGTTGGACCTTAACTTTTCTGGCTAGGTCAGTGTCGCTGTACAGCTCGTTCAGTTCTTGATTGAATCTTCGTCTCCATTCTCCATTAATGCAGACAGGACCAAAAATCACTCGAAGAATTTTTCTTTCAAAGCAGCCCAAAGCGTTTTCGGATGTTGTCATGGTCCAAGTCTCTGCACCATACATGAGGACCGGGATGATGAGGGTTTTGTAGAGTGTCACTTTAGTTGCTCGGGAGAGGACTTTACTACTCAGTTGCCTTCTAAGTCCAAAGAAGCAGCGATTGGCAAGAGATTCTTCGTTTGATTTCAGCGCTGGTGTTGTTGTCTGAGTTGATAGCGGATCCTATGTCTTTATCTACCTCGAAGTTAAATCTGTCTATGTTGACGTTTGCTCCAAGATGTCGATGTTGGTTGTCCATTCTTGTTGACAGCATTAACTTGGTCTTACCCTCGTTGACCGCTAGATCCATCTTCCTGGCCTCCGTCTCAAGACTCACAAACTTTTCACTGACACCACGCTGTGTTCTTCCAATTATGTCAATGTCGTCTGCGTATCCTAGTAGCTGGACGGACTTTTGAAAGATTGTGCCCCTGGTGTTGACGTTGGAGCTTTGCACAATCTTTTCAAGAATGATGTTGAAGAAATCGCATGACAACGCATAGCCTTGTCTAAAACCTTTTTTGGCATCAAATGTGTCCGTAAGGTTTTTTCCGACCATGCATTGTCATCTTACGCAGACGGACGAGTTCTCGTGGCCTTGAAATCGATGAAAAGGTGATAGGCATCGATTTGAAGTTCCTGGGTCTTCTCCAAGATTTGCCGTAGGGTGAATTTTTGATCGATGGTGGCCTTTCCGGGTCTGAAGCCACACTGATAAGGACCTATCAGGTTGTTGACGAAGGGCTTCAAACGTTTACACAGCACGACAGACAAGATTTTGTAGGCGATGTTTAGGAGACTTATACCTCTGTTATTGGTGCAGTTCAGGGGATCTCCTTTATTGAGGATCGGGCATACGATGCTGAGCTTCCATTCGTCGGGCATGCTTTCCTCCAACCAAATTTTGCAGATGAGCTGGTGCATGCTCCTAACCAAATCATCTCTAGCTGCTTTGTACAGTTCGGCGGCTAGCCCGTCTGCTCCAAGCGGGTTTGTTCGACTTAAGTTTAGACATCGCTATCTTCACTTCGCCCATTTCAGGTGGGTGGAATTGTTGGCATTCTGCACCCAAATTGAATGGTTCTGTATTGCTAGCGGAGTTTCGCTCGTCATCGGCATTATACTTTTAACAGCTTGGAAAAGTGGTCTTTCCATATCCTCAGCACTGACTGCGGTTCTACTACGATATTCCCATGATGGTCTCTACAGGTTTCGGTTCGGGGTGTATACGCCCTGGAGGCTTGTTTCACCTCTTTGTAAAACTTTCGAACCTCGTTCCTGTTGTGACATCCCTCTATCTCCTCGATCACGCGTATGGATTCTCACGTCTAATGTGGCTTTTCTTAAAACCCAAGAATTGATCCGTGACGTAAAAGTGGCAATTTTTTTTTCCCTTAAACGCATTTCTTTCACAAAGAAATTGAATTTTTTTCTCGAAGGATTGATTTCTCTTGAATCTCTTTTTGGTGACGGATTTACACATACTTGTACACGGATGTTACACATATACTACGTGTTTGACATTTCTGAGTTTTCTGTTGTTGTGATTATCACGTACAAAACGATTTAACAGCTGACCAGACTACAAAGGCATTCAAAAAAGGGATTGATTCGTTTTTGCACATTTCTTACACGCCAAAAAATATTAGCGCAAAATTATAGTCCGCTAATGAACAACTTTAGTGTGATACTAGCTTAAAATGACGTTTCAGATATGACTCAAACGTCATTTTAAGCTTAGTATCACACTAAAGTTGTTCATTAGCGACTATTATTTTGCGCCATTTGCGCAAAATTATAGTCCGATTTTAAGAAAATTTAGTGTGATACTAGCTTAAAATGACGTTTGAGTCATGACTGAAACGTCATTTTAAGCTAGTATCACACTAAAATTGTTCATTAGCGGACTATAATTTTGCGCCATTGAGTAAAACATAAGTAAAACTTTTTTTCATATTTTTCGAGCCACGAGTTTGACATTTCCATACAAATTTCGGCTGTCATATTTGGCGACTGCATTCTGCTAAGCTCTTTAGATAGATACAAATACAAAATTTTATTTACCGCAATTTTAAAGAAAATAAAAAACAAAGCAATGAGAAAAATCTACAGGCGAAAAATACTCGCGTATATACACAATCTTGAACAAGGCCAGTTACAAAAACAAACAAATAAACTTCAATCTTTATATATAAAATTTATAGGAGTGGCAGCACCGGGAATCGACGACAGCGACGTCTGGAACGCGATACAGAACTAAAATCTTTGTATATAGAATAATTTGCCAGCGCCAAGAGGGACGATTTTCCAACCAAAGAATCACTAGGCTGGCGAGGCTGGCACTACTATAATTTCCATTTACAAAGCTAAGCTTCAATAAATTCAAAGACCGTGAGAGAGAAGAAAGAGAAAGAACATGGGGTACATGTGTGACTTTGACATTTAATGGAATTTGCTTCACTGGCAACTGGAATGTTGGAATAACCGCTGTCTCTTCCTAAAATTAAAAATTACATTACATTTCAAATTTTGGGTCGTCATTGTCGCATCTTTGTTGAAGAGTGAAATTTGCCGAAAAAAATTATTTTTATTAAAAAAGAACAGAAAAAAACCGCAGCAATGGGTGGAGCAGCAAATCAAGCTATCAACGACGTTGAAATGGAAAATACTGAGCCAGTAACCGAGAATCCTGAAGAAATTAAAAAGGAACGAGATGTTATGACCATTTTAGAAATACGCGAACACATTCGTCAAATTGAGAAATCCATTGTTAGCAAGGAATCAAGGTAAATCAGAAACATGTTAAGAGGAAAAGTAAAACGAACAATTTTTACATTCGATCGCAGATTCATCCTTCGTGTAATGCGAAGTTTGCCCAGTACTCGCAGGAAGACGAACAGCACTGTTTTAAAGAACCTTGCAGTCTACATTTATCCACCTGGTCCGGAACGCGAATGCGTTCTTGGTTTCATCTCAAAGCTACCCGGCGAGGTGCAAGAAATCGAAGGATTGAAAAATCGAGCTGCCACCAAAGCTCCGGTACCCGAAGTTGATGCCTACTTCTATCTTATTGTTTTGCTGAAGCTCATTGATGACCGAATTCTAGATCAAGCTTCCAAATGCTCCGAATTGTTAATGACTAAGATTCTCCACCAAAATCGTCGAACTCTTGATTTTATTGCCGCCAAGTCTTACTTCTATCGCTCCTATGTTGCCGAACTCAACGACGACTTTGAGAGCATTCGAGGATTTTTGCATGCCCGCTTGCGCACAGCAACCTTGCGCAATGACTTCGATGGACAGGCAGTCATCATCAATTGCCTTCTGCGCAATTATCTTCACTACGCACTCTACGATCAAGCGGATAAGCTTGTCAAGAAATCTGTTTACCCAGACACAGCTGGCAACAATGAATGGGCTCGATTTCTCTACTATTTGGGTAGAATAAAGGCCGCCAAACTGGAATACAGTGTGGCCCATAAGCACCTTGTGCAGGCACTACGAAAGGCTCCTCAGGCCACAGCTGTTGGATTCCGACAAACTGTCCAGAAGGTGATCATTGTTGTGGAATTGCTACTGGGAAATATACCTGAGCGACAAGTATTCCGACAACCTGCTCTGAGGAAGTCGTTGGCTCCTTATTTCCAACTTACTCAAGCCGTTCGTTTGGGAAATCTTCAGCGTTTTGGGGAAGTAGTGGAGAATTTCGGACCGAAATTCCAACAGGATCATACTTACACTTTGATCATTCGATTGCGACACAATGTCATTAAGACTGCTATTCGCTCGATTGGCTTGTCCTACTCGAGAATCTCTCCGCAGGATATTGCCAAACGTCTGATGCTCGATTCAGCTGAAGACGCTGAGTTTATTGTTTCCAAGGCAATTCGCGACGGAGTTATTGAGGCAACTCTTGATCCAGAGAAGGGTTGCATGCGCAGCAAGGAGAGCACTGATGTGTACAGCACAAGGGAGCCACAACTTGCTTTCCATGAACGGATCTCGTTTTGTCTTGATTTGCATAATCAGAGTGTAAAAGCAATGCGTTATCCACCCAAATCGTATGGCAAAGATCTGGAGAGCGCTGAAGAAAGACGCGAGCGAGAACAGCAAGATTTGGAACTAGCTAAGGAGATGGCCGAAGACGATGATGATGGATTCTAAAGTCTATTCGATTATGTATTTGAATTGTCAGAAATTTGTTTTTTCTTTGTCGATTCCTATCCCTAACCTTAATATGCTTTGTTCAAATATAATTTAACATTTTCTGGTATACTACTTGGGAGCGTTTTTGTTTTCTAAGGCAGTAGGGGCTTCTGATGCCAATGTTATGGTCTTTGAAGCAAAATGCGGGGCTTCTTAACTGCTTCCTCTATAGCATCCCAGGAGACACATGTACCATCACAACACAAACCTATAGCATCAGCAGATACCCATATCACAGCAGATGCCTATATAACAGCAGATACCTATATCACAACAGATATCTATATCACAGCAGATGCCTATGCCTATATCACAGCAGATGCCTTTATCACAGCAGTTGCCTATATCACAGCAGACACCTATATCACAGCAGATGCCTATATCACAGCAGACACCTATGTCACAGCAGGCACCTATATCACAGCAGGCACCTATATCACAGCAGATATCCATATCACAGCAGATGCCTGTATCACAGCAGATGCCTGTATCACAGCAGATGCCTATATCACAGCAGATGCCTATGCCTATATCACAGCAGATGCCTTTCACCGCAGATACCTATGCCTATATCACAGCAGATGCCTTTATCACAGCAGTTGCCTATATCACAGCAGACACCTATATCACAGCAGATGCCTATATCACAGCAGACACCTATATCACAGCAGATGCCTTTATCACAGCAGACACCTCTATCACAGCAGATGCCTTTATCACAGCAGATACATAAATCACAGCAGACACCTATATCACAGCAGAGACCCATGTATATTATCACAGCAGAGACCTACGTGTATCAATAGCATACACCTATGTATATCATCACAGCAGAGACCTACAGCATCACGGTAGGGAGCACCGTCTTGATTTTAAAGTCGGACAAGCAAAACCGATCTCTAATGGGAGAACGTTGACATGTCCCAAAAGAGGTAACCTTAAAGCCAACAAAAAAATTAGAGATGCATCAGAACCAACCCCGATGGACATGGAGGAGGAAGACCTCATCTTAGGTGGCGCGCTTAGTTGGAGAATAATATCAACCAACTAGAGGTAGCAAGCGAGGAACCAAGATGGCTGGAGAGGCTTGTTGGTTGAGGCCGAGATCGATCCTGGATTGTGACGGTAAGTATGTAAGTAAGTAAGTAAGGATCAGAACCACTGAGGGAGACTGAAGGAAGAGGGAATGGGTTTCATAGGAAATCTAAGTAAAAATTCAACGGGAATTTTTAAACATTTACACAGAACGGGCTCTACGAGCAAAAGAGGAGAGAGGAATGTTAAGGAAAGCCAACAGCAGGAATGAAGTTCGGAGGTTTTATCGGAAGGTAAAACAGCTGGCTCAAGGTCATCGAGCATGAACCGATGTCTGCAGAGTTAAACAAGGGAACATCATAGTAGAATCGCAGTCAATGCTGGGGACTTGGGAAGACCGCTTCTGTAGACTGTATAACGGCGACGACGAACAAAATCCCGCCGTCAGGCAGGAGCCTTTCATCGGACACGATGATAGCCAACAATTCTGTCAACCCGACCTAGAAGAAGTGAAAACGGCAATATCACGGCTGAAATCCAACAAAGTTGCTTGAGCAGATGAACTAGCTGCCGAGCTGTTCAAAGCTACAGGCGACGATCTAGATAGGAGCATGCACCAAATCATCTGTAAGATATGGTCGGAAGAACGCATGCCCGATGAATGGAACCTCAGCATTGTTTGCCCGATCCTGAAAAAGGGAGATCCTCTAAACTGCACCAACTACAGAGGCCTCTTAACATCGCTTTCAAGATCCTCTCTGCCGTAATTATGTGAACGTCTGAAGCCTTTCGTCAACAATCTGATTGGTCCTCATCATGGCTTCAGAACAGGAAAGTCAACCATAGACCAAATTTTCACTTTGCGGTAGATCCTGGAAAAACCCTATGAACTCCAAATCGATACCCGCCACCTCTTCATCGATTTGACCGCCGCGTATGACAGCATCTACAGAGACGAACTGTATAAAGCTATGTCTAGTTTTGGCATCCCTGCCAAGCTCGTTCGCTTGTGCAAAATGACGATGGAGAACTCACGCTGCTCCATCAAGGTTGGCAATGAGCTTACGGAATCTTTCGACGTCAAAAAAGGGTTCAGACGAGGTGATGCGCTGTCGTGTGATTTCCTTAACATCGTTCTTGAGAAGATAGTGCAAAACTCCACCGTCAACACCAGAGGCACTATGGGAAGAACACAGCGTGATGTCAATGGCGCCTTTGTGAGAATTGAGACAGAAGCGTCAAAAATGGGTTTAGCGGTAAATGAGGGAAAAACGAAGTATATGCTTCGAGAAAAGACACCCAACACCGACGGCTCGGACAGAACGTCTCAATAGACGCATACAACTTCGAGGTAGTAGGGGAGTTTGTCTGCCTAGGCTCCGCTATTAACACGGGCAATAACACCAGCGCCGAGATAAGACGAAGAATAACTCTTTGCTAATTTGCTGTTTCTTTGGGCTAAGATAGCAATTGAGTGGAAAAGTCCTCTCTCGAGCAACTAAGGTAAAACTGTACAACACCCTCATGATCCCAGTCCTGCTGTATGACAAAATCGGATGAATGTGCCTTAGGCTGTTTCGAGAGGAAAGTTCTTCGGGTCATCTTTGGCCCCGTGTGCATTGATGGGGAATGGCGGAGAAGATACAACAGCGAACTTTACAGGTTGTACGGGAGCCAAAAGGGCCAAGGTATAGAGACTCAGATGGCTCGGTCATTTAGAGCAGATGGACACCAATTCTCCGGCCCGGAAAGCCTTCGACACTATTCCCGAGGGACGCAGAAGGAGAGGAAGACCGCGACTCGCGACTCAAGTGGCGCACACAAGTGGAAGAGGACCTCAATCAACTTGGAGTGCAAAACTGGAGACAGCTAGCTAGGGACCGAGCTGGCTGGCGGAGACTGTTGATTGAGGCCCAAGTCCACACCGGACTGTAGCGCCACCTTAAGTAAGTCAGTTTCTCTGGACGGGAATACAAGTTGAAAGCCACAGAACTTAATTGCATAAAGAAAACACATTTTATTCAAGTAAAGTAAATAGGTATGTATTTGAAATAAATGTGAATATATTGTAGTCTGTGCATTATGTACGGTTTGTTTGATTTCGTTTTTGTTTGTTTTAACCAAGAGAATGTTATAAAATCTTATTTCGTATATTTTTATCAACTATTTTTGTTTAGTTTGCTTCCAAATCAAATTTATAAAAAAAAGAAACAAATTATCGTATAAATATAAAACTGGATTCGGTAATTCGCTTTGTGATCATATCTAACCTTAAAATAAAGCCTTCGATTTACAAAAGGGTGACGTTTACATACACAAAAATACAATAAATACAGTAGAGGAGAACAATAAATACATACCTTAAGGAAGTAAAAAGAAACAGAAAAACGTGTTTTTTCTCTTTTTGACAAATATATATATGTATAACTAACGTTTTTTGGTTGCGTTACCAACACAAGGTAAAGTTTTACAAGGATTACAAAAATATATATATGTTTTTAATGTTATCTTAATTTTTTTTGTTTTAACGATAGACTCTCTTTCTTAAATGATAAAATATAAAGTTTAACAGAAATAACACCATCGCGATACGAAACATAGACTTGTGAATGTTTTTAGTTGGGGAGGCGACCGTTAGATTACCTACCTCATCAGCAGAATGCACCATCTACTGGTAAATGACGTGATATTTTCAAAACCAGTGGTAGGAGAGACATTTCCTGGGCCTTTTGGCGGCTAAATGGCACTTCCGGTTGCGTTTTTTGGAGGTATCAAATGAAATCTTAGAATGTCTACATCATAGAGGAGGTATTACCTAGAGTCGCAACTCGTTCTCTTTTTTTTTAAATCACCGTCCAAAAAATTTGTTTGAGAGTCTCTCAATTTACTTTCTTTTCTTGTGTCCGTGAATCTGTGTAAGTCCATATCAATGCAAATGTATTGGTTCGGCTTCCCATTTGAAATGCAAAAGTATTGGTTCGGCTTCCCATTTGAAATGCATTGAGAAACCTACACATTCGCACTGATATGGAAATTTTATCAAATTTAATTTTTTAGGTCGAAAGAGAGCAAAATGCTTTGAGTTGCGACTCTTGGTATACCTCCTCTGTGGTCTACAGGGTGGCTGACGAATTTTTGAATTTAATGAATCTAGTAATTTTTTTTTTATTTTGCAGATTGATTTTTAGATATAATAAAAATGGATAACTGGGGCACTGAAGCAAGAATTTGGACAAGACAAGAAACTTATCTGCTCAAATGAGTACAAGCAGACAGTTATTGCAGTCAATTATGCACAATGACTTGGACTTATTCTCCTATAAAATCCAAATGGTATGAATGCAGCAGACTTGCCGATTCTCTTGGAATTTCGCCAGAAGATGCTCCAAATAGTGGAAGAGGACGGGAACATGTTGAACTATCTTTTTATGTCTGACGAAGCTCATTTTGATTTAAACGACAACATCAACAAACAAAATTGTCGATAATGGAGTGCTTCCAACCCACAGATACTCCATGAGACAGAATTGCATCAACTTCGTGTCACAATATGGTGTGCAGTTTCGTCACGATGCATTGTCGGGCTCTATTTCTTCGAAGAAAACGGTCAACCGTTACGGTTACTGAAAGCCGTTACTTGACCATGTTGAGAGAGTTTTTCTATCCAGAATTACGCAGAAAGAGAATTCCTTTCAAAACCGTTTGGTTTCAGCAAGATGGTGCAGCTCCTCACATAGCCAGGCCTGTTATGGCAGAGTTGCGAAGAAAATTTCCGAACAAGCTGATATCCAGGAACTCCTCATTCCGTTGGCCCCCCAGGTCACCTGACCTTACTGCACCTGTTTTTTTTTTTTTGTGGGGTTATTGCAAACAGGAAGTCTACAAGTCAAAACCAACAAATTTGAATGAATTAAAGCAAGCCATTGAAGAAAAAATTGCGGCTATTTCAGTGTCAACTCTCCAAGCAGTAATGAACAACTTTTTGGTTAGATGTCGCACATGCATCAACGAGCGTGGGGGGGGGGGGGGTTACTTAATGTCGCAATATTCATCAGCCACCCTGTAAATTATTAAGAATCTACTGGTCGGACAAACTTTGATGCTGAGTTGAGAAAAACATTACAGTAGTTAACACTTTTTTTGAAAAATGCGGTTGGTCGCATGGTTGGCCCATGTAAAGTTTGTCCGACCAGTAGATTCTTAATGTAGACGTTCTAAGCTTGCATTTGATATCCCATTTGCCCATTTACCCGATGAGGTAGAACGACAAAAAAATACCGTTTTTAAGATGGTCGGACATAAGAAAAGGCCCTGTCCAACCATATGATTTGGTATTTGCAACGAAATGTCTATTGACTTCTACTTACTTTTTCCATTGTCTCCATGGTATAAGCTGACACCAAAAAAACGCAACCGGAAGTGCCATTTAATCGCCAAAAGGCCCAGGAAAAGTCTCTCCGACCACTGGTTTTGAAAATTTCATGTCATTTACCATCAGATGGTGGCTAAATTTTCCACTCTGCTGATGAGGAAGCTAATCTTACGGTCGCTTCCCAGACTATTTTCTTTCCATAATTCATTTGTTTTGCTTTGTATTGTTTAGGTACAATATAAATGTTTTGTTTTTCAATAGATTTTGTTTAAACGCTAATTTTTGAGCTTAAAGCTTTTACAGTAAAACGGATGCATTTCTCCTTATCTTATAGACAAGATTGGACAAATAAATAAGCAATTTGAGAAGGTAATGTTGTCAAGTTAGTGTTTGATTGTTTTTATTCACGTCGAGTTCTTTTGGGCCGGGTATTAACTGCTGTTTCTGTTGGCTGAGCACCTGCTTGGTTGGCATTGTTTAAATTTGATTTCTCAGCTCCACGAGCTTTTTTAGTGACGACCGAATGAGCCGTCACTTGTAATGATATAGCATGTGTATTGAGTTTCTCATTCAATAGCAAATCCTTGAGACCTTTCATCTTCTGGCTATGAAGGAATATGACCGGCTGTTTGGGCATGAATTCATAATCGTCGTCATAGTCGAGAATATGATCTGGTGATGTTGACATAGGCGGCGGCAATATAAGTTTAGGTAAGGCGAGTGGGTATTTTCGGGTTGGGGTTTGTATTGGTCTCAGATCGTCAAGGTATGAAGTGTCGAAGCGGGCTGCGTAGACTTTTGGATCTGTGGTGAAAAGTTGTCCGCCGCCTTGCAGAAGGAAATCGGGATTGAGAATCTTCTCACCGCAAGCGGCTGTCAGGTCGGCCAATGTTGTCGGTATTTCTGATTTTTTATTGTTCTTCGCACTGGCTGCAAGTTTCTGAAGATACATTGAAAAGAAATTAAAATTTTTCACTCAAATAGTTGAATTTTAAGAATTTTCATAGTAAGAAAAATCGCCAACCATTTCAAGATCACGAGTTACAAGCTTAACAACAGACATTAGGATTAGGAACAGCATTAATATTTTTCTTAAAAGCAAGACAACATAAAAGTCTCTCATGTAAATAAACCTTCCAAATTCGTGAAACTACTTTTTTTTTAAGATAGGCAGAACGATTTAATGCAGACGTTCAAACATCATAGTAGAATCGCAGTTAATGCTGGGGATTTGGAAACACCACTTCTGGAGATTGTATAACGGCGACGACGAAGAAAGTCCCGCCGTCAGGCAGGAGCCTTTCATCGGACACAATGATAGCCAACAATTCCGTGAACCCGGCCTAGAAGAAGTGAAAACGGCAATATCACGGCTGAAACCCAACAAAGCCGCTGGAGCCGATGGGCTAGCTGCCGAGCTGTTCAAAGCAGCAGGCGACGATCTAGATAGGAGCATGCACCAAATCATCTGTAAGAAATGGCCGGAAGAATGCATGCTCGATGAATGGAACCTCAGCATTGTTTGCCCGATCCTGAAAAAGGGAGATCCTCTAAACTGCGCCAACTACAGAGGAATCAGTCTGCTTAACATCGCCTACAAGATCCTCTCTGCTGTAATATGTGAACGTCTGAAGCCTTTCGTCAACAATCTGATTGGTCCTTATCAATGTGGCTTCAGACCAGGAAAGTCAGCCATCGACCAAATTTTCACTTTGCGGCAGATCCTGGAAAAAACCTATGAACTCCACATCGATACCCAACACCTTTTCATCGATTTTAAGGCCGCGTATGACAGCATTGAGCATAAAAAGAGACTAGCTGTTAGCTGTGTAAGGCTATGTCTAGTGGCTTCCCTGCCAAGTTCGTTCGCTTGTGCAAAATGACGATGGAGAACTCCTACTGCGCCATAAAGGAGCTTACGGAATCTTTCAATGTCAAAAAAGGATTCAGACAAGGCGATGCACTGTCGTGCAATTTCTTTAACATCGTTCTTGAGAAGAAGTGCAAAACTCCACCGTCAACACCAGAGGCACTATCTTCCAAAAATCTGTTCAACTTCTCGCGTAAGCCGATGATATTGATAAAATGGAAAGAACACAGCGTGATATTGGCGCCTTTGTGAGAATTGAGACAGAAGCGGCAAAAATGGGTTTGAGGGAAAAACAAAGTATATGCTGTCTTCGAGGAAGGACATCCAACACCAACGGATCGGACACAACGTCACAATAAACGCATACAACTTCTTGGTAGTAGAGGAGTTTGTCTACCTAGGCTCCGCTATTAACACCAGCGCCGAGATCAGACGAAGAATTACTCTTGCTAATCGCTGTTTCATTCCTCCTCTCCTCCCTCTCTCGATCAACTAAGGTAAAACTGTACAACACTCTCATCATCCCAGTCCTGCTGTATGGTGCAGAAGCATGGACCTTGAAAAAATCGGATGAAGGTGTCTTAGGCTGTTTCGAGAGGAAAGTTCCTTGGGTCATCTTTGGCCCCGTGTGCATTGAAGGGGAATGGCGAAGAAGATATAACAGCGAACTTTACGGGTTGTACAACGACATGGACCTAGCCAGAAGGGTCAAGGTCCAGAGACTCAGATGGCTAGGTCATTTAGAGCGGATGGACGCCAATGCTCCGGCCCGGAAAGCCTTCGACACTATTCCTGAGGGACTCGCGACTCAGGTGGCGCAGACAAGTGGAAGAAGACCTCAATCAACTTGGAGTACAAAACTGGAGACAGCTAGCTAGGGACCGAGCTAGCTGGCGGAGACTGTTGATTGAGGCCCAAGTCCACACCGGACTGTAGCGCCAACTTAATTAAGTAAATAAGTAAGTTTGAGATCGTTTAGATCATTATCAAAGAATTCTCCTAAGTAAATTCTACGTTTATGAGCCAGAGCAGGACAAGTGCAGAGAAGGTGAAGAATTGTTTCCTCCTCCTCCTCATCCATACAGCTTCTGCAGCTGAATGAGAGACTTAATTTTAGTCGTTCGGAGTACACACCTCCAAGAACCCCAACACTAGTTTTCGATCCATTTGTATAGAAGTGGATTGCCTCGTCTTCCAGGAATGTTCTATTTTCCCAGAAGGATCTGGAAGGTATAGAAATTTCGAAGTTTCTATCGAACTGTAGTTGGGGAATGGTGCAGTCTGTGTGCTTTGGAATTGATTCTAGATAATTAAGAATAACACAATGGCCAATGTTATTGTTGGTCCACTGTGAAGAGGGATTCAAGCGTAAAGCAGAACTACCAGCTATTTCTTGGCTGATTATATCCAGAGGTGTCAGATAGAGTAGGGTGTCAAGTGTCGCAGATGGGGTCGTACGAAGTGATCCGCTTATACTTATGCATGCTGAGCGTTGGACTTTGCTAAGTTTATCACAGTTCATTTTTAGGTTTAAGGCAGTCCACCATACTGTCACACCGTAAAGAAGAATCGGTCTGATTACCGATGTGTATAGCCAGTGAGTGATTCTGGGTTGTAGACCCCATTTACTGGCAATGGCTTTCTTGCAGGTGAAAAGAGCTTCCATAGATTTCCTTATTCTGTCGTGTATGTTGCTCTTCCAATTTATGTCTAAATTACGACCCAGATATATTGTTTCCTCTGAAAACTTTAATTGGGTACCGTTTATAGAAGGAGGAAGGAATAGGACTAAATCAGCTTTGTGTGTAAACGCTTAAAGCACACCGATTCATTCAAAGTGTTAGCTTATTTAGAGCGTTTTGTAAGAGTTCTTTTAAGGTATTAAGATGCTTCCCTGAAACAGCTTTAGGCTATCACTCTGAAACCCTCACTATACAGACAGGTAAGAATTTCGTTAACTATCAGATTCCAGAGTAGAGCTGACAAATCTTCTAGCGGAACAGCCACCTAGTTCTGAGTTAATTATTCTGCTATTCAGCATTAAATGAATTAACTCTCCAAGCGAACTCTCCACATTCAGAGTTGACAGTGCAGATGTGATTGCAGATGTGTCCACGTTGTTAAAAGCGCCTTCAATATCAAGGAATGCGACCATAGTATACTCTTTATGGTGGAGGAAGTATTCGATAGTGCGTACTAAAGTGTGTAGCGCCGTTTCCACCGATTTGAACTTACAGTAGGCATGTTGAGACATAGACATGTGTCTTGTGTCAATGTTTACTCTAAGGTGTACATACCCAAAAGCAAAATAGTTGGCCTAGTATTGTATGTTTTATGAAATAATATTTTCCGGTGTTTTTGTATGCTGAATTAATATGGGCAATATTTTTTTTCTTTTTAAACATGATTCATCAACATGTGTTCTTGTCAATGCAATTGACAAGAAAGTCGAATCAATAATTGTTTTCAAACGTTTGAATGAAAACGGTTATTTTTTTGTTGCAAAATACTTGGCCCTCTAGTTTTTCGCCGCAAAATAGTTGGCCTAAGCCGTTTTATGTCTCTCTTGCACTTGAAATGTACCGTATAATGATGAGTTATTGCATTACACAGCTAGCACTAATTATTATGTCAGTCAAAGTTCACAATGGCGCGCGGCAAGTGCTTATCTGAAGACATGCGTAACAGAATAGTAAAATATTACAAAAATAACATTTCGGCATACAATATTGCAAAAATGATGGAAATATCAAGGTCTTCAGTCAGAAATATTATAAATTTATTCAAGAAGAACGGAAATGTGAACCAACTGAAGAAAACTGGAAAACCAACAATTGCTACAGATCGAGACAGAAGAGCTTTGAGAAAAATTCTCAAGAAAGATCGTCGAGCTACCACAGCCAATATCACATTAGAGTGGAAAGATGCCATAAAAAAAAAAAAACAGTTTCAAGAGACACCTGCATTCGTGAAATTAAGAAAATGGGATATAAATTTTATAAGGTAATTTTACCATTTTTGGTAAATTTATTAATAGCCTAGAAATCAATTTGTCTTTATTTCTAGGCTATTAATAAACACGTCACTCAGGCAAAAGAAAAACCGCTTTTAACTCCTTTGCAAAAAAAGAAACGCTTAAAGTGGGTTCGGGATCATCAAAACTGGACGTTGGGGCAATGGAGGAGTGTGATATGGAGCGATGAATCTCGATTCGAGCTTTGTGTTGGAGACTCCCGATCAAAGGTATTGAGAACGCCAGCTGAAGCATTTCAACCAGATTGCTTTCGTAGGAGAATAAAATTTACAGCTTCAGTAATGGTCTGGGGATGCATGTCAGCGCAAGGAGTTTGCAATCTAAGCTTCATCGATGGCACCATAGAGAACCTATTTACCTAGAGTCGCAACTCGTTCTCTTTTTTAAAAATTCACTGTCCAAAAAATTTTGGGATAAGAGAAAAATATACTACATTGCGAACGTATTGGTTTGGCCTCCCATTTGAAATGCATTGAAAAACCAATACATTTGCATTGGGTAGTATATTTTATCAAATTTAATTTTTTTAATCGAAAGAGTAAAATGCCTTGAGTTGCGACTCTAGGTATACCTCCTCTGTGGATGGCACTGTGAATGCCAGTAGGTATGAAGTCATCTTGGAGCATCAACTTTTACCTTCGATTCCAAGGCTACAGGCAGAAGATGGCTGTTTCACTTTTCAACAAGATGGCGCATTATGTCATACAGCTAAGCGAAGTATGAGCTGGCTTCGAGAACACAACATTCCAGTCTTAACTTGGCCTGCAAACAGCCCAGATCTGTCTCCGATTGAAACTTTGTGGGGAAAAATGAAGAAAGAATTAAGGAAAAATCCGGCTAAAAGCTTAAATGAGTTAAAGCATCTTTGCTTCAAGAAGTTTGGGATAGCAATACCCCTGAATTCTGTCAAACCCTAGTGGAAACACTCCCAAGACGAATTACGTCCGTTATTAAAAACGAAGGCGACGTCAGTCAGTGGTAAATACCAGTTTTTTCTTTTGGGCCAAATGTTTTGCGTCGATAGAAGTCTGGGCTAACTAATTTGCGAAATATTCGTTTTTATAATCTTTTGTTTTTTTCTATTAAATGAATTGTTATTGTTTTATAACTACCGTTTTAAAATGTTTGTGTATAACATATTCCACATATTGAAATAAACTTTGAACTACTTTGTTTAATTTGTATTGCCAATCTTTTATTTCTATTTCGTAAAAAAAAAATGTCAAGCAGTCTTTCTAATGTCTAATGAAAGAATTATGATAGACTTATGGGTCTGAGATCTTTAGGGTTAACTTGCGAGCATTTTCCCGCCTTGGGTATGAAAACAACTTTCACTTATCTCCATACTGAGGGAATATGGACCAGATGCAGGCGGATATTTAACATTACCTCAAGGATTGGTGTGATTATTTCCGAGGCTTGTTGGAGTTCAGTTGGATGGTGCCGACTGGTCCTGCCGATACGGTTCAAAGCTGTAGACCTTGTGGATATGATGTAGTACTAATTGAGTGCAACTGATTGTTACAGTTCAGACAGCTGGACATCACTGAATTTGTTGAAAGTATTTTCTGTAGCCTAGAGGCTTCAGAAGTTTTTTCTATTTTATCACAAAAGGATCGCCAGGACGATCGTTTAGATCTTCTCAGTTCCTTTTTGTACCTATT
The DNA here is from genome assembly GCA_943590905.1 of Sphaerophoria taeniata. Lineage (NCBI taxonomy): Eukaryota > Metazoa > Arthropoda > Insecta > Diptera > Syrphidae > Sphaerophoria > Sphaerophoria taeniata. Next base: position 81,516,777 of record OX016540.1, on the reverse strand, counting down.
TTAGGAACTTTTGTATGAATCCCAGTCAGAAACTGGGCCAGTCGAGACCCGAAGTTTCTTTTTTCCCCTTACATATACAGTTGGACAGACAATCTCCAATGATCTGTTCATAGCTAAGGTTAAGTCAAAGTCAGTAGGGAACATTAAGGCTTGAGCAATATTGGGAAAGAAAAACGAAGGAGACAGAACCTGGAATGGGATATCGGTACCGAAATTCGATGATAAAACAATGTACACATGTGCTACTCTCTCCGTAAAATGTTACTTACCTTACTGCATGCAATGAAGTTATTATTGCCTTCGATTAGTTTATTGTTCCTCAATAAGTTCCCCTTGAGCGCGTAAGCACTACTGTGTCGGAATTTCGTAAAATGTCCATTCTCGCCATCCTTCTGAACATTAATCACTACCTGTGACCGAATGTCATAGTCGAACTTTGAAATAGTATTCACCAACGGCTTGGCCCAGCCTATATGCAATATAGGTGTTGAACTGTCCTCCTCCCACTGACAAACTCCATCATAGAATCTTAGAATATTTGCAAACACTTCCGAATCACGCAAAACACTTCTTCCCGAATGGCCAGAGCTTTCCGATTTGATTATGTACGGAATCATTTCGTTTGCTATTTCAACAAACTCCTTATAGATTTCTTCGTCGTCTCGACAACTGTAGGTGTACAAGCGTATGACGTCACCAGCATTGGCCCATGACCGGAAAGCTTTGCGATACTTGCCAAGGCGATAGTAGTAAGCACCCTGATAGGTATAGGGATATATGTGATGATTGTTGTAGTAGACTTTAGCCGATTGTATTGCCTCAATGTACAGTGCTTCGCAGCTTTTTCTTCCCACAGTGGGACTAGCTTCTTCCAACTCTCCAAGGTTACCTGTTAAAAAGACATGAGAATTGCAATCGAAAGGTTTTATTTGAAAATTACCAAGGGCCATAGGATACTTTTCCAAGTATCCCTCATCGTATAATAGCCACAGAAGCTGTTGCTGCAGCTCGGCTAGTTCCACACAATCCACATTGGATGTCAAGGACATATTTATTGCAGTTACAATGGAAGCAACTTCCATATATCGATCGCAAATAACCGGCATTCCGGTCAAGTACAGCCACGACTTAGATTCAATTCCAGGCGTTACATCCTGTCCGCGTTTATCATCACTTCCTTTGCCATGCCATGTCACTTCCATAGCCTCCTGACGTTTCTTGCCAAACACAACCCAAGCATGATCCTCCGACATAGCTAGATGGACATCTTTGTAGCCTAGTAACTGGCATCCAGCAACAACACCCAGCGCAACTCCAAAACAATCCAATTTATTGTACGACAAGTAACTATACAGATTTTGTAAATGTGCTCGATCTTTATGACTACTCCAAAACAAAGAATGCCAAATTATATCGGACACTTGTTTAATAACCTCTCGATTAGCATAGCGTCCGGATTTTGGTTTCTGTATCCGCGTCAATATGTCTACATATTTTTGATACAGATTATTCACCATCGTATAGGTGACAATGGGAAATGTTGATGGTTCATCATAGTCGGTGCCGCCGCCGCCACAATTATTATCATTGACAACCGATTCGGCCGCCTTACCATTTGTCAGCGAAATTTCAACAAAACCGGCCACGATGGAAAGTAATGTAAGATCCGGTTCTGAGTCGCCTGGATCAAGGCATTTGCGAAAGAATTCAACAACATCTGCAATTGACTTCAATGGAAATAGCTTGCTATTTATGTATGGTCGAAAGTTGCCGGATGACATCCTGATTTTGATGTTTATTTTTGCGTGTAAAAAAACCAAATTGAATCATGGGGTTTATAGCAAACTCCCAAGAAAAAAGAAATTGCGCGTCTAAAATGTTTTAATGGTAGGTTTGTTTTCAAGACCTTTCACTATTTTTATTCAAATTAATTGTTTTTTTGTTGAAAAATTGTTTACAATCAATTGTGTGGATTTACGATTTTCAAAATTTTATTATTCGCGCAAAAATTAGTGTTCTCTTGATATTGATAAACATTTTGATCAAATAAAATACATTTTATGGGTTATCGGTTATAGTCGCAATGACGGCACAACACAATCATCGTTGGATAAACTTTCCACTGGAATAATGTCCCTTGAGGCCATTCCACAAACTATTTTCCAAAGGGACAACTAAACGTCAAATGTAGGTTATATCGTAGATTCCAATATAATTTACGATCTTATGAATCAACATCAAAAGGACCTTCTTCCTTGGAGTTGAGATTAAGAAGTAATGCTATCGAGCTACATATATTTCGATCATTTTCGATTTTTTGTAATAACTATTACATTACATTAATGATACAATGGCCAATATAATAAAAAGCAAATTTGCTGCAAGAGTATGTGTATGAAAAAAATAAAATTTGAGGTATTTGGAGAGTAACGTAGGTAGGTTTCCAAACTTGTTATAACTGATCAGTGGCTTTGTGTTTGTATATTGCGTGAAACAGATTAAACCAGCAACAGCATCAGCACCGTCAACAGCAAACAGCACGCTGGCCTGGCCAGCAAATATTTTCCAAACACATTGCCACCAGACCAGCACCAGCGACGTCATTTCATCTGTTTTTACATTTCGTTCTCTTTGTTTTCATGTTTGTTTTATTTTTTGTTGTTTGGCGCCTCTGAATTTTGTACATTGAAAGTTGTCAGCAACAGCAAATTTAGGACTTTGACCAAACGACGCTGTTGACGTTGCTGGTGCTGGTTTATTCTGTGTCGGACGATTGAAATAAATGGGCGCAAATTTTGAAACATTAACAACCAAATTAATAAAAAACGTCTAGTCCACTCTTAATCCACAGTCCAACTGGTCCATAGACTAAGCGATAGTCCATGGCCTAAAATTTCTCATTAATAAAAATAATTTGATCCCAGAATAGTAAAGTGACGTTTACCAAAAATTCCCCCTTGGGAATTTTCGTTTTTGTTGATATTTGACAACCAAACGACACAAGTTTATCTTTGTGATTGTCCTGGTTTAGTCTTTCCGTCGTCAACGCCAAAGTATTTACAGGTATATACATATACCGAATATTCGATTGAAACAAATTTATCCAGTCAAGTTTCTGGCCGAGAATATCAACTTGCCGGCTCATTTGAAGCTCAAACTTTCCCGAGGATTACGGTGAGTGGTCATCGTTGGCTATTTGTGAGGCCTGGATAGCGAAGAGAGGATATTTTACAGCAAAGGCGGCCCAACTAGGCCATTATCGAACTGGCAATGAATTGCTTCGGATGTGTTTGGGTCGACAAATAACAATGGAGTTCTATCCCCCAGGCTTTTTAAGGAAGAGAGGTACTTAAAGAGGCTTAAACGAGGGCTGACTTAAAATTTGCACCATGGACTCTAAAACAATGGCCGCCGCTGTTGCTGGCTATGTTGCTGTTGCTGGTTCAATGTGTTTCTCGCATATGAACTATTCTTTCCTAACTATAGTCGTGTTTTTTCACTACTCAGTAGCGAGCACAGCAAAATTTCCCTTGGCAAACAACAACAATTTGGATTGCAGTCGATAAAAAGGCCAGTAAAAAAATGACAAAAATCAGCAGCGCTGATGGCGTAAAGAAGCATTATTTTGCCACGCGAATCTAATGATCTGCGCTTTGTATATATATTTGGGGGGTAGTTTCAAGATGAAAAACGATGGTGGTGCCATCCTAAGAATTTTCACAGAAGCAGTTTTTTTTTACATAAGTTTGTATTGTGTGTTCTCTGCTTGGTTTGACAGAAGAACTGTCAAACCAAGAAGAAAACCAACCTTGATAGTACCTGGTAGGATCTGCGTAATGGACACGCTTGGGTTGAAATATTTGCTATTTTGCTTTATCCGAGACGCAACCCTCAGGTCAATTTTTTGACTTTTTACGTAACTATTGCCATACAAATTCAATTTGACAGATAAAGTGAGTTGAAGCGTTTTATTCGCACTTAATTTCTTTGCTGGCTACTGACTAGTGAAAAAACGCGGCTCATAGAACTTTTTTGTTTTTTTTTGTAGCCTTTTTTATTGTATGAGAAGAGGTCGTTTGTAATGCGTAATGGACACGCTTGGGTTGAAATATTTGCTATTTTGCTTTATCCGAGACGCAACCCTCAGGTCAATTTTTTGACTTTTTACGTAACTATTGCCATACAAATTCAATTTGACAGATAAAGTGAGTTGAAGCGTTTTATTCGCACTTGATTACTTTGCTGGCCACTGACTAGTGAAAAAACGCGGCTCATAGAACTTTTTTGTTTTTTTTTGTAGCCTTTTTTATTGTATGAGAAGAGGTCGTTTGTGGTTTTTTATGTGGCTTTTCTTACAACCAAGAAGAATTGCTACTAAAATTCAATGTTTTTTGGTGTGTAAGAAATGTGCAAAAACGAATCAATCCTTGAATAATAAAATAATGAATCAATTTTTGAATAACAACAACAGAAAACTCAGAAATGTCAAACACGTAGTGTATGTGTAAAATCCGTGTACAAGTATGTGTAAATCCGTCTCCAAAAAGAGATTCAAGAGAAATCAATCCTTCCAGAAAAAAAAATCAATTTCTTTGTGAAAGAAATGCGTTTAAGGGAAAAAAATTGCCACTTTTACGTCACGGATCAATTCTTGGGTTGTAAAAAAAGCCACATTAGGTAAACAAAATTACAAAATTGTCCTTGTGGACAAAGTGGAGTAAATCTCCATTACAGTGGAGCAAATTTGGTCCGATCGGAGCAAGGCTCTTACGCTAATTTTGACTTTTCCTTTATTTTTTTTACTCGTACGAATGCTATCTCTCCCGTGCTCTATGTTAAAAAGCGGCAAGGCAGTTGTACAAGTACAATCGAGGATCAAAAATGAACTTGTGTTGACCTGCCGTAACCGATCAAATTAAATAAGAAGTGAGGTACGTGTTTAATAATAATCCTATGAATCAGAACGTTTCAGAAAAGAAAGGCCACAGGCTCACATGGAACACACGGTGGTAGTACACCTCCACCAATTTGGCGTAAGAAATTGGAGACGCTTGTTGGATGATGCCCTGAGCTTTGTATATGGAACAACCAGTACTATAAAGATTCGGTACTATCAAGATCGAGTTCTCTGCTTGGTTTGACAGAAGATCTGTCAAACAAAGCAGAGAACATACAATAGGTCCGTTCTTTTACTTTTTCGGCAGTTTTTGTGAAAACTGTCAAAAGTCGAAGAGTGGGGATGAAATTTTGTGATTCTCCCAAAAAGTAAAAGAACGCTTCGTAGCAAAAATCTGCCAAATGCACAAAATTATGTCAAACGTCAACAAAATTCAATGTACTTCTTATGGTTTGACCTTTGCATATCAATTTAACAGGTTTGATCGAAATGGTATTCGACTGTAGCGCCAACTGCTTACAAGCCGAGAAAGCCATTTTTTTACATAAGTTTGTTCTCTGTATGTGTTCTCTGCTTGCTCCTGTCAAAGAACTGACAAACCCAGCAGAAAACCAATCTTGATAGTACCTGGGGCCTGATTATGAGGTTCGCGGCGGATCGTTTTCAATTCGACAATTCAAATTCGACTCGCATCGTATTTCCTTATTAACGAATTCGCGGCGAAGCGAGAAAATGACTTCCTGTAGGCCTTGTTCAAATGTGAAGAACGATTGTGGTCATACGTGAGTATTTTTCTTCTGTAGATTTTGTAGAAAAAAAGAATAATGAAGTTTACTTCTGTCTCTGGGGGTCAATTCCCGATCTGTGAAACTGTGAAATGAGAAGTTCTATCACACTTTCAGAATAAATTCGATTCTGGGATAAAAAATCAAAACAAACTTCAAAACTTTTCATCTGATAAATTTCTTTTCACAGCTATATTATTTTGTGAAAAATAATTTATCAAATGAAAAGTTTTGAAGTTTGTTTTGATTTTTTTCAGACAGAATTTATCATTTAGTACTTTTTAGTACAAACAAGTAAGAGAATCGCATAAAGCGAGTTTATGAAAAGAAAAAGTGAAAAGTCTCTCTGAAAACTAAAATGATAAATTTTTTATCATTTCACATTTTCACAGATCGGAAATTGACCCCCTGTTCAACAAACATAAAATAAAAATGTTTTGGCATATGCGGGACGATAAGAGAAGAACACAAAGAAAAACGTCAAATTTCTACACTATCTTTTTAAATTTTTCGATTTTTTCCTTCCCCTTACCCTGCGGCCACACGAGCAAGTTCTGGTCAGCAAGTAGCGTACATATATAATTTGTCAAATCTCTATCGGTGTACTTGGTGTGACGTAGGCGGCAAAAAACTTGCTAGTCAACTTGCCAGCAAGTTCACATATTTTTTACAAGCTTACCTGCTTTTAACATCCAATTTTGAATTTCCAAGATGTCGCCAGCAAAAATAGAAATAAAAATCTTCGTTTCAACTAATTTTCTAATTTAATTTTGTTCATTTTGATATATTTGGCAGTTGACCAGCCAGTACTAAAGCAAGTACTAAAAGTTTGAATGTGTGAGTAAAACATTTGATTGTATGCCAACTTGCTAGCCAGAACTTGCTCGTGTGGCCGCCGGGTTACGTCTTCTGCAAACAAACCCCGTTTGCCTTCACTAATCAAAGGCCATATTCCAGTGATTTGACACTAATGTTCCAGTTAATAATGATCAGTGTTGCCGCATGTTAAAATTTAAATGAGTCCCCGCCTTTGTATATGGATTTACCAAGTACTATCAAGAATGGTTTTCTGCTTGGTTTGACAGTAGCAAGCAGAGAACACACATTACAAACTTATGTAAAAAACTGTCAAAAAACTGTCAAACCAAGCAGAAAACCATTCTTGATATTACCTGGTAAATCCATATACAAGGGTCCCCGCAGCTGAAAAAAATAGTAATTTTGAAAATAAATGAGTCCCTCAAAGGGGAGGAGGGGGCGGTTGTGGACAAATTTCATTAAATCTTTAATATTTGTCTACAGTAAAGACTTAAAATAAACACTTTTTACCAGCTGATAAACTAAGGCTTCCCCTAAATTGTCCCTAAACATAAACTTGATAAGACTTCAAGTTTTAAGGTTTTCCATAATTCAATCAACAAGCTTTTTCTGTCCATATGCCCCCCACCAAGGGGTGGATAAGGACACGGACCAAAATTAATGGGGCGGAAGTGGACAGCTACAAAAATAACCGATAAATAGTCAAAAACTAACACAAGATATTTAAAAAAGAACTTTTTTAATATTCAAAAATAATAATTTCTTATTTTAAGACCGTGTGCGAATTGGATGAATTGTGGTTAAAAATTAAAAACGGATGAATTTTTAACCACTACTGTCATTTTTTAACCTGCTCAGCAGCTAGTCAAATTATGCGAAGTGTCAAAATTTAACCAAACGTCAATTTTTAACCCATTTTTAACTGAATTCGCACACGGCCTTATTCACAAAAGCATAAAAAACATTTAATAAAAGTGTGCCCCATATAGTGTCCACATTCACCCCGAGAGCACTTTTTGTAAAGTAATACATTTATTTCTTACAAAACCCTCTATTTTAAAAAACAATGATCACAAATGTTATCAAGACACTTCGATTATATAAAAAACACTTACCTGCATTTATTTCTGCTTTGTTTTAAAAAAATATCTGCGAATTTCTGAGGGAGAATAATTTTACTTTTAGGCCGTGTGCGAATTCAGTTAAAAATTGAATTTTTATTTTTTATGGATGAATTGGATGAATTGTGGTTAAAAAATAAAAATGGATGAATTTTTAACCACTACTGTCATTTTTTAACCTGCTCAGCAGCTAGTCAAATAATGCGAAGTGTCAAAATTTAACCAAACGTCAATTTTTAACCCATTTTTAACTGAATTCGCACACGGCCTTAGAGTGAAAATCACGAATGAACCTGTAACAATTTTTACACAAGACTGACAGATTTGAAAACTTTAAGGTTCATTCACAATTGAAAAAGGCAATGGATGTCATCGTTGCCATATTCAAATTTTCAACCAGTGGACTTGAAATGCCGATGTCCACATCCGCTCCTGTCTACATCCACCCCTTCCTCCCCTACAAAAATTATGTTCTTAATAAAAAGAAACGACGTCACTGACGTTAATGGCTAACAAAAGAACTATTTTATTCATCGTTTCAAAATAAAAGACAAAATCCTGAACATTTTTTTAACAATTTTCGAATGAGTGTAAGGCCGTGTGCGAATTGGATGAATTGTGGTTAAAAAATAAAAATGGATGAATTTTTAACCACTACTGTCATTTTTTAACCTGCTCAGCAGCTAGTCAAATAATGCAGTGTCAAAATTTAACCAAACGTCGAGTTTTAACCCATTTTTAACTGAATTCGCACACGGCCTAAGATCTTTTGATGAGTTGGCGGTCAAAGTTTCACCAAAAATCAAAATAAAAATCAAATAAAAAGAAACCAGCATCAAAATCATCCATATTTTCCCTTTCATTTTGATCAAAACTCGCGGTAAAAATCGCATGTGTGCAATGCACAATAGAAAACAATGTATAAAACAAGACACAAATGCGATTTTTGTCGCCGCGATATCGTAGAAACTTTTGCGACATTTTACCGCAGAAATGTCGCAGAAGTGTCGCTGCGATATCGCAAATGTGTGTGCACCACTCCATTTGATTATGAGTACCTTATGTCGTAAAAGCGATATCGCCGCGACAAAAATCGCGTGTGTGCACCGGGCCTAATACATAGTAAATGAAATAGTGAGTACTTAACCTTTGTATATACACCTTAGGGTGTATATACAAAGACTTAACTATAAAAATCATCTGTAAACAAATTATTATTCATTTTATTCATTCATTCAAATAACTGTTATCAAAAGGTTTTTAATAAAATTCACCCCTGAAGATGCCGGAAAACAACCGGAGAAACGTTGGGAAAAGTATGAATTAATTTGTTTTAATTGCATCAACAAATCTTGGAACATTAAGCCCAATAATCGTTTTAACAAGCAAAACATTTGTTTGAAACAAATTTACCAACACATCGCCATTCATTCATTTGAAAATCTTTGTATCGATAGTTGAACTCGTCCATCTAAAGAACCATAAAAAAAAATGTAGTTGTACTTCTCAACAAAAACAAATTTGTTTAAACTTTATTTAATTTTTGTATACCTCTTAAATTTGAGTTTTCTTTTTTTTCTCTTGTTTTTTGTTTAGAGATTCAATTTATTTTACAATCCTCAAAATAAATATAATAATGTTATAGAATACGTAAAAAACCTTTTTGTTTAGTTTGCTTTTTGTTTATAATTTTTATTTGTTTATTTATTTCTTGTAACGTAATGTTGTATAGTTGAATATTTATATTTTGTAGTCAGAATCTTTAAAGTTTTAATGCAATTGGTAATTGAAGTGACTTCTTTGATTTAATATTACTGTTATCGTTAAATTGTATATACTGATGTTGTTGTTGTGATTTTGATTTAGAAGAATTTGAAATGAAGGACGATACTAAATTATTATAATTGCTGGTAGATAGATTAATATTATAATTTTTATTTGAAGAAAATGTACTTGCTGGCGGAGAAGGAGAAGGACAAGGAATAAGCTTAATTAGAGTAGTTCCACCGCCGCTGCCGCTACCGCTTTCGTCATTGAATTCACCGGTGCACCCTCCGTCAAGTAGTTGACAATCTTTAATTTGCGTCGGTAAAGTAGTATTCTTATGTGTACCGCTATTGGCATTGTTTTTGTTGGTTGCATGCGTAATAATTTGTATATCACTGCTGACTTGATTATTGATGATTTTTTTGCTTGATATAATATTACTTCTAATGTTTTTATTATTATATTTATTTATATTACTAATATTATTGCTAACGCCAGCTTTATCTTTCTCTTTGTTGGTGGTACTCATCATAGTGCTATGATTGCTACTGGTGCAATGCAATCAGGATATTTGCTTGGCAACTATGACACCCGGTCGACATTGTTTGAGTGATGCTGTTGTTATTGTGATATGTGATGGAGGTGCAACAATGGGTATGGATGTTGATGGAGAAGCGGTTGGCAAAGCAGGTTGTACTTTAACAATTGCAGTTGGAATTGCAGCGTTATTCGTACTGCTATTGCTGACGCTGATGCAGTTGTTCTGGTTATTACTAGCTGCGCAAGTATTTTGAGTTTGAGTGGATGGATTTGCCAAAGTTGAAATTGATAGAGAATTGCTATCCACACCTCCACCACCACCACCGCCGCTGGTAGGGGCTAAAGTAATCGATCGTCCTCTCACAATGGTTACGATGTTAGTTGCGCCAAGTTTTGGATTTTTGATCTGTAGGAACGGACTTAATTCAGCTATCGTTTTGCGTTGCTGAACGGTTGCTGCACCGCCGCCGCTGGTGGCTGTAGCTGCAGTCGATACTAATTGCTTAGTAGTCAATGCTAAAGGAGATTCTTGTGATTTTTGTGCTTTTTGTTTTTGCTGTGCAGCGCTCTCACCAAACAAATGATCACCTTCAAGATGTCGAATAGCTTCAACAATAGTCTCTAGATTCTGTCGTGATCGTGTCAAGCCAATTGTTCCTTTTTTCTCCCCAGCAACACATTTCTGAATCTGATCTCTTTCTGTATTGATTTTCATGACAGTTTCATTGATGCGTTCAACTTCGACTTTTGGCTGGGCTTTGATTGCAGCTTGCAGTATTGGCTGTAATGTTGAAGTGTCATACTTGATGTCCTCCTCCTGTGACACTATGATTTCTTCGTGAATCGTTTCATCGCTTATAATTTCAGAACACTCGTCATTGGCTTCCTCAATCGATGAGCACACCACAACTTCAGATGGCTCATTTTTGTCGTTGAGTGCTACATACGAGACTGTAGCGTTTTCTTCGTTTACGTTGTTTATGTTGTCGGTGTGATCAATGACCTCACGAGCACTGAATAACTGCCTTTTGATGGCACGAATTTCATCTTGAAGAACCGCCCTTAATCGACGTTCTTTATCCAATTGTTTTTTGAGTTCGATTACTTCCTTCGCACTGTGAGTTATGTAAGCATTTCCGTGGGCCGTCTTTGCCAGACCCAGGGAGGCTGCACTTGTTGTATTTGTTCCAGCATTTTGTAGTAGTGTGGTTGGTTCTGGCGACACAGATCCGACACCTTCATCCGATGAATCAGAAATCGTTTGTAGCGAAATAACATTGTCGGTAAGCTTACGCTTTTTTATTGCGCAGCAACTTTCATCAACGTTTTTTCCGCCACCACTGCCATAGCCGCCTACGGATAATTCATGCTGGCCAAGTGTTCGTTTAAGTTGACTGTTCTGGGCAAGAAGTTGAGTCTTCTGGTTCTCCAGATCACATATGTACTGCGACGTTTGCTGTAGAATTGCAGCCTATAAAAAAAAGAACAGGTTTATCTTGTAATCTTGTAAGAAACTTCTTTAGACGGATTCTACTCACTTTACTCAATTTCTCTCCTTCATGCCGAGGCAGCAGAGATCTTAAATTTTGGAATCCAGCATTGATGCTCTGCATGCGTCGTCTTTCATTGCTATTTGCAATTTCTCTTCGTATGCGTTTCTCGCTTTCCAAGATGTTTTTCGTTGAAGAATTCTTGGATCCGCTAACGTTTTGATCAGTACCAGCACTGATGTTCATTTCGATGCGTTGATGTTGTTGCGAGGATGCAAATCTTGAGGATGTCAATCCGTGCATGGATTCGGGATTTTGATGAAGAGATTTTCTATAGCTAACTCGTTGTTGATAGACTTCGCCACCGGTGTCCTCAAATGTCATACTGGAAATAAAGATCTTTGTTAGTCACTTTCAGCAAAATCTACAAACCAGTTACGACAGAACTATAGGATTTTGTGATCAGAGTATTCGTCAGCTGTTAGGATTTAGGAGTAGCAGAAAGATCAGATTTAGAAATGAGAAAGTGTGTGGACATTGAACGGAAGGGCTGGAAGAACGAGAAAAAGGTTACGAAGCATAGCAGCTGGAGAGCTAAAACACAGAACGTGATGATGAGTAGATGTAGTGCAAACCCTACGCTGTAAGGGGTCAACGATGGACTTAATAACGATAGCGAAATAAGATTGGTCTGACAGCATTTAACTGTTACGACCACTGGCGGACAGCCTTCAGTCAACGAGACCAAGCGCTGTTAGCCTAGGCAACATCAGCCACGAAAGGGCCGGGGGCTGGGATACCAAGATTCCTACCTGTAAGGTTTTTTGTCCTCGATGTGACCGAACCTTTCTGGAGTTTTAGGAACTATTCTTATCCATTCGCCCTTACTAAAGTGCCCACTGTCCAATATCATTTCTTTTTTATCAATAGCCTAATAGGCGACTCAGTGGAACAAAATAAATAAATAGAGTGGCGCGACAGCTCTTGAAGAGCCAAGGCCTAAGTAACTTACTCTCATCAACAATTGTCTGAGTGCGTGTGAAGAATTGAGGGACCTACAATTTAACCGTCGATTTCGAACGGCAAAGTTGAGAAGCACTTTTTCATGACAGATTGATATTCTTGGAAGTTTTGTTAGTTCTTCGCAAGAGACAGTACCCGTGAAAGATGAAATAAAAGCTATGGCGACGAGTAGGACTCGAACCCACGACGTTCTGCTTAGCAGAACGCACCTAACCACTAAGCTACGGGCAGCTACTCAGTGGAATATTGATAAAAAAATCAAGGTCTTATAAGCCACGCTTCAACTTCTTACAGAACAAGCATTTCGTCATTTGAGTGAGGGGACTTCTGAACCCTTTTGTTGTGACAAAACGTATGTATGTATGTACTCGCAGTTAGTTCGGGGAATTACTCAAATGGCTTGTTTTCAATGCATTGTAATCAGTTTCTTCGAGATACCGATTTCCAAAGCTGAAAACAGAAACTTTTGCTTGAACTTGAAGTTCGTTGAACTTCTTCTCAATTGTAGATGTATTTGGTGCCTATATCATTGATCTGTCTGCCCAGAAGCATCACGGTACTTATGTGTCGATAATAGTTTTGCAGAAAACACAAGTAGTTATGATTATAAGCGAGCCTTCGTAACTGTCTTGATGATCAAAGCAGTGAGAACATGAGCGATATGAGACAATTTTGAACATGGTCAAGCTTCAATCAATGCCATACTCCAGAAAATTAAGACGGTTTTAACGCCCATCTGCTTGTTCTTACTTACTTAATTAAGGTGGCGCTACAGTCTGGTGTGGACTTGGGCCTCAATCCACAGTCTCCACCAGCCAGGTCGGTCCCTAGCTAGCTGTCTACAGTTTTGCACTCCAAGTTCATTGAGGTCCTCTTCCACTTGTGTGCTCCACCTGAGTCGCGGTCTTCCGGCACCTTCTACGTCCCTCGGGAATAGTGTCGAAGGCTTTCCGGGCCGGAGCATTGGTGTCCATCCGCTCTAAATGACCGAGCCATCTAAGTCTCTGGACCTTGACCCTTCTGGCTAGGTCCATGTCGTTGTACAACCCGTAAAGTTCGCTGTTATATCTTCTTCGCCATTTCCCTTCAATGCACACGGGGACAAATATGACCCGAAGAACTTTCCTCTCGAAACAGCCTGAGGCACATTCATCCGATTTTGTCAAGGTCCATGCTTCTGCACCATACAACAGGACTGGGATGATGGGGGTGTTATACAGTTTTACCTTAGTTGATCGAGAGAGGGCTTTTCCACTCAATTGCTTTCTTAGCCCAAAGAAACAGCGATTAGCAACAACCTAGCGGAGGCTAGGTAGACAAACTCCTCTACTCTACCTCGAAGTTATATGCGTCTATTGTGACGTTCTATCCGAGCCGTCGGTGTTGGGTGTCCTTCCTCGAAGACAGCATTTACCGCTAAACCCATTTTTGCCGCTTCTGTCTCAATTCTCACAAAGGCGCCATTGACATCACGCTGTGTTCTTCCCATTATATCGATATCATCGGCGTACGCGAGAAGTTGAACAGATTTTTGGAAGATAGTGCCTCTGGTGGTGACGGTGGAGTTTTGCTCTATTTTCTCAAGAACGATGTTAAAGAAATCGCACGACAGTGCATCGGCTTGTCTGAATCCTTTTTTGACATCGAAAGATTCCGTAAGCTCGTTGCCAACCTTGATCAAGCAGCGTGAGTTCTCCATCGTCATTCAGTTGTACATACACCTATGTGATCTATTCGACTTATTTGCAATCATAAGTTGATTTAGCAGGTGATTTTGCAAGCTGGCTAGGGAGTGTTTGTATGTTCTTCGCAGGATGTACTCGGTTATGAGATTGCGCTTTTCATCCACAATAATTGATACGAAGTCGACATGACTAATTTACTTCTACCAGAATTTCAACTGATTTGTATGATTAAACTTCTTATCCTCGATGCAGGTTTGTTCAATTCGTTGAAAGAACGTCTATAAACCTTTAAATAACCCCCCCGGCTATTAGAAACGTCCCTTACTCTCGTAGTACACTCGCTAAATAACAACAATTTTACCGCAACTGCAACATTGCATTAGAAAAAAAACTCTCTTAAAAAGGTGTGGAGGAGAATCCCCCAAACACTGGAGTACAAAAAATAGTGATTTTCAAGTTAGCTAGGTATGTAAAGTGTTCCTACACCATACCTCATAGATACGCTTGAATACATTCATGTTTACGAAAATCAATAGAGGAATGCCATTCATTCAGCAAACAGATACATACACATACATATGTTTTCAAGTTACAACGAACCTTTGAGTAAGACAGAAGAAGAGAACACACATAAAACCAAATGAGTAAAAAAGGAATGCAAAATTTTCATCAGCCAGCTCTCAGCTCAGAATGCAACCCCTGGAAAAAAATGTGAGATGATGAAAAAACAAAACGCGCCCAATTTGCAAAATTGTTGATGAATGTTTTTTGTTCATAAACAAGTCAAAATTAACTTTTTTTTTGGGGAAAAAATTAAGAAAAACCTGCATCGGGTGGCAAAGGAAAAAGCGACACGCCAAAGGTGTGATTCTGAGGATGGCGGCGGTACAGTAGTTTTCCCTTCGTTCTGGTCAACCATTGGTGTATTAAAAAATCGATATAAATCCAATACAATGGGCTGGGGCACAGACTCAAACGAGCCTTCGCACAAACCAAAAACTAGAAATACAATAAAATCGAAGATTTTTTCTTTAGAAATAGATTTCCATTTCATTACAGCTGCACAATGTTTTTATGAACTCTCAGTGCGGAGAAAAAACGCAGAGCCTTTGTATATGGATTTACCTATACTTACTTCAGGTCTTCGTCCAGGTCGTCGCTATTGTAATCGTTGGCATCCAATAGTATTTCTTCGGATTTTATAAGCACAGAGGACATAATGAATTGACTAAAACCTGCGTTTTAGTTTAGCTTCTTTTACTGTTTATTAAAAATCAATTTTTTTCTCAATACACTTTCACCAAAGTAGGGCGGCGGTCGAGGATAATAATTCACATCTGTTTATGTCTCACGTGTTTTTCGTTTTTTTTTTCTTTGTATCAATAAAGTTTGAAAATGTTAAGTTTTATTTCCACATCGTAAATAGGCATACGAATTCAAGGTATAACACAATTTATACACAACACAAAGGTACCACTTGCAAAAAACGAAGGAAAATAGAAAAAAAATAACTCAATCGTATCGGGGAGAAAAAATATACCAATATAATCAGCTGCTGCTGAGAACTTGCAGTCTTTTCAAACGCAAAAAAAAACTTTGTTTAAATGTAAATTTTTGTAAGTAATTTACTCGCAGCACACTGTTTTAATGTTTAAAATGATAAAACTATGTTTAAAGTTTGAGGGCGTAGTTTAAAAATATTTTTTTTTTTGGTTTTTTTGGGGTATTTTTTATGAGGAAAAATCGAAGATATCCACACCGCCGGGTTAAGAAAAGATCCCACTAAAAGCGAGCAGAACACACAATGAAATTGAAGAATTTCTCACGAAAATACATGAGTGGCGGGAAACAGCTGAGAAAGAAATGAGAAATGACGCTATGCGATGTACGGCTACGCGCTTGATTTAATAGAATTTTTCACAAATAAATAGGGTTAAATTTTTTTGAAGTATGTTTTTTATGGGAAAATGTAGTTTTTAAAATAAGTTTTTTTATTGAACAATTGAGAAAATAATTGAGTTAATGTTTATAATAAAATAGTACTACTTTTGTCTCGCGGTGTAAAAAAGTGTAATATGCCTCGACGCATTTCCCAGCAGGTTATTTTATCGATTTGAAACTATCGATAATGTTATCGATAGTTTGTTTCGATTGTTTGATGATTGTGTCGATAGTTTTAAAATTGGATATCTTCTTTGTCTTGTTTAAAATAGTCTATGAATCCCAGATACATTAGCGGGGTTTACATGGTCCAACATGGTTGGACAACATGGTTTGACAACAGCAATGTTGGATCATCTAAACGCTAAAACAACCGCTTGACAAACCATGTTGGATGGTTTTTAAAATTTTTTAAAAACTTGCTGGTTTGTCATACCATCCAACGTATGTAAACAGATGTTGGACAAACCTGAAAAATGAAAATATGGGAAATTCCCCACATTCACTCATTTTTCATTTCTATTATATGCGTTTACTCTGAGGTCGAGTCGGAATGTCGGAAATTACCGATAATGAGTTTTGGAGGGAGTTTTTTCAACTTTATAAAAATCTCCCAGAACCAATAACCAAACTGATGTTGGACAACATCGTACTTCGTGTAAACGCAAAGTTCATTTTTTCGTCCAACCATGTTGGACCATGTAAACCCCGCTATTGACATAATAATATATGGACTGCTAGTCACTTGTCATTTCCATACATTTCATGAGAAGAAAAAAGGTACAAGCTACAGCAGCGCCATTGGTTCGAAGCGGCCAAATAAGTCCCAAAAAATATGTTTGAATTCACAGCGACACAGTGTTACCACATGGACTCTATAGATTGAAAATGGACTCGTTGTTTCTTCCTTGGCTCGGGGACTCGTTTTTATAACGTTTTTTGTTTGCAGAACACAAATAAGTATGTTAAAAATTTAAAACAAAATGATTTCTGAAAGAATTTAATTTTTTTTTACGTTTACTCGTTTTTCAAGCATCTTGGACTCGAAAATATTTTTCCCTGCGGTAACACTGCACAGCGACCTGGTTGTTTATGTTTTTGTTTTTGTTCATTTTTGACAGCTGGAATCGTTCTTTTTTAGCCACCCTGAACCAATGGCGCTCTTTACGCTGAACACGCGTGAAGTTGGCAACTAGCAGTCCATATTATAATATGTCAATGCCCAGATATTTTATATTCGACAGGTATAATCGCCCTGGCATTCGAATCTAGCGCCACCTAGTTATTAGCAGAGCTAGCTAATTTTTTGAGGGCAAGTTCTGGCTTGCTAGTAGCCTACATTATATTATTTGTCAATCTCTATCTGCGTACTTGGTATGACACACTGATCTCTATATTACACTGGATAGTGTATTACCTACAAAGTATAACAGTTCTTTTGACTCCATTTGAAGATGACAGTCAGTGCCCCTTTTCGACTTTTTGACGTCTAACAGGTCTAACTAATGATGTCGATGTGTGCATATTTTTTATCGATATTTAATTTTTCGATATATCGATATAAAAATCCGAGTATCGAAAAGGTATAAAAAATCGATATTTTTATGATTAAGGCCGTGTGCGAATTCAGTTAAAAATGGGTTAAAACTTGACGTTTGGTTAAATTTTGACATTTCGCATTATTTGACTAGCTGCTGAGCAGGTTAAAATATGACAGTAGTGGTTAAAAATTCATCCATTTTTATTTTTTAACCACAATTCATCCAATTTAACCACTTTTTAATTCAATTCGCACACGGCCTAAGAAAAACCTTCGAAAGAAATACCACACACTACACTCAATTAGTGTACGTAAATAAATCTGAGATCATGAAACATCAATTATTTGAAAACACAAGTGATTTGTCGCACCATTTGCACACAAAACATTCTCAACAATTTGCTCTCTCGCATCATTCACACCATACGTTCATAGTTTACAAGTTTTTCAGCTCGTACGCAAAACACGAATCCATTTTGACAGCTTGGTTTCCTATCTTAAGGCGTTTTTGTTTTTTACAACTGGACAGAGCCTGAACTGCCAAACTCAAAATTGTGTTTTTTTTTTCATTCAGAGTGTTTAGAGCAACACAGTTTTTGTTACTATTTGCGTTCAAAGCACTGATTCTGAATGTTCAGAGTCGAACCGACTCGCTCGGAAAAAAGACACCGAGCATTGTGAGCAACATGCCTAAACAAACAAATGTAAAGCTTAAGGTTGGAGGAAAATGAAAAGAAATGATAAAAGTAATAATTAAAATGGGCAAAATTATTTTCTTGTCATATTTTACCGATATATCGATATTTTTTTAATAAAATATCAAAACCGATATTGATATTTTTTAAAAATATCGATACGATACTTTTTTGTATTTCGACATCCCTATGTTAGATAGGCTTCCAGAGATTAAAGTTGTTTCTCAGAGAAGATAGAAAAAATGAAATTCAGAGATAAGTAATGTAGAGATCAGTGGTTCTTTGACGTATATTTTTGTTATACTGTTATACGAATTTTTCCCTTTTCGACTTTATAACAATGTTCAAATGGAGTCACTTTTTCTGTATGAATACACTATCCAGTGTATTATAGAGATCAGTGGTATGACACCACTTGCTTGCAAGTTCACTTGTTTTTTTTTTATTTGAATGATTTGGTACAAGTAATTAGTAAACGAGCTTGTTATATCCAATTTTGTATTTCGGAGATGTCGTCAACAAAAGAGGCAATTAAAATTCTCGCTACAGTAAATATTTCAATTGAATTTTTAAATTTTGATGCATTTGACAAAACCTATCAAATTACATAAACAAACATTTTTGGAGAAAATTGAAAAAAAAACAATTTTGATAATACCAGTTTTTCCACATACAAAGAACGAAAGAACATTTTTGAATGTCGCCATCTAGTTAGAAGCAGAGGAAGCCATTTTGTTCGCAATACCAAGTTATGTAAGAAAGATGCTTCCAACTAGATGGCGAGAGCAATAAATGCTATCTTGATATTACAAAGATTCAATTAATTTTTTTTTTCACAACGACCGGTTGTACAATCGAGGATCAGTTCTAAACAACTGATTTAAGATAGAAAAAAATAATCAAAACGGATCTCAACAATCATGTTACAGTTACTATAGAAGTAAGGACATCTTTCTTTTAGGGCTAGTTGTACAACCAAGGGTTAACTCTGAACCGCGGATCAACAAAAGAACAAAGCCCAAATTTTCAAACATTTAAACCCTACTTTAAATCCACTTTAAAATAAAAGTCGGCTCTAAAAATAAATTTTAGATTCAGGGTCGACTTTTACTCATTTTTGAACGACTAAAAGTATACTTTTTCGCTTAAGTGGTCGTCTAACTTTAGTTTTGAGGAAGCAGATTTTGAGATTTTTGAAGATTTTGAAATTATAAGAAAGCAAATAGTTTATCAAATTCGTGCATCCTCTTATTTAAATTCAAATATTCATTTTATTTTCAACAGTTTTTTCATTTTAATACATGTGGGATTGAGGGGGCAAAGGGGTACAAATTATAACAACACCAATTAAGTTTTAAGTCAAGTTTTAATTCAGTTAAATTTAATATAATGATACACTAGGTAGGAATACAATATTTCAATTTCAATTCAAGGTTAGATTAAGTTTTAATAGAATTTAAGTTTAATTAACACTCAGAATAGGTTTTACACAATTTCAGTTTTAGTTTTAAGTTTAAGTTTTACACAATTTCAGATTTCAGTTTTAATTTTGTCAAAAAGATAACTTTAAGTTTTATTTAAATAGAATTTGGGATTTAGACGCAAAATTTCTAGAATTTAAGTTTAATCGTATCGTAGCGTTTCCTCGTGGCTCGTGGCGTTGCAAACTCGTGTCGGTCTCTCGTTTCTTCGTCTTTTTTATTCTTCGCTTAGCTGTTCTTCTCTGAGTCAGTTTCTCGTTTCTTGTGTCAGTGTGTAGGTGTAATTGGGCTTTCGTGATTTTCAAACCGTTGAAGAAGACGGACTTAGGGGTTTACTATACTCCACATACATTTATCATTTTTGTAAAATAAACAAATCTTTGAACCAACAGGTTGCATATATAGATGGAGTTTATTGTGTGACAGAACCTCTACCTACTGCTGTTTAACTGTCGGTCCAGCTATTGCAGCTGCAACGGCACCCGATATTTACCAACTTGCGAACTGATTTTTTTCCCTGGTGCTGTTCCACCAAAAGATACGCCTAGTTCCGATTGCATGCCACTGCCGAGGATAGTTTTGATGTGTGCGGATTTAAAGAGTTGGGTTTTGATAAGTTCGAGCAAGGTTTTGGCTTCGTCTTTGAATCCAGTTACACGGAAAGTAGTTGGCAGATTGTCTAACGGCTGCAAAGAATTTTGACCACTCTACTTCGTCTTTGCATATTTTTTGTGCCTGAAATGTAATTGTTTTTTATTTTTACTTTGTATCATTCTCTAGTTACCTTGTAGTATTTGTCGAATCCCTCATTTTCACGGACAATCTCCTTGTAGGGTTCCGCTTGCTTGTCGGGCTTTGGAGGCTATACAATAAAGAAGCGCAAGGTTTTATTCGTCCTTTTCAACTCACCCGTTCCCTCTTATTGCGTTTTTTTTGCAGCAAAAGGATTTTGTTTTATAACGCGGTCACGACCCATATTTAATTATTTTTAAGTTTTTTAAAAATGAACTCAAATGAAATGCAGAAATCCAAATAACGGAAACAGCTTCAACAAGTTAAAATGAGGTATGAAAATGTTTGACTCTGACATATTTAATTTTAGTTGATCTGTCACATTTAGGCAAGTTCACACAATGTTATGTTTGAAGTCCAATCTAATTAGAAGACTTGTTTAAAGTGTTTAAAAATAAGAAAAAGTCGGAGTGCTTTAAGTAGAGTAGACTTTATTGCTTAAAGCCTAGTACGCAGATCGCGCTAAATTTTAGCTCACGCATTTCTGTCTAAACATCAGCTAAACTCCTGGCTAAATTTTGACATTTTTTTTCGAGGAGCATTGTTCTAGCGATGGCTATCCTTAAGGGATTTCCATGTCGCTTTCCAATCGATATTGCTGTGCGACTTCTCTTCCAGGCACCATATTGCCGGCTGCTATTGAAACAGGACGGCCAACATTTTTTTTTTCATCCACGGAAAATGATGAAAAGCGACCAATGGAAAACGACATAAGAGCTGCGTACCACTTCGCTAAAAAGCTCAGCTAAATTTTAGCTCCGCTAAGGTTTGGAGAGAATTTTGTATGGTATCTAAAATTTAGCTCGATCTGCGTACTAGGCTTAAACGAGGGTTGACTGAAAATTTGCGCCCAATTCCTTAATAATAAATATTTCTTTAACCGGCGGCCACACGAGCAAGTTCTGGCTAGCAAGTTGGCATACAATCAAATATTTTACTCACACATTCAAACTTTTAGGCCGTGTGCGAATTCAGTTAAAAATGGGTTAAAAATTGACGTTTAGTTAAATTTTGACACTTCGCATAATTTGACTAGCTGCTGAGCAGGTTAAAAAATGACAATAGTGGTTAAAAATTCATCCATTTTTATTTTTTAACCACAATTCATCCAATTCGCACACGGCCTTAGTACTTGCTTTATTACTGGCCAGTCAACTAGCTTGCGAATTTTTAAGATAGTAAACGAGCAAGTAAAAAGGCAAGTAATTTGACAGGTTTTACCAAATTTATCATAATGAACAAAATTAAGGGTATGTGTCCCAGAATAGCGAACTCAGATTTCATGTAAATGAATTTATATGTGTTAGTGGCCTCTACTCTTCACCGATTCCTTTTTTTTTACCTCAGACGAGAATTTGCAAGAACCAGTTTCCACGATCACGATCAGCATCAGGCACATGACGGAGAAAAAAAGGCAATATACGCAGACGACGCACGTCTAGGTTGAAAAGGAAGCAAATTCATATACATACATGCAATGCAATAAAAAAAGACCCAAAAAAATATGTGTCAAGTGAAGAAATGTGCACATTTTTTCCTTTTTTTCTTTGAGCTAGGAATATGTATTATGAAAACAATGCATGTAAGTCACTGATCTCTATAATACACTGGATAGTGTATTCATACAGAAAAAGTGACTCCATTTGAACATTGTTATAAAGTCGAAAAGGGAAAAATTCGTATAACAGTATAACAAAAATATACGTCAAAGAAACACTGATCTCTATATTACTTATCTCTGAATTTCATTTTTTCTATCTTCTCTTAGAAACAACTTTAATCTCTGGAAGCCTATCTAACATAGGGATGTCAAAATACAAAAAAGTATCGTATCGATATTTTTAAAAAATATCAATATCGGTTTTGATATTTTATTAAAAAAATATCGATATATCGGTAAAATATGACAAGAAAATAATTTTGCCTATTTTAATTATTACTTTTATCATTTCTTTTCATTTCCCCCCAACCTAAAGCTTTACATTTGTTTGTTTAGGCATGTTGCTCACAATGCTCGGTGTCTTTTTTCCGAGCGCGTCGGTTCGACTCTTAACATTCAGAATCAGTGCTTTGAACGAAAATAGTAACAAAACTTTGTTGCTCTGAAAACTCTGAATGAAAAAAAAACACAATTTTGAGTTTGTTAGTTCAGGCTCTGTCAGTTGTAAAAAACAAAAACGCCTTAAGATAGGAAACCAAGCTGTCAAAATGGATTCGTATTTTGCGTACGAGCTGAAAAACTTGTAAACTATGAACGTATGCTTGTATGGTGTGAATGATGCGAGAGAGCAAATTGTTGAGAATGTTTTGTGTGCAAATGGTGCGACAAATCACTTGTGTTTTCAAATAGTTGATGTTTCATGATCTCAGATTTATTTACGTACACTAATTGAGTGTAATGTGTGGTATTTCTTTTGAAGGTTTTTCTTAGGCCGTGTGCGAATTCAGTTAAATTTTGACATTTCGCATTGAATAAAATGTGTTAAAATTAGAATAGCTGCTGAGCAGGTTAAAATATGACAGTAGGGGTTAAAAATTCATCCATTTTTAACCACAATTCATCCAATTCGCACACGGCCTTAATCATTCATCCAATTCAATAATCAATTCATCCAATTCGCACATGGCCTAAGGCCATTACTGTCATATTTTAACCTGCTCCGCAGCTAGTCTAATAATTTTATTAAATGCGAAGTGTCAAAATTTAACCAAACGTCGAGTTTTAAACCATTTTTAACTGAATTCGCACATGGCCTTAATCATAAAAAATATCGATTTTTTTATACCTTTTCGATACTCGGATTTTTATATCGATACATCGATATATCGAAAAATTAAATATCGATAAAAAATATAAACACATCGACATCTAGACTGTTCAATAAGAAAAAGTGTAGGTTAGAACAGCACAGAAAAGTGTAGAACAGAACAGATCAGCACAGAAATGTCAGACAAGTTAGAACAGTCATCGAAACGTCAGCTGTGAAAACTAGAATCAGAAAAAAAAACTTCCTGCATTGTTTTCTTCAACACATGTTTGAAAATGTAATTTATTTAAGGAATTAGATCTTTAAAAAATCAAGCAAATAAATATTAACTATTTTATGAGCAAAATCAAAAAATCTTTCATTATTGCCTTCAGTGAATTAATTCACTTAACCTCAAAACACAAAACAATAACAAAGACAAAAAGAAACAACAACACTTTGACAGTTGTCATGATTCTGTTCTAGGTTACTCTTCCTCAAAAGCAAGTACAGAAAATCCTGTTCTTTTTTACGCTAACCTACGCTAAACTGTTCTAGAAAAAGTCATTGGGCCTGCACACACGGGATGAATAATTTTTGGACTGAAATGGGTTTTATTCTTTAGTCCAAGCACACACGAGATGATTTCAGACTGGGGGGAAAATGTATATGTGAACCTCTTTTAAATGTGTGAGTATATATTTCGTACCAAAACGGTCAGCTTTTGTTTATGTGTTAGTTTTAGTCTTCGTTCATCCACCAAATTTCGGGTTGAAAATTTCAGTCCGGTTCATACTGCACACTTCGCTTCCCTTGCCCACTAAACTGATTTTAGTCCGGATGAATTAGTCTCGTGTGTGCAGGCCCATTGAACAGCAAACTAGACTGTTCTAGAACACTCTAGCACAGAAAAAGTGTCATTGAACAGGAAAATGTTGTACTTTTCTGTCCAATACAGTCCAGCACAGACTCATTGAACAGACTTATCATTAGTTAGACCTGTTAGACGTCAAAAAGTCGAAAAGGGGCACTGACTGTCATCTTCAAATGGAGTCAAAAAAACTGTTATACTTTGTAGGTAATACACTATCCAGTGTAATATAGAGATCAGTGATGTAAGTAGGTAGAAGAAAAGTGGTATCATAGATATTGTTGTTGCAGCACGAGACATCGCGATGTGATAAACGGTTAGGTTTTTATTTCTTTTTGTGTTTGTCTAGTTGAAGAAATATAAAAAAGATGAACCTTTATGAGAAGATTATTTATTTATGTTTCCTCTTGCGAGGTGTAAATAAATAATTTTTGAAGAGGCAGGATAACTATTTTATATGAAATGGAAATTCTTTTATTGGGCGATGATTGCGTTTGTAACAGGCAGGTACCTTTCATCTTTTAGACAGATGAACAGTTTATTCAAAAGAGTCATGAACCTATTATTGAAATTTTTGACCTTACGCAATAAAACGATGCAAGTAGAGGGTGTCTCAGTAAGAGTGCTCTTTTTAAAATTGGATTTTTATCCAAGTGTTAACTCTGAAATTTGACAGCTGCCACCTCTGTTTATTCTGATTATTAAAAATGGAGTGTTTTTCGAAAGAACAACGCGTTATAATTGTGAATACTCTCGCAAACTTCGGGAAATTTTCTGCCGAGAAATTTGAAAAAACGGGATCAATTACGGATAATAAGAATTCTTTGCGTCAACGTACCGGTCGGTGTCGGTCGGTGTAAACGAGAGTATTGCCGAAAACCCGAAAACAAATGGCATTCGTTACAGGAATACCATAACGGACTTCTTGTGGCCTCAACTGGACGGCATGAATCTGGACAACATGTAGTTTCAGCAAGACAGCGCAACCTTCCACACCGCGCATGAAACAATCGACTTATTGCAGCAACTATTTCCAAAACACATTTTCTCATGAAATTCTGATGTCAACTGGCTTTGGGGCTTTGTGAAATCTCGGGTGTATGCAAATAAACCGGAAACGATTCCTGAGCTCAAATCGGAAATCCAAAGTGTCATCGGTGAGATACAGCCACATCTCTACGCAAAAGTTATGGAAAATTTCATGAAAAGAGTAATGGCCTGTCATTGGAGTCGGGGGGTCATTTACAGATATTTTATTCCATACTTAATCGGAATATATTTTCTTTAGAGGCCAGTTACAGCTTTAATTGGTTTTCATCATTGAAACATATCATTGGAATGTTTCTGATAGGTCGGTTATAGCAATAATTGAAAATTTCTGTCAGGAATTTTTTCCTTGCCGTAATTCTATCATTGGAACTGTGAGAAGTTGAAACATACATACATAGATCATTAAAATTGTACAAAATTGAAACGACATAATACAATCGTAAAGAATCCCTTCAACTTAATTTCATTTTATTTTTTCTAACTTGCAATGAGTGAAAATTTCAGGGTAGTCTACTGTAATGTTCGTGTGCTACGTACGAATTTTCTTGCTACGTACATCCACACTGTTTCAAACAGGCCAGCTAAGTGAAACCCAAGTAGGTGAGAATTCACGGGTATAGCTTAGTGCTAGTTAGCTCTCTCGCGAAAGCTAACCTTTTTGCTAGGCAGTTCGCCGCCAACTCTTCGCTGCCAGAGAGTGCCATGACTCCACCTGTTCTTGAGCGCGTCAATGATTCCATGGGACAAATCTTCTTCCGCACTAGTGCTGTGGCGGCGAGAGTTCAAAAGGATCTCAACATACATAAATCCGCTGGTCCGGATGGTATCCCCGCTATTATTCTGAAGAGGTGTTCTTCCACGCTGGCAAAACCCTTGCGTAAGCTTTTCCATCTCTCCTTTTCTTCTAGGCTCATTCCGAGCAGTTGGAAAACTGCATTTGTCCAGCCAATCCCAAAAAAAGGCGAATCTTCTTCTCCGTCCAATTATCGTCCGATTGCACTTACCCTTCTTTCTAAGGTCATGGAAACTATCAGCTCAAGAAATATCTCGAAGACCGAAAGCTTCATAATGACCGGCAGTACGGCTTTCGCAGCAACAGATCCACTGGTGATCTGATGGTTTATCTCACAGAACAGTGGAACAAATCTTTACATCGTTGCACTTGATATTTCAAAGGCATTTGATAGTCTGGCATCTTGCTCTCTTATCAGTCATTGCAATGTTGATGAATTCAAAATCAATGTACACTGACACTTACTTTCAAACCCTTTTCTTAATTCTTAATGCGCTCACTGTGTCTCTTGCATAATAAGGGTATAAAAAGCCGCTATAGCACAGATAATAAATTTATGCAGATATCTCACCCTTATGGCGAGAAATGATATATGAAACTGAAAGCTATAAAAGAAAACTTTTTCCAAAAGCTTTAATGCATTCACTTAATGCATTGAAAATCTATTTTCGTGCCCATAAATGGATACTTAGGCAAGGAAAAAAGCTTTCAAAAGCTCCTTGTCAGTTAAGGCGTTGTCAGTTAAGAGCAAAATATGTTTCGTTTTTTCTGCAGGGATGAGACGTCTGTATAAATTTATTACCTGTGCCTTTAGTGTGTGCAAATTATATAAAAAAAGGTGTTCAGGAAAATGAATTTACAACCGGAAAATAGGAAAACACATTTTAATGAAAAAATGAGTGTGTAATTGAACTTTTTTTATGTCAATAAAAATTCTTGGAGTGATTTCCGATCGATTGGTATATAATTTCTTTTCAAAAGAACACATAGTTAAATATCCATTCAAAGATTTTCCGGATCCATTTCAATGCTAGCTATAACTGGCCTCTTACAATACAATAAAAATATCACAACTCTGTCATAAAATACTTGTCTTTATTTTTAAATAAAAAAGTGCACTCTTACTGAGGCACCCTATACTTATTTGTTCCAAACGAATTAAAAAAATTAATTGGGTTCTCCCATTTATTTGTAGTACCTACGAGCTACGACCTTACTTCTTACTACCTACCTACCAGTGTTGGGCATTAATTAATTAATATTTTAATTATCTTAGTAATTGATTGAAAAAGTAATTGCAATTAATTTAATTGCAATTAATTTTAATTGCAATTAATCTGTTAATTGCATATTACAATTAATTTATTTAAATTAACGCATGTCAATTGCGAGACACAATTAAAATATTGCAATTAATATTTTTAATTGTTTTAAGAAGCAATTAAAAATAACAATTAATTATCATATTTAACTCTACACTCTCATATTATGTTCCCTTTTATTGCCACTTGTCACGTTCTCGCTCAAACTCAAAGCCACGTACGTTACTTCTGTCTCTGTCTTTCTCGTATCACATCGCACCTAAAAGATAGATTTAGCGCAGCTTGGAGCTACTCCTTCTTCCTCCTTATATTATTATAAAGTTTATTTGCAAGAATGTCCGTGGATTAGTGGTTAGGTGCTGCTAAGCAGAACGTCGTCGTGGGTTCGAGTCCTACTAATGCCCATAGTTTTTATTTCATTTTTCACGGGCACTGCCTCTTGCGAAGAACTGACAAAACTTCCAAGAGTATCAATCTGTCATGAAAAAGTGATTCTCAACTTTTCCGCTCGGAATCGGCGTTAAATTGTTGGTCCCCTCAATTCTTCAGACGCACCCAGAGAATTGTTGATGGGAGTAAGTCACTTAGGCCTTGACTCTTCAAGAGCTGTCACGCCGCTTTATTTATTTTATTTATTTTTTATTTGCAAGAACAATTAACAATTGATTAATTGTTAATTGGAAAACTTACAATTAACAATTAATTAATTGTTAATTGTAAAGTCACAATTAACAATTAATTAATTGTTAATTGTTATATTACAATTAACAATTAATTAATTGTTATTTTTAATTGTACCTTGCAATTAAATTTTGCCCAACACAGCTACCTACCTACGCAACATTTTTGAGCTATACAAGGTGTCGGAAAAAAATAATACATATTGCACTTGCACTTGTCATATATTCTAATAAATCGCAAATCTCCCACGCAACCACCAAAACAAAAAGATATGATAAGAAATTATCGCACATGTGCGATATGCTTTGTACCTCATTCATTTTCTTATTTTGTAATGTCCAACAACAAAAAACAAAAAGAAGCCACTTACTTACCGCATTCTTTGTATGCGCTTTCTCTATCTCCCGCTCTAACCCTTCTTCTATAATTATGTCATCTGCACATATCTATTTTCTCATCTTGCATCTTTCTTCTACTTCTATGTAAAGCAATATCGAGTTTTCTTCACACTTCTATGAATTGAAGAACAAAAAGTACATTTTCTGTTGAGGAGAAAAAACAACATCTTTTGTAAGAAAGAGAGGAGAAAGCAAAACAAATTGCAGCACCACCTAGTAGCATTCCCTTGAACCCAGCTTCTTTGTGTGTGTGATCGACCATTATTTTTTGACAAAAAACGCAAAATAGACGATTTTTCAAAAATTCAAATTAAAAAGACCATTAGCAAATAAATTGTTTTGTTATTTGAATTGAATAAAAAAAATAACAGAAAAAAATAAAAAAAATATTTGCTAGTTTTATTGCCCATATTTCACTTACAATGACCTTACAAATATTGACATTTTGAAGTTTATTTTTAAATATGTTACAGGTAAAAAATTAAAAAAAAAACAACGACGTTTAGTAATACATATATTAATCTTTCATATACAAAATATTTAAAAAAAATTCAAAAATATATTAATCAATTTCCCGGACAAACGCGCAAAATGCTAGACAAAAAATAGGTATTTTTTGTGTTTGTGTTAACAAAAACATTTGACAAACATAAAAACAAAAATAAAAAAAATTACTCCGTTGAAATTACATATTTAAAGCTTTGAAAAAAGTTGATTTGACTTCACTACCTTTTATATTTTAGAAGTTATACTAAAAAATGCATTCATACTTTTTACGTAATTTGCTGTATTTTTCATTGTTTTTCGAATTTTGTGTGGAAAAAATTATAACGATAATCGAAAAAAACAACGACGTTAAGTAACATGATATATTGTCATTATAAAAAAAATATAAAATAAATAAAAATGTAATATTTAACCCATTTGCCATTAGTTAGCGCAAGCGTCTTTCAAAATTTTATAGTTTTTCCGTTTGCTTGTCGGTTTTGAGGTACATCGAATTTTTATTTATTTTTTTTAATTGCACTAACATTTGACCCTATTTAATATCAATCGAAAACCGTTTGTTTTATTAAAATATTCGAAAAATTGCGAACGCTACACAGTTTCGCGCAAAAGCCCAACCTTTTTTTACATGGGAAACCCCCCCTTAAATTAGTATATAAGTTGAAGCGAGGATTTTTATTTCTTTTATTGTTGGCGACATCTTCGAAATTCAAAATTGGATCTTTGTATATATAGTCTCTATAGACTATATATACAAAGATTGGATGTTAAAAGCAGGTATATTTGTAAAAAATGGTTGAAAAAAAAATGTGAACTTGCAAGCAAGTTGACTAGCAAGAGTAGCAAGTGGCTTGCCACCTACGTCACACCAAGTACACCGATAGAGATTTGACAAATAATATATGTAGACTACTGGAAAGCCAGAACTTGCTCGTGAGGCCGCAGGGTTAGTTCCATAGTGATATGATTGCTGTCTTAAGGTTCATAGTAGACCCTTGACTGGCCTTTAAGAATTGTTCACATTAGAAACTATGACGAATGAATGAAAAAACGTGATTTTAGATAGGTTCCAACCCCTTTTCCTCACAAATTCTCATCAAGACAATGGAAATATAGCATAGGCCGCGGACTGACAGAACTACTCATTGAAATTCATAAGCTGCTGATTTTTGTACTCTATAGTTTTCACAGCTATCAAACTCGTTCATAAAAATGGAGTTGGATAGGCTATATCTTAGCTTTTCCTTGGTGGTCAAAGTCAAACTTCATAAGCTACGAATTAAATTAATTCTCATGTGAAAGAGATGTCAAAATCGACGAAAATTTGTTCATTCGTTAATCGTTGGTCGCAGTGCTTTGAAAGTAATAGCGTTTTTTTGGTAATCCGGAATTGGTACACAGAAATGTTCTATTCCGGATACCAAACGAACATGCAAACACATTTTTTGCTTATAATGGTTGAATGTCTATGTATTTGTCAAACCTCATATGCAAAATTGCAGGTGACATGACGTTGTTTTTATTTTCTTTATTTGTAAACATGGCGGCGAGCATTGACTTATTATACATGGACTGCCAGTGGCCAACTTCACGATGATTCCACTTTTAACGACGACAACATACCGAGCGGAAAAATCGTGTAACATTTTTGACAATTTAAAATGGCGCTTCTTTATTTTTTTTTCATGTTTATTTTGTTTGTCACAGCTACACAAAAGTAAAACAAACTTTTGTTAAATTGGTCAAATTGAATCGCGAATTTACATGTAAGTGCTACTGCTACAAAGTCGGATTCTTTATTTTTCTGTGGTTTTGCTTACTTTTTGGTATGATCCTTCGTACGACCAATGGATTCGGAAGACATTCAAAAATGAGTCGCTATTCTTTGGACTGGCTGCTGCTTATGGATATTTGTTTGCGTTTGGCGGCTACATAGGAGGAAAACCGACGGACACAGTTGAGCGGTACAATCCGTTGGATGATGATTGGGATTTTTTGGATAATCTCGACGAGAATCAGTGTGGTATGAAGTGTACAGTTCTGAACAATTGTATTATCGTTTCTGGCGGACGGACGGAGGATGGCCTTACGAAGCAAGTGGAAGAGTACAATCCGAGGATAGATATGTGGAGGTCGCTGGCTCCCATGCCAATGGCTATGGACGGTAGGGCTAAGATTTTTAGTTTGCAATCAAAAACGTTGAATTAAACTGTTTAATATTCTTACACAATTCGTCTTGCTGTTTTATTCCGTTAGCCCCCTGCCTCAAGTAAAATAACTCGACAATAATTGATAATTTAAAATATTGTTTTATTCTTGTTGTTGACAATCTTTGCTCACCGGGCAAATGTATCTATTTCTTGTCTGCTGGCACTGCACCTTCAGCTGGAGGAGCTTGATCCTTGTTGGGGTCATCTGGTTTCATGGCAGGAAACAGCAAAACCTTCTACAAGAGGAAATCACATCAACAGCAATGGAGAAAACCCTACCAAAACGTAACTTACCTTGATATTATTTGAATCGGTAAGGAACATCGTCAACTAATCGATTCCCAAGCCCCAGCCTCCGGTCGGTGGCAGGCCATACTCCAGCGCAGTACAGAAATTCTCGTCAACCAACTGCGCTTCATCGTCACCGGCCGCCTTATCGCCAGCCTGCTGTTCGAAGCGTTCCCGCTGCAACGCTGGATCGTTCAATTCGGTGTAGGCATTGCACATCTCCTTTTTCATCACGAACAGTTCGAAGCGTTCGGTTAGACCAGGCTCACTGCGATGATACCTGGCCAAGGGGCTCATCACTTGCGGATAATCATAAATGAAAGTCGGATTGATGCATGTCTCTTCGATGAAATCATCCACCAGTTTGTCCAGCAAACGGGCAGTTTTCCATGGAGCTGGACATTCGACTTGATGTTTGATGCACAACTTGCTCAGGAATTCTGTTTTTTCTCTTGTATGGAAAGTCGTTGGACTGGGGAATTTGACATTCAGTTTCTCCTCGAGCATGAAATCGATTTCCTGCGTTTCACCTTCCGGTCCGTCGGGATGGTATGTTATCTTGTAGGTGCCATGAATAGCTTTGACCATTCCAGAAATCATTTGTTCGGTCAGTTGGATGAGGTCGTGATAGGCCATGTAGAATTTGCAAGTTGTGAACAGGTGTATGGATATCAGCATCTGAAATAGCCTTGTAAGTGGCCAAGGCTACTCCATTAAACGATTAACATAAAATTATTTCCAAAAGTAAAAAGTAAACATTGTTACATACAAGAGATGTTGTTTCAGCAATTTTCGGTCGGATTACATTTATTCCTACTAGATCAGCTTGAATTTATAAAATCAGTTTGTTGGTCGTCATACCGCCATCGACTTTCAACTTTATCAAAGGAATTCCTCAATCTTTATTCATCGCATCTAGTATATCCCGTACTTGGAAGCATACAGCCTCTATGGTTGAACGCTGGGCCAATTCAAATGCAGCTCTTTTCCCCAAATCCAATTGAATCTGTGAAATTAATTCAATAAAATTACAGTTTTTGGGTTTTTAATTTCTTCTTACCAAAACTCAGAGATTGGATAAAAGTGCTCTTCCAGTCATTGAATTGAATTGTCCTCGAATTGAAATAATGCCCAAACAACACAAGCCGGGCACCACGAAGGAAGCCAGACAACTCGGATCTTCATTTCTTCTTTGTACCATTGATTGATGTCGAAGAGGAGTACCTCAGTTTGGAGTTCTGCAAAAGTAAAAGAATTGCCTGAAAAAAGAAAGAAATTATTAAAAAAAATTATTAAAAACAAAAAACTTACTGCTACTACCTGCTTGCTTTTCAAGAACTGTCATAGTTTTTATAATTAGGCCGTGTGCGAATTGGATGAATTGTGGTTAAAAAATAAAAATGAATGAATTTTTAACCACTACTGTCATTTTTTAACCTGCTCAGCAGCTAGTCAAATAATGCGAAGCGTCAAAATTTAACCAAACGTCAAGTTTTAACCCATTTTTAACTGAATTCGCACACGGCCTTACATTTAAAAAAAAAGATGGCATCGTTTATCTTCAAGAAATTAAACTAGATGTCAGTACTTTCTATGCGATCAAAGCTTATCTGAACTAAAAGAAACAGATGTCGCTAAAAAATTTTATTCCCTTTTTTTGCCACTTGGTACTTTTACGCTAGTGTAGCTAATTTCAAGTGGAACCATTTTTTTTTCGAATTTTGTATGGACAATTCAGACGACTAGCAGTCCATATAATAGTAAGTCAATGGCGGCGAGTACGTATGTGCAAGTGTGTGCACCATTGACTTACTATATAGTATAGTATAGTATCACCACTGATCTCTATAATACACTGGATAGTGTATTCATACAGAAAAAGTGACTCCATATGAACATTGTTATAAAGTCGAAAAGGGAAAAATTCGTATAACAGTATAACAAAAATATACGTCAAAGAACCACTGATCTCTATATTACTTATCTCTGAATTTCATTTTTTCTATCTTCTCTGAGAAACAACTTTAATCTCTGGAAGTCTTTCTAACATAGGGATGTCGAAATACAAAAAAGTAT
The DNA here is from genome assembly GCA_943590905.1 of Sphaerophoria taeniata. Lineage (NCBI taxonomy): Eukaryota > Metazoa > Arthropoda > Insecta > Diptera > Syrphidae > Sphaerophoria > Sphaerophoria taeniata. Next base: position 81,483,258 of record OX016540.1, on the reverse strand, counting down.
CGTATCGATATTTTTTAAAAATATCAATATCGGTTTTGATATTTTATTTAAAAAATATCGATATATCGGTAAAATATGACAAGAAAATAATTTTGCCTGTTTTAATTACTACTTTTATCATTTCTTTTCATTTCCCCCCAACCTTAAGCTTTACATTTGTTTGTTTACCCTGAGGCGCCACAAGAGTTTTTACTCTTCTCTTCTGCAATCTCATCCGCAGTCCAGTGTTTTATTTGACTGGGCATATTATGTCTTGCTATCAGCAAGTAAATGTGTCAAAAAGTCTGTGGAAAATGGACGCTCAACACTACATACAACACAAACGTCAAATTGATGACAAGATTTTGATCCGCTCAAAAAATCCAGACTGCGATGACCGGATCATGGACTGGATGTTGGATTGTTGGTCTCTATTGGATTATCTGATGACAGGCCGATAGTCCTGTCATCGGAAATGTTCAATGGAGACCCCAAGTTAGGCATGTTGCTCACAATGCTCGGTGTCTTTTTTCCGAGTGCGTCGGTTCGACGTATGGTGTGAATGATGCGAGAGAGCTAATTGTTGAGAATGTTTTGTGTGCAAATGGTGCGACAAATCACTTGTGTTTTCAAATAATTGATGTTTCATGATCTCAGATTTATTTACGTACACCAATTGAGTGTAGTGTTTGGTATTTCTTTTGAAGGTTTTTCTTAGGCCGTGTGCGAATTCAGTTAAATTTTGACATTTCGCATTGAATAAAATGTGTTAAAATTAGAATAGCTGCTGAGCTGACAGTAGGGGTTAAAAATTCATCCATTTTTAACCACAATTCATCCAATTCGCACACGGCCTTAATCATTCATCCAATTCAATAATCAATTCATCCAATTCGCACATGGCCTTAGGCCGTGTGCGAATTGGATGAATCGTGGTTACTGACTGTCATCTTCAAATGGAGTCAAAAAAACTGTTATACTTTGTAGGTAATACACTATCCAGTGTAATATAGAGATCAGTGAGTATCACTGATCTCTATAATACACTGGATAGTGTATTCATTCAGAAAAAGTGACTCCATTTGAACATTGTTATAAAGTCGAAAAGGGAAAAATTCGTATAACAGTATAACAAAAATATACGTCAAAGAACCACTGATCTCCACATTACTTATCTCTGAATTTCATTTTTTCTATCTTCTCTTAGAAACAACTTTAATCTCTGGAAGCATATCTAACATAGGGATGTCGAAATGCAAAAAAGTATCGTATCGATATTTTTTAAAAATATCAATATCGGTTTTGATATTTTATTAAAAAAATATCGATATATCGGTAAAATATGACAAGAAAATAATTTTGCCTATTTTAATTATTACTTTTATCATTTCTTTTTATTTCCCCCAACCTAAAGCTTTACATTTGTTTGTTTAGACATGTTGCTCACAATGCTCGGTGTCTTTTTTCCGAGCGCGTCGGTTCGACTCTGAACATTCAGAATCAGTGCTTTGAACGAAAAAAGTAACAAAACTTTGTTGCTCTGAACACTCTGAACGAAAAAAGAAACACAATTTTGAGTTTGGCTGTTCAGGCTCTGTTCAGTTCTAAAAAACAAAAACGCCTAAAGATGAAACCAAGCTATCAAAAAGGATTTGTATTTTGCGTACGAGCTGAAAAACTTGTGAACTATGAAAGTATGCTTGTATGGTGTGAATGATGCGAGAGAGCAAATTGTTGAGAATGTTTTGTGTGCAAATGGTGCGACAAATCACTTGTGTTTTCAAATAATTGATGTTTCATGATCTCAGATTTATTTACGTACACTAATTGAGTGTAGTGTGTGGTATTTCTTTTGAAGGTTTTTCTTAGGCCGTGTGCGAATTCAGTTAAATTTTGACATTTCGCATTGAATAAAATGTGTTAAAATTAGAATAGCTGCTGAGCAGGTTAAAATACGACAGTAGGGGTTAAAAATTCATCCATTTTTAACCACAATTCATCCTATTCGCACACGGCCTTAATCATTCATCCAATTCAATAATCAATTCATCCAATCCGCACATGGCCTTAGTCATAAAAAATATCGATTTTTTTATACCTTTTCGATACTCGGATTTTTATATCGATATAACGAAAAATTAAATATCGATAAAAAATATCAACACATCGACATCATTAGTTAGACCTGTTAGACGTCAAAAAGTCGAAAAGGGGCACTGACTGTCATCTTCAAATGGAGTCAAAAAAAACTGTTATACTTTGTAGGTAATACACTATCCAGTGTAATATAGAGATCAGTGTATAGTATAGTATGTCAATGGTGTGCACATATGCGTGATTCTGTTTTTGATTCCGACTTCAAATTCGGATTCGTTTTTCTGTTCTATCCAGAACAAGAACTGCCATCTTGAACCAAGTGAACGAATTCAGAATCGTTCGGAACAATTCCGGACGATAAATAGAACGCTATAATTCCCTTGTGACAGTAAGTAAAAAAGGGGAATTGATACTGGGCACTTTCGAAAGAAAAATTCTTCGACGGATTTTGGGTCCCGTATGCGACGATGGCGAATGGAGAAGAAGATACAACCGAGAACTGTATGAGCTGTACCAAGATGTGGATGTAGTCCAGAAGGCCAAGAAAAGACGACTACATTGGCTCGGCCACATCGAGCGAATGGACGACAACGCTCCAGCCAAGAAAGTCTTCTCATCCCAGCCCCCAGGTTCAAGACGACAAGGAAGACCGAACCTACGGTACAAGGACCAAGTGACTGCGGATGCCAGAGCGCTTGGTCTCGGTGACTGGAGAGTGCATGCGAGGGATCGTTCACGATGGAAGACTGCAGTATCTCAGGCTGAGACCCTTCATGGATTGTGAGCCGGATAAGTAAGTAAGTAATAATTCCCTAGTTCTACATTTTGAGAACAACCACTGATCTCTATATTACACTGGATAGTGTATTACCTACAAAGTATAACAGTTTTTTTGACTCCATTTGAAGATGACAGTCAGTGCCCCTTTTCGACTTTTTGACGTCTAACAGGTCTAACTAATGATGTCGATGTGTTCATATTTTTTATCGATATTTAATTTTTCGATAAATCGATATAAAAATCCGAGTATCGGAAAGGTATAAAAAATCGATATATTTATGATTAAGGCCGTGTGCGAATTGAGTTAAAAAGTGGTTAAAACTTGACGTTTGGTTAAACTTTGACACTTCGCATTATTTGACTAGCTGCTGAGCAGGTTAAAATATGACCGTAGTGGTTAAAAATTCATCCATTTTTATTTTTTAACCGCAATTCATCCAATTCGCTGAAGATTATTCTTACTCAATGATCTAACATAATTATAAGCCCTTGGGCTATAAAAATGGAGTGTTAGTGCGAACGATCTTAGTTCCACCGGGTATTTGCCTTTTATTTTTTCACCTTGTAGGACTTTTATTAAATTATTATTGTACGTCTAAAAGCAATTTAATAGGTTGTAATATTTGTTGGAAAAATTTCTGAACAAAAATCAAGTTTGTCTTCTTAAATTTCAATTAATTTTTTTTTTATTATTTTATAGTATAGAAGTTACACCTACGAAAAATTACAATACCATTATTAGGTATCTCATAAAACCCAGTTGGCTATAAAAAAAATCGGTGGCGTATACGTATCAAATTTGTCAATACTATGCAATACTCTCAGAATTACTCGGTGTAACTTCTTCATACAGAATTATTATAAGATAAGAAATAGTGTCTGGATCTGGACCTGGGCCTTAAAAACGAAACCAATCGGGCTCAATAGACCTAAACCTGGTGTGGTGTTGTACTAATATAACGTGTGATTGTGTCTAATGTTGTGTGCTAAATAAAAAACATGAAATAAAATATGATCAGTAAGTATAGAAATAATTAACTTTTGTTGAATGTTTTATACACAAATTGTTTGCATGCAAGACAACGTACAATAATTTCTATTACCTGTAAAACTTGGGAGCTGTTTTCTGAAATCAGTTGCTTTTCTTCCAGTTCAGTTATAAGAGAAACTAAGGACTTTATTTTTTTTTGCTTCCGTTGGATGATTCTTCTGGAAGCCTTCAACATGTTGTTTTTCTTTTTATATAAGTCTCTATAATGCTCCAACTTCCTCTTAATTGTCCTAGGAGTAGCCGAGTCAACATCAAACTTCCGTTTTCGACTCGACATATTTGAAATGCTGTGGAAAAATTAAATTATAACTTTTACTTGTTCAAATGTTTTCTTTAAATTTACCTTGTTGTCGCTTCATTTGTACTGACATTCTCTAAGATTGATGCTTCGGTTACCTATTTAAAAATATATGTTAATTGAAATTGGTGCAAATATTCTAACTATTAGTATTTGTTGTAGGCAAAAGGAGTATAATAATTCATAGTAACTATAACTTGCATTTGTGGAAGATAAAAGGCCATCGCAGTCTTGTTGGTCGTCTTCATTTAAAACGTCTTCATTCAAAACGTCTTCATTCAAAACGTCTTCAACAATGTCATTTCTGCAAATATTTTGTATTGTATTGTATGCATTAATAAGGATTATTTTTAACTAAGATTAGTTAAGACATACATCGGAAATATATTTGGCACAGCGTCTGAAGCCAGTAATTTTTTCGAACCAAGATTTCGAATCTTACTAGCTTCAAAGTGAAGACTGCACACAAAAAAGGATTTTATTCCATCATCAATTGTTTGTGCATTGCATGTTTCAATAGCTCGTTTCCAACGCTCATTGACAATGCCATTTCGGAACAATCTAAAAGTACAACATATGGAAAGACAAAATAAGCAAGGAAATTTAATGAGATTTCAGTATATACTTACGTAAAGAAAGACAGACCGCTGCTGTGAGGATTTTCTTTCGAAAAACATCCAATAATGGAGCACTTTCTCCATCCCATGTTGAAAAAAAATGTTTTTAAACAACGAATTGAAAAATTCGGTTTAGTGTTCTTTAATGAAAATCAAATTTACTTTCTTCACAGTGTGAAGTTAGAAAATACTTTGAAACAGTTGTTAACAATAAAATCAAAATGAAATTTAAATATTTAGAATTGAAAAATTCAGTTTTAAAATCGTTAGCACAATTTTCCACATCCAAATCAGAAATTTCAGAAATTAGTTCAAAAAAACCGCCAACATCAAACGTCAAACAGATTAGTTCATCTAGTCGACAATAGGCCTAATCCGTAGCGCTACTGTTTCGACCGTTACAAGTGGAATCATCGTGAAGTTGGCTACTGGCAGTCCATGTATAGTATGTCAATGCACCGAGCAGAGTTGGGCATTATTCGAATAAATTGTTATTCGAATAATTATTCGAATAAAAAATTATTCGCAACTAATTTATTCACGAATAATTTATTCGCGAATAAATTATTCGTGATTTTATTCGTTATTCGTAATTTATTCGTAATTTCATTCGTTATTCTGAATAACGAATAAAATTGACTTTATTCCTTCTTTCTTTGTCTGTTTATCTTAATTTTTTTTTTTATTTACGTTTCCTTTGGAATTAGACGCTCGAATTCCTTCATTCATTCTTTATTGCTCAGAAATTTTTTTTGAACGAATTCTACCAATTCTACCTAGCAATTGCACCTTCCAACCCAATGCAAAACGCCTTCAACCCATCCCCTGAAGTATCCTGGGAAGTGATTAAATTTAAAAAAATCTAGTAATATTTTATTCTAATATATTGAATATATCGCAGTTGGTACCATTATTAATGAAAGTTGTGTTGTGGTGTACTTTTGATTTTTTTTAAATGAGTGAGCCTTAAATGAAGTTATGGATTTGGAAATGAAAATTGGGCACTGATATTGATATATCTCTATGAAATCCAAACATTTCGAACATCTTAACAATTTCTAATGAATGTGCTACAAATGTGTCTGTTAATCAAATCTGTGCAAAAACGACATTGACTTTGTTGAATGGAACATTTTTTTAAGTACGACTCTTTATATTCTAGTGGTTAAAGCATTGTGATGAAATGTACAAAGTGTGAACCTAAAGTTGTAAAAATCAAAGGATTCCCAAACCGTAGGCTGAAAGTCTTGGATTGCTATCCAGAAAAGAAAGGGACAATACATCATTGCCTTCATCTGCATCAGTCGAAAAAGTTTTTTCGTACGCTACCATGATAAACTTGCCAATATGTTAAAACAAAGACAAGTGAAGAAGTCCAATCTTAGGAGCTTTAACCTATAACTATGTAAATAACTTTTAATAAAAAAAAAAATAAAAAAAAATTAAATATTATTTGTTCTACCAAATTTCTTGTGTTTATTTTATTCGTTATTCGTTTATTCGTTATTCGAATAATGAATAAAATAATTTATTCGTCATTCGAATAAATTTTCTTCGAATAAATGACATTATTCATTATTCGTGAATAACGAATAAAATGATTATTTATTATTCGAATGATTATTCGAATAAATTTTGCCCAACTCTGGCACCGAGCATTGTGAGCAACATGCCTAAACAAACAAATGTAAAGATTTAGGTTGGGGGGAAATGAAAAGAAATGATAAAAGTAATAAATAAAATAGGCAAAATTATTTTCTTGTCATATTTTACCGATATATCGATATTTTTTTTAATAAAATATCAAAACCGATATTGATATTTTTTCAAAATATCGATACGATACTTTTTTGCATTTCGACATCCCTATGTTAGATAGGCTTCCAGAGATTAAAGTTGTTTCTCAGAGAAGATAGAAAAAATGAAATTCAGAGATAAGTAATATAGAGATCAGTGGTTCTTTGACGTATATTTTTGTTATACTGTTATACGAATTTTTCCCTTTTCGACTTTATAACAATGTTCAAATGGAGTCACTTTTTCTGTATGAATACACTATCCAGTGTATTATAGAGATCAGTGAGAACAACCAACACAAGCTCAGAATTTTCTTTGAACAAAATTTCGTCTGCTTGTTTAAAATTGTCTAAACGCTCTTTGATGTCGAGACTCGAGATATGATAAAAGTCTATCGCTTGTGTAAATCAAAGGGTGTTTATAGTTTGTAGTCTCATTCATTTCTTCTTATATGACATTTGTTCAAAACAATTATTAAAAATTACATTTTATTTAGGAAAAAAAACTAGACACTCACTATATACAATTTTTATTTCTTCGAGAAAGATAAATGATGTTACAAATATTTTAAAACACTTGCCATTGATTCCTCTAGTAAAAAAAAAAACTTGTAAAACCAACCAGCAAAAATGCCGACAATAATAGCTCTCGACGTGTCCTTGTCCATGCAACGCTACATTCCTGGCCGTGCCGAGGACAACGCTTTATCCTACTACCAGCTCGCAGTTAAAGGTATAAATCAGTTTTTGGAACACCTTGGAAATAATTCAAAACTGGAATTCGTATCCTATGTAACATTCTCTAGAGAATTTGAGGTACGTGTTGATTTTACCCGCGATTATGACCAAATTAGACAGGCTGTTAAGAAACAAATGCATTTCGATAGTTCTAGTATAGAAATCTTACTAAAAGGTGTCAATGACATCCTATCCACTAACTGGGGCGCACAAAATCTTTGTCAAATCGTCGTCTTCACCGATTGCGGTATAGGCTTTGGTTCGCAGTCATTGTCGGCAATCATAAGAGGACTTACGGCTAATCAAACACAATATACTTGGTTGACTGGCTTGGCTTCTACTAAGTTAAATTTCATCTGTTTGGGTCTCAATAGTGAATATTATTTCTCAAAAGCTGTCAGCCTGTATCAGAGATTTTTCGATGTCAGCGGACTGAAGGGAGTTTTGTTTCAACCAAAATCGAATGACCAATCGCCCCAAGATGATACGAGGACCCCAAGTGTAAGAAAGAGTGAGCTTGGTCGCACAGTAATGCACGAAATGATTGAGCAACTATGCGAAAGTAGTTACAAGCCATTTGAAACCGTATTAAAATGTGGTGGCTACTTTCGAATGGAATGTCCTATTCTAATTTGGCCTCCCCCAACTTTGTGCAATTGGAACAATAATCTAACGTCGGCTCAGTCCTTGGTTCTTGCCAGTACGATTCAGGTATGTGGGTATATTGGCTTGTCAGACATTGGATCTCCTGCATCACTCAGTCGGCATTTGATTGTCCCCAAAATGGATCGAGAGAATAAGAACAAACGTAATTCCGATAAATTTGCAAAGAACACAAAAACTGCTGATTTCTCCAACTTAAACGAACTGGAAAAGCTGGAGAGCGAAATACGGTCGTTCTATTTAAAAGCAGATGGTAGCGAAGAGGACAATACACGATCTTCTCTCCAATTAGACAATAATCAAAGGGAATCAATTTGCGTTCTTCTGCATGGAGCTTTGAAAATCGAAAACATGGCTGCACTGGTCCTTCTATCGGACAATTGGTTCGGATTCATATACACCTACGCCGATAGCAAGAAGAAATCCAACTTGATGCTTAATGTCCTGCCTAAGGGCAACAATGCCATCCCGTGGCTGGGTGATTTGCGACAGTTCGGCATGATAGACGACTTTCTCATTGGTGAGAACTCATGTTTTCCCGTCAAGTCTGAAAAACGAAGTTACTCCCAGAACTTTGTCATCTGGATCAAACAATCTAGTCTACAATCTGACATCCAAAAAGTACTTCGACATGCTAAGAAAATACCCGAGAAAACTCAACATTTCTACAAGGAACTCAATCGAATACGGAGAGCTGCGTTGTCGATTGGTTTTATTGAACTGATGGAAATTTTAGCGAGTATATTTGAAAAGGAACTCATTTCACTGCCAAGTACAACAAATCCTGAGTGTACGTTACAATTGAAACACTCGGCAATAGAATTAAGAAAGACGGCAAGTAGGGACTTGAAGAACTCGATAAATCCGTTGTCTACTGATCTCAATCCTTAGCTGTCGGAGTAGGTGTAGAAATTTTGCGTTCTAGTTGTTAATTTTTAGTTTTTCAATAAAATATTTTGCATATTGTATTTCAATTTTATTATTCAACTTGTTGCGAGGCAAAAGGAGGGGAGCCTTGGGAAAAATCTGACGGATGAGCTGACGCCGTGCATCGCAAGCAGGCTGCGTCCCCGGAACTTAGCATTATTTCCGTTTCCTACCCGAGTATCCCATTCGTAGCTTCCTTGCCAAGGCTCCCCTCCTCTTGGCTCGCAACAAATTGTTGGAGGAATCAAAAAATGGCCGAAGATTGCTATGGTAGAGTGGGTAATGGCCTCACTGCACTAAAACCAGCAGTGCCTCTGACGTGAAGGTAGTCCGTCAGTTTCTAGTCCTTTTTTTTCCCTATGTGTTCAGGCCTGATTTATGTATTTGTTTGCAGGTGAGGTTAGGTTTCGGGGGCAAGATCCCCCGTCCGACGAGCTGACGCCGTGCATCGAAAGCAGGCCGCGTCCCCGGAACTTAGCATTCTTTCCGTTTCCTACCCTAGCATCCCATTCCTAGTTTCCTTCCTCTTCCGAATCCTGTTTTTTGTACCGGAACCTCTTTTGAAGGTCTTTCCTCACGTACGACCTTAACACAAAATTGCATTGATTGGTTTCTATCTCGACTACACTTTGCTTACAGTCCTTTTCTTAGCTAACGATATTCGCGAAGCATAAATGATGGTCCGACCATCATGAGAGCATCGTAGTGGAACCACAGTCAGTGCTGAGGATATGGAAAGATCACTTTTCCAAGTTGTATAATGGCGATGACGAGCAAAACTCCGCCAGCAATACAGAACCATTCAATTTGGGTGCAGAAGGCCAACAATTCCACCCACCCGACATGGACGAAGTGAGGATAGGGATATCTACACTTAAATCGAACAAAGCCGCTGGAGTAGACGGGCTAGCCGCCGAACTGTACTAAGCAGTTGGTGATGATTTAGTTAAGAGCATGCACCAGCTCATCTTCAAAATCTGGTCGGAGGAAAGCATGCCCGACGAATGGAACATCAGCATCGTATGCCCGATCCTCAATAAAGGAGATCCCCTGAACTGCACCAATAACAGAGGTATAAGCCTCCTAAACATCGCCTACAAAATCTTGTCTGTCGTTCTGTGTAAACGTTTGAAGCCCTTCGTCAACAACCTGATAGGTCCTTATCAGTGTGGCTTCAGAGCCGGAAAGTCCACCATCGATCAAATATTCACCCTACGGCAGATCTTGGAGAAGACCCAGGAACATCAAATCGATACCTACCACCTTTTCATCGACTTCAAGGCCGCGTATGACAGCGTCTATAGAGACCAATTATATAGAGCAATTTCTAGCTCTGGCATCCCAGAAAAACTCGTCCGTCTGTGTAAGATGACAATTGAAAACTCACGCTGTTCCATCATGGTCGGAAGAAACCTAACGGGCGCAAGGCTATGCCTTGTCATGCGATTTCTTCAACATCATTCTTGAAAAGATTATGCAAAACTCTAACGTCAACACCAGAGGCACAATATTTCAAAAGTCCGTCCAGCTACTAGGATACGCAGATGACATTGACAGAATTGGAAGAACACAGCGTGATGTCAGTGGAGCGTTTGTGAGTCTTGAGACGGAGGCCAGGAAGATGGGTCTAGCGGTTAACGAGGGCAAATTAATGCTGTCAACAAGGAAGGACTGCCAACATCGACGTCTTGGAGCAAACGTCAACATAGACAGATTTAACTTCGAGGTAGTTAAGGACTTCGTCTACATAGAATCCGCTGTCAACTCAGACAACAACACCAGCCCTAAAATCAAACGAAGAATCACTCTTGCCAATCGCTGTTTCTTTGGACTTAGAAGACAAATGAGTAATAAAGTCCTATCCCGAGCAATTAAAGTGACACAAAATCCTTATCATCCCAGTCCTCATGCAGGGACATGGACCATGACAACATCCGATGAAAACGCTTTGGGCTGCTTTGAGAGAAAAATTCTTCGAGTGATTTTTGGTCCTGTCTGCATAAATGGAGAATGGAGACGAAGATTCAATCAAGAACTGTACGAGCTGTTCAGCGACACTGATCTAGCGAGAAAAGTTAAGGTCCAACGACTTAGATGGTTGGGTCATGTTGAACGAATGGAAAATAATGCTCCGGCTCGTAGAGACGTTTGTTGGATGAGGCCCTGGTCCGACCTGGACTATAGCGCCACCATAAGTAAAGTAAGTATAAATGATGGTCCAAATACAAGAGAGAGTCAAATGATAAATTGATTTAAGCGAATTAAAATTTATTGAAGTGCAACTTGGAATAGAATAACTTCTTAAATAGCATCATCGGATAACAATTCGTTTTCATCTCCATGATCCGGCAAGCAGACAAAAAACTCTAACAAATTCAAAATGGGTCCGCGTGAAAACGGATTATGGTACCTTCCTCGTTTGTCCCTCAAATACGGATATCTCTTGTAGTTGAACATCTCGTTTGTTGTTAGATTCATGCAAGCATGGAGAATCTGAAAACAAGATTTAATAATGCAATTGAAGGATATCTCGAAAATGATTAAGAACTTACGGAAGTACACGTAAGAATCCATCCAAGGCCACAGAAAACAACAGCTTCAATTAGACCAAGAACATACAGCCATGAGAACCCTTCAATCAAGACACAGTAGCATGCAAAGTAAATAGTAAACGAACAATTTATAGCAACGGATAAAACGAAAAGGAAAAACCACATGCGATTTCGCAGTCCAACACAGTTGTGTATAAATGGACAATGATGGTCGAAGTATGAAACGCATCTGTTGCAAACGCGACAGTGTTTGGCCCTCAGTGGTCTCAAGCAACGACAACTGTGGCATAGTCTTGTCAAAATGACGTTTCGTTTCTTCCACTTGTCGAAATATGGGATTTGTTTGATAGCACAATAGTAGGCGTCTGAACTGAGTGGGATATACCCCGGATCTCGGCGATTGGCTACTATCCAGCTTATCCACATGATGGCATTCCAGTAAATGAAGCAGTAATGGGAGCGACGAAGAACGTTCCATGTTATGGGAATGGCCTGAACACATAAATTAATGCAAAAACAATTTTAAAACCCAATAACTTATCTCACCCTTATCATGTACATCGGATATCCCCATAACAATACGGAAAATAAGAACATCAAAAGTGGTCCCTTGGTGTCGCCAGCTCCGCCAAAAAGCATGCCCCAGATTTCCGATACCGATGGAATCCATCGGGACTTCTTCTTCACCTCATTGTACAATATCTTAACAATTTCATGATGACGATGAGACTGGGCAAGCATCAATGGGGTTTTGCCATTTTTATCCCTCGGATCCAAGTCCAATCTGTTCTTTTCGCAAAGCAGACGCACACAAGTGGTATTACCCGATAAACAAGCCAAATGCAAAGGAGTCGATCCAAAATTATCGGTTTTCTGCAATTCAACTCCACTATACATGAGCAGCCTCATCAAATCAGCATGCCCCTTGTAGGCAGCCCAATGAAGAGCCGTGTCACCATTTATGTCAGTTAAATGATTTAGAGCTCCCATTCCTAAGAGAAATGCTGCTGTTGCTGTCCGACCGTACATGCAAGCAGTCATCAGAGGAGTCAGCCCTTTGAAGTCAGCAACATTCACTCCAACTCCGGTTTGCAGAAGAACTTGTACGACATCAGCATGACCCTTTCTACATGCCCAGTGAATTGGACGGGGACCTTGAGTACCCAAGCACGGCAAATCAATGGGAGCGTTGCATTCGATCAGAAATCTCATAATATCGACATTTCCGTTCAAAGCAACCCAATGGGCCGGAGTATAGCCATGACAATCTCTAGCTGACAAGTATTCCAAACCGAATTTCTCAATCAGAAGTTCAACATCAGCTACATCACCACTCTTGAACACTTCGAATATGTCATCGGTGTTGGTAGTCATTTTGGTGTCGGCACTTTCCTTCAGTAAACTATTGTCACATTGTTCTTCGAGTGGCGAATGATCGACCTCCTGATTTGTGCGTGCAGCATTGTCTTCTTCAGCCACCATATTACAGGATGCAGTCAAGGGTAGCGCCCAAACACTGCGGGCGGCCCCCGGACTTGGATGTACCTTGCTATTCTGCGTTCTGATTCTGTTTTCCGAAGCCAGTTTATAATTTATTACTTTTGCTTGATGGATTTAAATGATCAGCTAACGGTTTTAAGTGCTTTCTATCGTCGTTTGTACAAAGTGATATGTTTCTGACATCCTTTGAGGGAATTCGGAAAATAATGAAAATCAATTGAAATGTTTTCATTCTGAATCATATTTGCGAGTGCGCATGACCAAGAAAAATTACTGCAGGAGTAAGGACGTGCATAATGCTGATTCAACATTTTTGTTTATCTTTTGGAATTTGGAATTCGTCAACAATGTCAATGCATTCGTTGTAGCAAATGTTTTGTGTGATTTACCGTTATTTGGAGAATAACGTGCATTTGTACTTCAACCTTCAAGTACGATTCGAGGTGGTTGAATGTAAATTCTTTTCTCTGAACGCGTTCACATTTCAAGATAATTGGCTGTCGCCGAAGAATAAAGTTTTCAAGTGAAACAACAAAGTAATAATTAATACAGTGTTTGTTACATTCCATATTTCAACACTCCCACTGAATGTAACATTCACTTAAATATAAGCCCAGTTGCTCTTGAACAAAAATTGTGTTTCTTGAAATCCAATGGTTTCGTTAAAAAATCAGCAATCATATCAGTAGTTTGAATATATTGTAGGTTTATTAAACCTTCATCAATTTTATCACGTATGAAGTGGTGTCTCACATCTATGTGTTTAGTCCGGGGATGGAATGCAGTCGTTAGTCCAAGACTAATTGCACCTTTGTTATCGCAGTGAATGGTTGTAGTTCTTAGAGTTTTTGGAACGTGTTCCATTTCCAAACCTTTGAGCCATAGAGCTTCCTGAGTAGCTGCAGACACAGCCATATATTTGGCCGCTGTTGATGAAAGTGCGACCGTTGGTTGTTTTTTTGTATTCCACGATACTGCACTTCCACAAAACTTGAATATGTAGCCCGTTACAGATCTTCGATCATCTCCATTATTAGCCCAGTCAGCATCACAATAGCCAGAAATTGATTTAGAATTAGTTTTCGAAAATTGTAACTTTGTATCGGAGGTTCCTTTCAGGTAGGTATCGTAAAATTCGCTTGACCGCAGTCCAGTGAGGTTTTCCATAACAATTATTGAATCTTGAAACTGCATTCACAGCGAAAGTTATGTCTGGTCGAGTTACTTGTGCAGCAAACATAATACTTCCAATTGCTTCTTGATATGGAATTTGTGTCATCTCATGTTGCTCTTCTTCCGTCTGCGGGCACATTGACTTGGTCAATTTTTGGTTCGGGTCCATCGGGGTATTAGCGGGATTACAATCGTCCATCATGAAACGAGTAAGAACGTCTTTGATATATCTTTCTTGATCGATAAAAATCTTGCCGTTTGTTCGATCTCTTGTAACTTAAGGACATATCTAGCTTCACCCATGTCTTTCATTTTGAAATTTGTATTAAGATAATTTTTTAATTTAGTTTTAAAATCAGAATTTTTAGTAAATATCAAAAGGCCATCTACATATACTGCAACAATTGTTATATTCGAGTCAGATCCAGAAAAATAAACGCATGGATCTACTTTTGACCTTTCAAGTCCGTAAGCTTTATAAGCTGTATCAAGTTTCTGATTCCAAACTCTACTAGCTTGTTTCAATTCGTATAAAGACTTATTAAAATGACATACTTTCGTAGTCTTATCTGTAAAAACTTCAGGTTGCATCATATATATGTTGTCAGTAAGATCTCCTTGAAGGAAAGCCGTCACGTCATCCATTTGATCAATATCTAGATCTAACTGAACCGCAACAGATAATAGAAAACGAATTGTGCCGTATCTTACTACGGGGGATAAAGTTTCTTCATAATCAATCCCTTTCGTTTGAGCACAACCCTTCGCAACCAAGCGAGCTTTGTATCTAGAACTATTAACTGTAAATGGGTATTTAAAACGAAAAGAGATTCTGAAGGTAAGATTTCTAGATACAAAGCTCGCTTGGTTGCGAAGGGTTGTGCTCAAACGAAAGGGATTGATTATGAAGAAACTTTCTATAATTTCTCCCAAGCTTCTTTAGCTGTTGTAGTTGCTCGTATATGAGAAAAAATTATTGGATCTACAAGCAAAATGATTTTTGCCCTAGCATAAGCTACTTTATTTGCATCTGCATCATCTTTTAGTATGTATGACCATAAACCTTCAAGTTGTAAATGAGCTTGAACTGCAAACTTCCAGGCGTCATAGTTTTCCCGACCTTTTAGCCTTTCTAAAGATGGTACTCCGCTGGCCATTCGATTTTTTTATTTTTCAAAACTGACAGCGCCAAGACGGGACGACTCTCCAACCAAAAATTTTCGAGGCTGAAAATACTATAAATTCCATATACAAAGATTTGATAACAAATGAAACTAGGTATATAATAATCAAGTGAAACAACAAAGTAATAATTAATACAGTGTTTGTTACATTCCATATTTCAACAGGTTTATTGTTTTTGTGCCCATGGCCTAGTTCACACGTGAAGAAAATCGGAATTTTTATTTGATTTGTAAAGGCAAGCGGGGTTGCTTGCAGAAGACGTAAGGGGAAGGAAAAAATAAAAAAAATTAAAATGATTGAGTGTAGAATTTTGAAGTTTTCTTTTTGTGTTCTTCTCTCATCGCCTTTTTTTCTTTTTTTCTCTTCAAAGCTTAATGCAAATACAGATACAAACGCAAAATATTGTTTTCCGATCATGGGTCTTGTTCACATGGTTAAGAACGATTGCGTTCATACGTGAGTATTTTTCTTCTGTAGATTTTGCTTACTCTTTTATGTTTATTATTCGGCCCTATCGAAGTAACCGTCGGAGCGGAATTTTCTCCGATTGCCTCCGAAATTTGCTACGAGGTAGTTCTCCGACAAGGAAAATGTCTCCGATTCGGAGGAAATCGGAGAAAATTCCGCTCCGACGGTTACTTCGATAGGGCCGAATAATAAACATAAAAGAGTAAGCAAAATCTACAGAAGAAAAATACTCACGTATGAACGCAATCGTTCTTAACCATGTGAACAAGACCCATGATACCATCACTTGCAAGTCGCAAGAGCAAGATATCATTGAATCACATCTTGGAATTTTACTGATACGTCGTCGGTTATAGCAATCATTGAAAATTTCTGTCAGGATTTTTTTTCCTGCCGTAATTCTATCATTGGAGCTGTGAGAAATTGAAACACAGATCATTGGAATTGTACAAAGTTAAAACGCAAATCATTGGAACGATTTTTTTCATTTTTTTACAAAAATCCATCAGCTGTTCAGGAAAACGAATTTCCGTACGGAAAATAGAAAAATGCATTTTTAACGAAAAATAAGTTTGCGAACTTATATTGAACATGAAACAAATCGTTCCAATGATTTGCATTTCAATTTTGTACAGTTCCAATGATCTGTGTTTCAACTTCTCACAGTTCCAATGATAGAATTACGCCAGGAAAAAAAAATCCTGGACCCATGTTCTGTAACTTATCACTCGCAAGAAAAAAAGTTATCACGTTGTTGGGTTTCTATAACTTTGACAATCGTTAATTTTATCACTCGGAACGAACTCAACAAAAACACTGGAAAATAATCGATAACTGGCGTTCTGTATCTTTCAACTTCGATAATTTTGACAGATGAAGATGGAAATATTATCACTTGCAATTTTGATGGTGATAAGAAGATTTTCTGAGTTACTTGAGAGTAAAAATTCATTTGGGAAGTCCAATTACAGAATTTTTTGATAAAAAGAAAAAATACTTCCTAATTTTCGATTTTGTAAAGGCAAAGGACAAAGGACAGAAATTTTCTATAATAAAAAACTGATGAATTTTTAACCACTACTGTCATATTTTAGCGTGCTCCGCAGCTATAGTTCGTTCAATAAAAAATGTCAGTGAAGGAAAGATAGGGCATTTGCCTCTCATTCTGGTAGCAATAGCTTCCATATGTCTATTTCAAGCAAAAGCTCTGACGTGGTTGCCATACTTTGTAAATTAAATCACCGGAATTCAAAGAGTAGTGTATGTATGGTTACCACCTGCTGGCGGTTTAATTTGCACTTTATTTGTAACACTCAAATCTTTTGATGCTTTTGCAGACATTTTCGTTTATATACAAAACAAAACAACACTCTTCACTTTTATTATTTGGAAATAATGTTTTTTTCCTATTTTTTTGTAACGTTTTTTGCATTGCAATTTTTAGGCAAGACAACTTTGTCTCCAGGACGACGCGACGATATTAAATTTTGAATCACTGCACTTTTTAATTCATCACACATGTCTCTAAAACACTATTTTCACTGCAATAAAATTTATTTCAATACAATTTTACTTATTTGGCAAAAAATCAATTATTTAACCCAAATAAAACTTCATTTAGATGTTAACGAATTTTGTTATAATTTTATCACCGCATTATTTGACCTGTTTTTCTCCATAAAGAAATAAAACCACGACACTATATGAACAAAAAAATCGGAACAATAAATGTATAACTGCATTCCTGCACCGTTTTCAGACAAGCAAGTAAACAAAATTCAAAAAATTCAAAATTGGAATTCAAAATTCAAAAATATTAAAATTGAGGCGGTAACACCTAACCCTCTCACCCCAATAAAGATTGTTCTCAAAAGCTTTAAAACAGACAGCTCTTTCATAAAATCATTTGAAAAAGCTCTTTAGGTTTGCTTCAAAAGGGTAATGGCATTATGGCAATGCTGTCATTTCTCACATTGAGAGAAAAAAAAAGAATACGATCAGTAATTTCAGTATTCAGTTTCAGTATGCTTTCAGTAGGGTTGCTTAAACATCGCTTTTCGGCCCTATCGATAGTATCGATAGTTTTCGAAAAAACTATCGATAGTATCGATACTATCGATTGTTCTTTTTAAATCAAAATAGGACTTACAAAAGTAATTTTATAGACAAAAGTTATTCATCGAATTACTGTATATGGACTGCCAGCCGTGCAAAATCTCATGCACAGTTACCACTGCGACTCATTTTTAATAAGCTGGCTCATATATATTTCAATTTGACTCACTTTTTAAGTATTCTACAGTTAATGGCTAAAGGGCTAACTATAATGAACGGAATGGAGCGGACGGAACCGTCCGTATCTGAGCGAATGCAAGGAATACGTTTATTGTGCCCTTAATAGTGAATTGCTCCGTTTCGTCAATTTTCATTCAGTTTTGCTTACGGACGTAAACTGCGCTCCCTTTCGCTTTTTACGGACGAAAATTTGACAGCTTATTGGTATAATTGATTTTTCTCAAGAGGAATGTTGATTTCAGGTAATAATTTTCTTGAAATTGCTTGTATGTTGCATGGCAACCGAAATTCTCAAATTATTGGAAATAGAAACATATATTTTATTTTGAAAAATATTTCCGACACATCCATTCATTATGGGTAAAGTGTTCAGATGTCAGTTCGGAAGGGAGCGTTTGGTTCGGATCTGACACTAGCTTCCGCTCATTATAGTTAGCCCTTTCGCTTTAAGCTTACGAAAAAAGTGTTTTTTTTTTCATTTCTGCCTGTTTATTGACATTCTTCTTCTCAGTCAGTTTATTACATGTGAACAATAACCCTGAAAAACAGACTGAATAATGTCGCTTTCCATTGGTCTTTTTTGACGTTTCTTCTTATGATGTATGTAGTATGTGTCATTCTTCGGACGATTTATTTTCAAAATGACTCATTTTGTCAGCTGCGGGGACTCACTTTAAATTTAACCTGCGGTAAAACTTTCTCATATCAAACATAGTTCGAAAAGAGTCACTACTGATGAAGTGTCGTGTAGTAGCAGTCCTAAGGAACATAACATTTTCAGCTCATTCATAAAAAAAGACGGAAACATATTTCAAAACATAAAACAAAACACTTAAAAATGAAGCAGCTTCAACGAAAACACGTTTTTCAATTCATTTAAAAATACCAAAAAGAGAAAAATATGAGTTTCATAAATGTTGAATGAATAGAAGATGTTTTATCTTAAATTTGTTTCGCAAATAAAGCGCGCCATACACAGTTCAACTCAATCGTCAACTGAATCAAATCAAATGTAAATCAACCTGTGTGTGGCCTTGTCATTTCATCGATTTGACAGTTGAATGGTTGGTTGAAGAAAAATCAAAAGATTTTGATTTTTTTGAAGTTGAATATAAAGTCCTTCAACTGAATTGAACTGTATGTGGACGAGTTGGTTGATTTGCTGTCAAAACCACAGATGAGTTTAAAAGGGAGATGGGAAACCGAGCTGTCAAAATGACAATGCCTACAAGTTATGGACCATAGTATGCGTGTTTTTACCAATACTATCACAGTAAATATCGTCCTTCCACCTCATTTTTGTTGCTGTTTTTTCTCATTTATTCACAGACACGAAGAAACAGTAAAATAAAATTTACGGTATCCGGAGGGTAAAACGTAAGTCAGTTTCCGATCTCGTTTTGTAGGTATCTGGTCTAAACAGCATCAGTCGAATTTTTGAATTCAAATCAAGTTGATCTATTGCTAAAAATGACTCTCAACTCAACGCGAACACGAATATTTGGAAGAAATTTCCCAAATATGTAGTTCAAAATAATGAAGAAAAACCAGGCATTGGATGTAATTTTAGAGAAGTAGTAGCAAAGCGTTCCAACTCAATCTAAGCAGTGTGTGCTCGAACACAAACCTAGTTGACAACTCAGTTTACAATCGAGTTGAAATGTGTATGGGGCACTTAAGTCAATTCTTGTCTGCTTTTGAAAAAAAAAAATTGCTCAAAATAAACAATCGATAGTTTTTTAACACCATCGAATATACGCGATAGTTTTTTACTATCGATACTATCGATAGACTATCGATGTTTAAGCAACCCTAGCTTTCAGCATGCAACATGAATGGTCATGGAGGGATGTACAACGTTTATGGGAAAATAAATCAATTCGTGTGTATAAATCAGTGCCACCGCGCTTGTAATTTGGGAGCGAATTTGTGTCATTTCTATGAAGTGAGTGTTTAGCAGCCAGCTCTGCTTAAAAAAAAGCTCTCCCATAAGGCCTTCACTGACATTTTTTATTGAACGAACTATAGTCTAATTTTAGCACATTTTATTCAATGTGATTTGTCAAAATTTAACCAAACGTCAAGTTTTAACCACTTTTTAACTGAATTCGCACGCGGCCTTAATTTACGTACTTCTTATTTACAGCAATAGTGTAATACCTGCCTTAAAAAAGTTAACCGCTCTTTCCTTGACTTCGTTCATTATTAGCGCTTAGCTTCTAGCACTCAACTTGAGAGATAGAGTACACCATACACTTTTGTGTTAAACAAAGAAAACCTTCACCTTCATGAATATTTTATCATGCTATTCCTCTTGTTCCTTTGTGTTTTTTTCCAAATTGACAAAACTGCACTACTAGTTGTTTCCCTTCTACACGTTCAGTGTAAAAATAAAATTTGTATTCGCCTAGCCCGTATTGCCGCGATATTTTATTTTACATATTTTTTTCCTTTTGCTTTAAATTAAATAGTTATTTTGATGTATAATTTAATAAAATTCTAGAATAAATAATTATTTTATGGAATATATATTCGGTTAATTGATCTCACAATAAATGAATTATCCAAGTGGTTAGTTGAACAAAAGCTATTTTATGATAAAACTCGAGTAAGAAAAATTTTCGGAAATTCTTTCATGAGTCTACACAAGACAAAACAAGCAAGGATTTCCAATATTCATACAATTTAATTGAATTTTATTAGAGAATTAATTTGAGCAGAGAAAACATGTGCAAAATAAAATTAAAGTGATTGTAAAAATATAGTTTTCCAAGGATAGACAGAATTAAAGGATTTCCCCAATCCAATTATTGCATTCACTTATTTCATTATAAATAGAACCCTAGCTTCCAACACAAAGCAAACTCAATTCTATATTACACTGCAGGATTAATGGGAAACAAAACAATTGCATATGTATTGTTTGATGTAGATAGTGGCTTTGTTCATGAAATTCCTGTCAGTTGATGCGGATGTTGGCGAGTTATTAATCGCAAATTTATTCGGCAGACTTGATTTATAAATTGAATACATACGTTGGTTGGATTATTAGGGCCGCAATGTATTCTTTAATGTTCGCCCATGGAATGTACCTTGGGCGTGTTCCCCTTTTAACTCTGGCAAATTAGACTTGTATGTAATTAATTTTAAGCCTTTTTTCCAATCTTAGAAAAAGAAAGTATATAATAAGAACTTGAACTAAATTTTGGTCATAAATTTATGTTTCTGACTCGCCAAAGTTGAGGTAAACAAGTAACTTTTGACAACTCTTGCAAATATTTCCTCTCATCCTTTGATATGGCTTCAAAGTTCAGATTAAAGACGAACGAAGGGTTTCTTTTATAAGCGAGTTAAGTCACTTTCTACTCCTTCACGTCCTTTTCACATTCGTTTTGTTTCTGGAAGAAGCTCAAAAGGCCGTCTATAATTTTAAGAAAAGTCCACCAATGCTGCGCCGTATCTTACTTGCTTAAGGTGGCTCTACAGTCCGGTGTGGACTTGGGCCTCAATCAACAGTCTGCCAGCCAGCTCGGTCCAATGCACTCCAAGTGGATTGAGGTCCTCTTCCACTTGTGTGCGCCACCTGAGTCGCGAGTCGCGGTCTTCCTCTCCTTCTACGTCCCTCGGGAATAGTATCGAAGGCTTTCCGGGCCGGAGCATTGGTGTCCATCCGCTCTAAATGACTGAGCCATCTGAGTCTCTGGACCTTGACCCTTCTGGCTAGGTCCATGTCGTTGTACAACCCGTAAAGTTCGCTGTTGTATCTTCTTCTCCATTCCCCATCAATGCATAGGGGGCCAAAGATGACCCGAAGAACTTTCCTCTCGAAACAGCCTAAAGCACATTCATCCGATTTTGTCAAGGTCCATGCTTCTGCACCACACAGCAGGACTGGGATGGTGAGGTTGTTGTACAGTTTTACCTTAGTTGCTCGAGAGAGGGCTTTTCCACTCAATTGCTTTTTTACCCAAAGAAACAGCGATTAGCAAGAGTTATTCTTTGTCTTACCTCGGCGCTGGTGTTATTGCCCGTGTTAATAGCGGAGCCTAGGTAGACAAACTCCTCTACTACCTCGAAGTTGTATGCGTCTATTGTGACGTTTCCTCATTTGTCGCTAAACCCATTTTTGCCGCTACTGTCTCAATTCTCACAAAGGCGCCATTGACATCACGCTGTGTTCTTCCCATTATATCCATATCGTCGGCGTACGCGAGAAGTTGAACAGATTTTTGGAAGATAGTGCCTCTGGTGTTTACGGTGGAGTTTTGCACTATTTCCTCAAGAACGATGTTAAAGAAATCGCACGACAGCGCATCGCCTTGTCTGAATCCGTTTTTGACATCGAAAGATTCCGTAAGCTCGTTGCCAACCTTGATGGCGCACCGTGAGCTTTCCATCGTCATTTTGCACAAGCGAACGAGCTTGGCAGGGATGCCAAAACTAGACAGCTTTATACAGTTCGTCTCATAGTTGAAAGGTTTTTTCCAGGATCTGCCGCAAAGTGAAAATTTGGTCGATGGTTGACTTTCCTGGCCTGAAGCCACATTGGTAAGGACCAATCAGATTGTTGATGCAAGGCTTCAGATCTTCACAGAATACGGCAGAGAGAATCTTGTAGGCGATGATTAGTTGGCTGATTCCTCTGTAGTTGGTGCAGTTTAGAGGATCTCCCTTTTTCAGGATCGGGCAAACAATGCTGAGGTTCCATTCATCGGGCATGCATTCTTCCGACCATAACTTAAAGATGATTTGGTGCATGCTCCTATCTAGATCGTCGCCTGCGGCTTTGAACAGCTCGGCAGCTAGACCATCTGTTCCAGCGGCTTTGTTGGATTTCAGCCGTGATATTGCCGTTTTCACTTCTTCTAGGTCGGGGTCACGGAATTGTTGGCTATCATCGTGCCAGATGAAAGGCTTCTGTCTGACGGCGGGATTTTGTTCGTCGTCGTCGTTATACAGTCTACAGAAGTGGTCTTTCCAAGTCCCCAGGATTGGCTGCGTTTCTACTATGATGTTCCCTAGTTTATCTCTGCAGGCATCGTTGCTTGCTCGATGACCTTGAGCCAGCTGTTTTACCTTCCGATAAAACCTCCGAACTCCTGCTGTTGACTCTCTCAACATCCTAGATCTGACGCTTCTCATGCTCCCTCTTTTTTCTGCTTAGAAGCCGGCGGCGTTCCTCTTCTTTCCTCTTATGCTCATAGAGCTCTCGAGCAGCTCTTGTCCTTCTATGCAGCGCCGGTTTGTATGCCTCCTGCTTGGATGCATGATCCTGCCTGTATTCTTCGTCAAACCAGGGGTTTCCTTTTCGTGGCTGTGCGAAACCTTGCACATTAGAGGCGGCATCTCTAACTGCTTCCTGGCAATGTTGCCACTGGTCTTCGATACTTGATGTTGGAAGTGGTGTCGTGCAGGCTGTGCTTTCCGACTGTTCCACCAAAGATGTCCTCTTTTCACAGCTTTGCGTTAAAATCGCCGAGGACAATTTTAATGTCATAGCTAGGACATTGCTTATATGTAGGAGGAGCTCGTAGAAGTCGTCTTTGGTGTCGTCCTTTTTCTCTTCTGTGTTGGCATGCGTGCATATTATTCTTATGACAAACTCCTCTACTACCTCGAAGCCATATGCGTCATGTGACGTTCTGCACACCCACCTTAACTACATTGCAAAGACGTACGGTTCGGTGTGTTGGAAGATGATTTCTGGTTTGTTGATAGTGTATAAGATTTTTCTTAACTCAAGTTTGCTTTAGCCAAAGAATGATGTTCTTCAATGGCTTTGAAAACTCTTCATAGAACCCGAATTACAACATTTAGGACTTCTTTATTGTATTGTAGTTTAAGGTTCTCTTCTTATGGATTTAAAAATTTTGTAATATGAATTTCAAATCACTGTAAGTAAGTAAGTAATTCATTTATTAATTAATTTACAAAAGTTTTATACAATATTTTGAATTACATATATGCTATGGCTATGCCGTCAGCCAGGTTGACAAAAATGGTTTGAATTTAATAGATTTCTGATATTAATAACAATCTATAATTGTAAACATCTTTCAAAAATTTGCTTCCATTTCCATTTAAGTTTAGAACCTCGCACCTTGCTTTAAAGATTAATGACATCTCTGCAGAACTCAGTGAATCCTCTGGAAATAGTTTCTGGAACCAAGATTATAGTTTAGCTATCTGTAGATTATTCTACTTATTGATTCTTGCGCTTCTTTTATTAGTGACTGCCTCATTGTGTCCTCATTTTTCTCTATGATGCTGTACATTTGTTCTTTCAGAAGGTTAATATTGCTTAAATCATCATGCAATCTCACTCCACACTCATTGCCATCTTGCAAACCACCAGTCTTGGTTTCTCAACTCCTACAAGAGTAGTTTTTTTGGAAAGTCTTGTGTTCTGATGGTTGCTGGAGACTTTAATTATGTAATCAGCTTTTATCTTCATTGTGCTTGTCAAGAGTTTTGGAAGACCTATTTCTAAATATATGACATAATTAGGTGTATTCAGAAGTAGGTTGAAAAGTTTCTTTATGAAATTTCTATAAAATTTCTCGATTTCTTCGTATTCGTCTGATCCCCAAACCTGAGCAGCACAAGAGAGTTGATTTTACTACTAAAGTATGACGAGATCGTCGGCGTATAATAACGCATTCACATTGCAACTAGCTATTCTTATTCCCCCAGGTAGTTCATCAGCGACATCATTTATAAACAACGAAAATAAAAGAGCACTTAGTGGGTATCCTTGCTTAACTCCCGTGCTAGTGCTAAACCATTCTGAGAAATTCACTCCATTCGAAACAGCCGCCTTCGTGTCCGTGTACATCTCTCTGATTACTCTGAGGTACTTTGTAGATATTCCAAGCTGTCTTAACTTATAAATAAGGGCATTCCTATTGACTAGGTCAAAGGCAGCTTTGAAGTCAACGAAAAATGAGAAGACCTATTTGTTACGGGCTTCAAATGCTTTGACTATAGAAGAAAGAGTATACATTTGATTGATCGTTGAAAAGTTTTTTCTGAAACCAGAAATCCATTTTTCAAGTCTTTCAGCAAGTATACTGCAGAATATTTTTGCTATTACATTCATGAATGAAATTCCTCTGTAATTTTCTGAAGGGTCTAGCGAGCCCTTTTTGTGTAGGTATAGGGAAAATTACGGATTTTTTGAACGATGAAGGAATGTCGGCATTCAAAAATATTTTATTAAAAAGAGTTTTCAAATGGCTGAGAAACATTGGGGTTGCATTTTTGAGAAATTCGTAAGGAAATCCATCCTCTCCTGGTGCCTTTTAATTTTTTGATTTATTTAACATATCTTGAATTTCTTCGCTTTCAATATCTGCATCTAATATTTGGTCAGTGATTAAAGGCTCTGCAGTCAAAGTTGTATAACTACAACGATTGGAGAGCAGGCGATTAAAGTGCATGGCAAGGGTTTCAGTGGAAATCCCAGCACCTATTTTAAAATGGGTTCCGTTAATTTCCTATCCTGTAATCACTGTTTAGCTCCCTAACCTTAGCTCATGTTTTAGCTCCACACTGTTTTTGTTTTTTTTGTAATGTTTATTTATAGAAGAGAATAGCATTCCATTCCAATCCAATTAGGATGAACACAACCACTCACTTTGATTTATTTATTTTAAACTTAAAAAAATGTGTTTTTTTATTTATTTCTCAGAATGTATTAACATAGAATGAACCCTTCTGAATTAAGAATGATGTGGATGAGTCAATATAATCCAGATCGTCTATCGCTTGAAGATGCCTCTTCTTACTTCAGTCATCCTTCAGTTGGACTATCCGTAATGGAGGATATCTCTCAACAAGAAAATGCAATGGTAATAAAACATTTCTTCTATTTTTCAAAGAACAAACAAAAAACGAGTAACATTTTCGAGATTTTGCTAAAGTTCTTCTTCTTGTCTCATAAAAATTACAATTAACGCATGTCCCACACCAGTTTAAAATTTATTTATTTATTTTTTGTTTCTTGTTCTTTTTTTTGACTCAAAAGTTTTAAACAAAATTTGATTTATTTTTGGTTTCTTTTATGTCCTACATCTTCCTTCCCTTTACAATGAATACAACAAAATTCCAAAATAAAAAAATGCAATTCAAACAATGCGCGTGTTTTGATGCCATCCATCCATCCATCCACTGTGAACAAATTAAAATGATAAAAAAAAGGACATGAATCCTATGATGAGTGTTGTAGGCGGAGAGTATAATGGCCAAGGAACAACATCTCCCGTAGTCACATCGGCCACGCTACGTGTACAGCCTACAACAGCTCTAATAACTGGCCCCAATGCCAACGATCTATATGGAATATCACAAGTTGGTGGCATACATCAAATACTACAGCAATCGTCAGCGTTCCAAGGATATCCAGAAATAATCGATCAAGACGAGAGCATAGAACACCCCGGTACACATTATGTTACACAAGTGTTCGATCCCATTGGTGAAAGTAGAGACGATGATGAAATTGTTGGCCTAACTAGCAAACAAGAAATCATAAACATTGACGATTTTGTCATGATGACCGACAGCAATTCGTATGATGGTACCGAACACTTGATTGGAGTGGGAGATATTAAAACAGAGCCAACAGAAAAGGGAGCCTTGGCTCCGAATAAGCAAAGAAATCAAAGAAAATCGAGAAAAATCGAACCAGTCAGTCGGCCAGGATTGGTGTTGAAAACACCAATTGCTTACAAAGGAAATATAGATCCTTCCGTAATACCAATTCAAAAGGATGGCATGGGTAGGTTCTTTCATACATTTTATTTCGTTGAACATTGACATACCATTCTATGATTTTATGATTGATTATTATTATGGTTTCCAATTTGGTTGTTCCTTGTTTCTTAACATACACTCTAGTTCTTGGATTGGCGAGATCTTAAAAGATGCAAAGTTACTATTGTTTTTCTAAGCATCAAATGCTTAAATTATAAAATAAGCCTTTAATGACTTCTTACATGTATTGCACCAAAAACTTGATTCGGCAATTAGAATTTAAAAAAATTGAAAATACTATGAGCCGAGGGTAGGTAGGTAGAAATGGCTGTCCTACTTTCGTGTAGGACACAATTAGCACTGAGTGCGCCGTTTTGATACCATACCTCGTGAGATTCTAAATAGATTTGAAAATGCGTTAGGGATGATGTATGTTCCGCACGTACATATATAAAGGGTGTCTCAACAAGAACACAAGATTTAAATTTTAAATAAAACGCAGATATTTAAAAAATCGCGAATTCTTTATTATATCGTAAAGTAGACAGGATGAGGTTATGTATGGAACAAAACATCGGCCAGATGGCCGCCGCGGCTTTGCTGGCACATACGCGATCTTTTAATGAAATTTTCAATGACCGTTTGCATAAATGCTGCGGTATTTCATTAATGCAGCGCCCAATTCCTCTTTTAAAGCTTGAGTCGTCGTCGGCTTATTCGCATAAACCATCGACTTCAACAAACCCCAAAGAAAAAAGTCCAATCGTGTTAAATCGCACGATCTAGGCGAACAATTCTGGTCTCCAAAACGCGAAATAACACGACCGGGAAATGACTGACTGTTTCTCTGGCTGTATGAGATGTGGCGCCGTCTTGTTGAAACCACATCCACTCCACATTCATTTCTTCAATTCTAGGCACGAAAAAATTGGTTATCATTTCACGATACCGAACACCATTGACTGTTTGCGCTTGACCTGACTCATTTTCATATAAAAAAGGTCCAATTATTCCTCCAGCCCAAAGTCCACACCATACAGTGACACGTTGATGATGCATTCGCTTCTTGTGAATCACTCGATGATTTTCCTCGCCCCTAATGCGACAATTCTGTCTATTGACGAAGCCATCAAGATGGAAATGGGCCTCGTCACTAAAGATGATTTTATCGGCAAAATCAGCATTTTCATGTTGTCTCTCCAATACCCAATTAACGAACTCCCTTCGCATGGTCAGCTGGCTTCAGTTCCTGAGTCAATTGAACTTTTTATGCATGAAGATGCAAATCTTTCGTCAAAATTCGCTGCATAGTTGATTTGGAAACACCAATTTGCTGAGCTCGGTGTCGAATTGGGGTGGATGGAGTTTGAGCGACATCATCACGTACTGCTGCGATATTTTCGGTCGATCGACCTGGTCGAAGGCACGTTGTTGTCTTTACATCAGTGACATACCCAGTTTAAGCAAATTCGCAATTTGCGAACTGTAGCCGCAAAACTTTCACAATTTTGGTAAAACAATTTCACAATGAGAATGCGTTGTTCATTCGTGTAGCGCTCCATTTTTATTAACCTTATACCTTCTACTAACAAACAATAATAATTGTTCAAATGTAAAACAATGACACTTCGAATGGCGCTAAATTTAAATCTTGCGTTCTTGTTGGGACACCCTTTATAATGTAGTATTATTCTCCTACCCTACGGCCTATTCTCTCATAGTGCCATTAAGTGAAGGATGAATAAGGGAGGGGAGGCGCTAGAGCCACTTTGTAGTATTGAGGTAAGAGATCATGTCTTTGATCTTGAATTCTAAGAGTTCCTCAATACCTAAGTGGAATTCTCTTTTCCTAGCCAAGGCCGGACAATGACAGAGAAAGTGTGGGACCGTTTCTTTTTCATCCTGATCCTCACAGCTACGGCAGAAAGAGTTATGTGGTATACCCAATTTTGCCGCATGCTCCCCTATAGGCCAATGCCCTGTGCAGGTGGCAACAATCCTGGCTATGTCATGTCTTGGTTTGATTGATTTTGGTATAACGCAATTCGTTAAACTATTCCACCTATGGTTTGCTTCTGATGTGTATTTGGTCAGGATATTGCCCTTCACAACTCCAAGAGGAGCATATACTCTCGCTGCCAGTGAGTTGTGAAGGGCTGATCCTTGTCTATCTAGCTCGTCTGCCTTCTCATTTCCCTCATAGCCCCTATGGCCTGGTATTCAGATTAGAGAAACGCTCGGGTCTAGTTTCTTGAGGGCTTCTTTGCATTGCTGGACCAATTTAGAGGATGATAAAGCTGAATTAATTGCTTTAATAGCTGCCTGACTATCTGTTAGTATAGCTAAATTTTGGTTCTGTCTGAAATTTTTAAGGGCTATACAAGCTTCCCTTATCGCTTACAATTCTGCCTGGAATACACTGGCAAAATCGGGAAGTCTATAGGATTTTGAAATCTTAGGAGATTCACAGAAGACACCTGCACCAACACCGCATTCCATCTTCGAATCATCCGTGAAGATAGTTGTGTCGAAGTCTTTCGTCACATCACCTTCCTCCCAGTCGATTCTTGACGGGAGCAAGACTCTAAACTTCTTTGAGGTGTTCAGGGTAGGGATGCAGTAGTCGGTGGTTGTAGAAAGGATGTCTGGTGGTATCAGGCTTGTTTGGTTGCAGTGCCTGTAAGATCTAGGTTTCCAGCAGCCTATTTCTTTGAGTCTCAAGATACTGCAGAACACCCGATATTTAATAAAGAAGTCAATCGGAAGAAGGTCCAGGATGACGTTATGTGCATCCATTGGACAGGACCTAATTGCCCCTGATATCCCTACGCAAGCATTTCTCTGCACCTTTGTAAGCTTGTTTACTATGTAAGCTTTGTTGAGAGCGGGCCACCAAACAATGGATCCGTAGACAAGTATCGGTCTTACAACCGCTGTGTACGTTCACTTGATCATTTTTTACTGAAGGCCCCACTTTTTTGTGCCGAAGGTTTTGTTGCAGGCGTAGAAGGCAACGCATGCCTTCCTCACCCGTTCTTCAATGTTAAGCTTCCAGTTTAATTTGGTGTCTAGTATTAGGTACGCCCAGATTTTTAGCACTGGAAGACAATGATAGTGTTTGACCGTTTAACCGAGGTAGAGTGAGAGGTGGTACCTTGGGTTTGGTGGTGAAAAGCATCGATCGGTTTTGTTGCTGTTGACACTTAGTCCACAGCTCGCAGACCAGGTGCTTACTTTCTTCAAAGCCATATTAGTGAGTTCACTGATCACTGATTTGGAGTGTTTAAATCCAATTGGTTTTGTTAAAATAGAGAATCAAGTTCCTAATCTTAATATTTGCGAGTTCGCTAAGCTCGTGTAAGAAGGGAGCACCCAAAGCCATTGTTCTGGCATTTAGAAGGGCCGGGCACTCACAGAAAAAGTGCTGGAGTGTTTCCCTCTGCGCCGTATCTCTACAGCTACGACAAAATTGTATTATCTTACTGTGTAAGCATTCGAAAATAAATAAATATGAAATATATATAAATTCGTTGTGGGGAATACCAAGTTTTAAGGCTTGTTGTCCGACTGGCCAGTGGCCTGTGCAAATGGCAACTATCCTTCCAATGTCTGACCTAAGTTTATTCAGAAGTTCCTTGGTACGTTTGTGGTCGTAAATGGGCCATATTTGTCTCCAAATATTGTCGTTGGTGAGATTTTCCACCTTACGTTAGATTTTTTAAGAAAATGGTTTTGAATATCCGTTTTCATGACTCCTAAGGGAATCCTAACTTCCTCAGCTAAGGATATTTGAAGGTTTGATCCCGTCCTGGCCAGTTCATCAGCGATTTCATTACCTTAAATGTCGCTGTGTCCTGGTACTAAGACTAGATTAATTTTTATATTGTCGTTGAAACTTGTGAGCTCTTGCTTGCAATCTCTAACGAGTCTGGATTTAGTCAGGTTGCTCTTTATAGCCTTGATAGCTGCTTGGCTATCAATAAGGGACCGCAAACTAATGGAAAAAATTCTCTTATTCTAACTTTGGCGAGTGATTAAGTCTTGCTCGCTTTTAGTAATGATTACAATCGGTTTTTACTTTTTCTAATGAGCTAGCTCAAGACTACATACCTTCCTGATTGGTATTAATTGTATGAAATAATGAAATAAGTTTTTCACTCCTTGACATGACGTCAGAATAATGATAGGATAAGGGAAAATACTGATTCACGGAATCATTTTGTTTGGAGCTAAAGTCAAACCAAACTTATGACCTCGCCACACTGTAATTTGGGTATTTGGGTATGGCCCCAAGAGAAGTGTTTTTTTGTTTGATTAAATTTGCAATATTGCATTGCATTACCAACCATATTTTATCCTTTGTTTTAGCTGTGTGCGAGCGTTGTGGAGCTATTGGAGTAAAGCACACTTTCTACACTAAATCCCGAAGATTTTGCAGCATGTCCTGTGCCCGAGGTGAACTATTTTCTCTTGTCTGTAACAAAATGATCGGCTCAACTGGCTCAGGAACTATACCAACAACAACATTAGCCTCATCAACAACCGCATCTCTCTCCGATGAGAGCCTTATGAATTCAATAAACAATCAACGTTCCGACATTGAATTGGCACTACGAGTTTCCCATATAAAAAGTCCAAATTCCAACTATCGCTTCAAAATCACAAACCAATCATTGACTAATCTAAATGATGCCGAGCTAATGGACGTTCCAGACGAAGTTGTCGAACAAGGCGGCGATAGCGATGAGAATCTGAATCAGAAAAATTTCATGTATCGTGATGCAATACCTCACGAAGATTTACCACAAATACCAAAATATGAGCGTCTTCCTTCGCCATGTCCGCAAGGTGAAAAGATTTGCAGTGTCCGTCGGAGACAAGTTGATCCGTTGCATTCGTACGATTGGACGCAACGATTGTCACAACCAGATTTCTATGTAGCTCCGGTAACATGCTTTCCCCATGCTCCGGGCTATGATGTCTGGGATAACATCGGCATAGATATGAAGGTTGAAGTCGAGAATACAGACTGCGACAGCAAAGAAGTGGTTCAGCCAGGACAGACACCTCATTCGTTTTGGGTTGCTACTATTTTGAATATTTGCGGTTACAAAGCATTGATGCGATATGAAGGTAAATTCTTGAACAAAAACAAACAATTATATCTCTAGTGCTATATATTTATAGGATTTGATGAATCGTCGCATGATTTTTGGGTTAACTTGTGCTCGTCGGAGGTGCATTCGGTTGGATGGTGTGCAACTCGTGGCAAGCCGTTGATACCGCCTCGCACCATTGAGAGCAAATATAGTGACTGGAAGGATTTCTTAGTCGAGAGACTTTCCGGAGCCAGAACACTACCCTCAAGCTTTTATAATAAGATAAGTGAAAGCATGAATTCACGATTCCGTCTCGGTTTGAATTTAGAATGTGTGGACAAGGACAAAATTTCCCAGGTTAAATTGGCTACGGTCAATAAAATTGTTGGCAAACGTTTGTTTGTCAAATATTTTGATTCAGACGATGGTTTTTGGTGTCACGAAGACTCACCGATTATCCATCCAGTTGGTTGGGCCACAACAGTTGGCCATAATTTGGCAGCGCCACAAGATTATTTGGAACGCATGTTGGGTATGTGATGTTTAACCGTCTAATAGAAGTGTTTTTAATTGTCTTTTCTACTCTAGCTGGAAGAGAACAAATGATTGAAGTGCACGATGATGATGCGACAATAGAGTTGTTTAAAATGAATTTTACATTTGAAGAATATTTTATCGATGGAAAGAAGAATGGTTTTATTGAAGGCATGAAACTGGAAGCTGTGGATCCTTTGAACTTATCAGCTATTTGCGCTGCAACTGTAATGGCGGTTCTCAAGTTTGGTTACATGATGATAAGAATTGATTCATATCAGCCGGATGCAACAGGATCCGATTGGTGAGTTATATTTTCTTCTCTTTATTGTTTGTTGGTATAGTTTAACGAATTCCTTGCACTCCAAGTAGATTGAGGTCCTCTTCCACTTGTGTGCGCCACCTGAGTCGTGATCTTCCTCTCCTTCTACGTCCCTCGGGAATAGTGTCGAAGGCTTTCCGGGCCGGATCATTGGTGTCTATGCGCTCTAAATGACCGAGCCATCTGAGTCTCTGGACCTTGACCCTTCTGGCTAAGTCCACGTCGTTGTACAACCCGTAAAGTTCGCTGTTGTATCTTCTTCTCCATTCCCCATCAATGCACACGGGGCCAAAGATGAGCCGAAGAACTTTCTCTCGAAACAGCCTAAGGCACATTCATCCGATTTTGTTCAGGGTCCATGCTTCTGCGCCATATAGCAGGACAGGGATGATGAGGGTGTTGTACAGTTTTGCCTTAGTTGCTTATGCTTAGTTTCTTAGCCCAAAGAAACAGCGATTAGCAAGAGTAATTCTTCGTCTTATCTCGGCGCTGGTGTTATTGCCCGTGTTAATAGCGGAGCCTAGGTAGACAAACTCCTCTACTACCTCGAAGTTGTATGCGTCTATTGTGACGTTCTGTCCTAGCCGTCAGTGTTGGGTGTCCTTCCTCGAAGACATCATATACTTCGCTTTTCCCTCATTTACCGCTAAACCCATTTTTGCCGCTTCTGTCTCAATTCTCACAAAGGTGCCATTGACATCACGCTGTGTTCTTCCCATTATATCAATATCATCGGCGTACGCGAAAAGTTGAACAGATTTATGGAAGATAGTGCCTCTGGTGTTGACGATGGAGTTTTGGACTATCTTCTCAAGAACGATGTTAAAGAAATCGCACGACAGGGCATCGCCTTGTCTGAATCTTTTTTTGACGTCGAAAGATTTCGTAAGCTCATTGCCAACCTTGATAGAGCAGCGTGAGTTCTCCATCGTCATTTTGCACAAGTGAACGAGCTTGGCAGGAATGCCAAAACTAGACATGGTTTTATACAGTTCGTCTCTGTAGATGCTGTCATACGCGGCCTTAAAATCGATGAAGAGATGGTGGGTATCGATTTGGATTTCATGGGTTTTTTCCAGGATCTGCCGCAACGTGAAAATTTGGTCCTGGCCTGAAGCCACATTGATAAGGACCAATCAGATTGTTGACGAAAGGCTTCAGACGTTCACATATTACGGCAGAGAGGATCTTGTAGGCGATGTTAAGTAGACTGATTCCTCTGTAGTTGGCGCAGTTTAGAGGATCCCCCTTTTTCAGGATCGGGCAAACAATGCTGAGGTTCCATTCATCGGGCATGCATTCTTCCGACCATATCTTACAGATGATTTGGTGCATGCTCCTATCTAGATCGTCGCCTGCTGCTTTGAACAGCTCGGCAGCTGGACCAACTGCTCCAGCGGCTTCGTTTTATTTCAGCCGTGATATTGCCGTTTTCACTTCTTCTAGGTCGGGTTCACATAATTGTTGGCTATCATCATGTCCGATGAAAGGCAGCATCTCTAACTGCTTTCTGGCATTGTTGCCACTGGTCTTCGATACTTGATGTTGGCGGCATAGGACTCCTTAAGAGGTTACTTGACACTCGATCAGAGATGATTCTAGCGATCTCTTGCGATTGTAGCCGTGCGACGTCGAATTTTCTTGCAGCATTTCCTTGTTTTGGCCGTTGTCGGGATATTCGTAGCACTACCTTGGCTACGACGAGGTAGTGGTCCGAGTCGATATTGGCTCCTCGGAAAGTTCGAACATCTAGAATGCTGTTCAAGTGCCTTCCGTCGATCGCAATGTGATCAATCTGGTTGACGGTTGATTGATCAGGAGACAGGAGATCTCCAGTGCCTTTATGGATGTTGAGATGTGGGAACCAGGTGCTTACTACCATAACATTTCGCCCCGCAGCAAAATCGATCAGCCTGAATCCGTTATCGGAAGTGGTGTCGTGCAGGCTGTGCTTTCCGACTGTTCCGCCAAAGATGTCCTCTTTTTCCAGCTTTGCGTTAAAATCGCCGAGGACAATTTTCATGTCATAGCTAGGACATTGCTCATATGTTTTGTCGAGGAGCTCGTAAATTCGTCTTTGGTGTCGTCCTTTTTCTCTTCTGTGGGGGCATGCGCGCATATTAGGCTAATGTTGCCGAATTTAGCCTTGATTCGGATCGTCGTGATGCGTTCGCTTACACATTCGAAGCTCAAGACTTTTTGCCTGAGTCTGCTTCCCACGGCGAATCCGCATCCAAAGAGTCGCTGTTGTTGCTCCCGGTAACAATCCTCTTGCATAAATATTTAAGAACTTTTTTTTCTTTTGCAGGTTTTGCTACCACGAAAAATCACCAAGCATTTTTCCAGTTGGCTTTTGCGAGACTCACGGTATTAGTCTCACACCACCAAACGGTTATGATCCCAACACATTCAGTTGGATCAATTATCTCAAGGAAACACAAAGTATAGCAGCTGGGGAACATTTATTCCACCGCATTGTACCAAATCATGGATTCGAAGTATACAGAATTGTTTTGCAAAAATAAAAAAAAAAATTATTCAAAACTAATTTTCAGATTGGGATGAGTTTGGAATGCGCCGACTTAATGGATCCACGTTTAGTATGCGTTGCAACAGTTGCCAGAGTCGTTGGACGTTTACTTAAAATTCATTTCGATGGTTGGACCGATGAGTACGATCAGTGGCTGGATTGTGAGTCACCTGATGTCTACCCAGTCGGATGGTGTGTTTTGGTCAACCATAAACTCGAAGGTCCGCCAATGCAGTCGAAAGTAACATTGAAAATGCCTGCAAAACCAAAACACAAGAAAAAGAGAAAAAAAATTGTCAAAGCTGACAATTCCTTTGGTATGATTATTGAGGTTTCCTTTTATTTCTTTTTACTCAATTGACAATAATGCTTAGGTGGTGGTGGTAAGAATTTGGGTCGTCCACTTAACATCAAGCGGGAGGCACAGGATAGCCAGTGCAGGGACAGACACTTTTCTTCCGAACGTTTGGGCATTAAACTTGAAATGAAATCAGAACCTCTATATTACGATGACGAAGGCGATGAAGAAGAACTTGAAGACGACGAGTTCAGAAATTCAAACAGATCAACACCTCTAGCTAATTCACCAGATCTCGGTGAACGGAACAACATTACTGCACCGGAGAATGTGATTACATTGAATATCAATTCGAATTCACCAGCCCCACCAATCGAGCGCAAAGCTACTAGTTACATTGGGGTAAACAGATTTTCCTTCTCAATAATCACAACTAGATTTAAATTTTCTTTTTTTTTTTGCGAACAGAATTCTACTGTCTCGAATAGCAAGTACATTCCACGTTTAATTGACATCGCACAGGAACCGATGTGCAGTCAGGCAAATGGAGAGCTTATGCCTGAGACATGGAATGTCTACGACGTTTCACAGTTTTTGCGTGTGAACGATTGTATTGCCCATTGCGATGTTTTTAGCAGAAATAAAATCGATGGCAGACTTCTCTTGCATTTATCAAAGGACGAAATCATAACTTTGCTGGGCATGAAGGTGGGTCCTGCTCTAAAGATTTTCGACTTGATACAACAGCTCAAATGCAAGCTGAATCCAAGCAAATCAAGACTCTTAAGGGCCAATAAATTATTTTTATAGTGCCTTCGTCTTCTTCCTCTTCTTTTTACTTCGTTTGGTTTACTTTTAATGAAAACATTCAATCAACTAAGTTTTACTCTTTTTCAATAACTGAACACACACACACACAGTCTAGATGTTAAGAGAACCCCCCTCCCTTTTTAATAAGTATTTAAATATAAGTTTTAATAAAACTACTTCAAATAGCTGTTAAGATTTTGATTGCAATGTTTTCCAAGGAATTACACATTATGTCAAATGCTTTGATGTAAATAGAATTAATTATAAATATTATACACAAATTCCAGTGTTTGGTTTGCGTTTCTTTTCTTACTTAAGACACTGGACGTTAAGTGTTACGTTACGTTACCATCCAAAGACAGAACAAACAAATCAAAAGTGTTTCCTAATCTGAATCCAAACAAAAGAGACAAAAACACGAACTTTTGACACATGGGATTGTGGTCTTTCATCTCTTAGGAAGGGCTAACATTTGTTAGAAAAGCAACAGACATTTTCCTTCAATAATTTTAGTTTTAGTTCATTTTTATCTTTGTTCTAATTGAAAATTTAGATTTGTAAGTAATATTGAATGAAAGGATTAACCTGCCTTTTATTTATTATTATTTTTAAAGATAAGTCTTATAAATAAATAAAACCCATATAACAATAAAGTGATAAACTACTCCTCTGGTAATTGTGTTAAAACGTGCTCTGTTCTTTTGGATAGAAGTAGTAGTAGAAATGGCGGCCAAGAGCAGTCTTGGTCGGTGACCCCAATTAGCGCTGGGTTGCGCCGTTTTGATACCATAAAACACTCGTTTGACCCATAAAATTAAAAGAGGGATTATATAAAATTCTGACCTTTTATTTTGGGTTCGCTAGCTGGTGGATTTGATCCACATTGTTGCGTTTAGAAAGGAGATCAAGTCTTTGATCTTCAGTTCGGAAAGCTCATTTAGGTCTTTGAAGAAGGACTTTCCCAATGTCCCCACAACTACGACAGAAAGTATTGTGTGGAATGCCCAGCTTAGATACTGCAATGTCCCAAAAGCAGTAAGAATTTTTGGTCTTCTCCTTCCTCCGTCCCTACGCTTGTTGACAATGACACTCCAGTTGTTAGCTCTCTCAGGAAAGCTAACCTTTTTGCTAGGCAGTTCGCCTCCAACTCTTCGCTGCCAGAGAGTGTCATTACTCCTCTAGTTCTTGAGCGCGTCAATGATTCCATGGGACAAACTTCTTTCGCACTCGTGCACTCTCAACATACACAAATCCGCTGGCCCGGATGGTATCCCCGCTATTGTTCTGAAGAGGTGTTCTTCATCGCTGGCAAAAACCTTGCGTAAGCTTTTCCATCTATCCTATTCTTCTGGGAAAACAGCATTTGTCCAACCAATCCCAAAAAAGGGCGAATCTTCTTCTCCGTCCAACTATCGTCCGATTGCACTAACATCCCTGCTTTCTTAGGTCATGCAAACGCTGATAAATTATCAGCTTAAGAAATATCTTGAAGAACAAAAGCTTCTTAATGACCGGCAGTACGGCTTTCGCAGCAACAGGTTCACTGATCTGGTGATCTGATGGTTTATCTCACCGAACAGTGGAACAAATCTTTACATCGTTTTGGAGAAAGTAAGATTATTGCACTTGATATTTCAAAGGCATTTGATAGAGTTTGGCACCAGGCTCTCTTATCGAAATTGCGTGCTTTCGGTATTGATGAATCTTCCTTCGTTGGATTATAAACTTTTCTTCGAACCGTTCTATACAAGTTGTATTGGACGGGTTCAAGTCTGAAACCCATAAAATAAATGCTGGTGCCCCAGGGCTCTTTCTCATTTCCATAAATGTTCTCTTGTCTGTAACTTCTAATCCAATTCATTGTTTCGCTCACGATATTACCCTTAGCTTTTCATATTCGTTCCCAGACTCACATCCCTCCTCTTCGGATGTGGAACTGCAACGGCAAAATATGATAAGCTCATTAAACTCTGACTTAAACACACTGTACAATGGGGAATACAAAACCGAGTATAGTTTAATGCTTCGAAAACTCAATGCTATCTTGTATCGTTGAAGCGAGATATACCCCCTTGCCACTGTCCACGAGTGGCACTTGCATCATTGAGACCAAACAGCTCGAGATTCTCGGTATGTGCATCACTGACCACCTCTTGTGGAACGAGCACATATGCGATGTCGCCAAAAATGCCGCAAGATGTTTAGTTTTTTTTAGACGATGCAAGAATTTTGTTTCCCTTTCTGATCTGGCTACCATCTATAAAACCCACATACGTCCTAAGCTTGAGTACAACTCCCACGTTTGGGTAATGTACTTAATAGCGTTTTTTTTTGGTCGTCCGGAACAGTTCTGTACTCGTTCACTTGGTACAAGATGACAGTTCTTGTTCTGAATAGAACAGAAAAACGATTCCGAATTTGAAGTCAGAATCAAAAACAGAATCACGCATACATGCACACACTCGCATATACGTACCCGCTGCCATGTTTACAAATAAAGAAATTAAAAACAATGTCATGTCATCTGCAATTCTGCATATGAGGTTTCACAAATACACAACCATTCAACCCTTAGAAGCAAAAAAATGTGTTTGCCTGTTCGTTTGGAATCCGGAATCGGACAGTTCTGTGTACAATTCCGGATTACCAAAAAAAACGCTATAAGTCTTTTGGACAGAGCAGAGCGTTTAAGATGATTGGTGACCATAGCATTGTTGAGACATTTACGTCACTTAAACATCGACGTAATGACTCATGCCTCACCCTCTTTTACCGTTATTTCCACGGTCCTAGTGAAATAGCCAGCTGCATTCCTCTTAAGATATTCAACCGTTATACCCGCGCCTCTAGGAATGCCCATCAGTTCACCCTCGAGCCCAGCTTTGGACGTACAGTCATGTTCAGGGAATCATTCTTTAGCCGTACTACGCGAATGTGGAACTCTCTTCCACACTCTGTGTTCCCCAGTCGTCGACACCTCATCGTAAACCCTCTTTATCTATCCTACTTTTGCTAACGCCAGCACTGTGCTTTGTCATAAAAAGGGAATAGAAACCCCTTGAGTGCGTGCTTGTTATAAAAAAAAAAGATGCGTGTTCCCCAACAGGCCAGTGTACGGTGCATGTTGCAACGACCCTGGCTATGTCTTGCCTAGGCCTGCAAATAAGGTTATTAGTACGGGATTTATTGTAGGTGGGCCATATTCTTCTAGATATGATACAGTTGGTTAGGCTACTGGTTTGATTCAGCGAGGAAAATTGCGAAGATCTTGCCCTTCATAGCACCAAGAGGAATGTTGACTCTTTCCGCGAGGGAGCTATCCTTGCCTTGCCAGCTCGTCAGCCCGTTCATTGCCCTCAAAGCCACTATGACCCGGAATCCAGATAAGAGTGACCTTGAGTCCAATGTTCAACGCCCGCGAGTTCACTTCGGCATTGTTGAACTAATTTGAAGAATGATGTGGAGAGCCAATCGCTTGAATAACCGCCTGACTGTCCGAAAAGATAGCTGTATTGCGGTTTTGATTATTTGTTGTAGTAATTTGCATGCTTCCTTAATCGCGAGTAGTTCAGCATTGGATACCTTATTGGGTTAAGATTTGATTGCAACTGCGTCGCTTTGCATACTACTCCCGACGAAAGGAAATGGTACAGAAATGTTGAGATTTGTGTAGTTAAAAAATTGATTTTTTTTTTTTTGAAAAGGAACTGTTGTTTCCTGACCTGCAGTCATAACAAAGTCCTTATTTGCCTCTCTAAAAAAAAAAGAAAAAAATAATAAATTCAAATTAAAGTTAGGACTTAATTTTATTAACAGATCTTTGGAAATCATAACGTAACAAACGAAATGCTTAAAACCTTCATGTATCATAAAAATAACTTGCAAGAGGATAGCGAATTATAAATGCAACCAAAGTACTCGCTATTTGAATGCCCAAAAGCATATTTGTAACAATCGATTCGTGCACTGGCCCAAAAACTACCAACACAAAATTAATGAGTGTAAAATTATTCGTTATAACAGTCCCATCAGGTTTTTCAGTCCACGAAATTAGTTTAAGTTTCCGTAATACAGTTACGAATATACTACCTAATCGGCCTAGCTCACTTTTCTTGAATGTCGTCGTACTTATATGCAAAAGATCAGACTTGGCATCGTAGTGCGGCAGCCTATGACGCGGACATGGGACGAAATGGAACAGCTGCGGCACCGAATACAGGAAATTTAGTATTTGTGGCAGGAAGAACAATAGTAAGGTTTTACTAAAATGTCCCAAAATACCCACAACTGCGAATGTCATTCCTGCAAAGTAACAGAATGTATCGCCAACAAACACTTTGGCGGGATATCTAGAAAGAGAAATTTCAAATTGACATTCTTTCTAGGATTTCTCAAAGATTTAACTTGCTTGTTGTATTTCCATAACGCCAATGAAGTTGCCAAGAAAGGTGAAATTAAATAAAGTGAAAATGTGTGTGCCTTCACTTGATGTTCAAGAAATAGTTCAGTTAAATTGAATAGAATTATTGACCCTGCAATAATTATAGCTTGCCCAACTTCCAAGCCATTTATGCCGGCTAAGATGTTTATTGCATTCGTACAGAACACTGCCAGCATGCCCATATAGATGTAATACAGTATGCCTAAGTAGAAATGAATATATTGATCAATATGAGCAATGGTTCCGCAGATGAATCTTCACCTATGTCAAGCGACAGACCCAACATCGATCTCGCAAACTTTGGCACAATAATTGTTGTCGAATTATAATTAACATAGTACACCATCAAAAGCGGCAAAGTAGCTATAGTCGGCAACAGTACTTTGTGCCTCCATCGCAAATCCAAAACATCGTCAGCAAATCCTAGCAATATCATGCAGCAAATGGACAGTAGAGCTGCAATCAATTCTACAAACTTTAAGAATATGTATTAATTGAATTAGTGGCAAAATGCATACGTCATTGGGGAACTTACTTTTTCGTGTGAAAAATCTTCGTTTTTGTTTTGGAAAAAACTAAAAGGCACTGGTATGAAGAAGAATGTTGCTACCAGGAACACACATGCAGTGACAACCCCAAGTGACTCCGGCCTACGGCAATCTTATCTATTTTAAAATGAATTTCGTGGCATTTCTAACTGGGTTCGACTTACACTTTGGTCTTATCTTTCTTGCATAAATCATGTCCATAGAGGTTGGCTTTAATCAGTTTTTCTCGAAAAGATGGTATCAAGTGTACTGATGTTTCATATGCTCCGATTGATATTGCAAAATTGATGAGAAGCGTAAAGTCCATTTTGGAAATTTGCTGAATGCTTGATGGAGCAACCGGCTTATATTATGCAATTTAACTGATAACTGATGAATTAGAATTAAATAGTTCTTCCCTATCTAAAAAATATAAAATAATTGGATTTCATTTGAGAAACGTCAATAATAAACTAAACATCGAACTGCATTGCCGATGATTTTTTTTGGTGACAGCTGGCAAGGGCGCGTTCACATATAGTAAAAAAAATTCAGCCATGTTGGTAGATTGGTACTAAAAAAGTTTTCATTGCTCTCGAATGGTAAACGGATTTGAATTATTTAAATGATTTTTTTGAATCGAAAAAAGCGGTTTATTTTACAAGTTTTGCTTAATACCACGTTTCTACCTACCTAAATCCAAGAAAAGCCTAGAGACCAACCCTCTTTTTCCATTTTCACCAAAAAAAAAAACAACTGCAAAATCCATTTGGATTGCATATCACTGAGCGCGTTCCGAAACTTAGTGACAAAGTAGTCAACTCATTCTGATTGGGCGATTAGTTGTTTAACCAAACAAAACGAGTTGATAAGTAGGATTCGGAATGCGCTCACTGAGAATTGAACGTGGCCATTTTGATTTTCTTTTAGTACATCCGGCAGCAAAGCATCTTGTGCATTGTATTTCTGTTACCTAGTACCCGCGAGATGAAAATCGATCCTAGTGCCATCTTGAGATCTGGCGCAAGAACTATTTTTTTTACATAGTTTGATATTGGGAAAAAAATAGCTTTTGCGCCAGATCTCAAGATGACACCACAATCGATTGTCATCTCGCGGGTACTAGCTAGATAGAAATACAATGATCTTGTGTTTTGAAAATTCAACAAAAACTGTATTCTAATAACAGTCTACTTAACATCGCCTACAAGATCCTCTCTACCGTAATATGTGAACGTCTGAAGCATTTCGTCAACAATCTGATTGGTCCTTATCAATGTGGCTTCAGGCCAGGAAAGTCAACCATCGACCAAATTTTCCCGTTGCGGCAGATCCTGGAAAAACCCTATGAACTCCAAATCGATACCCACCACCTCTTCATCGATTTTAAGGCCGCGTATGACAGCATCTACAGTATAAAGCTATGTCTAGTTTTGGCATCCCTGCAAGGCTCGTTCGCTTGTGCAAAATGACGATGAAGAACTCACGCTGCTCCATCAAGGTTGGCAATGAGCTTACGGAATCGTACGACGCCAAAAAAGGATTCAGTCAAGGCGATGCACCGTCGTGCGATTTCTTTAACATCGTTCTTGAGAATAAACTCCACCGTCAACACCAGAGGCACTATCTTCCAAAAATCTGTCCAGCTTCTCGCGTACGCCGATGATATTGATATAATAGGAAGAACACAGCGTGATCTCAATAGCGCCTAGGTGAGAATTGAGACAGAAGCGGCAAAAATGGGTTTAGCGGTAAATGAGGGAAAAAAGAAGTAGGTATATGCTGTCTTCGAAGAAGGCCACCCAACAGTGCCGGCTCGGACAGAACGTCACAGTAGACGCATACAACTTCGAGGTAGTAGAGGAGTTTGTCTTCCTAGGCTCCGCTATTAACACGGGCAATAACACCAGCGCCGAAATCAGACAAAGAATAACTCTTGCTAATCGCTATTTCTTTGGGCTAAGAAAGCAATTGAGTAGAAAAGACCTCTCTCAAGCAACTAAAACCACCAATAATAAATTTATGCAGATGTCTACTGAAAGCTACAAAAAAAAGCTTTTTCCTAAAGCTTTAAAGCATTCACTTAATGCATTAAAAATCTATTTTACCCTGCGGCCACACGAGCTAGTTCTGGCCAGCAAGTAGCGTACATATATTATTCGTCAAATCTCTATCGGTGTACTTGGTGTGACGTAGGTGGCAAAAAACTTGCTAGTCAACTTGCCAGCAAGCTCACATATTTTTTACAAGCTTACCTGCTTTTAACATCCAATTTTGAATTTCCAAGATGTCGCCAGCAAAAACAGAAATAAAAATCCTCGTTTCAACAAATTTTCTAATTTAATTTTGTTCATTTTGATATATTTGGAAAACCTGTCAAATTACTTGCCGATTTACTTGCTCGTTTTACTGGCTGGAAAATTTGCTAGCCAGTTGACCAGCCAGTACTAAAGCAAGTACTAAAAGTTTGAATGTGTGAGTAAAATATTTGATTGTATGCCAATTTGCTAGCCAGAACTTGCTTGTGTGGCCGCCGGGTTAGGCAAGGAAAAAAGCTTCCAAAAGCTCCTTGTCAGTTAAGGCGTTGTCAGTTCAGAGCAAAATATGTTTCATTTTTTTCTGCAGGGATGAGACATCTGCAAAAATTTATTATCATCCCAGTCCTGCTGTATGGTGCAGAAGCATGGACCTTGACAAAACTGGATGAATGTGCCTTAGGCTGTTTCGAGATCAAAGTTCTTCGTGTGCATTTGTAACGACCTTTTTTCCCGTGGTTCTCTTGGGCTGGTATATTCCCAGCGGCTAGCTCAAGTCGCGGGTTCTTTGAACCTCGGTCGTTAACAAAAAAATCCAGCCTTTATGCGTCTTTGGTGTTGTTCAGACGCGCGAGCAATGTTGCCTCATCCCCCCCTTCCAACGACTGCCTCCCTCGCCAGGGCAATCCCTTATCATGGCTTCTTCCCCTTATCCCATCATTTCCCTTTTCTTACCGTCCTCTTCTCATCCCCCTATTAACTTCAAACTACTCCATATTCATGTTTCCGAACGTTCAACTCATTATCAAATGAAATGCAATCATACTATTCATGTGATAACATCAATTTCAGTTTATTAAAATCTTTAAAATTAACTAATTATGCTAATAAAAATTATCTCTAAAAATGATCAATCATAAAAAAAAATTAAATTTAAAACAAGGTGGCAATCATATTTTTGTTTCAAATCAAGTTTTCAGTTAATAAAAATCGTCATCGATTTATTGACAAATTCGGACTATCAAAATCTCTTTTGTCTTCTTTATGCTTTAATTACTTTACTCAATGCAATACTTTTCCACCGAACAACTCTCTCTTTCTTATCGCGAATTTAAAACAATATGAACGAGATACTTCAATATTATG
This sequence comes from Sphaerophoria taeniata, assembly GCA_943590905.1. Lineage (NCBI taxonomy): Eukaryota > Metazoa > Arthropoda > Insecta > Diptera > Syrphidae > Sphaerophoria > Sphaerophoria taeniata. The sequence continues at coordinate 81,438,423 of OX016540.1, read as the reverse complement.
TAAGTGTGTCTTACTTTCACTGAATCTTACATGCACGAATATATGTATGTATATATAAGTAATAATTCAATAACGACTCACCGAATTAACTCCTGCGGAAGTGGCCACTGCTGCTGGGTTTCACCTTGGTGTTCGTGTATATGTGTAGTGTATGTATGATTTATCCTTACGACTAATGAAATGAATATTGAAATACCTTATACTCTATTAAAATCGCGATAAAATCTGATTCTTTTTCTTAACGTTTCGCGAAATGTATTTCTTGAACTCAAAATTTGATAGATTTTGCCTCTTTGAAATTAACAATTCAAATTCAAATTTAAAACAATTAAAAAGATTATACCAAATAATATACAATCGACAATAGACAATATATATGTATGAAATGAACTTTGATCAATGCAAATTTCAATAAAAAAAAAATGAATTTAGAATAAAAAAATATGTCAGTGGTGGGATTCGATCCTGGGTCCTCCAACTCGGGTAGGTTTTTTTCCCAGCGCCTTAACGCTCTAGGTCTAGGCTATCAGGACCTTTGGTTTGGAGTAGGCAAATTTGGTTGTTGAAAGTGAATTCCAGCCACGTGATTTCTTGTCGGTTGTTAGTGGTGGAGCTTAAGGTGAAACCTTATTAATTTTCATGAAACCCTGATGTAATATCAAAAATCGTACCTTTTTCTTAAGCTGATCCTGGCTTATTTTGATAGTTAAGTCAACTCTTTGCTGATTATTTTTGAACCACTTAACACACTTTACTTTATTTAATCTTACTTTTTCTCAAAAAAGACTTTAAATACTTGTATCGAGGTATAGGTATATACTATACATATAGAAAATGTATGCTGTCTTTGGTTCAATCAAACTTTGATTTTTTTCGAGTCGTAAAGACTTAACTTGTCTTCAATTCGGCTTGTAAAAGAACTTTAAATTGGTGACACACAATGACACAGCTAGTTACCCAAATTCAAGAAGATTCTATAGTCTGGAAAAATTCAGCAAAGCTATTCCTTAGCGGTGTTTCTCTTTGCTTTACAACCACACTAATCCCATCGTCCTAATATTACTTACATCCCCAACACCGATGCATCCCTGCTACCTTGACATTGAAAAATGTTGCACCTTACCCACTATGAATTTGAATTCATAGTCAACATTTCGAGTCTTTATTACACTCTGAGCAAAAGATGTTGCATATTTTTGGGATACTTTTGAATTCTAACCGACAAAAGTATTTTAAATACGAAACGTACAGATTTCAAATAAGCAATTGTGTTTATTACTAAACCTAGGTTACAGGGCTTTGCGTTTTCCGGGTTGACATCACACCAGGAATATGCAAATGAACCCACGATTAGTCCATTCGCGACGACGAAAATCAGATCAAAGTCTCTAACTCAATTTTTATACTAGTCATAAGGTCAACAATACAACCTTAACCAAAGTAATTAACTTACATACACATTGAACATCGAGTTACGACAAGGCCGAAAGAAAATGACTCATCTGATTGCAGTTTCAGATGATGAAGAACCTCCAGACCGATTGACAAAAAAAAATCAACTCCCGTCGACGACACTATGCATGCACGCATACAGACAAGGCAATTAAAGATCGATTGCATAACAAGTGCATTGGCAACCGGTTATGATAATTTTTTTTTTGTTCTTTTTGCTTCATGACAGAGTGTTTTGCCGTCGGTAGACAAACAATAAAAAAAAGTGTTTTGCCGTCGGTAGACAAACAATGAAAAAAGTGTTTTGCCGAAGGGAAAATGAATGCAATATTTATTTTAGTTCGAGTGTTAGGCATTATTTAGGGTCATGATTTATGTTATACATATTATAAAAACGTGGGACGCGAACCCACTTAAGTTATAATCTAGCCGGGCAAAAATGAATCTAGGTAGATTACATCCTATTTTAACAGACAAAGTACTCATTGCCGCATATCCTTAGCATGGAAGATGCCTATGGATTTGCCATTTAAAGTTTCTAGCTCGTACATGCAACTACCTAGAACTTTTTTAATGCGACACTTTATGAATTTAGGCAGAAGTTTAGCGTTGATTCCTTGAGTGAAGTTGCTCTGAGCGAAGTTTCTATGAAACACCTCTTGGCCTTCGCGGTACACAATGTGTTTAGCGCGGGTGTTGTAGGTGTTTTTGCACTTAACGTGTGCCCTGAATAAATTCTCTGAAATGGTCTGCCTCGCGAGTGAAGTCTTTAATGCGGTTGGCAAGACTAACATTTCCGAATCGTTCAGACCGTTTAGGTCGCGCAATATTCTATATGAAGAGCCGTGACAAATCATATTTTGGCCAAATAGAGCAAAATAGGGTTGACATTTTATTGAGTCATGCACATCCGATCTCAGGGAGCAGGCTATGCTTGACAAATGACTATCCCAGTCATTCTGTTCCTTCGAAATCAAAACCCTGAGTTTGCTCAACAGGCTCCTATTAACGCGTTCGGAAATGTTAGCCTGCGGTGAGTACAAGGCTGTACGAATATGTTGCACTCCGTATTCGGATAGAAACTTCTTGAACTCATTAGAGACGAATTGCCGACCATTATCAGAATGAATATATTCAGGGGTGCCGAAAGTGTGAAAAATGTCGTTTTCGAGAAAGTTTATTACTTTCGAAGATGTGGCTTTGTTCAAAGCCTTAAGGAAAACGAACTTAGTGAAGGCATCCACCACAATGAAAACATACACATTTCCTCTTTTCGTACGCGGATAAGGTCCGAGAAAATCTATATATAACCGTTGAATAGGTCTTTCCGACACAATCTGCTTGGTAATGGGAGGTCGGAGGATAACGTTTGGGGCCTTTACCATTTTGCACGTTTCGCAGACACTTACGAACAGCTTTATTTCTTTTGCCATGTTTGGCCAAAAATATTTTTCTTTTATTCGGTTGTACGTTTTAGCAAAACCACTGTGGCAACTAAGCTTTGAATTGTGAGCTGACTCAATGCATTCTTGAGTAAGTGCCTTTGGTAACCACAGACGCCATAACGTATCCTCTTCGTTCACATCACCATTCCTGAATCTAACCCTTTTGTAAATATATTTTCCCGATACAACTAGATCAGGAAGTGCAGATTGATTGGAAATGATGTGCTTTCGCAGCTCTGAGTACTGCTCTGTATCGAATTCACTCGAATCCAAATCTATTTCTTTGCCTAACATGGTCGAATCAATTTCACTAACTACGTGTTCCACACCGGTAACGTCTGCCGAAATCTCTTCCATCTGCATTCGCGACAAAGCATCAGGCACTACGTTGAGGGATCCCTTACGATGCTCGATACTAAAGTTATAACCCTGCAACTCTAGACTCCATCGAGCCAGTCGTCCAGACAACTCCTTCATTGCCATTAGCCACTTAAGGCTTGAATGGTCGGTTATAACTTTAAACGGCAATCCGTCAACGTAGGGTCTGAATTTTCGTATGCTCAATACAGCTGCAAGACATTCCTGCTCCGTTACCGTGTAGTTCTTTTGTGCCTTGTTCAACTTCTTCGACATGTAGGCAATTGGCGATTCATTGCCGTCCTCGTCGAGCTGAAAAAGCACACCACCTACACCATCCGAAGATGCGTCACATTGAATGACGAATTCTTTCTTAAAATCGGGTTGCCTCAGCACTGGAGCAGAGGAAAGTGCAGTTTTCAATTTGTTGAATGCCTCTACGGCGTCAGAAGTAAGTTCAAATTTACTCTTCTTTTTTAGACAGTCTGTTAATGGAGCAGTGAGATCAGCATAATTTCTTATGAAACGGCGATACCAGCCGGTTAGCCCTAAAAATCTCCGAACCTGTCTGATTGTTGTCGACAAAGGGAAATTAACCATTGCCTCCACCTTGTCAGGATTAGTCTGCAAAGTACCCTGGCCAATAACATATCCGAGGAATTTTATCTGCCGCATGCAGAACTTGCTTTTATCGAGGTTAATCGTTAGGTTTGCACGTCTTAAACTTGCAGCCACCTCGTCAAGGACGCGCATATGCGACTCAAAGTCTGGGCTACATATTAATAAGTCATCTAAGTAAACAAACACATTATCACGAAGATGACTTGGCACGACTTGATCAATGACTCTGCACATTGTTTGGCCAGCGTTGCTCAAACCGAACGGCATGACTTTAAACTGGTAGAGCGGTCTACCAGGCACTGCAAAGGCGGTTTTCTCGCGCGACTTTTCATCTAAGGGAATTTGCCAATATGCGTCTTTCAAGTCAATCCCCGTGATAAAATGTGTGTCTCTTATCCGACTAAGTAGACCCTCGACATGGGGCAGCGGATACGCGTCCTTGACTGTAACGGCATTGACTTTGCGAAAGTCTAAGCACAGTCTTACCTTGCCAGGTTTTCTGACCAAAACTACCGGGCAACTCCACGGCGAGTTACTAACCTCGATAACTCCAAGATCTAACATACGGTCCAGTTCCTTATAAACTTCCTCCTGGCGCACTGGAGACAATGGGTAATGCCGAGATTTGATGGGAATGGCATCACCAGTATCGATAACGTGACACCCAAGGTTGGTTTTACCCAAACCCAAGACAACAAAGTTCGGAAAAAGATTTTTAGTTTTGTCTAACTGGAATTTTTGCTCCGGCGTCAAGTCAATTAATTCTGCTGAATCTTTAAAATTGTTTTCATTTTCATCATTTTCGGGATCCTTCTTAAGTTCACAAATTTCTGGCATGAGGTGAAACTCACGCCAAAAATTCATCCCTAAGTAAAGTTTTTGTGTGAGGTTGGGAATTAGGTAGTAACAAATGGTCTTGGTGAAACCGTTATAAGTTGTATCTATTTCGCAAAAACCTACAATGTCGTGTGCCTTGCCATCGGCTGTACGGACTTGATTCTTGTATGGTTTAATAACGGCCCCAATTTTGTTCGCTAGTTCCTCACCCTCTCTTCCAATCACCGAGATGGATGCCCCACTATCTAACAATCCGAAAACCGATTCGTCATTTAGCTTAACGTTGGCATACATTCTGCCATCCGAGCTGTTTGAAATAATGGAATCTAAAATTTGTTTGCGAAACTTTTTTCGCTGTTGAAATCGTCGGCGACACTTCACTATATGAGTTTTTGCTGGATCAGAAGTATTTCGAAAAATCCTAGCTCGAACCTTATAATAGTTAAGTTTACGCTCGTGAAGGGATTTCAATGCGTACGTCTTGATTGGATGTTCTTCAGACAATTCCTGATTTTCGGTTGTTGTTCGTTCCAAGATCTTGAGTGGAACGTTTTCATTCACGACCTTATATGGGACTTTGTCTGAAAATGATAATTTTGGATTGTTTACTGAGAGTGGTCTTGAGTGTTCCTGGTGGAACGAATCTCCCCACTCTTCCGTTCGTTCCCTTGCGAGTTTCCCGTGTGCTTACCGCACTCGACAGTAGTCACACCCTTTGCACCGCAAAGAAAACAATGCAAGGTTCTTGTCCGTGAAGGACAAAAGTGATAAGCATGGCCTTTTTGGTCACAATTCCAACACACATAATTGGCTGTTGAACCAGATTTGCGAGAAGTCATCAAGGCCGCCACTTCTTCACCTTCAGTAAAAATCACTTCCGTATCATCAGACGCAGCGATCTCATGAACCGATTTTTGATTCGAAGCGCGTTTTGACAAAAATCGCTCCACTTCCCTAGCTTTATTTCGCAACTGCTCTAAGTTGTTGATGTTTGATGCCAATAGGATCTCTCCCAATTTCTCTCTAGAATTGTTTCGAATCACGTCTACCAACTTGCGTTCATCGAAAGGCTCCTTGAGACGGTCGTTCAGACCAGCGACAGAATTATAAAAATTATCGAATGGTTCTTTCTGACCTTGTCTTCGAGTCAACAATCGCATATAAATTTCGACGTCGCTTTCTAATTTGCCAAACTCCTTGTTCATGGCCGTTTTGACGTCTGAAAATTTTGCGTTCGGGTACCTTTTTAGATAGGCCCAAAACCATTTGTTTGCCCTACTTCCCGAACTCAACAAAATATGGAAGTTGATGGAAATCATTTGTTCGTCAGAATAACCCCAAGATGATTGCAACTAGGGATTGCAATCCCGGAATGATTTTTCAATCCCGGGATTTCGGGATTCAAAAATTTGGATCCCGGGATCCCGGGATAATCCCGGGATTTAAATAAAAAATAAAAGGTTTTGTGGAAATTTGTATTTTGTTTATTTGACAACTTAAAAAAAGAAATAACTCAATAAAAACTCTTAAAAGCAATAGCTCCATGATTATTTATCAAAAAATATTAACTTCTTAAAAAAACTAATTCATAAAAACTCTTAAGCAAAAAAAAAAAAAAATTAATTTTTTTCCTTCCCCTTACGTCTTCTGCAAGCAACCCCGTTTGCCATCACTAATCAAATAAAAATTTCGATTTCCTTCACGTGTGAATAAGACCATTAAGATTTGTTTGAAGGCAGAAGCACACACAAATATATAAAATACCTCTTTAAATTGTATATCGGGTATAGGTAAAATAACACGTTTATACATTTATAAATCTTACTGCCGATTTCATAGAAAATGGATTAAGTATAAATTGAAACCCGATTTGCTTGCATTTCGTTACTGATAAAGCCAGGTATTTATATAACAAAATAAGATTTCAAACAAAAGCTTTTCAGATGTTCAGCATTCTTAATTAGACAACGTTTTTTCTTATTTAAATTTTTGATGTCGGAAATTCTACTGCTTGATACATTTGATGCCATTTGCTGCTTTTACGCAATTTTCCTTTTTTGCTATCTTTTTGAACATATCCCTCTTCTGCTCACTTTTACTCACCTTTCGTACGTTAAAACTACAAATTTTCAAATTTACCGGTTAATTTACTCCCCAGATGGGGTGCCTAAGTTTACTGAGATAGTATTGGTAAAACCACTCATACTCTTGCAGTAAACTTGGGCCGTAGCTTGTAGACATTGTCATTTTGACAGCTTGGTTTCCCATCTCCCTTTTAACTCATCGGTGATCATGTGGTTTCTCTTCTCTTGTCTATGTCCACAAGACTGTCTTCTTTATAATAATTTCTCTCTATGGTTGCTGTTAGCCGGTATTTAAAATGAAATAAGGAAAAAAGTTGTATGTGAATATTTAATCCATTGTATTTCTATTTAGCTAGTACCCGCGACCTGGCAATCGATTGTAGTGCCATCTTGAGACCTGACACAGTGCTGTTTTTTTTTACATAAGTTTGGAATTGGGATTTTTTTTTTGGTTATGATGTAGCACAAAAAGTCGAAAAACCCATTCTTGATTATACTAGGTGTCTTTATCTACTAATCTACCAATCCCGAAAATCCCGGGATTAGATAATACAATCCCGGGATTTAAAAGATTGAAAAATGTACCGGGATCCCGGGATTCGGGATCCCGGGATTGCAATCCCTAATTGCAACCTATTAACCTTTAAAAGGAAATCGGACACGTTCTCAGAACCATCATAATTGATGTGCCACCTGTCAAGCCTACAAGAACTAATGTTGCTTGACATCATTGATGGTACATTGGATGACCTTTGTTCCGGAATGCGTGACATGAATTCGCGTTGAGCGATCTCTTCGAAAGGATTACTATTCCTAGCATTACTCGTATTGGGTTGTTGTTGTTGTGGCGGTTGTTGTTGTTGTATACCTAGTGACTCGAGTTTCGCAATCACATTGTTCATAAATACATTCAATGTTTGCACCAACCTAACTTGATTACCCGTGATTGTGCTTTCAATACGATCCATTAATCGCAAGGCTGGATCAAGTTGGTCATCACTGTCTTGGTTCGCATTGCTCTGATCACCTATTTGGCCACCCTCATCAGGCGGATTATTTCTATTTGCATCTTCCATGGTGGATGTCAAATCGGAAACAATTGAATTTAAATCTTCAGAAAAACAAAATGTATTGTCCAAATCGAAACGATCAATTGTTCGCAAAAATCTCCTGTGAAAATCTTCGAACTGAGCTTCTGTGTGTGCGTTGAATTCTACTAGTTGATTGTGTAACGAAGTTCGACGACTTTCGCTCATGCCTTAGAACCACTAATCTTCGCACAACTTTCTATGTCTGTGTGTATGATTGTGTTTCTAAATTTGTATAATCGAATCAAAAAGAAAAAAAATGTGTGCCAGAATTCCAAAGCTAAATTCCTAATGCTTATTGAATCCAATTTACAAAAAAAATATTCAAATCGAATAATTAAGACTTGAATTCAACAATTCAAAACAAAAATGTTGGTTCAAGTTCAAATGTACTTGAAAACAATAGTCTCTAACTATAAACCTATGTTCAATTCAAAAAAAGAAATGTAATTCGTTGATTTCAAAATCAAAGAAAAAGAAAAGTAAGTATATCTCAGAATTATATCAATTCCAAATACACTAAAATCAATTCAAAACTATTCAAAACCAAAACGTTTACCATTCAAAATCAACTTCAAAATCATCCAACTCCAAACCGTTTTCGAATTTCCACTTAACAATGATAGTAATTCAGAATAAAAAGTTTAAATATTTTTCAATCTATATATATAAAAGACTAATTCGTTAAATTTATGTTATCTTTTCAAATTGACAACCGGTTGACCGATTTTCTAAATTTTTGGTTTAAACTAAAGAGAAATAACTTAAGAAGGTTAATAACAAAAAAAAAACTATGTTGTTCAAATCACAAATGGTTCAAATGTTAAGAAACAATGCTTTTCTCACTTTAGTAAAATATATCAATATACGAATACTCAATTTTTTATGAAAATTATTTCAAATATTTTCGTCAAATATTTTTTTCTTATCGAAAAAAAAAAATTATGATTGACATTTTTGTTATTCATTTTTAAGAAAATTTATACTTGACATTTTTTTGTCATTCAATTATACATGACAGGTTCGCTTTGCAAATTGCAATGCTAATGGGGATTTATACATAGGTAAGTACAGTGAACTCTCTCATAACCGGACACTGACGGTACCGAGAAATTTGTCCGGTTATGGAAGATGTCCGGTTAAGGGAACAAACAAATCTACATTCCTTAAGATGCATACAATAGAAGTGTTATTGGGATTAATTTTTAATGTACATATATTAAAAGTCTTATTGAGAGTCTTAAACAAAGATTCACAAGATTCACGTAAGTACAATCGATGATTTTGCTAAAACAATTAGAAATCTTAGTTTGGCGCACATATTGGTTATCAAATGGCATATTTTCAGCCAATCGGCCAATAAACCAAATGCTTTTAAATCATTTTTCTCTAACGAAAAGTTTTTTAATCTCCTTATTTCGCTATGGGCCTCTTCATAAGATTTTAACGGGTTATTATCAAACATATCGGAATCTGCTTCTTCTTGGGAATCAATTTCATGGTTTTCTGCTTCATCCAGACCGTCAACGCATAAACTTTCAAGGTTATCGTCTTCGCAAATAAAACTATTACCCATGATAAGACTATTATGACATAATCTTGAAACGATACATTACCGTCTGCAAAAGCCCTATTCATTGTTTTTAAAGTTTCAGCAATTGTGGACAACGGCAATTCGTCTTTAGGCAACCAATCTTCGTAATCAAGTTGTAGATTGTTTTGTCTTAATAAAACTTTTTTTTATCATTGTTGCACCTACTTGATTCCATGCCCTTTCAATAGCATCCAATAGACTTATGGATTTTGATTAATTTGCGGAAAGTTCACATTTTTTCCGTTTCTTTGAAATAGTGAAGAAGAGAAAAAGGTAGAACATAACAAAGTATGTAAGACTGTAAATATCTTATTTCCTTAACATTTTGCATGCTGCATGCTCAACGCTCAGGCACACGCAACACGACGCAAAAACTATACAACGCCATACAGAGATGTGTTTTGTCCGTTCAAGGGAGACGCGACATTCTATGGCGGTTATGAAAATTGGTGTCCGTGTCCGGTTATGAGAGCGTGCGGTTGTGGGAGAACTTTTTATATAAAAAATCGGTTATCTATTTCCGTTCTTTGAAATTTATCCGGTTACAAGAGGTGCCCAAAATGAATGAATTACAAAGAAGAACTTATGATTCAATCATGCAAGCCATTCAAAGCGGAAATGGTGGTTTTTATTTCTTGGATGCACCTGGTGGCACTGGGAAAACGTTTTTAATCTCTTTGATTTTAGCAGAAATACGATCGAAAGGCAAATTAGCGTTAGCATTGGCGTCGTCTGGCATTGCAGCTACACTATTGTATGGTGGTAGAACTGCACATTCTTCACTGAAATTGCCTTTGAATGTTAATTCCATTGAAGCAACAACATGCAAGATTTCAAAGAGATCAGGAATGGCCAAAGTTTTGCAGAAATGTGAAATAATCTTTTGGGATGAGTCCACAATGGGGCATAAAAAATCCTTGGAGGCACTTGATCGAACCATGAAAGATCTTCGATGTAATCAAAATTTATTTGGCGGTGCTTTGGTGTTGTTATCTGGTGATTTTAGATAAACTCTACCGATAATACCTCGATCTACTGCAGCTGATGAAATTAATGCATGTTTGAAATCATCGAATTCATGTGAAAAAATTGCACCTCACGACAAATGTTCGAGTGTATTTGCAAAATGATCCAACTGCAGCGGAATTTTCAAAACAACTCTTGGCTATTGGGAATGGAACAATGCCTGTAGAAAATTTAACTGGTATGATAACATTTCCACAAAATTTTTGCAATATCATACAAAGCAAAGAAGAATTAATGAAGAGTGTTTTCCCGAATATTGCTTCAAATTATTTAAACCACGATTGGTTGAGCGATAGAGCTATTTTGGCAGGTACCAACCAGGAAGTCACTGAACTGAATTGGTCGATTCAAAGTGAAATACCCGGCGAGTTAGTGTCCTTCAAATCAATCGATAGTATTGTTAACGAGGATGATGTCGTGAACTATCCTACCGAGTTTTTGAACTCAATTGATTTGTCTGGCTTGCCACCACATAATTTGAGATTGAAAATTGGTGTTCCTATCATTTTGCTTCGAAACATTAGTCAGCCGAAACTTTGTAATGGAACAAGACTTGCAGTGAAACGTTTAAACAGTTCTATCATCGAAGCAAAAATTTTGCATGGTAAAGGTGAAGACGTTCTAATTCCTAGAATCCCAATGATTCCTCCCGAGTTACCTTTCAATTTCAAACGGTTACAATATCCGATTTGGCTTTCGCAATGACTATAAACAAGGCTCAAGGTCAATCAATGGAAATTTGTGGCATAAATCTAGAAAATATAGTTTTTTTCTCACGGACAGCTGTATGTTGCATGTTCGCGTGTGGGCAAACCATCGTCATTATTTATTGATACTAAAGAATAAATGCCCGTAGCTTAGTTGGTAAGTGCGTTGGCTGCTAAGCAGAACGTCGTTGGTTCGAGTCCTACTCAGGCCAAGTTTTTATTTCATCTTTCACGGACACTGCCTCTTGCGAAGACCTGACAAATCTTCCAAGAGTATTAATCTGTCATGAAAAAGTGCTTCTCAACTTTGCCGTTCGGAATCGGCGTTAAATTGTAGGTCCCCTCAATTCTTCACACGCACTCAGAGAATTGTTGATGAGAGTAAGCCACTGAAGCCTTGGCTCTTCAAGAGCTGTCGCGCCACTCTATTTATTTTTTTTTATTTAAAGAAGGAAAAACAAAAAATGTTTATGTTAAAGTTTTAGAATAAATTTTGTATTTTATAAATAACAAAAAATTGTATTTAATATATATAATTTAAATGGAGAGTTCTATCAAAGAAACTTTATTTTGCCCATCAAAGAGGGCACGGGTAAGCTAGTAATATTATAATTATTAAAACCAATCTTCAAAAAGCTTATCGAAATATTAAATCTTAAACTTAATCAAAATATGTATGTTTGTATAAATGTGTTGAAACTAATTTTCATTTAGTATAAAGGGATGAGAATCGAAGTTGAAAGAAAGAGAAATGAAATAAAAAACAGAGAAGAAGCCGTGTTCTGCGAGCCAGATAATTATGAAAAAAAAATAATAAAATAAACTATTTGAAACTATTGTTGAAAATAAAGGACTTAAAAAAAATGTTTTCTTTTGAGTTTCAGGACTTCAAGGACAAATCACTTTCCATCCTTGAAGGACTCTGAAACTCTTTGAAAAATAAATGATATGCTGGAAGGACCTCCGAAAACGCCTTTACATTGACGGGTCTCTTCCAAGCATTTTGATTTGTAAGAACAAATAATCAAAAAAGATGTGTGTCAAATCGCTCTGCTATTTGAGTTCCTCATCCAGGATGTTCAAAGACTAGAGAGACTTGACTCACATTTGTAAATTTAAAAATGTTTGATAATGCTTTCCTCGTGGCAACGCGATACCAAATTCCACTTATTCAGTGATCGGGACTCACAAGTAAACATTCCCAAAATCTATATTTTATTAATAAAAACAAAATTTAAATTGATACTAAAATTGAAAAAAAAAATTGAATTGGCTCAAAAAATAAATCTATGTTAAGCCTCTCCATCTTCCGATGGAGGGCTTCCACGTTGTGGGCGCCATTTTGTAACGACCTTTTTTCCCGTGGTTCTCTTGGGCTGGTATATTCCCAGCGGCTAGCTCAAGTCGCGGGTTCTTTGAACCTCGGTCGTTAACAAAAAAATCCAGCCTTTATGCGTCTTTGGTGTTGTTCAGACGCGCGAGCAATGTTGCCTCATCCCCCCTTCCAACGATTGCCTCTCCCGCCAGGGCAATCCCTTATCATGGCTTCTTCCCCTTATCCCATCATTTCCCTTTTCTTACCGTCCTCTTCTCATCCCCCTATTAACTTCAAACTACTCCATATTCATGTTTCCGAACGTTCAACTCATTATCAAATGAAATGCAATCATACTATTCATGTGATAACATCAATTTCAGTTTATTAAAATCTTTAAAATTAACTAATTATGCTAATAAAAATTATCTCTAAAAATGATCAATCATAAAAAAAAAATTAAATTTAAAACAAGGTGGCAATCATATTTTTGTTTCAAATCAAGTTTTCAGTTAATAAAAATCGTCATCGATTTATTGACAAATTCGGACTATCAAAATCTCTTTTGTCTTCTTTATGCTTTAATTACTTTACTCAATGCAATACTTTTCCACCGAACAACTCTCTCTTTCTTATCGCGAATTTAAAACAATATGAACGAGATACTTCAATATTATGTAAGTGTGTCTTACTTTCACTGAATCTTACATGCACGAATATATGTATGTATATATAAGTAATAATTCAATAACGACTCACCGAATTAACTCCTGCGGAAGTGGCCACTGCTGCTGGGTTTCACCTTGGTGTTCGTGTATATGTGTAGTGTATGTATGATTTATCCTTACGACTAATGAAATGAATATTGAAATACCTTATACTCTATTAAAATCGCGATAAAATCTGATTCTTTTTCTTAACGTTTCGCGAAATGTATTTCTTGAACTCAAAATTTGATAGATTTTGCCTCTTTGAAATTAACAATTCAAATTCAAATTTAAAACAATTAAAAAGATTATACCAAATAATATACAATCGACAAAAGACAATATATATGTATGAAATGAACTTTGATCAATGCAAATTTCAATAAAAAAAAATGAATTTAGAATAAAAAAATATGTCAGTGGTGGGATTCGATCCTGGGTCCTCCAACTCGGGTAGGTTTTTTTCCCAGCGCCTTAACGCTCTAGGTCTAGGCTATCAGGACCTTTGGTTTGGAGTAGGCAAATTTGGTTGTTGAAAGTGAATTCCAGCCACGTGATTTCTTGTCGGTTGTTAGTGGTGGAGCTTAAGGTGAAACCTTATTAATTTTCATGAAACCCTGATGTAATATCAAAAATCGTACCTTTTTCTTAAGCTGATCCTGGCTTATTTTGATAGTTAAGTCAACTCTTTGCTGATTATTTTTGAACCACTTAACACACTTTACTTTATTTAATCTTACTTTTTCTCAAAAAAGACTTTAAATACTTGTATCGAGGTATAGGTATATACTATACATATAGAAAATGTATGCTGTCTTTGGTTCAATCAAACTTTGATTTTTTTCGAGTCGTAAAGACTTAACTTGTCTTCAATTCGGCTTGTAAAAGAACTTTAAATTGGTGACACACAATGACACAGCTAGTTACCCAAATTCAAGAAGATTCTATAGTCTGGAAAAATTCAGCAAAGCTATTCCTTAGCGGTGTTTCTCTTTGCTTTACAACCACACTAATCCCATCGTCCTAATATTACTTACATCCCCAACACCGATGCATCCCTGCTACCTTGACATTGAAAAATGTTGCACCTTACCCACTATGAATTTGAATTCATAGTCAACATTTCGAGTCTTTATTACACTCTGAGCAAAAGATGTTGCATATTTTTGGGATACTTTTGAATTCTAACCGACAAAAGTATTTTAAATACGAAACTTACAGATTTCAAATTAGCAATTGTGTTTATTACTAAACCTAGGTTACACATTTATGAGGAATGGCGAAGAAGATACAACAGCGAACTTTACGGGTTGTACAACGACATGGACCTAGCCAGAAGGGTCATGGTCCACAGACTCTCATTAAGAGCGGATGGACACCAATGCTCCGGCCCGGAAAGCATTCGACACTATTCCCTAGGGACGTAGAAGGAGAGGAAGACCGCGACTCAGGTGGCACACACAAGTGGAAGAGGACCTCAATCAACTTGGAGTGCAAAACTGGAGACAGCTAGCTGGCGGAGACTGTTGGTTGAGGCCCAAGTCCATACTGGACTGTAGCGCCACCTTAAGTAAGTATTCTAATTGTTATTTTTCTCGATAAACAAACGGTCTAGGTAAGAAAACAAACAAAAATTGGTTCAACAACTTTTAATTTTATTACATTGTACTAACTTCAAATAACGGTTGGTTAACAACAAGTCTGTCAAAGGTTAACCGCGATAAATCTATAGTTCTATACCTTCCGTCAATGATCAGTTCGGATATACATCTGCCAACGGCGGGCGTTAGCTGAATTCCATGTCTATTGAAACCCGCCGCGATATACAAATTATTGTAATAAGGATGCGGACCGAGAATTCCGTTTTCATCAAAATAATTATATTCGTAAGTTTCGGTCCAACTTCTTTTAACTTCGGCATTTTTAAAAGCCTCAACCCGTTGCGATAAGCTGGGTTTTATGTCTTGATCGAAATTGTCTTCTTTTGATTGTTGTGTTTCATGGGTCTTCTTGTCGAACACACTTTCATTTTTTCCACATAAATAATTTCCACTTAATCCTTCGCGCGTAAAATAAAATCCGCTGGGATCAATGGTCAATTGAGTCGCGAATGCTGGCACTTCTTGTCCTTGCGCACTAAAAATGTATTTATGACGTTTTTTTTGTTCGACAGGAAGTGGGATGCTCAAAAGGCCAGGTGCTTTTCCAATGCGAGCCAGTCGTGCAATTTCCCCGGAACTTGATCCCGCAGCAATTACACACATGGCAAATTTAATTGTGCGTTTTTCTCCGTCGGGCATTTGTACGACAGCCTTATCGAGTGCAGTGTAACCATCCGATTCTTCTCCGTCAACCAACACATTTGGGTTGATTTTTAATTCGAAATCTACAACTTCCCCTTCGACAAAATGTGCCCCATATTTTATTGCTCTGTTCTTGTAGCCAAATAATAGAGCCAAAGGGTCAAACCAGCCTTCTCTTTCCAAGCCATGACAGCCTACAATGTAAGCAATTAACGTAAGAGTCATTAACACACTGATCATAACTCACCCAGAACAATGCCTTCTGTATTTATCCAGGGGAACTTTTCTTTGATTTTCTCTGGTGAAAGTAATTCATTGCGAACCCCCAATTCGTTTTGAACCTTGGCAACGCTTTTGAGAATGTCCACATTTTCCTCAGATGCCAACCGCAACGAGCCGTAAGGTGTGAAATTGATATCTACATCGTCGCCCAAGTGTTCTTTAATGTCTCGAAGAAAATCGGCACCATATAACGACATTTGAATATTTTCAGGAACCAAGAAGTTCATATGTAGCCCATGGTATGATTGGACAGCAAAAGATTTTCTATACTAAAAAGTTGATCGTGAAATAAGTGAAATTTCTGAAACCAAGTGAATATTACAGTGAGGTCCTTTTCAACAACAACCACGTTTAGTCCATCTCTGGCTTTTTCTTTAATCCAGTAGGAAATAGAAGAACCCACTCCGCCGCCGCCAATTATTAAAACATCACAGTGTGTTTGAAACTCGCCATCCGGTACTTTGGGCTGCTTTTTGATTTCCTTTTCTTCTAAAACATCATCTTCATTTTTCGGTGGTATTCTGAAAAAATCTCTCATCGATTTAAAATCTTTTCCAAGTATGTTGAGAGTTCTTCGGACAGGATGATTGGGATCGGAGTCATAGTCGTTGTCTTTCGATAGCTTTGTCGTTGTGGAAACGAAGCATTTGTTCGTTAACCTGATGTTATTATTTTTCAGCAAAATATTTTGAAGCGGCAGTGTTTTTAACAATCGGAATCGAGGCATTACAAGGGTTATGTAAGGTGATTGATTTCTTTAAATTTAAAATGAAGAAAACTTTTATTAGATCTGTTGCAGCACAAGCTTTGAGAATTCTAGACCCTAAAATGCCGAATATGAAATATTTCTTAATCTAAATTTGTTTAAAGTTAAAATAACCTCTTTGCTGTTTATTTTTATTTTCCCATGGTAGGCATTTGACTTTTATTCCAATTACCAGAGACTATTCATGAGAGAAAGCGTAGTTTGTGCATTTATACACTCTAGCGTCCCATTGATAAGAAGTACAGGAAGCGGTGTAAGCTACACGTACACATTGAATAAGAAGTACAGGAAGGGGTCTTATGAAAAAGAAGTGAAGTGAAGCATTTTTCTAAGTAGTGTGAGTTTCACAAACACCAACGCATTACAACAGGGCTGGTCTGCAGTTGAATGGTTAATCTCAGGAGCGCCAAGCGAAATATGATTGAATCAAGATTATATCGATTGTGCATCAATTTTATTTTTCAATTTCAATTCTTTTTTGGACCACATGGTGTTTTAACGTTCAAGGTGTACATGCACGATTTTTATTATTATTCTTTTTTTATTTTCCGTTACATTTTCTTCATTTTTCATGCTTAATTCATCATATTTATTGTCCTTTTTCGAGTCGTATTCGAAAGCGCATTCTATGAACAACTTGATCAAGTGTTAAAAAGCACAAGAAATTGTGTAGCGCCCAACAATCACCAACAAAAATAAATGCGCCCCTGAACTTGAGTTTTTGTTTTTTTTTTACAGACGAAACTACAAAACAACATTTGACCAATTACAGCTCAGCAAATGACAGATGAGATTCAAAATTTGACAGATGAGTTTTAAAATTTGTCATCATCAGAAATTTTTGTTGCTTCACTCACGTATACTGTACGTGTAGCTTACACCGTTTCCTGTACTTCTTATTCAATGCACGTACAGTATTCGTGAGTGAAGCAGCGCAAAAATTTCTGATGATGACAAATTTTAAAACTGGAAACCTACCTACGTTTTACCCTCCAAATACCGCAAAAGTTATTTTTTTTCATGCACACATACTCTTGCAGCTAACTTGCTTTTTATTAAGTAGGCAACTGTATCTTTATTTCAAAAACACGCATACTCTTACAGTTAACCTGCTCCTTAAGTTTGTATTACACGCATACTTTTCAGCTAACCTGCTTGTAGGCAAATGTCACTTTGACAGCAAGGTTTCCAATCTTGGTATAAGTGATCACTGATTTATACACTCTAGCGTCTAGCCCAAAAATATGTCAAGTAGTTTTAATCGTAATCTTTCTATATGGAACAACCAGTACTATCAAGATTGGTTCTCTGCTTGCTTTGACAGATCTGTCAGACCAAGCAGAGAACATACAATACAAACTTATGTAAAAAAAATTGAATCTGTGATTCAAGATGGCGCCACAATCGTTTTCCATCTTTAGACTACTCCCCAAATATATATACAAAGATCGTAATACCGTTTTGGTGTAAAATGCAATCAAGTTAATTCATCTCACAGAAAGATGTCATTACTATCGCTTATAATTGTAATCTCCTTCTTCACCATTGATTTTAAGAGGTAAGCAGATTAGGTGAATTTTTTTTTTTTAATTCCAATAGCACTCATCTCATCAACTGGAATTTAATCATTGGAAAGTTAATCGTACAGATGATAAAAGACGACATTTGACAGTTTAGAAATACAATAGTCAACATTTTAATTAAATAAAAATTTACTCTTTACATTAATCAATACTTCTATTGTCTATTTTGAATATAATTTGATTAAAGTTCGAAAAGCCTTGGGAGCAAGTATGTGCAAAACTGTATGTTTGCCCTCAGTGTGTCAACTATTCTACCATAATTTGAATGTCATAGTCGAGACGACGACCGATGCAATTGCATTCAGTTTTTATCATTCGTAAAGCCAAATAACTAAACTATCTAATTGTTTGTATATTAAAATGTAATAAAAAAAGTTGTATCCATTATTGTGTAAATGGAAACAATAAGAGAAATTGAATGTACAACTGGACGCGACAACGAGCATCCCTTATCACAAACATTTCCAGAGACTACTGTTATCGACGATATCGTTAATCCGGTCACAACAACTTACGACAATCAATCCAGTACCGAATGTGATATTGGACAGGCAAAATGTTTGCTCTCCGAAACGAAACCGTCCAATTGTAATTTCGATTCGGATAACGTTAATTTAGAAACCAAAAAGGCTTTGAAAATATTTCCAACACTCAACAAAACCATGTTGCTTAAATATAGCAAAGAATTGTTGGGTTTTTTTGCTCTAATTCTGACCACGTATGCAACTCTTCTCAACAAGCAAGTTTCTATTTTTTTTTTGTTATCAACATCATTTAATTCTTACGCACTTTTCTTTTAGAGAGTCTGTGATTGGTGGAACAACATCTCCAAAGCCTATATTTTTACGAGATTCAATAGTGCAAGAATGGCCGCATGGCAACCTGGAGGCTGTCCAGTCCAAAGTAGCAATATCAGAACTTTCACTAATATACTTTTACGCCCCTTGGTGCGCCGAAAGTTTGCATGCCAAAAAAGTGTATAGCTCTGTAGCCATTGTTTATAGTGAAGAGGTAACGTTAAGAGTATTTTTTATTTCAATCTTACGATTATCAATGACCTTCACGTCTTAAAAACTTTATATACTTCTTAAGAAGCAATCTATTTACTGTGTCCAATTTTAGGTTTATTTTGCTGCTGTAAATTGCTGGCAACCGAACAGTGGCTGCCGTACTCTCTATTCAAACGTCTACAAATGGCCAGTCCTAATGGCGTACCTGCCGAATGCCTTGTCTGTGCAATACAACGGGGACTGGAATATCCATTCCCTATCAAAGTTCATTGATGGACTATTGACGCCTATTGTGCGCGTCCACAATACAAAGGAACTACTCAACCTTCGCATCGCCAACGATGGGGTTGTTTTTGGAATATTCAATTCATGTGATACCAGAGAATTCCAAATATTTTTTCAAACCGCTCTTAAATGGCTGGAGAACAACTACTACGAATACACCAAATTTGCTGTATTCGTCGGGAGGGATACTTCGATGTTCCTATCTCCAGAATCCAAACAAGCACCTGTGATAAAACTGTTCACTACAAATGAAACGATTGTAAGACACATTTAATGGGTTTACTTACCAAAGTTATGAATTGCCTTTCCTTACAACAGATTTATAGCCATACAAAATGGACAGCAAAAACTATTATAAATTTTGTGAAACATCATCTAGCCGATTCATCTATTTGGGTTAATTTGCCCAATGCCAAATCTTCAGTTATGCAAAAACACGTGCAGAGAGGACCAGTGCTCATGATGATCTCTCCAAGAGTATCATTGAACAATCATTATTTTATAGTAAGTGTCAATCGATTTGATATCAGGGACATTGCATTTCAATTGCAATACAATTTCAGATGAAACAATTAATCTACACATTCAATCCTAATTACTATCCAAATGATCTCAACTCCACGGTTTTGAACGAGTATGCTGCTGATATGAAACAAAGTAAGGATATTTGCTGACTTTTCATGTCGTATGTCGTAGCTTAATTTCAAATTTGTTGAATAGAATATATAACGATGTTGCAGAAACTGAAAACCTTCTGTGAATTCTCGAAACGTCTTCAACATCAAGGCATTGGAACACCACTACTCGGTGTGGAACTCTGGAGTGACGGTTTGTTCGCTGGACTAGCGGCACCAACAAATATGTCGAAACAGACCTCTTCCCTCTTTAATCAGTACATCGACGTTGATTACTGTGAAAGAGATTTGCATGAAAATGTTTGTATGGGGAACATTGATAGTGTGGATAGTCGAAGTGCTCCGGAAATTTTAAAAAGATTTATGCAGAAACAATGCGTCATATTGGAGAATGTACCGAGAAAGTATATTGATAAGGGAGCAGTGGAGCAGATTGTAAGTATTTTAATCTAGATTCAAGAAAGTTATGAAGATTGAAACATGAAATCAAGCAGGGTTGGGAATTGGGATCCTAATTCACTTATAAGTAAACAGGGTATCCCTTTCTACACTGACGGTTCAAAAATGGAATCAGGAACAGGTTCTGGAGTGTTTTGCCAAACTCTCAACATTAGAGGGTCGTATAAGCTCCCAGCTGACTGTAGTGTCTTTCAGGCCGAGATCTTTGCCATTGAAAAAGCAGCTGAATTGGCACATCATGAAAAGCTAAGCTCCTCGGAGATTACTTTTTTAGTGGACGGCCAGGATGCTATCAAAGCCTTAGCCAGTGAGACCATAAGATCAAAGGCAGTTTTAAACTGGAAGGAATTAAATAGAATCTGCCACACTAACCAGGTTAAGCTCTGCTGGGTTCCTGGACATAGTTATATAGAAGGGAACGAAATAGTAGATGAACTAGCCAGAGAAGGGTCAGAAGCAGATACAAGTAGTAGCGACCATTCAGATAGGGGACCACTCGTCCCGATTGGGGTACTCAAGAGGAAGATAGACCTTAAAACAAAAGAGAAAATCAATAACTCTAGGGACGATTGTGTAATCTCTAGAAGTTGGCCTAACACTAATGAAAAGGAAACTCGGTCTATTCTATCGCTGAGTAAAAGGAACATTAAAATTTTGATAGGTGTACTAACGGGTCATTGCGCCATTGGCACAATGGCCAAAAAGATAGGGGCATTTGCACCCGATTTCTGCAGGAGTTGTCAGGATGAGGAGGAAATAGAAACCATTAAACACCTACTCTGTGATTGTCCGAACCTCCAAACTAACCGACTCCGTCATTTCGGAGGAACTGGTCTCAATGGCAAACATGAGGAAATTCATAGATAGCACAGGCTGGTTCGTTAACGAGCCAGTCTACGTTAACAGGTAATTTTGAGGAGCATCGATGCTACTTTTATTCTAATAGGGGATCACAATGGACCAGTAGGCCTCCATGAACGCAACAGTTACACGCTGTGCACACCCCTCATAACCTAACCTAATCTATGAACATTATAAAACCATTGCTATGATTTTGGGCAATTAATTAATAATTAATATGTTTACTCTTAAGGGCAATGACTCAACTAAGAAAAAGTGTATGCCAAATGGCTCGCTAAAAAAGTAAATAAGATTATTTCAAACTAAGTGTCAACCGCTAAAACTCTGGAACGATTATCGCCTTTTGCGAAGACCTGACAAATCTTCCAAGAGTATCAATCTGTCATGAAAAAGTGCTTCTCAACTTTGCCGTTCAGAATCGGCGTAAAATTGTAGGTCCCCTCAATTCTTCACACGCACTCAGAGAATTGTTGATGAGAGTAAGCCACTTAGGCCTTGGCTCTTCAAGAGCTGTCGCGCCACTCTATTTATTTTATATGCTTACTACAAAGGGAAATTGTTAGAAACAGCTTTGCATAATCTGTTAAGAACTATCGAATACTTCCTATAGCAAAAGGAATACACTGGTTGCCTTCCTGGACATTGAGGGCGCTTACAACAACGTTGACACATCGGCTTTCACTTCTGCTATGACGACTCTAAACGTTGAACACCCACTTTGTGAGTTGATTTATCTTATGCTTAAAAGCAGGAACATCAAATCTAAGATGGGGGATTTTTGTACGAAAAGGTCTGTCAGCAGAGGCACTCCGCAAGATGGTGTTCTGTCCCCTCTCCTGTGGAACATAGTAGTTAACGAACTGCTAATATCCCTCGAGAGGGAAGGCTACAGAGTGATTGCGTATGCCGATGATGTTGCTATCGCTGTCTTATAGGCAGACATGCAATACGACCTGGTGTAGCGTTAAATGACTTCTGCAGGAGCTGTATGGACGAGGAAGAAGAGGAAGCAATCTCTCACCTTCTCTGCACATGCCCTGCTCTTTCCCTAAGACGCAAACTTCATCTGGGAGAATATTTTTATGATAATCCCAGTGAACTAGCTAACAAGGATATCAAATATCTTCTTCGCTTTACAAAAAGCTCAAAATGGTTCGACTAGTAATAAGTAATTCTCTATATTCATGTGGTATCACAATGGGCATTTTCCTTTGGCTTAAGTGTGTGGATACTGTATCCGCAGCCACTTTAACCTGACCTAACCTAAGTCTCAACAGCTGCACAGTGGCCCGTTTAAGCGAGGAACGTGGCAATAATCATTTTTCGCGTGATTTTATTTTGAAAAAGTAAAAATCACATTTTGTTTAGAATTGTTTAAAGTGTAAGAATCCAAAAATAAAAAAATATTAGATGAACGGTTTGGCTTGAGGAGCCGATCAAAGTCAGAAAATATTTAACAAAAAAAAATATATTTCTTTTTGTTTTTTGTTGCACTTCAAACTTGAATATTAGAAAAACGGTGCAAGTAAATCCATTTATTTTTTTTTGTTGAAAAGTTTGACATTATTTTAATCAAATTTTGGAAAAAAATGCATATCTTTTTTTTAATGAAAAAAAAAATCACTTTTTGCACCTATTTTTGAATTTTAACTTGGCTCATTTAAAAAACGTCAAAACCCGTCAAACCAAACTAAGTGAGGGATGAATGCTCACATATTTCTTAACATGTCCTCAAAAACTCAGCTGCGTAAAGTTGCATAAAGCCGAGTTATGGCAATTTAATTGGTTCAAGTCAGTGATTATTCATTTTTTTAGTTTTTTTCATATGAAAAGAATATAATTAATCTTTTTGTCGCAACCTTTATTTTGGATTTGCATGACTTAATTAAGGTATTTAAATAAGTGCAATGAGTGGAATAGCAAAAAAAAAATTATGGTTTGGGGATTACCTATTTCTAAAAAAATAATAAAAAAAACAATGATGATTCCTGCCATAACTATTTTCTATAAGATTTGTTGTGCACAGGTATTTATTTTTGACAGATTACTGTATTTGGATTAAGAATTAATACATATAAGGGTTACAGGTAGATTACAGGTAGCCGAAAAAAAGGATTTTAATCGAAGGGTTATTTATATGGAATTAAATATTTATTCTTATTAGGGTTACAGGTAGTGAAATTAACAGGATTAGGTACGCACAGGATGAAGGAGATATTACGGACGAACATAACTACGAGTATGGGATTTCTCCATTGCGTGCTAGAATTATGTGCATGGAATTCATTTTGAAACTTAGCTATACGATTGCTAAGGAAGGAGAGGATAGCTCTATTGGAATCAAAGAGTTAGAAAAAAAGAGGAAGCAGGATATTCAAAAGCGTTTCCATGAAGAACTTGGACTTGATGGGGATAAACCTAAACCTGGTTTTGGAGGCGATTTTTTGAACAACCGGATGCAGCTGCCCGAATAACTGGAGTCAATGAAGAAATTATTAAAAGGCTTCAAATAATACTTAATGTCTTAAACTGTCGAGAAAAAGTTAATACAGTAAAATTTGTGGAGTATACAAGAGAAACAAAAGTGTTATTAAGACAACTTTATCCAGAAAAAACAACTCACCCCTACTCTTCATAAAATTTTGGGTCGTAGTCAAAATATTATGGAGTATCAGTCACTTCCACTTGGGGAATTATCAGAAGAAGCTCAGGAATGCAAAAATAAGGACTACAAAAGATACAGGTATCAAAATACATGCAAGGTTTCAAGAATTCGGCAAAATGAAGACCTGTTTACTATGCTAGCAATCTCATCAGATCCACTTATTTCTTCCAAAAGGCATGCTAGAAATCAAAAAGAACTGAAAGCACACTACTCCCCAGAAATGTTAGATCTATTAGATTCAACATTGAATTTAGATGATAGTTTTCAACAAATAATATAAGTTAATTATTAAGAATAAAACAAGATAAAAATCTAACGTTTATGCTTTATTTTTTTCCATATTCGTACTTTTAAAACACTTTTTTCTAATTTGAGGGTTGTTTTTTCATTGAAATATTGAAATTATGGTAATTTTCAGTTAAATTGAAACACCCTGTTTGATTTTGAATGTTAATATTGATGGTTTGATTGGTTGCATATCAAAAATTATAAAACTTAAAAACTTTAACTTAAACAAAAAATTTTTTTTTGCTTTTATGACTATTCAAGTGTTATGTTTTTTTCTCTTTCCTGCTATACCAAAGCTAATTGTTCTCTAATCATTCACAAAAACAAATTTTTCGCCATTATGGATACATTTTTAACAATTTTTATGACATTGAAAAAACTTCCAACTTTGGGACTTAATTCTGAAACACCCTGTGAACATATTTTGTTAAAATTTTCACGAAACATAGCTTTGGAAATTCCCTGCTAAATAAAAAAAAATTGAAGCGATATCTTTTTTCGAATAGGAGCTATGATTTTTGCAAGGTAAAAAGTGAAAACGGGCCACTGTGCGCTGCCTTAAAGACTTTATTTTATTAATTAGAATGCAATACTTCCAATTATTGAGTGTTAAAGCTAGGATGAGCAATAACAAGAACTAGAACCAAACTCAAGTTGTAGAAGTATGATTTAAAATTGGGCAATCATTCTAATTGTTTTAACTTTCATATTTGCTAGCCGGTTCTAAGTATATTTCAGCTGCCAGTTCTATGAAATCGCTGAAGAACACACCTAACCTCAGAGCTTATTTACTTAATTACTTAAGGTGGCGCTACAGTCCAGTGTTGTGCTAGTTCTTCAGTTTCGGATATCAAGTTGGTTGAGGTCCCCTACCACCTGTGTCACGTTCTTCCTTCGATTCGAAGACTACGGGACTGAGTATTATATTTCATCTAAGTCTTTGGACCTTAATTTGCTCGAGAGAGGACTTCACTACTCGATTGGCTTCTAGGTCCAAAAAAGCAGCGATAGGCAAGTGATTCTTCGTTTGATTTCAGCCTCGAAGTAATATTTGTCTATACTATACTGACATTAGTTCCAAGAAGTAGATGTTCATCTTGGTCTTGTCCTTATTAACCACTAGACCCATATTCTTGGTCTACGTCTCAAGGCCCACGAACGCTTTGCTGACATCACGCTGTGTTCAAGACTTATGGCATTCTGCTCGAGTATCACCAATATGTTAAGGATTCTACGAAACTCTTATAATTTTCTGAACATTTTTGAAATAACAAAAACTATATATGACGTCTTAAAAATATGTCAGTTAGAGTACCCATGAAAGATGAAAAATAAACATAAAACCGGAGTAGGATTGAAATACATACATTCTGTGTTACTGTCTAACAGCCAATGCACATAACTATAACGTAACCTATACGTTTTTTTTTCTTAAAGGAACTTCCAAAACACGAGTACAAATACAATAAAACACTGAAATTCCTAATGCTGGATAGTATGGTTCACCACGAGTACATTCGCCATCTGATTGGTGATCTCGGAAGTCAAGAGCTTTCGACCTTCTCATCGCCACAGCTGTTTATCATCGACAATGACGTGAACTTGCTTTGTTTTCTCATTAAAGACTAAAAACAAAATAATCTTTTTTTTTAGAGAGAAACATTGCACATTCAAAAGACTCCAATTTCGACAAAAACCACATTGGCATTCGTTAACGACTTTTACCAGGGCAAACTAAGTCGCCATTTGAAATCCTCCAAACGCTTGGAAATCAAAAACAACACATCGGCATCGGATGGTCTTTTGATAAAAATTAAGGAACTCAATTCTCGACAGTTTGCAAAAATTATACACCCATCGAATATCGTAAGTTGAAAATCAATACCAGAGCTTAAGAATCACGTCAAGCATTTCTGTCATTTGTATGTGATCTAAGCGCAGGTGTTTCTAGGATTCTTTTTAAGTTAAACTCTCGACTCTTTTCAGACCTCCGTGGTATTGTTTTATACACCTCAATGCGCCTTGTGTAACATAATGTCACGGACATTGCTGCAGGTTTCTCTTCTCATCAACGTTAAATCGGTTAAATTTTATAGAATAAATGCGAGTGCCAACGACGTATGTTGGGAATACACAATGGACAAATATCCAACGCTAATAATATTTCCCCAAAACAGGTACTCAAACAGCTCCCCTTGTGCACTATTGTTTTACTCAAGTTTCATTCGTTTGTAGATCAAGTGAGACAAATGTGTATTTATCATCGTTGCCGATAAGCGTGAAAAACGTATTTAGTTTTATTCTATTGAATTTGAACACGGACCAACGGTTAAATGCGCTCATTAATGCTTGTATGGCAACTAAGGTAAATAATAGAAGAAAAAAGAGTTACCAACCTGAAATTCACATTTTTTCTCTCTCTCTCTATTTCAGTTAAGTTTGGCTTTTCAAAATTGTGTTTCTCAAGTACGTGCATTGATAGACAATGAAATTAGTCATCAGCTGCAGAGATGGGAAGAGCCTTCAACTAATCGGACTTGTTTGCTGACTCGATTAAAAGAGCTGAAAACAATCTACCTCCAACTATTGCGGGCCAGAAAGACTGAAGACTTGACGTCTGTTTCAAAGGAAATTATCAAGTATGGGAACTTGAGGAATCATTGATGTTTGAATGAAGGAAATGAAAAGTATACAAAAGGATAGTTTATGTTGTTTTATTTTGACGCCATCATCTCGGAGACCGATGAATTTGTTTTTTGAAAACATATCAAGTACATGGGTAGATCCCACACTCGGAACTTATCGCGTAGTCCTTTGCCCACGTAAGTCTTAGTTGAACCAGTATCTAGCTGTGCTTGATATACCTGATCCCCGACCTTAAATGGGACGAAGTAGCGTGAGTCGTGAACAAGAGCTGAGCGCATAACAGCTAAGTTGTCTCGGCGGCATGAACAGTCCTTCGAAAGTCTTCCATCCTCGCCCCAGAAGGAGCAGAACAGTCGACAAGTTCTTCGGCGATTCTCCTTAAGATGACTTCGTTGTTTACAGTTCCAGCAATGGGTCTGTCTACCGTAAGGAGTGGCGACTGTTGAGACTCGTGGTGTTATAGGAACTGATGGTAATGGCCGTGTGTTGGTTTGCGCTCTCTCTTCGTTTCGGATCGATTCGAATTCCTCAGTAAGACTAATCAGCTCGTAGATTGTCTTGAAATCAGTAACGTTTAATGTAGAGCCTGTACTCAGGTCGTAAGCCCTCCAAAATTCGAAGTTAGAATGTACCTTACCTTCGTTAAGTGCGCTAGTTGTTAGTCAAAACGTGTGTGTTCATATTTCATGGATATTGCCTCTTGCGAAGAACCGACGAAGCTTCCAAAATTATTTGTCATGGACAAATTTTCAGCCGTTCTGAATTACCTTTCTATGTGTACAAAGGGAACTCTCATTCGAAGACTTTAAGGGCCGGATTATTGGTGTCCATCCTCTCCACGTGACCAAGCCATCTGAGTCTTTGGACCTTCACTCTTTTAGCTAGGTCAGTGTCGCTGTAGAGTTCGTGGTTAAGTCTCCTCCATTCATTTATGCAGACAGGACCATAGATCTTCCGTAGAACTTTTCTCTCGAACCGGCCTAGGGCGCTCTCATCCGTTTTTGACGGTCCATACTTCTGCAGCATATAGCAGGACGGGGATGATGAGGGTCTTACAGAGCGTCACTTTAGTTGTTCAGGAGAGCGCTTTACTACTCAATTGCTTTCTTAGTCCGAAGAAACAGCGATTAGCAAGAGGTATTCTCCTTCTGATCTCGGCGCTGATGTCATTGTCCGTGTTGATAGCGGAGCCAAGGTATACAAATTTACAAATTCCGTAACTACTGCGAAATTATATGCGTCTATCGTGACGTTTTGTACAAGACGTTGGTGTTGGGTTCTTCTGGAAGATAGTGCCTCTAGTGTTGACGCGGGAGTTCTACACTATCCGTTCCAGTATGATGTTAAAGAAGTCACACGACAGTGAATCATCCTGTTCTAAATAACAGGTAGGGATGCTGACTAGCTGAGCTTGGCTTACGTCAAGCGCTGACACTAATCTTGCTAATTCATCGGCTTTCTCGTTGCTTGGTATATTGCTGTGGCCTGGGACCCAGCAGTCTAATGTTGTGCTGTGCCCCAAGAACCTTAAGCTCTTCGCGGCAGCATGAAACAATCTTTGATTTTACCTCAGTTGTAGTAATTAGTAATCGCTTTTATTGCCGCTGGGCTATGAGCCCGTGGTATCGCCATCATTAATACCTGTTTAGCAGCTGTTGTCACTGCCAGGACCTCCGCTGGGAAGACACTACTGTAGTCTGAAAGCCGAAGCGAAGCGGCTAACTTGATCATCAGCGTATGCTATTATTTTCACTTGATTTCAATTTAGAGAGTATGCCGTTCATGACAAGAACCCGGAGTTGCGGTGAGAGAACTCCACCCTGTGGGGTACCCCTGCATGTGGATACTCTCACCCTTTCCTCTACTAGCTCAGAGTCGATTTGTCCCTTTCTGAGCATACACGTAATCCACTGAATTATTGCCCTTTCGACCTTGTGGTCGTCCAAGGCTTGCTTCACTGTTTCGTTCTTCACGTTATTGAAGGCCCCTTCAATATCCAAGAACGTTGCAAGGGTGTATTCCTTGTCGTTCAGTGATTTTTCATTTTTCTATGCTCTGACAACACTGTGTAATGCTGTTTCAACGCTCTTTCCTTTTGTGTAGGCGTGTTGAGCTTCCGATATGCAATCCGTTTTTTCAAAATAAATGATGTTAGACTAATGGGTCTACAATCTTTGGCTTCCGTATGGCTAGGTTTACCAGCCTTAGGGATAAAAACTACTTACCTCACGCCACGATAAGGGAACAAACCCCCATTTAAGGCTTTTATAGAAAATGCTAGTTAGGTGTGGGATAATAAGGTTTGTGCTTTTTTGAAGCATCATAGGGATGATTCCATCTAGACCAGGGGACTTATACGGGAACAAGGATTGAATTGCCCATTCTATCCTTTCTTCCGTTATAATATCCGATGGTACTAGGGTTTCTGTATGAGATTCTGGGGCCCTACTATGTAACTCGATTCTACTTTTGATTCTATTCGAAACTCATTTCCAATTCTACTTTCAAATCGTACTATAGGGTGTCCCAATAAGAGCGCACTTTTTAAAATTGTAATAATTTCTTTTTCATGCAAGTGGCAACTCTGAAATTTGGCAGATGTCACCTCTGTTTGTTCCGATTACTAAAAATGGAGCGCTTTTTGAAAGAACAACACGTTATAATGGTAAAAACTCATTAGGGGTATTCATGCAATAAGATAAAATTGTCGATTACGTATTTGCGTAAATTTACGCTCCGCTTTGCATGAACGCACTCATAAAGCAAGCTGTGTAAACTACTTAAATCTTAAAACGAAACTTCAAAATGTCAGTAAAATAACATAAAATAAAATGAGAACTTGATTTCAAACTTGAATTTTGTTCTGACACAGCAAAATAATATAAAATAAAATGACAACTAGATTTGAAATTTGAAATCTGAAATTTGTGTAAGTTTACGACCCCGTTTAAGCGACAAAATAGTCGCGCAAATTTATCAGCCCTGTGTAAAAAAATGTCCATACAAATTTTGACATTTGAAATACGAGGTTGTAAACTTACGCCTTTTACGAGGTTTGCGAGGGATATACGACGTTGCATGAATACCCCTATTACAAAAATGGGGAAAGTTACGCTTCGCAAACTTCACCAAATTTTCAGTCGAGAGAGTGTACCTAATTTGTCAACCATTCGAAGAGTGATCAAAAAATTTGAAGAAACTGGGTCAATTATGGATGATAAGAATCCTTTGCGTCAACTTACTGGTCGGTCTCTTGAAAACATTGCTGCTGTAAACAAGAGTGTTGTCGGGAACCCGAAAACATCAATTCGACAGTGAGTGTGAACGGCATTCGTTACAGGAATGTGATAACGGACTTCTTGTGGCCTCAACTGGACGGCATGAATCTGGACAACATGTGGTTTCAGCAGGATGGTGCAACTTGCCATACTGCGCATGAAACAATCGACTTATTGCAGCAACGATTTTCAGAACACATTATTTCACGAAATTCTGAAGTGAACTGGCCACCAAGATCGTGCGATTTAACGCTGTGCGATTCTTTTCTTTGGGGTTTTGTGAAATCTCGGGTTTATGAGAATAAACCCGAAACAATTCCCGAGCTCAAATCGGAAATCCAACGTGTTGTCGGTAAGATACAGCCAAATCTCTGTGAAAAAGTCATTGAAAATTTCATGAAGAGAGTAATGGCCTGTCATCGGAGCCGGGGGTTCATTTGCGGGATATTTTATTACATACTTAATCGGAACATGTCTTCTTTACAATACAATAAAAATATCACACCTCTGTCATAAAATACTTGGTTTTATTTGCAAATTAAAAAGTGCACCCTTATTGGGACACCCTATACGTATGAAAGTAGAATAGAATGCTAATAATGCCAAGCTACTTGCTAGCAAATTTTCAATTTTCGAACGAGACTCGGATTTTTTGACATAATATTCAAAAAAATATTTGCTGTGGAAACAATTGTATGAACTTTAAAATAAAGTGTTTTCCATTAAGGTCGGGTCGATTTGAAAATTGAATAACACAAGTTTTATATGAGAAATCAATAAGGTCTCATCTTTATTTGAGAGCCCTATCAATGGCATCATGTGTGAAATATGTATTGCATAGTTTAAATGAGTGGCGCGTATTCGGAACATCAAATTTTCGATGGCTTTGGAGCATAAATCAGGCTGATTGGTCGATTGCATCTATTAAGTTGTTTTTTAGGTCCAAGGAATTGACTGCTTCAGATTCTGCTGTAGACTTTCACGAACAGTGTTGATATTTTTTGGGCAGATCTTGCGTTTCGTTGACGTACGGCTGTTGGCTGGTTGTTCATTGAGCCGGTGGACTCGAATTTGACCACTAAACGTTGAACAGTGTACTTGGAAGGACGACCATGTACCTACCTCATAAAAAGGGCGCAGCGTGAGAATCGTTGCTTTAAACACCCATTTTGATAATAAAGTTTTATCATTTGCATGTATTGCTAGACGCTGTAACTTGACATCATGATTTGTAGTCACATTTTGACATCATGATCTAGGCCACGAGCCATGAAAATCAACTCGTCTCTATTTGATAACCCTACATAAATATGGAAAGTGTCGCGATTTGGTTAGACTTGCATATAGACAAAAAACCGGAACAAATGCAACAAATTGAGCAAAGGCGGATTAGAGATAAATATAATGGATCTTATTGAGAAAAGGTTTTATTTTGCAGTATTTACTTAAGACATTTGTAATTCAATAAAATAACTTAGTTGCAACTTTGTTCAAAACTACCGCCTTTCAAAAGATGCCTTTATGTATCTTTTGAATAATGTTTCATCGAAACTAAGTGTTAAAATACCACTTTGACTATTATTATGACAAACAAACTGCTTAAGCCGATCTGCTCGCAAACACATTTGATGTAGAGTGATTATTTTCGATTTTGCCTTGTTTTGAATTCTACTTTCGAGTTACGTAGTTCCTCGTAAGTTCGAAAGTTCATAAGAATATAGTTGGCACTACTAGAATTATTCGATTCTCGTTGCTTCGAAAGTAGTTAAAAAAATACATAGTTCCAATTTTTCGAATTCGAGCAATTTCATTGTAGAATCGAGTTACATAGTAGGGCCCCTGTTTCTGGACTACGGATATCAGCCACGCAGGAAGGAAAATGAGTATTCACAAGGAGCTCAAGGGTCCAGTGCTTGTAGGTTTTTTTGAGAGATCCTAGAGTGACTGAATCTTTGGTCAAAATTTTTCTGAGTCTGGCAGATTCATTTGTACTTTGTATTTCGTTGCAGAAGGCCCTCCATGAGCTACGTTTTGCTCGTTGCGTTTCGACCTTAAACATACGTTGACTGGTCTTATAAAATTCCCAGTCAGTTTCTTCGCTTTTTTTTTTTGTTTTGGCGACATTGAAAAGTCTTCTAGTTTCTTTTCTAATGTTGCCTATTTCAGTGGTCCACCAGGGTGGTTTTTCCCACGTGTTTGATTGGACAGCTTTTTTTCTAATGCGTGATTCAGAACAACTGAGTTTTTCTGACGCAATATCGATGTCGGAAGGTTCTTCAATTAAAAGTGTGTCCGGGTTTTGAATCCCTTGTCCTACTTCCCTACAGAATACATTCCAGTTTGTTTTCCTGAAATTCCTGGAGGGTTTTGGAGTTTCCACTTTATTTTGTATCAAGAAGCCTATGAGTTTATGGTCTGAGCATGATTCTGTTTTAAGAACATTCCATTGGTCTATTGCTATTGTGCTTGTGTTGTTGGTTAGAGTAACATCAAGCACTTCTTTCCTATTTTTAGTTACAAAAGTGGGTTCGTTGCCCCTGTTTGCTACTAAAAGATTATGGTCTGATATAAATTCAAAAAGAGACTCACCTGTCACCTCTGTTGTTGATGTCGGTACTATCCCAGCCTGTAGATCCAAACAGTTTTTCAGCTAAACTGTCTGCTCTCGCCTCTATTCTCCAAAACGCTGTCTTCAAAAAATTCATTCTTCAGACATTTCAAATAAAAAAAAAACAGAATTCTGATTTTTTTCAACCTCAAATGGAGGTAAACATTTTTTTCTTTTAATTCTGATATCCATAAAGATTGTTTGCATTAATTATTTTATGTTTAAAATCACGTTTTTACAAAAAAAAAAAAAACTCAAACCATTTCCAATGCACTGAAAAGAAACTGATTTGTTTTCATTAATTACTAAAAAAAAAAACTTATATTGTTTAAAATGAATGAAAAAAGTTTAATGATTAAATAATGATTTTTACGCAAGTTTTAAGTTCTAATCGTTTTGACATTCTCCTCTTCATCATTCTATAAAACGAAACAAACAGATCTGATGCCCCCCCAACCATTACGCCTTTGAACGGCTAATGGCTCGGTGACAAACAGAACTCAATTTAAAATGTAAGTTTTAAAAACAATATAAGAAATTTAAGATAAAGAATTCGAAAATTCTTTATTAGTTTAGTAAATTAATAAAATAAATGATGGTAACTCTGCAAAGTGCTCGTTTCTTAACTCTTATTTTTAGTGTTGTGCAGAAATAATTAATAGCTAGAAAAAAGAGTAATTTCAAACTTGTTTTTAGTTTTAATTCAAATGAAATTCTCGATAATTGTATGTTATTTGATTTTGTTTTCAAATATATTTCGACAAAGTTTGAATTTAATATCCATCCTCTTCCATGGAAAAATCTGAAGTATCTGCACTATGCAAAGAGCTGAAAAACAAACGAGATAAAATGAATGAGTTTTTACTTGCGAAAACATAAATGTATGAGTGAATTAAAGTAATGATGTTGTTTGGTGCGTGGATAGGGTCTTTTTTTTTATAATAAGCACGCACTCAAGGGGGTTTTGTTCCATTTTTATGCCAAAGCACAGTGCGAGCGTTAGGGAAAGTGGGATAGACGGAGAGGGTTTAGGATGAGGTGAACATTGGTCTCAAATTCTTGTACATTGCAGTGACTGGGGAAGACAGAGTGTTCAAGAGAGTTCCACATTCGCGTAGTTCGGCTAAAGAACGATTCTCTGAACATGACCGTACGTCCGAAGTTTATTGTTATTGTTAGATTAAAAACATGATTTCACATTAAGAGATATCTCATAGATAGTGAATGCTTTACAAAGTTATACAATATTTATATGTTCGGAGCTTGAATTAAGTATTGTTATGTTAAAAGTTTACATTATTATGAAGTTAAATTAAAGCTAAATGAAGCTAAATTAATAAATAAGTCCTAAATATGTATTTATGTATCACTGGCCAAGTGAATGAAAAGGTTATTTTTAAAGTTATTCATGTTTGTGTTTCTTCTAAGTGAAATGGGTAATGAGTTCCATAAAGAGACGGCATGTACAAAGAATGAGCGCTCCGATTGCAAACAATAAAATCGAGGTAGAATAAATGTGTATGATCTTTGGGAACTTGCAAAATCTAATCTGCTGTACAAGTAGTCAGGTTGCTTAGTGTGCTTTATATTAAAAAAAAGTATTAGAGTTCTGAACTTTATGAGGTTGTCGAAACTAATGCCCATGATCTGCATGGATAAGGTTGATATATGATCAAACACGCGTCTTTTGAATATATATCTGGCCAGATTGTTGTAGACAACGTTCAATTTCCTTCTAGTAATGGAGTCGACCCAGCAAAAGATCTCACATCCGTATAACAAGATTGGCAATAATAGAGAGTTTACAAGTAACATTTTGGTATTGATTGGCAAGCAACTTTGCGTGGAGCATAAGAGTCGAAGACCACCGTAGACCTTACCAATTGTAGCCGAAACATGATCAGTCCAGGTGAGAGAATTGTTGAAAATAATTCCAAGGTTACGAACTTTAGATACGTATTCTATAGAAGACTGACCAAGTTTCATAGGCGGAAATAGAGAAGTGTCTAATTTTCGCTTGAAAATGCAGATGGTTTTCGACTTCACTGGATTCAATGATAGACTATGTTTAATTGCCCACTGTTGAATTATCTCTAAATCTGCGTTCATTATTTCGATAGCGTTGTTGACGGCGTCTAATTTGGAACTAAGATAAAGTTGAACGTCGTCCGCAAACATATGGACGGTACAATACTTAGTGATTTGAGGAATCTCGTTCACATAAAGTGTGAAAAGTAATGGCCCAAGAATGGATCCCTGTGGAACTCCAGCCGGGACACTAAGCAACGATGAAATATTGTTTCCTACAGCCGTACATTGCAAGCGACCATTCAGATAAGAATTTATAAGTTTCACCGCCAGGCGACAAAAGCGAAAGATATGCAGCAGCTTTTTACAGAGGAGAGAATGATTCACCGTATCAAAGGCTTTGGAGAAGTCTAATAAGGTTAGAAACGTAGGGCAGTTGTTGTCCAAATTTTTGCGGATATCATCTACGACAAGCAAAAGGGCAGTTTTACAACTTCTTTGCGCTCTAAACCCGGATTGTGCTGGGTTTAAAAGTGCGTTGCTTTTAAGATAAACTTGCATCTGTTTCAGGATAGACTTTTCAAAGACCTTTGATAGAAAAGGCAATATTGCTATAGGTCTAAATTCAGAGTTAGGTTGAGATTGAGATTTCGGTATCGGAATAATCTTTGCCCTTTTCCACGAAAGAGGATATTCACACGTTGTTAGAACTTGATTGAAGATGTGAGTGATGTATTTTAAGAGGAAGGGAAGTAGAAGCTTAAGAAACTTGGGGTTGATTTCATCCAAACCTATGGCATCAGACTGACAACAAAGCTTCAACTGCGACAACATCGGTTAAACGAATGAACTGAAAGAGTTCTATACTGTTGCCCTGATGAGTTTCATCAGGTTGGGCATAGAAGTTTGAGCGATTGTTTTCATGTTGAGATTGTGATGCCACGGACACAAACTGAGAATTAAGCATATTGCAATCTACTTCAGCAGTGGCACAAGTTTTTTGTTTACCAACACCCAACTTACGAAGCTTCTGCCATAGAACTTTTCCAGACTGTGTTCCTGGATCAAGGAATTGTTCATAGTATCGTTGTTTTGCAATGTTTATATGTTTTACAACTGAATTTCGAAGTATTCGGTAATCATCGTAGAAAACTTGGAGCTTATATCGTTTCCAGCGAGCATATCCTCTATCACGTTTTTCTATCAAGTCTTTTAGATCCCTACTAAACCAAGGAGGTGAACTTCTTGAAGCCCGTTTACATCGTAGCGGGATATGTTGATCATATAGAAGCTTTATATTATTTTCGAGGAAAGATACTTGCTCATCTACGGATTGCATCATGAATATATCGTCCCAATGTACTAATGCAATATCTTGCTGTAGGCCTAAATGATTTAATCGTTTGAAATCCCTATCACTGATAACATGGCTAGTATCATTTGATTGGATATCGTAGGTTAAGTAGATCAAATAATGTTTAGAAAAACCCGACGCTGACAGTTGATCGTAAAGTAGGATTTTATTTCGGTTGTTTAAGAAAAACACATCTAAAAGTGTAGCAGAATCGAAGGCAAAATGAGTCGCAGTCAATACATTAGCTGGTGTCAAGTCAAAGTTCTTAAAATTGTTGATCAAATTGTCTGAAGCATGAGCATCGAGTAGATTGCAATTTAGATCTCCGCAAATAATGATATTTTGTGCAGAGCATGATAATTGTTCTAAGATACCAAAGATAGGCGAAAAATCTACGTTTTTGTTCGGTCTATAGATTACTCCTAGCAGCAGGCTTTCAAATCCTATTTTAATGTCGAAGTTGGTTAGGTTAGGTAAGGTTAAGGTGGTTGCGGATACAGGATCCGCACACTTAGGCCAAAGGAAAAGGCCCATTGTGATACCACATGAATCTAGAGAATTACTTCTTACTAGTCGAACCATTTTGAGCTTTTTATAAAGCGAAGAAGATATTTGATATCCTTGTTAGCTAGTTCACCGGGATTATCATAAAAATATTCTCCCAGATGAAGTTTGCGTTTTAAGGAAAGAGCAGAGAAGGAGAGAGATTGTTTCCTTTTCTTCCTCGTCCATACAGCTCCTGCAGAAGTCATTTGGGGCTACACCAAGCCGTATTGCGTGTCTGCCTATAAGACAGAGTCCCTTAAGGACACCTATTAGGGAGCTATTATGAAATCTGCTTTGAGATAACAAGTCTTTAGAGCGCTTTAGGTCCAATGACGGCAATATGAGTTTTGTAACTGCGCACATTGGTAAATTGTACAGCCTAGAGTTTGTTATCGTTAAGGCTGTTTCTTTTAGCAAAAGTTTACATGTAGCTATTGGTATATGTACCTATTTTTTCCCTTTCAGCTGAGATGGGTATGACGGTTCCATTTTTAGCGAGTTCATCGGCTCTACAATTTCCCGTGATGTCTCTGTGGCCCGGCAACAACCCAACAGAGGTTGATGTTAAATTGCTGCGCCATCTCCATAAGAGACTATCGACAATCGAGGGCCGTTTGAGAGTTGGTTGAGACACCGTCGAGAGATTTAATAGCAGCCTGACTGTCAGAGAAGATGCGGATATCAGAGGTTGTTACCACGTTTTCTCTTAGAAAAGATAGAACCTCTTTGATCGAAAAAATTTCCGCTTGGAAGACGCTACAATGATTAGGGAGGCGGAATGAGAGGCTTAGATTAAGCTTTTCTGAGTACACACCACTACCAACTCCATCATTTGTCTTGGATCCATCTGTATAAATGCTTTCGTCATCCAGAAGTTTTTTGTCTTCCCATTCATCTCTGGATAGAATGGAGATCTGGAAGTTTTTACCAAATTGGGGCTTTGG
The DNA here is from genome assembly GCA_943590905.1 of Sphaerophoria taeniata. Classification (NCBI taxonomy): domain Eukaryota; kingdom Metazoa; phylum Arthropoda; class Insecta; order Diptera; family Syrphidae; genus Sphaerophoria; species Sphaerophoria taeniata. The sequence goes on along the minus strand of OX016540.1, from coordinate 81,400,649 downwards.
AATGGTGTAGTCTATGTACTTTGGTATAGAACCGAAGAAGTTCAAAATGTCCCACATTGTTGTTGGTCCATTGAGATGATGAGTCTTATAGCTGTACTCGCTGCCACTTGTTTGCTGAAGATGTCGAGGGGTGTCAGATGGACGAGAGTGTCTAACGCTGCTGAGGGTGTGGTTCTCAATGCCTCGCTTATACAGAGACATGCAGTGCGTTCTGCTGAGTTTTGTCGCAGTAAGTGACTTTCTCAAGTGCAGTCCACCATACTGCAACCCCGTACATGAGTATTGGTCCGATGACCGATGTGTATAGCCAATAGGTTATGCGAGGTTGTAAACCCCATTTGCTTCCTATGGCAAGAGCTACTGTAGCTTTCCTAACTCTTTCTTGAATATTAGGTTTCCAACTTAATTTTTTGTCTAATATCAGACCAAGATATTTGGCTTCATTGGTAAAAATTAGTGGTACACCTTTTATTGAAGGATGTACAATTACTGGGATTTTGTATTTCCGTGTAAAAAGGACGAGGTCTGTTTTTTGAGGATTAATATTAAGTCCACACTGATCAGCCCATCTAGTGAGCATATTAAGTGCGTTTTGGAGGAGGTCTCTCAGGGTATTAGGATGTTTTCCTGTGATGTCAACATCATCGGCATACGCAATCACTCTGTAGCCTTCCTTCTCGAAGGATATTAACAGTTCGTTAACTACTATGTCGACAGACGGCACCCGTTGCCATGTTCTATTTTCTTTTGAATAACTCTTATGTAATTTATATATTCTTAAATCTAAATAAAGAATTTTTAATAATAATAATAAATAATGTTCCACAGGAGAGGGGACAGAACACCACCTTGTGGAGTGCCTCTGCTGACAGATCTTTTCGTTCAAAAATCCTCCATCTTAGAGTTGATGATCCTGCTTTTTAGCATTAGATTAATCAACTCACAGAGTGAGTATTCGACGTTGAGGGTCGTCATAGCAGAAGCGATAGCAGATGTGTCAACGTTGTTGAAAGCGCCCTCAATATCCAGGAAGGCAACCATAGTATATTACTTTAGCTCTAGGGAGTATTCTGTTATAGGGTCTTATAACATTCCCAGTCACTTTCGAGCCCAGTTCTTTTAGCAGGATTGAAAAGCTTTCTTGTTTCCTTTCTAATGTCGTGCACCAGGGGGGTTTTTTGTTTTTCTTCGCTGTTGTTATGATTGGACAACTGATTTAAAAAGCCTTACGCAGTCTCAGTGAGATCCTCTGTTGCCTTCTCTAAACTGTCTGGTCATAAAATAGCGTTGGTGTTTATTTGCTTTATATTATTGCTTATTTCCCTATCGAAGATAAGCCAGTCTGTACGCCTATTACACCACACCATGTTGTGCGGGTTGTTGAGACATGCTGAAACTCCTTACCATAACCGAACGGGGACTGCCGCCTATCTAATGGAGTAGTTGTTGATCGCCTAAATAATTTGTATATGCTGTTAAGCTAAATAGCTTACAGAGATTAGTACTTTTAGTAACTGAAACTAATGGCCGATATGGAAGTGGTATAAATAATGGTATCTCGTCGGCTATTTTAGCCGGGCAAAGATTGATTTGTGGAGGGCACTCCACGTCGCAGATAGATATATAGATAGATGGAGAACTACCAATTTCCTTTTTTTTCGCAGAAGCTGAACGCTTGCCAGAAGAACTACAGTGTGATCGAGAAGGATTGTATGGCAGCAGTGAAGGCGGTGAAACGAATAAGGCACTTTGTTGAAGGTATGAATGACTGGAATGCTGTCAAATTGCAAAGAAGAAACTTGGCTAAGTGATAGATAAGTATTGAAAAGGGACATGAAAGCGAATTAGAATCTTCATGTCACACGTAATGGAGAGACAAGCGTTAACGTATCAACACCTTTCGAAAAACCACGGAGCTCAGATCTTTGATTGTGTCTTTTGGGGATAAATATATTTTAAGTGTAACTGAAAGTATAATACTTACTTAATAGCGCGACATGTGAAGAAAACAATCCGCTTGAGTTTCTTATTATAAAAGAAATAATTGAAGGACCACAAACATCCTGGCTCTCCAAATGGATCCGAGCTTAAATCCGGATTATAGCTATAAATATCGCATTCGGCTATATTGATTTCATCATCAATAGCTGACCATAAAGACTGACGAAGCAATTGATATTGATCACCAGCCAGTGCCGACAAATTCGAGTGCACTGAATTCATAACCCAATGAACGGATGGTTCCTTGCTAAATTCGTGCGACTGCAAAGACAAAATGCATTACATATTGACAAACAGACGAAGATCCACCAATAAGTCCTTACCTTGGCATCGGAAAAATCATAATCAGGCTCAAAAGCCGCATTCAATGTTGCAATCAAATGGAACAATGTCTTCCTGGATATGGTGTCACACAAAATAATACCCTCATCCCCCGACTGGCTACTATGCCTATTGAAATTCGGCGACAAGTCCGCCAGAGTTTGTGGTGGCGACAACGCCTGCAAATCGTGCGGACCGATTCCATGTATTTCAGACGTGAAACGCTTATACAAAGCCTTATCGGCAGCTACCATTTTGCACGAATAGCTTTCTATACGTCCAAAAATAGTACTGTCCCCGGTTTGTATTGACAGAGCATTGTTTATTGCTTCAAACCGTGAGCTTTCAAGTAACTTCATGTTTGCTTTTGTTTATTTATACAACAAAACAGAGACGATGTGTTTGTAATTTTTTGTTTTTTGTCTTTTCAATTCTTTATTTTTTGGCTCACTTCAAACAAAACAGCTTCTTTGGTTTGGAGAAAAATTCTTACAACAAATTTTCTCTCAAGAAAGCCATTTCGAATGTGACCATAAAATTCTCTATTTTTTTTTGTATTACTTTTGGTTTTTTTTAAATTTCACTCGCAGTTTTTGCCTCTTTTTTTTCTCTTTATTGTGATGCAAAATTATATATTTTCGTATATGTGAACTTTTATGTAAGAACGAATCTTGTTTAGATTTTCTTTTTGAATTCAATTAGACACACAAGCAAACAAAATATATTTTGAGACAAAAATTCAGACAAAATTTGTGGTTGGTCTCGTCGGGAGGCCAAGGACAGCAGCTGAACTTATTTGGGGGATACTTTGTCTGTAGTAACTATTTATCACGGCGGCAAAGGTTATTCTGTTGGGTCCGCAAAAGTTTCTGAACATCGTAGACGGATGCACTATTATTCTTTTCTTTGCAGTGGCTTTGATTTCACTTGTTTTCGCGATTTGTAGAATATCGTACATTACACTTTGTGTTTAGTTCGTTCGACTGTGTTTATGTACTCTTGTTTGAGATTATTTAATAAACAAGTTTTTTTTTATGTCTTCCTTCTTTTTTGTTTTATTTATAAAAATAGCAAGTTTTTGTTTTTCAAGTGTTTGGAAAATGCTAAAAATAATTCACACAGAGTATTTGTCCCCTACTGAATGGAAAATTTGTTTTTTTCTTTTTGTTCGAAACAGAATTATTTTACATAAAAAAATAATGATCCTGAGTAAATATTTGTTCAGTGGATCATTATAGTACACTCTGGGTTTTGGTTATAAATGTTCTAAAAACTCTACGTATTTATTCATATTTGTGATATTTATGTGAACAGGTTGAGGGAGAATTGATATTTTCAAGAATAAATTGATTTTAAGGAATATTTTCACAAAAAGTTAAAATTCACTTTGCGCAAAGAAAATTTTCTCAATAGTATGTTACTAACGCCATAAAATTTTAGACAAAGGGAAGGGAGTGTATAAAGTTTATGCAGAGAGATGTTAATAATTCCAATTCCAATGTCAACACATTCCCAAAATGGAAAACAATATTTCCAAGAATGTATGTGTTGGTAATTAAGCAGTAGCAGTTGTTGTTTACGTATTGACAATTGGCCACCATTTCACCACACATTAAAAACTGACAAGTATACTGGTTTTCCTGAACAACATCTCACTCAGAGCCCTGTATGTGGAACAACTAGTATTATTGGTGTTTTCAATTTTATCTTTTTCATCAAAAAAGTTTGATCAATACAAACTTATCCAAATGGCTTTCTCTGCTTATAACTTGGTGGCGCTAGAGTCGAATGCCAGGTTTTTTTTCTAGGTATAAAACTTTAAATTGCAATAAAACAACGATGGAACATTCGATTGATATGATTTTTTATTTATTCGAAAGATAATCTTATGGCCTTACATTTTAAATGTGATTTCTGGTATATGACTGCCACGGCTGGTTCGGATGTAGTCCAATCTGCACGTCCAATTTGCGATGACTTTTTCCAACATTTGCGGCCGTATATCGGCAATAACACGGCGAATGTTGTCTTCCAAATGGTCAAGCGTTTGTGGCTTATCCGCATAGACCAATGACTTTACATAACCTCACAGAAAATACATAGTCTAGCGGCGTTAAATCACAAGATCTTGGAGGCCAATTCACAGGTCCAAAACGTTAAATTAGGCGGTCACCAAACGTGTCTTTCAATAAATCAATTGTGGCACGAGCTGTGTGAAAATCGGGAACAACGGCCATCTCGTTTCGGGCACATTCGACGCATCTACGCGTTGCTTGATGATCGTTTGGCTTCAATTCTTGCACGAGTTGGATTTTGTAAGCACGCAAACCAAGATCCTTCCGCAAAATCCTCCATAAAGTGGATGGACATATATCCAATTCCTATGCTCGATGGATGGACTCATTCGGGTCTTCCTCAATGCTACGCTCTACAGTAGCAATAGCTTCTTCTGTACGCACCGTACGGCGGCGCGGCGGCATCTGGAGATGCGAGTTATCAATTAGAGTAAACGTGGTGCGAAAACGTTCCATGGTCAATCGAATTAACTGCTCTGATGGACGGTTTGTCGACGATAAAATGAACGTACTGCGCGATAAGTATTCCGCATAGAACCATTATTTTCGAAATAAAATTGCACAATTTGCAAGCGTTGTTCAGGCGTGAGTCTATTTATGATGAATTGCCAAACCAAACCGAGAATAAATCACTTGACAGCTGTTTAATCGGTCGCCGTCTTGAAAAATAATGCCACTTTAAAGTTCTATACCTCGAAAAAAACACCCGTTATATACAAAGCTCACACTTCAATAGCCGTCTTAGTTACGCACCGATTGGCAATAATGTCGAACGATAGAAGCATGTTTTTGCTATACCTGTACAAATAATCCAGATTCCAAACCGGTTGGAATGGTTATAAGGCCCTGTACGAATTGGATGAATTGCGTTACAAATACTGGTTAAATATTACCACTACTGTCATATTTTATCTTACTCCGTAGGTAGTCTAATATTACGTTTCCACTGAACGATAATCTAGATTATCTTCCAGTTTGATTTAAAATAATCTAGTAGTGTTTCCACTGGATTATTTTAGATTAGAGCTGTCAAAATTACAATGCCTACAAGCTGTAGACCATAGTAACTGCGATAGTATGAGTGTTTTTACCAATACTATCACAGTAAATATGGTCCTACCACCTCATTTTTGTTGCTGTTTTTTCTCATTTATTCACAGACACGAAATTACAGGAGGGTAAAACGTAAGTCAGTTTCCGATCTCCTTTTGTCTCTTCTTTTTTTGTCTTTTCTTCTCTCCTTCTTCCACCGATTCCTTGGAAATTGGAAAAGGAGTCCGTTCAGCACAGTCCAAATCAAGTAGATTTATTTGAAATCTTGAATCGAGATGATTAACTTTTGTATGGTAAATCTAGTGATTTCGAATAGATTTCATGTAGATTTGAGATAATCTCAGATTATCGTTCAGTGGAAACAGCTTATAATTTGAACACATTTTTATAATATTCATTAAGAAGTAAGGATATCTATGGTTTGTCAGTTTCTTCTCCACTTATCCGTGGTTCAGAGTTCTTCCCTTGATTGTACAACTGGTCTGACGGTCAAGATAAAGAGTCAGCTGAACCACGGATCAAGAGTGGCTTGGCAGCAAATTTGATCTACATAATATAAAATCACTCTGTAAAGCGTCACAGAATAGAAAAAAAAGAACAAATTCTGCACAAGTTCAAAGACTCATCAAAATCCTTCAATTTTAAATAACACGTTGAAAGTAGAAAATACTGGGAAAGTTCTACGTTATCGCTTGATGTAACGTCAACTGACTGCTAGATGGCGCCTGTATTGTCTATATGGATTAACTTAGGCCGTGTGCGAATGGATGAATTGGGTTAAAAATACTAGTTAGATTTAACCGCTACTGTCATATTATAGCCTGCTCCACAGCTAGTCTATTTTTAACACATTTCATTTAACACGAAGTGTCAAAACTTAACCAAACGTCAAGTTTTAACCACGCAATTCGCACACGAACGCCTAAATAGAAAAAGGTAGATAGACTCATTACACCTTGGAAACTAAGATCCCCTGGAAATACTTCACTGGAAAAATAATTAGTTCGCTGTATTGATTTGATATCGCTATACACTAACACTGGAACTGTAATAATGTGCTCTCAAAATGGATTCCAAGAGCTTCTTTTGCGAATGTGAAATTGTTCGTCGTGAATTTTGAAATATTGTTTTAAATATTTAATTTACATTTTGAAAAGCTCAATTTTGTTAAACCATAAATACCAAATAATTGAATTCACGATTTTTAGGTTTTCTTTAATCGCTAAACTACAGCTTGAAATCATTTAAGAAGTGTGCGTTTGTAAAGCTAATTGAATTTGGTAGTCTTGACAAAAATAATATGCGCCGACGAAGTGAAAGGAAGAAATCAACGGAAGTTGTTCAGTCACCACCCGCTGTTATTAAACGTCCTCGGAGGACCCGGCGTACATCGCAGAATGAAACCCCACAAAAAACCATCAGAACAAGAACCGACTCGGAAACTGATCAAAATGATGTGGCCGCCGCCGGTGAAGATTCTAAACCATTATCTTCGGTAACCGATGCGAAGGATAATGGTGAATTACAACAACAAGAAAATGAACAAGAATTAAATGCTGTAAAGGACCATAAGCTGGAGGTATGAACGAATATATTTAATTTTCTTTTTTTTTGTCAAGTCTCGGAGTTGTATGAGTAATGACGGTGAGAAATATTTTCACTCAATTCGATTTGTTTAGGTTGATAGGTTTATAACCTCATATTGATGTTGAGGGGGAAGAAACATTGAATTGCAAAACTTTTTATAACTACGGCAACGGTTGGGAAGTAATTTTGTTTTTTGCTCGGTTCCTTGGCAAAATATGAATTTCATATAAATCATTCAGCGCCTATATCCTTACTTACTGGCGCTACAGTCCGTTGTGGACTTGTTTCTCAACCAACGGTCTCTAGCTCTCCACTTGGGAGCGAAAACTGAGTCGCAGTCCTTCTCTACTTCATCCTTCGGGAATGGTGTCGAAGGCTTTCTGCGGGGCCATAGAAACCCCCAAAGTGCTTTCCTTTAGAAACAGGCTAAGTAGGTAGGTAGGTTAGAATAGCTGTTCTGGGCAGCCTCTGCCCAGGAACACAATTAGCGCTTCAATTACGCCGTTTTGATACCATAAACTCGAAGTTACCTAATGAATTATTAAAACATACACACAGTACAGTGCATAAAAGAGATTTGGAGTGCCTAATCCTAATATTTGCGAGTTCACTAAACTCGCGTAGGAAGGGAGCACCCAAAGCCAATGTTCTGGCATTTAGAATTGCCGGGCACTCACACAAAAAGTGCTGGAGTGTTTCCCTCTGCGCCGTATCTCTACAGCTACGACAAAATTCATGGTACGGAATACTTAGCCGGCATCTCTAACTGCTTTCTGGCAATGTTGCCACTGGTCTGCGATACTTGATGTTGGCGGCATAGGGCTCTTTAAGACTCCTTGGCACTCGATCAGAGAAGGATCTGGCGATCTCTTGCGACGTCGAATTTTCTTGCCGCATTTCTTAATTTTGTCCGTTGTCGGGATATTCGTAGCAATACCTTGGCTACAACGAGGTACTGGTCCGAGTTCGAACATCTAGAATACTGGACAAGTGCCTTCCGTCGATCGCAATGTGATCAATCTGGTTGACGGTTGATTGATCAGGAGATCTCCATGTACGTTTATGGATGTTGAGATGTGGGCACCAGGTGCTTGCTACCACAACATTTCGCCCCGCAGCAAAATCGATCAGCCTGAATCCGTTATCGGAAGTGGTGTCGTGCAGGCTGTGCCTTCCGACTGTTCCGCCAAAGATGTCCTCTTTTCCCAGCTTTGCTTTAAAATCGCCGAGGACAATTTTTATGTCATAGCTAGAACATTGCTCATATGTTTTGTCGAGGAGCTCGTAGAATTCATCTTTGGTGTCGTCCTTTTTCTTTTCTGTGGGGGCTTGCGCGCATATTAAGCTAATATTGCCGAATTTAGCTTTGATTCGGATCATCGTGATGCGTTCGCTTACACATTTGAAGCTCAAGACTTTTTGCCTGAGTCTGCTTCCCACGACGAATCCGCATCCAAAGAGTGGCTGTTGTTGCTCCCGGGAACAATCACCATAGTAGATGGCGCAGTTTTTCATTCTCCTTTTGTCCGGTCCATCCCATCGCATTTCCTGGATAGCGGTAATGTCTGCTTTGTAGCAGTTGAGGGTCTCCGCTAGTTGTTCGGCAGCACGCGGTCTATTAAGGGACCTAACATTCCACGTGCATATCCGAAATTCGTTGTTCTTAAAACATTTGCTTGGGTCGTCATCAGTGTATCCGTCCGTTTCCGAGGCCTGTTGTTGCTTCGCAACTAAATCTTTTTCTACGTAGTCGGGAAGTCACCCCGACGTACAACCCTCAACCTGGAGTACCAGGCACTTGATGTAACTCCAAGTACAAGAGCCGGAAAACCTCTCCTTTTACGGCCAAATAAGTCTAAGTAGCCCGTAAAGATGTTCACCAAGTAGTTCGGCCTAACTGGAACTGAAGACGCCACCGAAATTCATCCGCTGCCGTCCCTCGTTGGGAGTGCCTTGGTGGGAACACTCCTTCGTTGTGGGGTAATTAGTAGTAACAGCCTACTCTGCTTCGACCTGTCGACCATGGGAGGTCCTTCTACGAAAACAAGTTTCGCGATCGCAAAGCTCTAAGCTTCTTAGTAGTAGTCACCCTTAGCCGCTCCGGCGAGGTAGTACTTGGAGTTATCTTGCCTGCCAGAGAATCTGGTTGGAGGTTGATTGATCGGGAGATTTAGTTGCAAATATCGAGATCTGATATTGCCGTATTCGCACATAACAGTTTTCAGAATCATTCTAGCTTGGAGGTTAAACACAAAACTAAAATACTTTCTATTCCACAGACAATTGAGGAAGTAACGCCAACACCGAACAATGAAGATTCACAAATTGACAGCGCAAAGCAAATCTCACAAGAGACAATTTCTGAAGAAAAAGAAAAAGAAATTGAAACTGAAACTGAATCTTCTCAGGCCCAAGAACAAAATAAAGATAACAACAATGAAAATGGAAACACCAAAGAAGGAACAACAATAACAAATCCCTCAACAGAGGAATCTTACGATGTGTCACAAAGAGCAAAAGAGTCTCCCCAATCTGATGATGCTAGTGCTACCCAGAGCTCACCTGATGTTCCGCAAAATAAGGACGATGAAGATAAAAGAGAAAAGGACGAAGGAAAAGGAGAAGAAGCCCATGAAGAAGGAGAAGGAGGAAGAGGAGAGGTAAGCGAACATTCAAAAGAAACACAACTAGAACAAGAAAAGAATAAATCTCCAGAAAAAACAGAAACTCCAACCGCTGTTAGCGAGAGTAGAAAAAGTCTTAGTCGTAACAAAGAACGTCGTGCTCCTATAGTGCTACGCAAAAAAGAACAACAAGAAAACGATGAAAATGACGAATTCAATACAGCTACAGCCGACAGAATGTCAACACCGTCGAATGAAAAAACAAAAATAACAAAAAAACGCCGTTGGCTATCGAAGAAGACCTCAGACTCGAATTCGCAAATTCTGGCTATATCAACTGATTCACTAAAGAATCTAATATCGGATGTTAAGCCAGTGCCATTGTGCGATGTCAAGTTAGAGTCTTCGTCCGATGTTGAAGAAGTTGAATCGGAACGTGAAGAAGGAGAAGCATCTCCAACGCCAATCAAAACCCGAACCACCGAGAAGGTTCTCACTTCGATCTTCGATAAGGATAAAAACTTGTCAACGAAAAAGTACGAAAATCCAATAAGGAAAATTTCACTATTGAACGATAGGGACGAACATTTGGCACCCATTCCAACAAAGAATGAAACAAGCTCTATCTTGTATATAACCAATCTTGTTCGGCCTTTTACAGTTCTACAACTGAAGGGCCTGCTTGCCCGGACGGGAAAAATAGTCGAGAATGGCTTTTGGATTGATAAGATCAAATCAAAGTGTTATATTCAGTACGAGACGGAAGAGTAAGTTTAGATTTTAAGCTTTGAATCAATCAAGTTGTAACTTTGTGTGTTTTTGGTTTGTAGTGAGGCAATAGAAACGCGACATGCCCTGCATGGCGTTCGATGGCCAACATCGAATCCAAAATGTTTGAATGTGGACTTTGGAACAGCCGCTGACATGCAGAGAGCGATGGCATCTTCACAAGATTCTGGGCCACCACCGTTTGGACAAGATCTACGCGAGAATCGTGTAGTTGGAACTGGTTGGGATCGGGATCGTTTTGATTTTGAGGAGAAAAAGGTAAACCAAATGCCAATAATCTGTTGAGAAATGCTACAACTAACAATTAGGTTAAGATTCAGGTAGGTAGGCCAGTTCGTGAATGGGATGTCGGTAAAAGAGAAGAACTAGATATGGAAGCAGAAAGGGCAAGGAAGAGGGACAAATTGCGAGGAGCAGAACGTGGCGAAAGAGTGATTCACAACGACCGCGCAGAAAAGGAGGGCATCAGAATTGATGAACGCAGCGACAGAGATCGTGATCGCAAGAGAAGATCATCCGATCGTGAACGCCGACGAAGTTTAAGCGGTTCACCTGGTAGGTATCATACCGACATTATGATTTATTTTCGGATTAGTCGCGTTAAATAATGAAATTATTAAGTGAGTTAAGAAAACCGTACTCATCCCGAACGTTTCGCTTCAAATTGCATTAAGCGTGGTCACCGGGAAATTGCCATGAAAGTGTTTAGAGCGATTTTGGCTGGCGCAGGTTATAGCGGTGCGTAGCTGGTTCTGTCTCTTGCTGTTATTGTTGTTGTTGGGCGGAATTGGACCGACCGTGAAAAGTTAAGGATGGGATCCTTAATTGAAACTGTCGTCTCGATTGAAATTGTGGTGACGTTTTATTTCAATCGTTTTGCATACCAGACGAGGAATGTAATGAGGCTCGTTGGCTAGAACCTTTGCTTTATCGAAGTGAATCCAGTGGTGTTCATCTGGATGGTCAAGTATATGTTCGCATATGGCTGATTTTTCCTTTGCTATAGCGCTTATGTGTTCTTTTAAGCGTGTAGCAATACATCTCTGGGTTTGTCCTACATATAATGCCCCACAGATGCAGGGTACTGCATACACTCCTGGTGTCTGTAGCGGGAACTTGTCTTTTGGAGATCGGAGGTAGCTAATTACCTTTTTTGGTGGTAGAAATATGGTTTTTACACCATATCTTCTTAAGACTTTCCCTACTCTACCTGTCAAATATGGCAGGAAAGCTTTTTTGTCTAATACGCCATCTTCTAATTTTCTCGGCAAAGTTTTGGTTTCCATGTTCTTTGCTTCTTGGAATAACCATTAGCCTTGATGAGATCAGGAGCAAGATGGTCGTTGTCACATATCCTGTGGGCTCGCTGAACGTGTAGAGACAACAGATCTCAAATTCGCCGGATGATGGTGGGAAAAAGCAATGGTTGAATTCTTTAGAATACAAAAAGTATCATCAACATATCTCAGCCACACTTTTGGTTTTTCTATAGAGCTTTTTAGGGCTTTTTACTCAAAATCTTCTATCCAGAGGTCTGCAATTGAGGGTACCAACGGCAACCCATAACGATACCATCCTTTTGCAAGTAAAACTGTTAAAACAGATATATCCTGAAGAAAGACATACTTACTTACTTAAGGTCGCGCTACTGTCCGGTGTGGACTTGCGCCTCAACAAATAGTCTCCGCCAGCCAGTAGTTGTCTCCAGTTTTGCACTCCAAGTTGATTGAGGTCCTCTTCCACTTGTGTGCGCCACCTGAGTCGCGGTCTTCCTCTCCTGCGTCCCTCGGGAATAGTGTCGAAGGCCGGAGCATTGGTGACCATGCGCTCTAAATGACCGGACCATCTGGTTTCTTCCACTTCTTTTCTTCTGGCTAGGTCCACGTCGGTCGTTTTACAACCCGTAAAGTTCGCTGTTGTATCTTTTTCTCCATTCCCCATCAATGCACACGGGGCAAAAATGACCAAAAATGACTAGAAACAGCCTAAGGCACATTTATTCGAGTTTGTCAAGGTCCATGCTTCTGCACCATACAGCAGAACTGGGATGATGAGGGTGTTGTATAGTTTTACTTTAGTTGCTCGAGAGAGGGCTTTTCCACTCAATTGCTTTCTAAGCCCAAAGAAATAGCGATTAGCAGGAGTAATTCTTTGTCTGATCCCGGCGATGGTGTTATTGCCTGTGTTAATAGCGGAGCCCAGGTAGACAAACTCCTCTACTACCTCGAAGTTGTATGCGTCTATTGTGACGTTCTGTCCGAGCCGCCGGTGTTGGGTGTCCTTCCTCGAAGACAGCATAATACTTCGTTTTTCCCTCATTTACCGCTTAACCCATTTTTGCCGCTTCTGTCTCAATTCTCACAAAGGTGCCATTGACATCACGCTGTGTTCTTCCCATTATATCAATATCGTCGGCGTACGCGAGAAGTTGAACAGATTTATGGAAGATAGTGCCTCTGGTGTTGACGGTGGAGTTTTGCACTAATTTCTCAAGAACGATTTTAAAGAAATCGCACGACAGCGCATCGCCTTGTCTGAATTCTTTTTTGACGTCGAAAGATTCCGTAAGCTCCAGCGTGAGTTCTCTGTCGTCATTTTGCACAAGCGAACGAGCTTGGCAGGGATGCCAAAACTAGACATATGGCTTTATACAGTTCGTCCCTGTAGATGCTGTCATACGTGGCCTTAAAATCAATGAAAACGTGGTGGGTATCGATTTGGAGTTCATAGGTTTTTATCCAGGATCTGCCGCAACGTGAAAATTTGGTCGATGGTTGACTTTCCTGGTCTGAAGCCACATTGATAAGGAGTAATCAGATTGTTGATAAAAGGGTTCAGATCTTCACATAATGGCAGAGAGGATCTTGTAGACGATGTTAAGTAAGCTGATTCCTCTGTAGTTGGCGCAGTTTAGAGGATCTCCTTCTTCAGGATCTGGCAAACAATGCTGAGGTTCCATTCATCGGGCATGCATTTCTCCGACCATATTTTACAGATGATTTGGTGCATGCTCCCATCTAGATCGTCGCTTGCTGCTGTGAACAGCTCTGCAGCTAGACCATCTGCTCCAGCGGCTTTGTTGGATTTCAGTCGTGATATTGCCGTTTTCACTTCTTCTAGGTCGGGCTCACGGAATTGTTGGCTATCACCGTGTCCGATGAAAGTCTCGTGCCTGAAGGCGGGATTTTGTTCGTCGTCACCGTTATACAGTCTACAGAAGTGGTCTTTCCAAATCCCCAGCATTGACTGCGATTCTACTATGATGTTCCCTGGTTTATCTCTGCAGGCATGCATCGGTTCTTGATGACCTTAAGCCAGTTGTTTTACCTTCTGGTAGAACCTCCGAACTTCATTCCTGCTGTTGGCCTGCCTGCCGAAACCAGGGGTTTGGTTTTGGTGGCTGTGTGAAACCCAGAACATTAGAGGCGGCATCTCTAACTGCTTTCTGGCAAATTGCCACTGGTCTTCGATACTTCATGTTGGCGGCATAGGACTCCTTAAGAGGTTACTTGACACTCGATCAGAGAAGGATCTGGTGATCTCTTGCGATTGTAGCCGTCCGACGTCGAATTTTCTTGTAGAATTTCCGTGTTTTAGCCGTTGTCGGGATATTCGTAGCACTACCTTGGCTACGATGAGGTAGTGGTCCGAGTCGATGTTGGCTCTTCAGTAAGTTCGAACATCTAGAATGCTGGACAAGTGCTTTCCGGCGAACGCAATGTGATCAATCTGGTTGCCGGTTAATTGATCAGGAGATCTCCATGTATCTTTATGGATGTTGAGATGTGGAAACCAGGTGCTTGCTACCACAACATTTCGCCCCGCAACAAAATCGATCAGCCTGAATCCGCTGTCGGAAGTGGTGTCTTGAAGGCTGTGCTTTCCGACTGTTCCGCCAAAGATATCCTCTTTTCCTAGCTTTGCGTTAAGATCGCCGAGGACAATTTTCATGTCATAGCTAGGACAGCTCATAAGTTTTGTCGAGGAGCTCGTAGAATTCGTCTTTGTTGTCGTCCTTTTCCTGTAGAAAGACAAAATTCCAAAAGAGGCATATGGTTTTTGTCTATGCCAACAGTTGAGATAAGATCACTGATGATAGAGAGTATCTCCTGCACTGGAACGTGTGTAAATAGAGACTCAACATCAAAGCTCACCATTATTTCATCATTTTCGATTTCCAAATCACTCAAAATCTACACAAAATGTGTGGAATCCCTAATGTTGTGTTTTGTTAAGCCAACCAAAGGCTTAAAAACGTCAACAAACAACTAACATTATTTAACGCGCCTAATCCGAAATTTGAAAGTTATAACGTTTGTGTTTTATAAAATTTTTGTAAACAAATTCCAATTGATTGCAGCAAGGAAAATCAAAAAGAAGAACAACGATCCTCCGCTGCGTCTTCTCGATGATCTGTTTAGAAAAACAAAGACAACGCCCTGCATATATTGGCTGCCCTTGACTCCCGAACAGGTATTATTCACTTTGAAAAAAGTTGGAAAAAAAGAAGTTTTGACAAATTTATTTTGCTGTTTCAGATTGCCGAAAAGGAAGCATTCCGGTTAAGGCGTGTTGCCGAACACCAAGAACGCATAAAGCAAAGGGAACTCGAGAAAGAAAAAGAACGCGAGCGTGAACGCGAAAGGGAACGCGAAAGAGAGCGGGAGAGGGAGCGGGAAAAAGAACGCCGACGTGAAAGGGATCGTTCAAATGGCCATCGAAGATCCAATAGCCGCGACAGACGTCGATACTAAAAACAAAAACAAACAAACATCCCCCCAAAGCTACGCTAAATATTCAAATAGTCTATGTATCGGCGACCACGGCACATAAGTGGCCTGTGGTTGTATTTTAAAAGTTTCTAATCCTTTCTTATAATATTTCTTTCCCAAGAACAAAACTTAACCTCACTTATTCAATACTCTGTCCAAAGCAAAATATGATTGAATTTGAATTTTCATTTCATTTTTCTTCTGTCTAGGTAGTTTTTTTCTTCAAATTTTCATTTAACTTTTGTTTTGGGAAAAAAATATATTTTTTCAGTTTTCCAATTCAGAGTTAGTTACAAAAACAAAAATATTTTAAGATGAACGCGAGTGAGTGGGTATTTGTATCTACTTTTCCCTTTTTTCAAAAAGCGCTCCATTCTCACGTACCATCTTGATAGTATTTTCCAAATCAGTACTGGTCTCTTCACAGCCGTTAACTTTAATTACAGGTACTTTGTTGATTTAGGCCGTGTGCGAATTGGATGAATTGTGGATGAATTTTTAACCACTACTGTCATATTTTAGCCTGCTCCGCAGCTAGTCAAATTTTAACACATTTTATTTAATGCGAAATGTCAAAATTTAACCAAACGTCAAGTTTTAACCACTTTTTAACCGAATTCGCACACGGCCTTATATTTCTAAATGCAAGGTGTTTCCAACGGAGGATTTTTTTTTCAGACAAATTTTATAAACTTGTTGAGGAAAGGCTTCAAAATCTTCATACTGCTTGCTGTTTAAGGTTCTTCATATAGAGTAACATTTACAATTTTGTTTTGCGTCATAAACCATAAAACAGTCTCGGGACGACCAACGTTGCTATTTTGTGTAAAAATCTAGTGGATTTTCAAATGCATTGAGTTTGAAGGAATAATGTGTTTTTTCCGAAATATTTATTTAAATATATTTCTAAAATGGAACAATTTCAGTAATAAAAATAAACTTTAACAAAACGTGTCCTTGCAAGAAGTGGTTGAGCTTATGAGCAACATTTTGAATCGTGTCGTTTCCTCTCTTTTTTTCAACAGGCGGCAGCGGAAGAACTCCCAAGATGGAATCAACGGTGGCGTCTACAGTTCCAGTCAGGATGAACTACTTAGTGAACACCTTATAGGGCTACTACGACATATTCGCAGCTCAGGCCTATAAGGAGCGGTTTGGCCGGCTCTTCGTCTTAGAGTTAAACTAAAGACCTGGCCCTCCAGTTTGGACGTGCGTCGTGCCCGTTCACATTAAGAAAATACAGTCCGAACCACCAACAAGTTACGGAAACGGACGGAATTAACGAGGACGACCCACGCAAAAGATTTAAGGTTTTGCACTTGGAATGTTAGGTCCCTTAACAGACCACGTGCAGTCGAACAACTAGCGGACGCCCTTGACTGCTATAAAACAGATATAACTGCCATCCAAGAAATACGATGGGATGGTCCGGGCCTACGTAAAATGACCAACTGCGATATTTACTACGGCGACTGCTACCGGGAACAAAATCAGCGTCTATTTGGATGTCGATTTGTAGTTGGGACTCGACTCAGGAGGAAGTTTCAACTCAGTGAATGAGCGCATCACGACAATCCGCATCAAGGCTAAATTTACCAACATCAGCCTCATCTGCGCTCACGCCCCCACTGAGGAAAAGGATGAAGACACCAAAGACATATTCTACGAGCTCCTCGACAAGACCTATGAGCAATGCCCTAGCTATGACATTAAAATCGTCCTTGGAGATTTCAATGCTAAGCTGGGCAGAGAAGAAATCTTTGTTGGAATAATCGGACGACATAGCCTACACGGCACCACCTCCGATAACGGATTTAGGCTAATCGATTTCGCTGCGGGGCGAGACGTAATGGTAGCAAGTACGCGATTCCCACATCTCGATATTTGACCACTACCAAGGTACGAATGCGGCCATCCCGATCAAGGCCAACACGTGAAAATGCTAGGAGAAAATTCGGCGTCAAACGGCTACAATCGCAAGAGATTGCTAGATCCATTTCCGATCGTGTCCCTTAAAATCTCCTGCCAGCACAAATTGTAGAGAACCAGTAGCATCACTGCCAAGCAGCCATCAGAAATGACGCCTCTGAAGTGCTAGGGTTTACACGCCATCACAACGAAACCCATGGTTTGACAATGAGTGCTGGCGAGCACATGCAGCTAAACAAGAGGCATACAAAGCGGCGCTACAAAGAAGGACACGAGCAGCTCGTGAGCTCTATGAGCAGAAAAGGAGAGAGGAGCACAAACTTTTCAGAAATAAAAAAAGGGAGCATGAGAAGCGCGCGATCGAGGAGATAGAGGGATGTCACAACAGGAACGACGTTCGAAAGTTTTACAAAAAGATGAAACAAACCTCCAGGGCTTATACACCTCGAACCGAAGCCTGTAGAAACCATCATGGAAACATCGTAGTGGAACCGCAGTCAGTGCTGAGGGTATGGAAAGACCACTTTTCCAAGCTGTATAATGGCGATGACGAGCAAAACTCCGCCAGCAATACAGAACCATTCGACAACAGGCCAACAATTCCACCCACCCGACATTGACGAAGTGAAGATAGCGATATCTAAACTTAAGTCGAACAAAGCCGCTGGAGCAGACGGGCTAGCCGCCGAACTGTACAAAGCAGCTGGAGATGATTTGGTTAGGAGAATGCACCAGCTCATCTGCAAAATTTGGTCGGAGGAAAGCATGCCCGATAAATTAAACCTCAGCATCGTATGCCGGATCCTCAAAAAAGGAGGTCCCCTGAACTGCACTAACTACAGAGGTATGTCTCTTTAACATCGCCTATAAGATCTTGTCTGCCGTGCTGTGTGAACGTTTAAAGCCCTTCGTCAACAATCTGATAGGTCCTTATCAGTGTGGCTTCAGACCCGGAAAGTCCACCATCGATCAAATATTCACCCTTAGAGAATAGAGATCAGTGAAGAAGACCCAGGAACTTCAAATCGATACCTACCACCTTTTCATCGATTTCAAGGCCGCGTATGGCAGCGTCTATAGACCAATTATATGCAGCATTGTCTAGTTTTGAAATCCCAGAAAAACTCGTCCGTCTGTGTAAGACGAATGGAAAACTCACGCTGTTCCATCATGGTCGGAAAAAACCTAACGGACGCTTTTGATGTCAAAAAAGGTCTTAGACAAGGCGATGCGTTATCATGCGATTTCTTTCCATTGAAACCAAAAAACATTGGCGCAAAATTATAGTCGCTAATGAACAACTTTAGTGTGATACTAAGCTTAAAATGACGTTTGAGTCATATCTGAAACGTCATTTTAAGCTAGTATCACACTAAAGTTGTTCATTAGCGGACCATAATTTTGCGCCATTGATTTTTAGTAGCGACGGGCCGTCTATTTCATGTGGTTCAATGGAAATCGACATTAATTTTTTTCTTACGTGGACTCGTTTTTCAAGCATCTTGGACTCGAAAATATTTTTCCCTGCGGTAACACTGCACAGCGACCTCGTTGTTTATGTTTTTGTTTTTGTTCATTTTTGACAGCTGGAATCGTTCTTTTTTTTGGCCACCCTGAACCAATGGCGCTCCTTACGCTGAACACGCGTGAAGTTGGCAACTAGCAGTCCATATTATAATATGTCAATGGGTCTAGCGGTTAACGAGGCAAGACCAGAGATTATATAAGGTAAGGAGATGGGAAACAAAGCTGTCAAATGACAGATGCCTACAAGCGTTTTTACCAATACTATCACATTTTGGACCATAGTTTCGTTGAAAGTATGCGTTTTTTTACCAATACTATCACAGTTTGGACCATACTTTTTGTGAAAGTATGCGTGTTTTTACACAATAAATATGGTCCTGCCATATTGTTTTTGTTTGTATATTTTTCATGTACAAGGAAAGAAAATAAAATGAAAGAAAATGAAAATTGCGGGATCACGTAAGTCAGTTTCCCATCTTGTTACTTATTTAATCTTTGGGCAAGACCAAGTTAATGCTGTCAACAAGACAGGACAACCAACATCGACGTTTTGGAGCAAACGTCAAATAAATTCCAGACGGCAGGCAGGCCTACAAGCGTTTTTACCAATACTATCACAGTTTTGACCATAGTTTTTGTGAAAGTGAACGTGTTTTTACCAACACTATCACAGTTTGGACCATAGTTTTTGTGAAAGTATGCGTGTTTTTACACAGTAAATAATGGTCCTTGAAAGATAATTTATTGACCAATAAATATTTACGTGTGCTTTGGAAAAATTAAGCTTTCCTTCGGCTATTTTAGCCGAAGCTTAATTTTTCCAAAACACGTAAGTAAATGTGGTCCTAACATCTTGTTTTTGTTTTTATATTATTCATGTGCAAGGAAAGACAATAAAAATTGCGGGATCTAGGGAGTGAAACGTAAGTCAGTTTCCGATCTTGTTACTATTAATCTTTGGTAAAAACTTGTTTACATCACCTCCAAAATGTAACATGGCATTTTTGACTGTCGCCATCTAGTTTTAAGCAGAGAAAGCCATTTTTTTCTCGATACCAACTTTTCTAAGAAAAAGTAAATATTGCTGCTTATAACTAGATGGCAGGAGTAATAAATGTCATCCTTTGTATATAAATTTAACAGGTATGATCGAAATGGTATTCGACTGTAGCGCCAACTGGTTACAAGCCGAGAAAGCCATTTTTTTACATAAGTTTGTAATGTGTGTTCTCTGCTTGCTGCTGTCAAACCAAGCAGAAAACCAATCTTGATAGTACCTGATGTCATCTTCATTATAATTGTCAAAAAATATATAAAGCTGTGGTCCTTTGTATATAAATTTAATAGGTACTATCAAGAAGTGTCGCCATCTAGTTAGAGGCAGAGAAAACCATTTTTTTTACAGAGAGTTGGTATTGAGACAAAATGGCTAACTTATATAAAAACGGCTTTCTCTGCCTCTAACTAGATGGCGACACTTTTTGATAGTACCTTTCAAATATATATACAAAGCTGTGATCTATGACATATTATTGAACTGTAGGCAAAATAGTAGCGACATCTTCTTGTGAGTGCATTTCCTTTATGTAACAGATCTTTGTATATATGGAAATTATAGTAGTTCCAGCCTAGTGATTCTTTGGTTGGAAAATCGTCCCGTCTTGGCGCTGGCAGTTATTCTGGATACTTTTTTTTTTTACAGAGTTTACATTTTGACAAAATGGCGACCTTTTATAAAAAAAAACGGCTTTCTCTGCCTCTAACTAGATGGCGACACTTCTTGATAGTACCTACCAAATATATATACAAAGCCAAAGATCTCAACGACAGTTTTGACAGCTTAAAGACCAAATCTCCATATAGGTATCTCTGGCATTATTATTCATCTTCATACAATAAAAAAAAAAAATCCAAAAATTTCGGGTCGATTTTCACAGAAAGGGTGTACAGACGTTTTGTAATTACCCTACCTCGCTCGTGAGATAAAAATATCTTTTTGGTTTTTCCTTCTACCCTGGCTACTTGAGGAGACAATCAATTCTCAAGCCTTTGCTTTGGTATATAATTAATTATAACTGAATAAAGTGATCAAAAAAAAGTTTAATAATATTCAAACTTCCATTATTGTGTTCATTTACAATTAGATTAAAATAAATTAGGTATTTTTATTCATTAGTTTTGCAAAAGTAATTTGTTAAGAAAGAATATCGATTTGTCTAGTGTCCCGCACTAGCTCTTTGCCTTTTTTCTTCTCTCAATTTGTAAAGTAAAATTTGCTTTTATAATTCAAATGTGTACATATCCATTGAATATATATAGGTCCGTTCCTTTACTTTTTCAAGTAACTTCAAGCTGCCGAAAGTTACTAAAAACTGCTAAATCCTGTTCCCTAACACAAAAATTTCGTAAGAAAGAGAGACGATGAGAGAGTAAAACATTTCCCCTCAAATGAGAGAGTTACTAAAATCTGCCCAAGAAAATTCTTCGGGCAATTTTTAGCAGCTAAAATTTAGCTGTCAAAAACAGCTGTCATCAGCTTTTTGAATTCAATTTCAAAATATCAAATCAAATAGAAAATGGAAATCACTTTCTTTTGATTCTGATCAATCAGCCAATAACGATGTTAAATGGAATAATTGTTTATTCGTGTTGATTTAGTTTTATTAATCACGATTTAAGAATAATTATTTTGGTTTTGCGTTTGACGTTTCTGTCATATAGCTATTTTACTAGAACTTACTACAAAAGCGTTCCTTTACTTTTTCGTAACTTTGACTTTCTGTGAGAGAATTTATCCCCACTCCTGCAAATTTGACAGTTTACTTGAAGTTACTTGAAAAAGTAAAAGAACGGACCTTATAAAACAAAAAAATTTTCTTAATTTCTCGTTGCTTTTGATGACGGTTTTTTATTCAATTCGTTTTCGTTGGTTGATTCTCTCGCGTTTTCTAGTTCTCAGCAGTCAGAATCAGTATTGAAAACAGACGACAAAGGCAAAGATGGAGGTGAAAATTGTGGGACTTTTATCATTTATCTCCATGATATTTGTGATAAATTGCCAAACTGGTAAGTTTTGTTTCAAATTTCAAATAAAAAAAATCACTTGCATTTTTTTTAGATTTCAATTTAAAGTATTTTTTATATTTTTGACATTTCATAAATTATTTTTATTTGCTGGGACCTTCCAATTTCCAACCCACATACATTCAATAATTTTATGATGATTTCACACACTGCAATGTCCTTGTACATATTATTTATGTATTTAAAGAAAGTGTGCACTTGTAAGAAGTTTTCATATCGAACACATGCTCTCTGAACATGATTGAACCTACCTATGCTGCTTCTTCTTATGTTTAGTAATTTATGTTCCTTGCATATTATCTTGTCCTTGGTGTCATTAAATTTTGCGCAATCATAGAGCATGTTAGAAAAGATTGAATCGTTTTCCTTCCATTAATGAAATAACCTAGATACTCTTGTAGTTTGGCCAAAACCTTTTTGAGGATTGATAAATTTTTGAAAAGTCAGAACGTTATATCGATGTCGAGACAGAAGAGACTCGGCGCTGAACGAGTCACATGACACAATAAATTAATGTCAAACTTGAATTGATGCGTTTTATTTGTATTCTCGCAATGTTTATGTGCTAAATTGTCAGATATTGTTTGCCTTTTTGTTTTTGCTGTTTGTGCCTATTCCTAATCTTGCATTAATTCTATTGTCTTTTGACAAGAAAAACAATTTCTGATCAAAGTTTAAATGGAATTGTTTGCCAATTAACACAAAATGATAACAATGTGGAAGCAGTTCCAATTGTTGGTGATACAAATAAGTGAATGTGTTATTTTTGTTGTTGTCGGTAAGCCCAATCAATAAAATGACATCACATCGAATTGTCATCACTTCACTCATCAGCATTTCACTTCTAGTCCTCATCATATCTCACCTCATTGTGTTTTGGTTCCATCATCGTTTAACAAGTTATACTTCTATGTTTGGAAACCTGAATGTGGATTGCCTTCCTTTGTTTTTCTCATTTCGAATCAGCGGCGGCCATAAAATAAAGAAAACAATTTACTTGAACTAAAAAAACATCTTCATATGATTGTAGTCATAACCGTTGGTATACAAATTGTAAATAGGATAAATGTTTGCTATTCCCTGGTTCGATGCCCTCTTGTGGACAGTATACGCACATATTGACAATGAAATAGAAACCGATGACGGGGTAAAAAAGAGTCTTAGAGTGTCGTCATTTGCTGTGGGTGGTTAGGGAAATCGTTTACTTCATTTTCTGACGTAATGATGGAATGTTTGAAATTATTTCCCATGTTGGTAATTTGGGGAAGCGCTTACGCCACTTTTGTCGGTTAACGAGTTTTTTTTCAAAATTCATGACAAATTTGTTAATTCTGTTATCAGTTTTCAGATGTTCGTATTTGAAATTTTAAACGTTTATTTCTTTATATTAATTTTTTTTTAATAACAGGAAGGTGGTCTTGACCACACATCAGGAATAGGTTACCTTAAAGAAACTTGGCGTGAATCAATTCAGGCCAACGTGCAAACGAAAGTTAATTTTGTAAAGGATCCGCCAATAACTACTGAATATTTTCTCAAATTTCTTTTTTTTATTTGAAAGTACAATCCTTCCGGTTAATAATGGAAAATAATTTCATTCAATGGCTGCCTCGACTGGCCATGCAGTAGCCTACACGATCGGTCCAAATTTTTAAGTACATTATCGATTGTGTGCAGCTGCATTTCACTAATGGCTTCACGAATATTGTCCTTTAAAGCGTCAATTGTCTCTGGCTTGTCGGCGTAACACTTATCTTTTACGGCACCCCACAAATAATAGTCCAACGGTGTCAAATCGCAGCTCCGAGGTGGCCAAAAACAGGGCGCAAAACATCGATTGTAGATCCGGCTGTGTTGCACGTAGCGTCGTCCTGTTGAAACCAAATGTTGCCAATATCCTCCTCGATCGCAGGCCCACTAAGCGAAGCCAAAACGCATTGGGCGGTCAATTGGCTTCAACTCCTGAACCAATTGGACTTTGTATGGCGTCCAAGGTCCATATGCAAAATTCGTCTCAATGATGTCTCCGAAATGTTCAATTGTTGAGAACGACACGGTGAATTGATGTTGATGGCGCTTCACGCACAATTTCTGCCACAGCAGCAATATTCTCGGGTGTACGCACTGTTTTTGGCTTTTAACGCTTTGTTTTATCGATGAGGATGCCAGTTTCTTTCACTTTTTGCACAAGATAACGAACATATGGAGCTGACGGGTTTAATGCCCATTTGCTGATTCGGAACATAAAATTATGTTCTACATAAAGTTCACCTTTAGTATGGAGATTTTATATTTATGTAGAACTTATCGAATTCCGGAACGTCCCATATAAAAACGAAAACTTTAAGTTGAACATAAATTTATGTTCTGAATGAGCAAACGGGTTTAAGGGTTTCAAAAAGAATTTGAACATAAAAAAAAATTAATAAAACCTTGGAGCTGTCCGGAGACTAGGTTTTCACTATTTTTTGTCCGGACACTTAAAAAAAAAAACAAAACTCAATTTTTTCTTTTTTATTATATTTTCTTTGAAACAAACTCCATTTGATTGCAAAATCTCACAAGATCAACTATTTCCAGTATATTTTTCCAAGGTCTGCCAGTATTTTTTTTTTTTGCTAAAAAACAACAGAACAGCAGCGGCTGCTGCTTAAACCACCCATAACTTTTCCGTTATACATTCGATCGGCTTGAAACCTCGTATGTGTATGTGGAAAATGTTACTGATTCTGTATTTTGTTGTTTTTTTTTGCAAATTCTGTGTTTAGTTTCTCTTTTATTATCTATTAGTGCAAAATCGTCCGTACACTGGGGTCTGTCCGGAGACTGGCGCAGTTACCCAACGTAAATGAGAGCGTAGAGAGTTGAAAATAGTTCAGTTACAGCTACAGCAACATTGAAAGCTACTGCTATCGCTTTTCATTGGGGCGCTCTTTACTACTATCCTATGTTTTAACTTTGACATTGCTACAAGCGGCTGCTTCTATTTTTGAGTATAGGTAAAGTATTTGCGGTAACTGTTAAACTTACACATGGTTAAATGGCACACAATTATAAATCATCAGATTAAGATTAGAATCTTATCATAGTTAATAAAAACGTTAACAGTTTGAGTTTACATATATTTTATTTCGATAGCGTTATTTTAAAATTCCTACTTGTTTACGTTATCTCATTGCAATAGTAAACGATTGGAAAAAAGAGCTCAGAACAACTATTTCTACTAAAAATACAATAACTAACAATAGCCGTGTTTTATTGGGAAATTAGCTTAGCTCAGTAATAGGAATTACATGTCAAACAACAACAACCAAAAACTAAGTAAAAATAAGTTAGGAATTTTACTGAGTAATTTACACTGGATAAAGTATCGGCTACTCGATGCTAGAGTGAGCAAAATATGTTTTTTTTTTAATCTAAATGTTGGCAGACACAAATGGGATTTTTGAGCTAGTGGTGAGCCTGAGCATAATGGAATGATTTCAATAATCGAGTGATAATTCGAACTACAAGATGTTTGCTTGAAATTTTAAATTGTAAACACCAAACTTGATAATATGTACTAGTTGTTTTTCAATCAAATACTGTCGTCATTCAAATACTGCTCGTAATAATCATAATTCGATCTTTTTTCATTCGAATACCAATAATCGATGATTATCATTTGAATGCTAATAATCGATTATTTTCGTTCGAATACTAATAAGTAGCAGTTGTAGCGGCATTAGTAGGTTTAAGAAGTCATCCGAATGATTTCACAGTGCATAATCGAATGATATCGAATAGTTTCTTGAATCGATTAAATCGTTCGAATGCGACCATCACTAGATGTTTTACATTTGACTTTTTTTTTTCTCTGACAAGTTTTGACAGTTCTTGATTCCAGGGGTAACAACTTTGAAATATAAAATAGAAACCCAGTTTAAAACTGAGTACAGCGTTTTATTGGAATTGCTATTACTGAGCTAAGCTAAATTCCCAATAGAACACGGCTAATGTGTCGCTACAAATCCATTTACAAGTGGACCCTTACTATTCATGATTGTTGACTATTTGAACCCTCTTGTTGGTATTGTTCTTCTACTTTTAAAATGGTATCGCACTTTTTTTATTTCGTATAGAGCAAAAAATCGACATGATTTTTTCCATAGGTGTAGTGGTAGTTCAGGGGTCAGAAAATGACAAATGCTACTTTTTATCGCGGGGATAAACTTGTCAAATATAAAAAAAATTTCGGTTGGTTAATTATTTGCTGCTGAAGCTTGTCAATATCGTTGCAGACTTGAAGCAGCTCCAGAAAAATCAAGATCTAGAGGCCACAAAAAATCTAAATCGCTTTTAATTCATATTTAGGAATTAGATCTATCTACATACGTCCATATACATCTTAAATAATGGCTTCGATGATTATTGTGCTAAAACTATATCTTCTGTAAAATAACAAGGGGAATATGTTCCGAGAATTCGAAACAAATGGGTTCATCCAAAATTCCCTTCCAAATTTTTTTTCTGAATTGATATTTGAATAAATCTGTCAACTGTTAAGGGTGTGCAGTGCACATTTTGCTACAAGACGATTCGTCACCCCTAATTTTTGTGAGTCCATGCTTCTGCACCATATAGCAGGTAGGGGATGATGAGGGTCTTATAGAGCGTCACCTTAGTTGGAGAGGGCTTTACTACTCAATTGCTTTCTAAGCCCCAAGAAACAGCGATTAGCAGAGTTATTCTCCTTCTGATCTCGGCGCTGATGTCATTGTCCGTCTTGATAGCGGAGCCAAGGTATACAAAGTCCCTAACTACCGCGAAATTATATGTGTCTATCGTGACGTTTTTTCCAAGACGTGCGTCGGTGTTGGGTGTCCTTTCTCGATGACAGCATATACTTTATTTTGCCCTCATTGACCGCTAAACCCATTTTTTCAGCCTCTGTCTGTATACTCGCAAAAGCACTGTTGTCATCAGCGTATGCGAGTAGTTGCACAGACTTCTGGAAGTTAGTGCCTCTAGTGTTCACGTGGGAGTTCTGCACTATTCGTTCCAATATGATGTTAAAGAAGTCACATGACAGTGCATCACCTTGTCTAAAGCCTTTTTTGACATCGAAGACGTCGGTGAGGTCGTTACCGACTTAATGGAGCAGCGTGAGTTTTCCATTGTCACGTTCTCAACAACTCTACAGTGTCGTCAAGTTTAATCAAAATCCCTTTTTAGAAATTATTCCAGTATACCATGCACTACCTGCATACATATGCATAATAGTCGCGATTAATACAAAACGAAATAAATAATTATACAATTTGAAGGTGTGTTATTAGACACTAGACAGAAACAGAGAACCTATGATGACTAATGTCATGAGGCATTTAATATACCCAAACAGTTACTCCCAACAAATGTCGCATTCTATTGGTTAAACAATAAACAACAATATAAGCAAAACTGTATTTTTGTTTGTCATTTTGGTTTTTGAAGTACATTCTTTTTCGGTTTAAAAAATAAGACTGATTTTCAATTTTTTATAACTCGGTATAAGTGACTTCAACTTCAAGTGACTTGACACCCAAATCTTGTGCTCAAATACCTCTCTCAGACCACCATATTCGCTTTATGAGCACATGTATAATCAGAATCA